>JAWNLS010000938.1:0-747500 GCA_035042185.1 Drosophila kambysellisi
GTTCTATCTTGTTTAATTATGATGCTTGGAGCTATGCAATATTATTGAGCAATTCTTGTCTTTAAACTGAAGCGGAAAAGTATGCACATATTTAAGTCTTTTTATATAAATTACTCTCACTCATTACCAAGAAATGAGACGAGCAGAGAGTGCATATGAACAACAACAGTCAGCCCAGCAACCAGTTAACAAATCAGTTAACTCATTGAATCATTTTCAATAAACAATAAAGACTCTTTTAATGCCTGGCTGTGAGCACAGCGAAACAACGATGAATGAATGTTTGTAAAATGAGTAAATATATAACGAGCAGAAAGAGAGAATTTCGCTTTAATATGATTCACCAGTTATCGTTTTATAAATAGAAAACTACTCCCCGAGAATTTAAGACTTGTAATTGTCGACTGTTGCTTCAGTTTTGCTCAGAGTTTCAGCTGTTGAACACTTTTCGCGCTCGCTAACAAAAAGTAATAAATACAAACATAAATATTTATATATACAGTGTCTGGGAGCTTATTTGGGACAGTGCCTACCAAAAAAATTAAAGTGCTATAAAGTTTAAAAAAGGAAACAAATTCAAAATGTTTAAGTGCCAATTTGTTTAATGTTATATCACATTTGAAAAACAAACTTTAGTTTTTATGAAAATATTAATTAATTAATTAAAATTAGTCAAAAACTGAAAACTTATCCAAAATACGTATAGGAGCTTATTTGGGACAGTCTTAAGAAAAGTTAAATATTTGGCGAATAAAAGCTTAAATAAGGATGTTAATATTTGATTTCATTTAGCCATAACAACTTCGTTTAACCTATTATTCATGGAAGATACCAGCTTCCAGGTAGTTTCTAGACTGATCCTGTTCCACTCCTCCAGCAGAGCATTTTTGACATCTTGTTTGCTGGATATGTTGTGATTCCGGATGTTATTTTCCAACTGATGTTATTTTCAATAACATTTAAATCCGGAGACTGGGCCGGTGGAATTATCATGTGGTGGCAGTTCGATCTAAGCCAGGACTGTACTATTCCGGACATATGCCTGGGGTCGTTGTCCTGGTAGAACCGGAAAGTACGTGGGATTCCCGGTTTCTCGGAACTTTGGAGTAAATTTTCTTTTAGTATATTGAAGTATACATTCCTGTCCATTGTTGTTTCAATAATCACAAAATTTCCGCCACCAGCTGCCGAGATACATGCCCATACCATTACACTTTCTCCGCCGTGTTTGACTGTTGCCTTTAAGTGTTTGGGATCCAGCTCAGTATTGAGTTGTCGCCACACATAATTCCATCCGTCCGGGTCAAAAATGTTGAATTTGTACTCATATTCAAATATGACTGTGTATTGTTATAAGTGGATTTTGTATAAGTGGATTTTGGCGAACCTCATCCTACAGCCTCTATTTTTTGCGCTTGTAAATTGCATTTTCCGTTGTACTTGGGCCTTCAAGTCATAGTTGCGAAGAACTTGGAGAACTAATCCGCTTTTTAAGTCTTCCAGGATGATTTTCCGTTGATCAATGGTAGTCCTTTTGCCCATAGTCCTTGTTGACTTATTGCACCCGAGATGCAGATTATAACTAAACTGACTTAGAAGAATTGGTCTATTTATACCGAAAATATTCAACTTTAGGTAAAAAATCCGGGTTTTATGGCACCCAGGTGTCCATAACGTAATTGTCCCAAATAAGCTCCTGCCATTAAAACAGGTACTTTTTACATAACCCTACCTATCAGGTGGAAAAACCGCAGTGTATAAGGGTCATATATTAATTTTGGTGGTTAATGAATGTACCTGCCATGGGTCTTTGGAATTTTTAGAAAATATTCAATAATGAGTTTATGGTAGGCAATTAAAATTTTTGCTAGACACTGTCCCAAATTAGCTCCCAGACACTGTATGTATATATATATTAATTCATTCTGCTGTGGCACTTAGTGATTATATTAAATAAATTATTAATATATAAAATTTGTTTTGTGTCGTTAGACCTATTTCAAAAGAGTGCTTAATTATGGCATGACGTGTTTTTTGGTGACCGGTTCAGAATTATTATCGCTAATATTAATAATAATAGATTAACTGTAAATATTATTACATCGTTCTTTTGCTAACTTTAACACGATTTTCTTGTGAATATACGTGTTTTTTTATGGATTTAAATACATATAAAATATTTCTTTTTATTGCAGCTTCACAAAATCTATAAAAAAAAAAAAATAAAACATGACCGATATTTTAAGGTGGAGCTCCCATCCTGAGATTAATCAAACTTATTTAAGCAAATCTTCAAAAGTCATTGTTGACTTTGCCCAGCACTATGAGCGACTGGAGAGATTGTCGCAAGAGGACAAGGACATATTTTGGAAAGGGTATATCGATGCACTTAAATCGAACACCAATCTAAGCAGTATTGTATTCAAATATAATCCAAACCAGTCGTATGATGAACATGAGCATATATTCACTATGCTTGAACGTGCAATTCAAAATAAAGACAGTATTATTATGAAAGGTAAGTTTTATTTTTATTATTTAACGGTACATACTTATTTATACTTATAAATATGATGAATAATTATGAATTTTATTTATAGGGTACTCCGTTGATAGCTTCCAAGAGTTCGGAAATCTGACGCATCTTTATTTAAATATGAAAATGGATTCACTGAAGTTGATTGAATACTGCAAGTCAAATCCTAACTTGATTAGTTTAAAACTTACGAATAACGAAATAGACGGCAAGTTGAGTGACATTGTGCCATATTGTAATAATTTGGAAACACTTGCATTTAAGGTCAAGAGTGACTTTGACAATTCAGAATACACACGGTTAGCTCAGTTGCCAAAATTACGTGAGTTACGTATTAAGGGAGAACACAAATCTGGTTCTCTAAACACACTAATCACTGCATTGGCAATCAAAGAACCAAAAATTCTTTCCACATTTGCGATAGATGAAGCGTCCATTGATTTTGAGGAGATTGCTGAAGTCTTAAAAATACATTCCCTAGACGAATGCAAATTCAGTGGAATCACAGGCAGTCACTCAATAATTTTTAGACCAAGATCTGCAAAATTGATGTTGTGGTTTAAAACCGATACTGATATTATCGACTTGACTGAACTCGCAAGTTTGCTGGATTTCCATTCCTTATATATTGTTGGAACTCCCAGGAGCGGCACTTTAAGGACATTATTTAAGAATATTTCTTCGCAAACATCGCCGAAGTTAGAAGTGTTGGAATTTCCGACATTTGAAAGTTTTAACAAAGATATGGAATTTAACCAATTTAATCATAGTACTGAATTTTTGAATTCATTCAACAAAATTGCTATCCTAAATAATGAAGAGGTAATTGAGATTCTAAAAATTACATCACTAAGATATGTAGATTTCCAAATTGGAGATGCACAACCTATTGAATGTACATCACCAATGGCAAATATCAAAGACTTAAAGATAAGAAAGAACCAAGTAGGATCTTTGAAAAATCTTTTCAAAGCATTTGCAATGCAAGATTCTTTAAAGCTTTCAATGCTGACCATCAGCGGATTCCCTCTTGAATCCGAAGAGATTTTGGAAATTGCACAAATTAAATCACTAAATCGCTTGGAATGCGGATTTTCGGATTTGAAAAGCGTTCATCTCTTGACCCAACTGACACAACTGGACGTGCTTTGCATAAGCTCTGATCATCCACTTAAGGACATTTCTGAAACAGTTCTAACGCTATTTAATGGTTTTAATGGAGATATCAATATTTGTTATGACAAAGACCGCATAGAAATTTATAAAGACTTAAATGTTCTAACCTTAATAATGTCGAACAATATAAATTCTTCAGTATTCGATCCACTCTCAAATTTGCGCAATTTGGCGTTGCTTCGCATATACGGAAGACATGGGCTCAACTCAATGGTGCCACTGCTTGAAGCATTTGCCTCTAAACAATCTACGGTTCTTCAAGGGCTATCTTTTGAAATGGATCCCTTAAGTTATGAAGAAGCTTCGCATATAGCTCAAATAAAAACATTAACGTTTTTAGACTGTGGATTCTCCGATCCCAAAAGCATTAATCTCTTGCGATATTTGCCCAAGCTTAAATCATTAAGAATAAATTCAGTGCATGATCTGCAAGAAATTGGGGCAGGCGTTTTGAACGTTCTAACGGAATGTGCAAATAAAGTAACAGTAATTCTAGTTGGACAAGAGATCACTTTCAATAAGATCCTTGGAAAACTTACAATTTCGAACAATTCCGACGACGTCTTTGATGCCGAGGAATATGCTCTGCTTGCTGAATTATCACATTTGAATACTTTGCAGATATTTGGAGAACACAAAAGTGGGTCATTCAAATATCTATACTTGCTGCAAAGAAATGCCAAACTCTGCAGGAATTAATCTTAGAAACCAATAACTTTGAAAAAAAAAAAACTATTGATTTGGATGAAACTGCAGAAGTAGTCAAAATATCGACCCTTAAAAAACTCAAGTGTGGCTTTTCAGATGAAAAATGCTCTGATTGCTTAGAGCAACTAACAGACCTTCAAGAGTTTGTTATAACAGCAAATCCAGATGGTTCTCTAGTACACCTACTCCAAAAGCTAGCTTCGTTGAAACTTCAATCCTTGTCTCTAGAAGGCAAAACACTTACATCTGAAGAAACTGTCCAAGTTGCAAGTGTTGATTCATTGAGAAAGCTCGTACTTGGATTTGTCGATGGAGAAAATATTGAATTAATAGCCGGATTGAATAAACTTGAAGAACTGACCATAAGACTAAATGACGATGTCTCAGTTTTACCTCTTTTGCAAGCATTGGCTTCTTCAACAACACTGCAATACTTGAACATAGAAAATGGTCCGGTATATTATGAGGAGACAATGGCTATTGCAGGAATTAAAACTTTAAGGCGCTTGCATTGCGAATTCAATAACCTAGATAACATAGAACTTTTAGACCAACTACCCGAACTGAAAGAACTCGCCATTACATTCGATAGTGATAGGGATAATGAAAGAATTGATACCTTAGCTCAATTTAAAAAGCTAACTGATCTTAAAATTACAGCATTTAAAGTCGGTTGCTTGCCGCAGATCTTCAAAAAGTTATCATTAAGATTGCAACCGACTCTGGAAAGCGTGGTAATAAAAAATAACGACTGCACTTCAGAAGAGATGAAACACATTGCAAAATTGAATTTACTTCGAAGACTTCAGTGTGGAATAGAGCATGATGAAAACTTATCATATTTAATGCAATTAAAAAAACTAGAAGTGCTGGAAATAACGTCGTTTCATAGTTTGGAAGACATTTCCAAGTACCTGTTAATGATTTTACAAGAGTGTTGCAAACTAAAAACTATTAGGTTGCATAAATGCACTCAATTTGTAAGCAACGAGCTCTTCAGTGATATTTTGAGGATTCTTAGAGAAGTAAGAAACCCCAATGAACAACCTCCTTTACTGTTACATATCCCAGAATTTGAAGGCTTGACGCCGGAGCAAGTGAGTATATATAAGAAATACTTAGTTACCTAATTTTTATTTACATTTTATATTTCAGATAGCTTTTGCTGATGACAAATATTTGATAATATCTAGTCTTACCGAAAATTCATAGATTTGCTAGCTTACATGTGATTCAAGAAAATTAAGAAATAGTTTTTTAATTAAGGTATTTTTGCATTTGTATATTTTGTTTATTTTGATTGAAATAAATGCCTGACTAAATCTAATTACATAATAAGTTTTTGAGCATTTGCTAAGTTTTAACGAGCAAAAATGGAACTGTCGCCATGCACCTTTCACCTCTCCACACAGAAGACCTCAATCCCCTCCAACTAAGGCAAGTCTCCAGTATTTCGGTGCTTTGTGCGAAATGAATTCAATTAAACTAATTCAACGGATAAAAAAAACGAAAAACAATTGGCGCTGGCAAAAGCAAGAGCCAAAGCCAAAAATTGTTGACAAGGAAAAGGAGAAAGTGGGAGACGACCAAACTAATTTGCGCACCTTTAGAATCGTTGGTAATAAATTTAGGGCTAATTAGGTAATGAAAGTACGTAACTGATGGCGCTTGCAACGCTTTTAAGATGTCTGTACTTAAAATTTAGCCGACATCGTTTTAAATCAATTTTTATGCAGATCAAAAGAAATAAATATACTTGTAGCGAATATACCCCTTCTGCCAACATCTGAAATCTAACGAGCATGTAAATCTCGCACCAGCACACTGGCAAACAGACACACACACACACACACACCCAGACAGAAATATACACACACGTCACAGCTTGGATATATATATATGTATGTATATGTATATATAGGAAACAAGTCGAGGCATAAATCACAATTTCTTAGCCATTAAGACGAAACCGCAAAGATTTGCGGCACTTCAAAAGTTGATGATGAAGCGAAAACGTCAGGACTTTAGTCCCCATTCACCAGGGGCCTTGGATTCGAATATGCCGGAGTACGTGTACGACTGCGGCATTGAGGCCAAAAGAATGCAAAACGGCAAACACTGCCACAAACTGAAAAGTTTCACTTTAAACATTATTAACGTTAATACTATAATAATCTCATATTAAACCAAAATACAAAATGTGTTCCCAACGTCACTTAAAAACTCAAAATTATTTTAATCTACATTGAAATCAAATATTTTAACTGAGTATTGCAAAGATCTTATTTAAACTGAAAGATAAGTATTATTTTCATTATCACTAACTAACCAACTTGATTTATAACTATCTCTATTAACAACCTGTCTCTAGAATCCGCTAAACATTCCAGGCTCACATCAGTTTTAATTATAAGTATATCTATTTATTTGAGGAATTACATTTTAATACCCTTAACCCATTAAAAATGGTTAAAAAGGGTATAATGGTTTTGTGCAAATGTATGTAACAGGCAGAAGGAAGCATCTCCGACCCCATAAAGTATATATATTCTTGATCAGGATCAACAGCCGAGTCGATATAGCCATGTCCGTCTGTCCGTCTGTCCGTCCGTCTGTATGAACACGCGGATCTCAGAGAATATAGGAGCTAGAGACTGGTATGCCAATCTTTGGAGGAGGTTACCAGCAAATTACCTTTCAAGTTTGGTTACTCTATCTTTAAAATGTTCGGAGATATACGGAGTTATCGATTTACAATCGGAATTGTCGATTATAGGCGCAGGTGTGGGCGTGGCATCACAAATTTATTATCGGTTCTTAAAGGCGACTACCAATAATATACCTACCAAATTTGACGTTCCCTACTAAAAAACTGCGGAAGATATAGCCATTTGAAAATTTTTGGGGCGGGGGTGATGTGGGCGTCGGAGGTGGACGTGGCACATGCCGATCTTTCAAGGACGTTGCCAACAACCTACCAACCAAAATTGGTGACTGTATCGATTAAATTGTAAGAGATATGGGGATTTATCGATTTGCTAAAATCGAATTTATCGATTTTCTAAAATCGAATTTATCGATTTTCTAGCTCCCTAGTGGACGTAGGTCCAAACCCAAGACAATTTAACTTTTAAGGGTACTTTCCAGTATACGTTCCAAGTTTCAAGTCTCTATCTCTAAGGGTGTCGAAGGAACACGCGTTCATACAGACGGACAGACAGACAGATAGCATGACGGACATTGCACAAAACCAATATACTACTATACCATTTTGGTATAATAGTATAAAAAATGTATTTAATAGTTTTGTCATCGCTGAATGGGCTGCAGTAAAATTTGTCACAAAAGGCATTGTTTTTTAATTATTATGCTTGGAGCTATGCAATATTATTGGGCAATTCTTGTCTTTAAACTGAAGCGGAAAAGTATGCACATATTTAAGTCTTTTCATATAAATTACTCTCACTCATTACCAAGAAAAGAGAGAGAAGCAGAGAGTGCATATGAACAACAACAGTCAGCCCAGCAACCAGTTAACAAATCAGTTAACTCATTGAATCATTTTCAATAAACAATAAAGACTCTTTTAATGCCTGGCTGTGAGCACAGCGAAACAACGATGAATGAATGTTTGTAAAATGAGTAAATATATAACGAGCAGAAAGAGAGAATTTCGCTTTAATATGATTCACCAGTTATCGTTTTAAAAATAGAAAACTACTCCCCGAGAATTTAAGAATTGTAATTGTCGACTGTTGCTTCAGTTTTGCTCAGAGTTTCAGCTGTTGAACACTTTTCGCGCTCGCTAACAAAAAGTAATAAATACAAACATAAATATTTATATATACAGTGTCTGGGAGCTTATTTGGGACAGTGCCTACCAAAAAAATTAAAGTGCTATAAAGTTTAAAAAAGGAAACAAATTCAAAATGTTTAAGTGCCAATTTGTTTAATGTTATATCACATTTGAAAAACAAACTTTAGTTTTTATGAAAATATTAATTAATTAATTAAAATTAGTCAAAAACTGAAAACTTATCCAAAATACGTATAGGAGCTTAGTTGTGACAGTCTTAAGAAAAGTTAAATATTTGGCGAATAAAAGCTTAAATAAGGATGTTAATATTTAGTGTGATTTTATTTAGCCATAACAACTTCGTTTAATCTATTATTCATGGAAGATACCATATTTTCTGGACTGATCCTGCTCCACTCCTCCAGCAGAGCATTTTTGAGATCTTGTTTGCTGGATATGTTGTGATTCCGGATGTTATTTTCCAACTGAGACCAACAATTTTCAATAACATTTAATGGAGACTGGGCCGGTGGAATTATCATGTGGGGGCAGTTCCATCTAAGCCAGGACTGTACTATTCCGGACTTATGCTTGGGGTCGTTGTCCTGGTAGAACCGGAAAGTACGTGGGATTCCCAGTTTCTCGGCACTTTGGAGTAAATTTTCTTTTAGTATATTGAAGTATACATTCCTGTCCATTGTTGTTTCAATAATCACAAAATTTCCGCCACCAGCTGCCGAGATACATGCCCATACCATTACACTTTCTCCGCCGTGCTTGACTGTTGCCTTTAAGTGTTTGGGATCCAGCTCAGTATTGAGTTGTCGCCACACATAATTCCATCCGTCCGGGTCAAAAATGTTGAATTTGTACTCATATTCAAATATGACTGTGTTCCAGAACTCCAAATCCTTGTATTAGTAGATTTTGGCGAACCTCATCCTACAGCCTCTATTTTTTGCGCTTGTAAATTGCATTTTCCGTTGTACTTGGGCCTTCAAGTCATAGTTGCGAAGAACTTGGAGAACTAATCCGCTTTTTAAGTCTTCCAGGATGATTTTCCGTTGATCAATGGTAGTCCTTTTACCCATAGTCCTTGTTGACTTATTGCACCCGAAATGCAGATTATAACTAAACTGACTTAGAAGAATTGGTCTATTTATACCGAAAATATTCAACTTTAGGTAAAAAAAATCAGGGTCTTATGGCACCCAGGTGTCCATAACGTAACTGTCCCAAATAAGCTCCTGCCATTAAAACAGGTACTTTTTACATAACCCTACCTATCAGGTGGAAAAACCGCAATGTATAAGGGTCATATATTAATTTTGGTGGTTAATGAATGTACCTGCCATGGGTCTTTGGAATTTTTAGAAAATATTGAATAATGAGTTTATGGTAGGCAATTAAAATTTTTGCTAGACACTGTCCCAAATTAGCTCCCAGACACTGTATGTATATACAAATTAATTCATACTGCTGTGGCACTTAGTGATTATATTAAATAAATTATTAATATATAAAATTTGTTTTGTGTCGTTAGACCTATTTCAAAAGAGTGCTCAATTATGGCATGACGTGTTTTTTGGTGACCGGTTCAGAATTATTATCGCTAATATTAATAATAATAGATTAACTGTAAATATTATTACATCGTTCTTTTGCTAACTTTAACACGATTTTCTTGTGAATATACGTGTTTTTTTATGGATTTAAATACATATAAAATATAAATATATTTCTTTTTATTGCAGCTTCACAAAATCTATAAAAAAAAAAAAATAAAACATGACCGATATTTTAAGGTGGAGCTCCCATCCTGAGATTAATCAAACTTATTTAAACAAATCTTCAAAAGTCATTGTTGACTTTGCCCAGCACTATGTGCGACTGGAGAGATTGTCGCAAGAGGACAAGGACATATTTTGGAAAGGGTATATCGATGCACTTAAATCGAACACCAATCTAAGCAGTATTGTATTCAAATATAATCCAAACCAGTCGTATTATGAACATGAGCATATATTCACTATGCTTGAACGTGCAATTCAAAATAAAGACAGTATTATTATGAAAGGTAAGTTTTATTTTTATTATTTAACGGTACATACTTATTTATACTTATAAATATGATGAATAATTATGAATTTTATTTATAGGGTACTCCGTTGATAGCTTCCAAGAGTTCGGAAATCTGACGCATCTTTATTTAAATATGAAAATGGATTCACTGAAGTTGATTGAATACTGCAAGTCAAATCCTAACTTGATCAGTTTAAAACTTACGAATAACGAAATAGACGGCAAGTTGAGTGACATTGTGCCATATTGTAATAATTTGGAAACACTTGCATTTAAGGTCAAGAGTGACTTTGACAATTCAGAATACACACGGTTAGCTCAGTTGCCAAAATTACGTGAGTTACGTATTGAGGGAGAACACAAATCTGGTTCTCTAAACACACTAATCACTGCATTGGCAATCAAAGAACCAAAAATTCTTTCCACATTTGCGATAGATGAAGCGTCCATTGATTTTGAGGAGATTGCTGAAGTCTTAAAAATACATTCCCTAGACGAATGCAAATTCAGTGGAATCATAGGCAGTCACTCAATAATTTTTAGACCAAGATCTGCAAAATTGATGTTGTGGTTTAAAACCGATACTGATATTATCGACTTGAGTGAACTCGCAAGTTTGCTGGATTTCCATTCCTTATATATTGTTGGAACTCCCAGGAGCGGCACTTTAAGGACATTATTTAAGAATATTTCTTCGCAAACATCGCCGAAGTTAGAAGTGTTGGAATTTCCGACATTTGAAAGTTTTAACAAAGATATGGAATTTAAACAATTTAATCATAGTACTGAATTTTTGAATTCATTCAACAAAATTGCTATCCTAAATAATGAAGAGGTAATTGAGATTCTAAAAATAACATCACTAAGGGTTGTAGATTTCCAAATTGGAGATGCACAACCTATTGAATGTCCATCACCAATGGCAAATATCAAAGACTTAATGATAAGAAAGAACCAAGTAGGATCTTTGAAAAATCTTTTCAAAGCATTTGCAATGCAAGATTCTTTAAAGCTTTCAATGCTGACCATCAGCGGATTCCCTCTTGAATCCGAAGAGATTTTGGAAATTGCACAAATTAAATCACTAAATCGCTTGGAATGCGGATTTTCGGATTTGAAAAGCGTTCATCTCTTGACCCAACTGACACAACTGGACGTGCTTTGCATAAGCTCTGATCATCCACTTAAGGACATTTCTGAAACAGTTCTAACGCTATTTAATGGTTTTAATGGAGATATCAATATTTGTTATGACAAAGACCGCATAGAAATTTATAAAGACTTAAATGTTCTAACCTTAATAATGTCGAACAATATAAATTCTTCAGTATTCGATCCACTCTCAAATTTGCGCAATTTGGCGTTGCTTCTCATATACGGAAGACATGGGCTCAACTCAATGGTGCCACTGCTTGAAGCATTTGCCTCTAAACAATCTACGGTTCTTCAAGGGCTATCTTTTGAAATGGATCCCTTAAGTTATGAAGAAGCTTCGCATATAGCTCAAATAAAAACCTTAACGTTTTTAGAGTGTGGATTCTCTGATCCCAAAAGCATTAATCTCTTGCGATATTTGCCCAAGCTTAAATCATTAACATTAAATTCAGTGCATGATCTGCAAGAAATTGGTGCAGGCGTTTTGAACGTTCTAACGGAATGTGCAAATGAAGTAAAAGTAATTCGAGGTGGACAAGAGATCACTTTCAATAAGATCCTTGGAAAACTTACAATTTCGAACAATTCCGACGACGTCTTTGATGCCGAGGAATATGCTCTGCTTGCTGAATTATCACATTTGAATACTTTGCACATAATTGGAGAACACAAAAGTGGTTCATTCAAATATCTATTCCAGGCACTTGCTGCAAAGAAATGCCAAACTCTACAGGAATTAATCGTAGAAGCCTATAGATTTGGAAAAAAAAAAACTATTGATTTGGAAGAAACTGCAGAAGTAGTCAAAATATCGACCCTTAAAAAACTCAAGTGTAACTTTTCAGATGAAAAATGCTTTGATTGCTTAGAGCAAATAACAGACCTTCAAGAGTTTGTTATAACAGCAAATCCAGATGGTTCTGTAGTACACCTACTCCAAAAGCTAGCTTCGTTGAAACTTCAATCCTTGTCTCTAGAAGGCAAAACACTTACATCTGAAGAAACTGCCCAAGTTGCAAGTGTTAATTCATTGAGAAAGCTCGCACTTGGATTTGTCGATGGAGAAAATATTGAATTAATAGCCGGATTGAATAAACTTGAAGAACTGACCATAAGACTAAATGACGATGTCTCAGTTTTACCTCTTTTGCAATCATTGGCTACTTCAACAACACTGCAATACTTGAACATAGAAAATGGTCCGGTATATTATGAGGAGACAATGGCTATTGCAGGAATTAAAACTTTAAGGCGCTTGCATTGCGAATTCAATAACCTAGATAACATAGAACTTTTAGACCAACTACCCGAACTGAAAGAACTCGCCATTACATTCGATAGTGATAGGGATAATGAAAGAATTGATACCGTAGCTCAATTTAAAAAGCTAACTGATCTTGAAATTACAACACCACCAATCGGGTGCTTGCCACAGCTCTTCAACAAGTTATCATTAAGATTGCAACCGACTCTGGAAAGCGTGGTAATAAAATATAACAACTGCACTTCAGAAGAGATGAAACAAATTGCAAAATTGAATTTACTTCGAAGACTTAAGTGTGGCATATTGCATGAAGAAAACTTCTCATATTTAATGCAATTAAAAAAACTAGAAGTGCTGGAAATAACGTCGTATCATAGTTTGGAAGACATTTCCAAGTACCTGTTAATGATTTTACAAGAGTGTTGCAAACTAAAAACTATTAGGTTGCATAAATGCACTCAATTTGTAAGCAACGAGCTCTTCAGTGATATTTTGAGGATTCTTAGAGAAGTAAGAAACCCCAATGAACAACCTCCTTTACTGTTACATATCCCAGAATTTGAAGGCTTGACGCCGGAGCAAGTGAGTATATATAAGAAATACTTAGATACCTAATTTTAATTTACATTTTATATTTCAGTTGGCTATTGCTGATGACAAATATTTGATAATATCTAGTCTTATCGAAAAATCATAGATTTGCTAGCTTACATGTGATTCAAGAAAATTAAGAAATAGTTTTTTAATTAAGGTATTTTTGCATTTGTATATTTTGTTTATTTTGATTGAAATAAATGCCTGACTAAATCTAATTACATAATAAGTTTTTGAGCATTTGCTAAGTTTTAACGAGCAAAAATGGAACTGTCGCCATGCACCTTTCACCTCTCCACACAGAAGACCTCAATCCCCTCCAACTAAGGCAAGTCTCCAGTATTTCGGTGCTTTGTGCGAAATGAATTCAATTAAACTAATTCAACGGCTAAAAAAAACCAAAAACAATTGGCGCTGGCAAAAGCAAGAGCCAAAGCCAAAAATTGTTGACAAGGAAAAGGAGAAAGTGGGAGACGACCAAACTAATTTGCGCACCTTTAGAATCGTTGGTAATAAATTTAGGGCTAATTAGGTAATGAAAGTACGTAACTGATGGCGCTTGCAACGCTTTTAAGATGTCTGTACTTAAAATTTAGCCGACATCGTTTTAAATCAATTTTTATGCAGATCAAAAGAAATAAATATACTTGTAGCGAATATACCCCTTCTGCCAACATCTAAAATCTAACGAGCATGTAAATCTCGCACCAGCACACTGGCAAACAGACACACACACACACCCAGACAGAAATATACACACTCGTCACAGCTTGGATATATATATATGTATGTATATGTATATATAGGAAACAAGTCGAGGCATAAATCACAATTTCTTAGCCATTAAGACGAAACCGCAAAGATTTGCGGCACTTCAAAAGTTGATGATGAAGCGAAAACGTCAGGACTTTAGTCCCCAACCACCAGGGGCCTTGGATTCAAATATGCCGGAGTACGTGTACGACTGCGGCATTGAGGCCAAAAGAATGCAAAACGCCAAACACTGCCACAAACTGAAAAGTTTCACTTTAAACGTTATTAACGTTAATACTATAATAATCTCATATTAAACCAAAATACAAAATGTGTTCCCAACATCACTTAAAAAACTCAAAATTATTTTAATCTACATTGAAATCAAATATTTTAACTGAGTATTGCAAAGATCTTATTTAAACTGAAAGATAAGTATTATTTTCATTATCACTAACAAACGAACTTGATTTATAACTATCTCTACTAACAACCTGTCTCTAGAATCCGCTAAACATTCCAGGCTCACATCAGTTTTAATTATAAGTATATCTATTTATTTGAGGAATTACATTTTAATACCCTTAACCCATTAAAAATGGTTAAAAAGGGTATAATGGTTTTGTGCAAATGTATGTAACAGGCAGAAGGAAGCATCTCCGACCCCATAAAGTATATATATTCTTGATCAGGATCAACAGCCGAGTCGATATAGCCATGTTCGTCTGTCCGTCTGTCCGTCCGTCTGTATGAACACGCGGATCTCAGAGAATATAGGAGCTAGAGACTGGTATGCCAATCTTTGGAGGAGGTTACCAGCAAATTACCTTTCAAGTTTGGTTACTCTATCTTTAAAATGTTCGGAGATATACGGAGTTATCGATTTACAATCGGAATTGTCGATTATAGGCGCAGGTGTGGGCGTGGCACCACAAATTTATTATCGGTTCTTAAAGGCGACTACCAATAATATACCTACCAAATTTGACGTTCCCTACTAAAAAACTGCGGAAGATATAGCCATTTGAAAATTTTTGGGGCGGTGGTGATGTGGGCGTCGGAGGTGGACGTGGCACATGCCGATCTTTCAAGGACGTTGCCAACAACCTACCAACCAAAATTGGTGACTGTATCGATTAAATTGTAAGAGATATGGGGATTTATCGATTTGCTAAAATCGAATTTATCGATTTTCTAAAATCGAATTTATCGATTTTCTAGCTCCCTAGTGGACGTAGGTCCAAACCCAAGACAATTTAACTTTTGAGGGTACTTTCCAGTATACGTTCCAAGTTTCAAGTCTCTATCTCTAAGGGTGTCGAAGGAACACGCGTTCATACAGACGGACAGACAGACAGATAGCATGACGGACATTGCACAAAACCAATATACTACTATACCATTTTGGTATAATAGTATAAAAAATGTATTTAATAGTTTTGTCATCGCTGAATGGGCTGCAGTAAAATTTGTCACAAAAGGCATTGTTTTTTAATTATTATGCTTGGATCTATGCAATATTATTGAGCAATTCTTGTCTTTAAACTGAAGCGTAAAAGTATGCACATATTTAAGTCTTTTCATATAAATTACTCTCACTCATTACCAAGAAAAGAGAGAGAAGCAGAGAGTGCATATGAACAACAACAGTCAGCCCAGCAACCAGTTAACAAATCAGTTAACTCATTGAATCATTTTCAATAAACAATAAAGACTCTTTTAATGCCTGGCTGTGAGCACAGCGAAACAACGATGAATGAATGTTTGTAAAATGAGTAAATATATAACGAGCAGAAAGAGAGAATTTCGCTTTAATATGATTCACCAGTTATCGTTTTATAAATAGAAAACTACTCCCCGAGAATTTAAGACTTGTAATTGTCGACTGTTGCTTCAGTTTTGCTCAGAGTTTCAGCTGTTGAACACTTTTCGCGCTCGCTAACAAAAAGTAATAAATACAAACATAAATATTTATATATACAGTGTCTGGGAGCTTATTTGGGACAGTGCCTACCAAAAAAATTAAAGTGCTATAAAGTTTAAAAAAGGAAACAAATTCAAAATGTTTAAGTGCCAATTTGTTTAATGTTATATCACATTTGAAAAACAAACTTTAGTTTTTATGAAAATATTAATTAATTAATTAAAATTAGTCAAAAACTGAAAACTTATCCAAAATACGTATAGGAGCTTATTTGGGACAGTCTTAAGAAAAGTTAAATATTTGGCGAATAAAAGCTTAAATAAGGATGTTAATATTTGATTTCATTTAGCCATAACAACTTCGTTTAACCTATTATTCATGGAAGATACCAGCTTCCAGGTAGTTGTATATATATATTAATTCATTCTGCTGTGGCACTTAGTGATTTCATTAAATAAATTATTAATATATAAAATTTGTTTTGTGTCGTTAGACCTATTTCAAAAGAGTGCTTAATTATGGCATGACGTGTTTTTTGGTGACCGGTTCAGAATTATTATCGCTAATAATCATAATAATAGATTAACTGTAAATATTATTACATTATATTTATGACTCTTATCGTTCTTTTGCTGACTTTAACACGATTTTCTTGTGAATATACGTGTTTTTTTTATGGATTTAAATACATATAAAATATAAATATATTTCTTTTTACTGCAGCTTCACAAAATCTATAAAAAAAAAAATAAAACATGACCGATATTTTAAGGTGGATCTCCCATCCTGAGATTAATCAAACTTATTTAAGCAAATCTTCAAAAGTCATTGTTGACTTTGCCCAGCACTATGAGCGACTGGAGAGATTGTCGCAAGAGGACAAGGACATATTTTGGAAAGGGTATATCGATGCACTTAAATCGAACACCAATCTAAGCAGTATTGTATTTAAATATAATCCAAACAAGTCGTATGATGAACATGAGCATATATTCACTATGCTTGGACGTGCACTTCAAAATAAAGACAGTATTATTATAAAAGGTAAGTTTTCTTTTTATTATTTAACGATACATACTTATTTATACTTATAAATATGATGAATAATTATGAATTTTATTTATAGGGTACTCCGTTGATAGCTTCCAAGAGTTCGGAAATCTGACGCATCTTTATTTAAATATGAAAATGGATTCACTGAAGTTGATTGAATACTGCAAGTCAAATCCTAACTTGATCAGTTTAAAACTTACGAATAACGAAATAGACGGCAAGTTGAGTGACATTGTGCCATATTGTAATAATTTGGAAACACTTGCATTTAAGGTCAAGAGTGACTTTGACAATTCAGAATACACACGGTTAGCTCAGTTGCCAAAATTACGTGAGTTACGTATTGAGGGAGAACACAAATCTGGTTCTCTAAACACACTAATCACTGCATTGGCAATCAAAGAACCAAAAATTCTTTCCACATTTGCGATAGATGAAGCGTCCATTGATTTTGAGGAGATTGCTGAAGTCTTAAAAATACATTCCCTAGACAAATGCAAATTCAGTGGAATCGCAGGCAGTCACTCAATAATTGTTGACCCAAGATGTGCAAAATTGATGTTGTGGTTTAAAACCGATACTGATATTATCGACTTGACTGAACTCGCAAGTTTGTTGGATTTCTATTCCTTACTTATTGTTGGAACTCCCAGGAGCGGCACTTTAAGGTCATTATTTAAGAATATTTCTTTGCAAACATCGCCGAAGTTAATAGAGTTGAAATTTGCGACATTTGAAAGTTTTAACAAAGATGTGGAAATTAACCAATTTAATCATAGTACTGAATATTTGAATTCATACAACAAAATTGCTATCCTAAATAATGAAGAGGTAATTGAGATTCTAAAAATAACATCACTAAGGGTTGTAGATTTTCAAATTGGAGATGCTCAACCTATTGAATATCCATCACCAATGGCAAATATCGAAGACTTAAAGATAAGAAAGAACCAAGGAGGATCTTTGAAAAATCTTTTCAAAGCATTTGCAATGCAAGATACTTTAAAGCTTTCAATGCTGACCATCAGCGGATTCCCTCTTGAATCCGAAGAGATTTTGGAAATTGCACAAATTAAATCACTAAATCGCTTGGAATGCGGATTTTCGGATTTGAAAAGCGTTCATCTCTTGACACAACTGACACAACTGGACGTGCTTTGCATAAGCTCTGATCATCCAATTAAGGACATTTCTGAAACAGTTCTAACGCTATTTAATGGTTTTAATGGAGATATCAGTATTTGTTATGGCGAAAACCGCATAAATATTAATAAACACTTAAGAGCGCTAACCTTAACAATGTCGCACAATATAAATTCTTCAGTATTTGATCCACTCTCAAATTTGCGCAATTTGCCGAATCTTCTCATATACGGAAGACATGGGCTCAACTCAATGGTGCCACTGCTTGAAGCATTTGCCTCTAAACAATCTACGGTTCTTCAAGGGCTATCTTTTGAAATGGATCCCTTAAGTTATGAAGAAGCTTCGCATATAGCTCAAATAAAAACATTAACGTTTTTAGACTGTGGATTCTCTGATCCCAAAAGCATTAATCTCTTGCGATATTTGCCCAAGCTTGAATCATTAATAATAAATTCAGTGCATGATCTGCAAGAAATTGGTGCAGGCGTTTTGAACGTTCTAACGGAATGTGCAAATGAAGTAACGGTAATTCGAGGAGGACGACAGATCACTTTCAATAAGATCCTTGGAAAACTTACAATTTCGAACATTTCCTACGGCCGCGAAGTCTTTGATGCCGAGGAATATGCTCTGCTTGCTGAATTATCACATTTGAATACTTTGCACATAATTGGAGAACACAAAAGTGGGTCATTCAAATATCTATTCCAGGCACTTGCTGCAAAGAAATGCCAAACTCTACAGGAATTAATCGTAGAAGCCGATAGATTTGGAGAAAAAATAACTATTGATTTGGAAGAAACTGCAGAAGTAGTCAAAATATCGACCCTTAAAAAACTCAAGTGTGGCTTTTCAGATGAAAAATGCTTTGATTGCTTAGAGCAACTAACAGACCTTCAAGAGTTTGTTATAACAGCAAATCCAGATGGTTCTTTAGTACACCTACTCCAAAAGCTAGCTTCGTTGAAACTTCAATCCTTGTCTCTAGAAGGCAAAACACTTACATCTGAAGAAACTGTCCAAGTTGCAAGTGTTAATTCATTGAGAAAGCTCGCACTTGGATTTGTCGATGGAGAAAATGTTGAATTAATAGCCGGATTGAATAAACTTGAAGAACTGACCATAAGACTAAATGACGATGTCTCAGTTTTACCTCTTTTGCAAACATTGGCTACTTCAACAACACTGCAATACTTGAACATAGAAAATGGTCCGGTACATTATGAGGAGACAATGGCAATTGTAGGAATTAAAACTTTAAGGCGCTTGCATTGCGAATTCAAAAACCTATATTACATAGAACTTTTAGACCAACTACCCGAACTGAAAGAACTTGCCATTACATTCGAGCATAGGGATAATGAAAGAATTGATACCGTAGCTCAATTTAAAAAGCTAACTGATCTTGAAATTACAACACCAACAATCGGGTGCTTGCCACAGCTCTTCAAAAAGTTGTCATTAAGATTGCAACCGACTCTGGAAAGCGTGGTAATAAAAAATAACGACTGCACTTCAGAAGAGATGAAACAAATTGCAAAATTGAATTCGCTTCGAAGACTTCAGTGTGGCATATTGCATGAAGAAAACTTCTCATATTTAATGCAATTAAAAAAACTAGAAGTGCTGGAAATAACGTCGTATCATAGTTTGGAAGACATTTCCAAATACCTGTTTATGATTTTACAAGAGTGTTGCAAACTAAAAACTATCGAGTTGCATTATTGCACTCGATTTGTAAGCAACGAGCTCTTTAGTGATATTTTGAGGATTCTTAGAGAAGTAAGAAACCCCAATGAACAACCTCCATTACTGTTACGTATCAAAGACCTTGGAGGCTTGACGCCGGAGCAAGTGAGTATATATAAGAAATACTTAGATACCAAATTTTAATTTACATTTTATATTTCAGATAGCTATTGCTGATGACAAATATTTGATAATATCTAGTCTTATCGAAAAATCATAGATTTGCTAGCTTACATGTGTAGTAGGCAATAAAAGATAACGTTGATCTATTGTAATTCTTTATTTAAAAGCACGTCTACTCATATCAGCGACCATCATCTGACTCCTTCCTCGAGCTCGTCAGTCTTTATTTCTCTCATTTTGGTTTCTCATTTAACAGATGTTAAATGAGCTTAACACTATAGCTTACAGTACTAGCGATGGCCTAATACGGATGTGTGTTAGTGGTGGCCTGCTACACATGTGATTGAAGAAAATTAAGAAATAGTGTTTTAATTAAGGTATTTTTGCATTTGTAAATTTTGATTGACATTAATGCCTGACTAAATCTAATTACATATTAAGTCTTTGAGCATTTGCTTAGTTTTAACGAGCAAAAATGAAACTGTCCCCATGCACCTTTCACCTCTCCACACAGAAGACCTCAATCCCCTCCAACTAAGGCAAGTCTCCAGTTTTTCGGTGCTTTGTGCGAAATGAATTCAATTAAACTAATTCAACGGATAACAAGATAGAACGTTGCAGTCGGACGTAACCGACAGCGAAATACTATTATACCTTTATTTGTGTACAGTTAAGAAATACTTGAATTCCGGGGGATATGGGCGTTTATCGGTTTTGGGGGCGGGAGTGGGCGTGGTCCAACATTTTTTTTCCACATTTATGAAGGGTGTTACTAGCAATATACCTTTAAAATTTGGTGACTTAAGTTTTCAAATTGCGTGAGATATATGGGTTTATCGATTTACACCAACAGGTGTATCGGTTCAGGTAGGTGGAGTGGGCGTGGCCATCCAATTTTTTTATCGATCTTTGGGGGAGTTACCAGTAACATAACTGCACAATTTTGCGACGCTAGCTTGCAAATTACGGCAGATAAGCGCACTTTAAATTTCTAGGGACGAAGTTCCTGGGGGCGGCAGATGTGGGCGTGGTCCAAAAATTGGAATGCCAATCTTTGGAGGAGGTTACTAGCAAATTATCTTCCAAGTTTGGTTACTCTATCTTTAAAATTTTAGAAGATATACGGAGTTATCGATTTACAATCGGAATTGGCGATTTTAGGCGCAGTTGTGGGCGTGGCACCACAAATTTGTTATCGGTTCTTAAAGGCGACTACCAGTAATATACCTACCAAATTTGACGTTCCCTACTCAAAAACTGCGGAAGATATAGCCATTCGAAAATTTTAGGGACGGGGGTGATTGGGGCGTCGGAGGTGGGTTACCAACCAAAATTGGTGACTGTATTTATTAAATTGTAAGAGATATGGGGACTTATCGATTTGCTAAAATCGAATTTATCGATTTTCTAGCTCCCTAGTGGACGTAGGTCCAAACCCAAGGCACTTTAACTTTTGAGGGTTCTTTCCAGTACACGTTCCAAGTTTCAAGTCTCTATCTCTAAGGGTGTCGGAGGAACGCGCGTTCATACAGACGGACAGACGGACAGACAGCATGACGGACATTGCACAAAACCAATATACTATTATACCATTTTGGTATAATAGTATAAAAAAAATGTATTTAATAGTTTTGTCATCGCTGAATGTGCTACAGTAAAATTTGTCACAAAAGGCATTGTTTTTATAATTATTATGCTTGGATCTATGCAATATTATTGAGCAATTCTTGTCTTTAAACTGAAGCGTAAAAGTATGCACATATTTAAGTCTTTTCATATAAATTACTCTCACTCATTACCAAGAAAAGAGAGAGAAGCAGAGAGTGCATATGAACAACAACAGTCAGCCCAGCAACCAGTTAACAAATCAGTTAACTCATTGAATCATTTTCAATAAACAATAAAGACTCTTTTAATGCCTGGCTGTGAGCACAGCGAAACAACGATGAATGAGTGTTTGTAAAATGAGTAAATATATAACGAGCAGAAAGAGAGAATTTCGCTTTAATATGATTCACCAGTTATCGTTTTAAAAATAGAAAACTACTCCCCGAGAATTTAAGACTTGTAATTGCCGACTGTTGCTTCAGTTTTGCTCAGAGTTTCAGCTGTTGAACACTTTTCGCGCTCGCTAACAAAAAGTAATAAATACAAACATAAATATTTATATATACAGTGTCTGGGAGCTTATTTGGGACAGTGCCTACCAAAAAAATTAAAGTGCTATAAAGTTTAAAAAAGGAAACAAATTCAAAATGTTTAAGTGCCAATTTGTTTAATGTTATATCACATTTGAAAAACAAACTTTAGTTTTTATGAAAATATTAATTAATTAATTAAAATTAGTCAAAAACTGAAAACTTATCCAAAATACGTATAGGAGCTTATTTGGGACAGTCTTAAGAAAAGTTAAATATTTGGCGAATAAAAGCTTAAATAAGGATGTTAATATTTGATTTCATTTAGCCATAACAACTTCGTTTAACCTATTATTCATGGAAGATACCAGCTTCCAGGTAGTTTCTAGACTGATCCTGTTCCACTCCTCCAGCAGAGCATTTTTGACATCTTGTTTGCTGGATATGTTGTGATTCCGGATGTTATTTTCCAACTGATGTTATTTTCAATAACATTTAAATCCGGAGACTGGGCCGGTGGAATTATCATGTGGTGGCAGTTCGATCTAAGCCAGGACTGTACTACTCCGGACTTATGCTTGGTGTCGTTGTCCTGGTAGAACCGGAAAGTACGTGGGATTCCCAGTTTCTCGGCACTTTGGAGTAAATTTTCTTTTAGTATATTGAAGTATACATTCCTGTCCATTGTTGTTTCAATAATCACACAATTTCCGCCACCGGCTGCCGAGATACATGCCCATACCATTACACTTTCTCCGCCGTGCTTGACTGTTGCCTTTAAGTGTTTGGGATCCAGCTCAGTATTGAGTTGTCGCAACACATAATTCCATCCGTCCGGGTCAAAAATGTTGAATTTGTACTCATATTCAAATATTACTGTGTTCCAGAACTCCAAATCCTTGTATAAGTGGATTTTGGCGAACCTCATCCTACAGCCTCTATTTATTGCGCTTGTAAATTGCATTTTCCGTTGTACTTGGGCCTTCAAGTCATAGTCGCGAAGAACTTGGAGAACTTGGCGATATGAATATCCGATTTTTAAGTCTTCCAGGATGATTTTCCGTTTATCAATGGTAGTCCTTTTGCCCTTAGTCCTTGTTGACTTATTGCACCCGAGATGCAGGTTATAACTAAACTGACTTAGAAGGATTGGTCTATTTATATCGAAAATATTCAACTTTAGGTAAAAAATCCGGGTTTTATGGCACCCAGGTGTCCATAACGTAACTGTCCCAAATAAGCTCCTGCCATTAAAACAGGTACTCTTTTACATAACCCTACCTATCAGGTGGAAAAACCGCAGTTTATAAGGGTCATATATTAATTTTGGTGGTTGATGAATGTACCTGCCATGGGTCATTGGAATTTTTAAAAAATATTGAATAATGAGTTTATGGCAGGCAATTAATATTTTTGCTAGACACTGTCCCAAATAAGCTCCTAGACACTGTATGTATATAAAAATTAATTCATACTGCTGTGGCACTTCGTGATTATATTAAATAAATTATTAATATATAAAATTTGTTTTGTGTCGTGAATTGCTGATGACAAATATTTGATAATATCTAGTCTTATCGAAAAATCATAGATTTGCTAGCTTACATGTGATTCAAGAAAATTAAGAAATAGTTTTTTAATTAAGGTATTTTTGCATTTGTATATTTTGTTTATTTTGATTGAAATAAATGCCTGACTAAATCTAATTACATAATAAGTTTTTGAGCATTTGCTAAGTTTTAACGAGCAAAAATGGAACTGTCGCCATGCACCTTTCACCTCTCCACACAGAAGACCTCAATCCCCTCCAACTAAGGCAAGTCTCCAGTATTTCGGTGCTTTGTGCGAAATGAATTCAATTAAACTAATTCAACGGCTAAAAAAAACCAAAAACAATTGGCGCTGGCAAAAGCAAGAGCCAAAGCCAAAAATTGTTGACAAGGAAAAGGAGAAAGTGGGAGACGACCAAACTAATTTGCGCACCTTTAGAATCGTTGGTAATAAATTTAGGGCTAATTAGGTAATGAAAGTACGTAACTGATGGCGCTTGCAACGCTTTTAAGATGTCTGTACTTAAAATTTAGCCGACATCGTTTTAAATCAATTTTTATGCAGATCAAAAGAAATAAATATACTTGTAGCGAATATACCCCTTCTGCCAACATCTAAAATCTAACGAGCATGTAAATCTCGCACCAGCACACTGGCAAACAGACACACACACACACCCAGACAGAAATATACACACTCGTCACAGCTTGGATATATATATATGTATGTATATGTATATATAGGAAACAAGTCGAGGCATAAATCACAATTTCTTAGCCATTAAGACGAAACCGCAAAGATTTGCGGCACTTCAAAAGTTGATGATGAAGCGAAAACGTCAGGACTTTAGTCCCCAACCACCAGGGGCCTTGGATTCAAATATGCCGGAGTACGTGTACGACTGCGGCATTGAGGCCAAAAGAATGCAAAACGCCAAACACTGCCACAAACTGAAAAGTTTCACTTTAAACGTTATTAACGTTAATACTATAATAATCTCATATTAAACCAAAATACAAAATGTGTTCCCAACATCATTTAAAAAATTCAAAATTATTTTAATCCACATTGAAATCAAATATTTTAACTGAGTATTGCAAAGATCTTATTTAAACTGAAAGATAAGTATTATTTTCATTATCACTAACTAACCAACTTGATTTATAACTATCTCTATTAACAACCTGTCTCTAGAATCCGCTAAACATTCCAGGCTCACATCAGTTTTAATTATAAGTATATCTATTTATTTGAGGAATTACATTTTTTTTTCAGTGTAAGAAGCAAAGACATGGCTCAACAATTTCTTGCTTGTTGCTAAGAGGACAAGAGCCGTCACGACATTTTGAAGAAGCCAAGAACAATTTTTGGCACTCGCGGCCTTAGATACATTTGTGTAAGCGACCGCAGCTGAGGAGTATAATAATGCTCCGGGTGGTGCTTCCCATGCAAGTATATATATATATACATATATATTTCTTTGATTATATTTGTGCATTTGTAGTACATATGTGGCAATCTCCTCACAATATGGGAGTCTTGGTTAGTTGGTAATGTGCGGCAAATGTTTTAAATCAAATGCCGAATTAGCTACTTTACGAGCCACTGAAGCTTTTGGCAGCATATCCGCTGTATCTTAAAGTGTGGCATGGCATTTTCTTGGTATGTGGCAGCTTTAGTTTTGCTTTCACTTTACCAAATAGCCGCAAATAAATTCCGGCTACATTCTTTGGAAGCGTGAGGCAAGAGGCAACCAGTAAATTACATTTGCTCGACGGTCTTCCGACCCGGCTAACAAATTGCTTGTGTTGGTCGAGTATCTGAGTTGGTGGCCTAAAAGTAGGCAGGCAGCAGTTGCTGCAGTAGGCACCGTAGCTAGCTACCTGCTATTTTCTTCACTTTATTTCACACTTGGCCCCAAACCGAACACACACAAGGTGTGTCCATTTTATCTTGTTGCCCCCAAAAGCTGTAACATCGAGTGAAAAACTTTTCTCAGCTGCTTTTGCTTTTGCTTTTGCTTTTAGTTTGCCTACTTAGTCACTTACCAGCGACCCAGTTACACTTTCTAGCACTTTATGCCACCTGGACATGATTGTGGGTGTATGTATGTGTGTGTGTGTGTGTGTGTGTGTGTGTGTGTGAAGTAATTCAACTATTACGGCTGCATTTGTTGCTGCCAGCCTGACAACAAGATAAATTAGGCAAAAAGTAGTTTCAACGACTAGGCGGCCCCAAAAACTATGCAATCCTCGGAGACAACAAAATATTGTTCTTCTGTAAAATGGCACAGTTTTTCTTGTCGTCAAATTTTTTTTTTTTTTGTTTTAACAATTTGGCATTACTTTAAACGATTCAAACTAAACTTCAACAAGACCACATATTTCTTAAATAATACTTAAAAAATAAAAGATTTTCAACTTAAATATTCATTTCAAGAATTATGTGTGAAAATAATTTTTTTAGTTGCATAACTGATAAGGATTCAATTCATATTTAACTTTAAAATATGTGTACACACTTATGGTTTCATAAGACCCACAAAACTATAATCAAATGCTGGCAGAATACTTTGGCCAACTTTGCTGGCCATAACTTTCTGCTTATAGCCAAGTGTTTACTCACGCATTCACAACGGCTTCCAGTGCAATTTAATTTTATTTGAAGGGATTTTACCGTGACTCGAGTTTCTGGTTCACTTTTGTGAATTGGCTCAAACAGTTTTACTGCATTTGAATATTATTTTACTTTGTTAATATACGTGTGGGATAAGGTTTATTTAATTCCACGTTTATTATTATAATTAGAGTTGATTAATATTATTGTTGGGTCTTACTAAATAGTACATATGTATTCACTACACTTATATGAGATCACAATTTTGACGAATTGTGTGCGTACTACAAGTGCGTCCTTGGAAAATAAGCAGTACAGCTCTGCCGTCTTCCTGGATATCCAGCAAGCGTTTGATCGCGTATGGCATGATGCCTGCTTTTTAAGCTTAAGTCCCTGCTACCATCGGCGCAGTATCTTCTGCTCAGGTCTTACCTGCTTGGCCGTTCTTTTATGGTAGAAGTAAGTGGCGAGCGATCAAACATCCGCCGCATTGGTGCGGGTGTACCGCAGGGTAGTGTCCTTGGACCTGCCTTGTACACATTGTACACCGCGGACTTGCCGATTCCAGTAGCCAGAAACACGCTGCTTGCCACATACGCAGATGACACAGTGTTCCTTGCTAACTTCATAGATAGCTTTAGTACTTGGGCCAACCGGTGGAACATCTGTGTCAATGGGAGCAAATTTCAGCACTGCACGTTTGCACTCAGGAATGGTAACTGTCCAACTGTCAGACTCAACAACATGGTCATACCTCAGGAGAACCATGTTCGCTACCTGGGTATGTATCTGGACAGGAAACTTACCTGGCGCAAACACATCCAGATCACGGCAGCAGCGTGTAGATCCAATAGATCAAAACTCAACTGGTTGCTAAAGCCATCAAGCAAACTCAGCTTGAGCAACAAGTTGCTGGTGTACAGGAGCATACAAGTCGGTATAACGACCGGTTGCATAACCATGTTAACCCATTGGCCTGAACACTTGGGAATAACACCACTCGCAGGAGGTTGAAGCGCCTCCACACCAGCGACCTCTGGACTGTTGGCCGTTAGATAAATGTTATATTCAATGCTATGTATTATTAGTTAAAACCATTTCTATGTGTATGTTATAGATCTTAAATTCACTGTTCACTTATACTATTTCAAATCAATGTTTTATAGCCTTTAAATAGGTTGATTAATGTTTAAATATAATTGCCACATAAAAAAAAAAAACAAAAAAAAAACTACTTGCGCGTGCGTTTACAACGAGATCTCGGAATGCTCGCAAACTCACTCTGTTCCCTCTCAGTGTCCCGTCTCTCAGTAAGGGTGACCACTTCGAGCTCCCTTTTGTTCCGTGTCTTTTCCCTTTCCTACATACGTTTTCGTATCGATTTTTTACTCACTATTTGAGTTGCCACATCTTTTGCTTGTATTTGTGTTTTACAATCGCTTAGCATTTCATAATTTTGTCGTCATTCTTGACCTCATAAATTATTTGTTTTTTAAGCGACATTCTCTCAGATTTATAGTTGCCTCCTTTTGCTGCAGCTAGAATAAGCAAAGTAAAGGTCAAGTTACAAACCAAACTAAGAAATCGTAATATGAAATTTTTCTAAACAAATATTTAAGCAACGTGCAAGAGTATTTAAAATTCCATCAGCTCTTTTCTAGATTCGTATAGTGCTCAATTTGTGTTCAATTGCACAAGTTAAGTAAACACTTTAAGCCTATTATATTCAAATGCTTACATTTAATTTACAGTTACGTCTTGAAAGGACTTTTACGTAATGAATTATTTATTTAGATATTCGGAACGTGACAAAATGCAGCCCAAGTCAAAAGTGTATTTTGTTGTTTAAACGCATTTTGCAAGTTGTGCGTTTTCAGTTGCCACTTGAGGCAACTGCATGGCGAAGCTTATTATCCATTTAATAATAGCACAATTTGCTGTTACTTGCTGTGCCACTTTGTTGCACAGGTAGGAATAATTTTCAGAAATTATATATGACCACTTAAGTTGTCATTAACGTTAACGACCTGGCAAAAAAAAAATAAGAAATCAAAATAAAGGCAAAAGAGAGCCACAAGAAAACTAGGCATGTTGAGGGCATTATGAAATGCTTAACAGCCTGGCTAAGTGGCCAGCCAGGCAGCTTGTGAATTTTTCGGCGGCCTCAAGTCGGCAGATTTGGTATTGCTTGAAGTGCTTGGGTAATCCAAAATTAATGGCCTGTCAGTCATGGCAACCACGCCACAGCCAACACAGCCACGTGTTTGGCTTTTTGGCGCCTGTGTTGGCCTGCTGCAATTTCGCCTCATTTCGGTTGCAGCTTGGCCACTTACAACTGCAAGTTCTGCTACATCCTGTCTTTGTGTAAATTTCCGCTTCCTTTTTGGAAAGTGTTCGCTGGCTGCCAGAATCCGACCAGTCCGTGCCGAGACCTACAGTCGCTTAATCGAAAACGTATGAATGTAACACAGGCCGAGGACCTGGCCCAAATGTCGAAGTGGAGTCGGGCCGGCAGCACCACCCAAAAGCCGCAACACTCACTGCACTTAAGCCCTTTTCATATTGCGCTTGCTATTTTCATGTTCGCCCACCAGGCACGGACTTGGAGCGGGGCAGCCGCCGTCAAGTTATTACAAACACCAAAAAAAATATTTTCACTCAAGTAGCTGCCACCATTTTGCTCAATTTATTTCAACATGGAGCTCTTTTTAATTTCGCACAAAATTTCGGTGCAATATTTTGGAATGTGTGGTCTTTTTGTGGTGCTCTTTTCAATTTTACTCCTCATATAAAGCCCTTTCGAGAATGCAAAAATATTTACAGTGCCAACAATTTATTTTCTCCATTTTCAAGTCTTTAATTGAAAACAGCTTCGATATCGTATATCTACCATGTATTACTAAATATAATTTTAATAACAATTCAATTGCCGATTTTCGTAAATAATTTTATTTTTTAGATATATATAAAATGCATATAAAATAAATATACGTACATATAACGAATGTTCAGTAGCTGAAGACCAATAAATCTTCTATCTGAGTCCGACAATTAATTAATAAATAAAATTGTTAAGTGATGCGTATAATGTCAAGCATTTCTTAGATATCATCTCACAAACTTTTTATAATTTTTTACTCATTTTTATATCATTTAATTGTCAGTGTATATGTATATCACCTTTGCAGACAGTATGTGTCCATATTTCATACGCGAATATAGCAAATAAATTTCAAAATTAAAAATTCACGTTATGTTATATTTTCATTGAAACCGTAATTGATATTTTTATCAATTGATAAACTGCATATGTGTAACATTTTTTTGCACAAAAATTTGAGATTCGTTCGAATTTTATATCCATATTATTAAAGCCATTTATTTTTTGAGTATCAGTTGTTATTCGTTCGCAAAATGGTCCAATTGCATCGGCTGAAAAACGAGAAATTACAAGTTTTTTAAATTTTTTTCAATGGATATGCATGATATAATAATTGGAATGGATTCTTGAAATAATTGATTAGCAATGCGAATTAAGACATTGAAAATTCTCATGCATCATGTTGTATTCATATCAAAAATTACTTCAATTAACTTATACATTCAATTTTGTAAATATCGATTGATTAAATATTTTTAGGTAAAGCAATCGTGTGCATTTTTACATTTAAAAAATGAGTAAAATTGAGGCCATTTTACTAAATTCAATTGGACTGTGTATAAAACTGTAAATGCATATCTATTTCTGATGACAGCAGAAAAAATATATATAAAATTTATTGCAATATTGTTTCTATTGGTTGCTAATGGTTTTTACTAGTAAAAATAAATCAAATAAATGACAATTATCCCAATAACTCCCCATCCGTCTGAATGTCAATTTCTATGATATTTCAGGTTTAAAGCAATTTTGATAAAACTTAGAAAATATTAATTGGCTCTAAATATCCGACGTTTTTCATATAACTCTAACAACATTTGGATTTCGATCAAAATCGAACTACTAGATAGAAAAATGTAGATCGAATTTGACATCAGCCTTTATTTAGATTGGAGAACGTATCAAATATATTTTTCACTAAATTAAATTTATTGCACATAGGTATATGGAGTATTTATATAAAGTGTATAAACGGTATATGGTGTTATACGAAGGTAAAAATTCAGCTTACTTGCCTCGTTCAATAATATTTACTGATAAGTGGAGATAAGGACGTTTGTCGAAATGACAAATTAGATTAAATGTTAACCGCTTATGTAACTTAAAAATGCATTAAATAAATAATAATTTTACACTTCTAGAAATTAATCAAATACCTGTCAAGTCGAAGTACCACGAAAATGATGTGCAAACTTATTAAAGAATTGTCCAGTTGATGTTGCTAGCTTGTCATAATTAATTTTCGACTTATCACTCACATTTCCCAGTGGTGCCCAGTGAACTGGCACAAAAGGTAACCATCTTTGTCACTTAAGTGCCATTAAGTAGCACCGAGTGGAGGAGCGTTGAATAAGGTGTTTATCATATTCCGTTAGCTTTACACTTTGCTTATCCGTAAATCAAATGTAATGAGATACAGTAACAGTTACAAGCGGAATTTTACGGCCTTCATTGTTGCCTGGAGAATCAAGTTGTGGACGCTTGGGGCGTGGTCGAAAAAAAAATTATGAGACGTTTGCGAAACGAGTGACCCATAAAATATCACGTATACGCAGCACAGAAGGCAGAAGGCAGCCAGAGCATAGATACACACACACAAGAGCACACGTAGCTAGATGCGTTTTTATGATTTGTGGCATAATGCCAGCCAGCCAAGCAGCATCTGATTGTAAATCTATGCGGGTTGCCCCATCTCTAGGCCGTTTGCCTGCGGTTATTGCCGCTGCGGGGTCAGCGCTTCTGGCTTAGCAGCCAGCAACCAGCAACCAGCAGCTAGCAGCTTGCAGCAGCAGCAGCTGTCACTTTCATCTTTAAACTTTAATAACTAAAGCAAAAGTTTTTTGTGCCGAGTTTTTTTTGGTCAGAGATTTCCCGGCCAAATGGCCCGCACGTCTTGGTGACTGTGTTTTAGGAGCTGCTGTTGCTGGTTTTGCTGCTGTTGTTCCTCCAGCTAATCCCCAGTACGTGTCCAGCTAGCGAAACGTTTTCGTAAATATTTATTTATTATTTACTCCTACCGGTCGACCGATTGCTCACCTTGTTACGCCAATAGCAAAAAAAAGTTTACTTGACATTCCTGGCAGCAGCAGCAGCGGGTTTTTGGGGCTCACTTATGATACGTGCCGTTCCTTCTAGGTACACAACTAAAAGCTGTCAAACACGCCGTATACTTAATATTAATTACATATACAACTGGCTGAACCGAGCAATGCAAACGCCATTTCTATTGCCACTTACTAAGTGACCTTCGGCCACACAAAATCCAGCAAACTTTCGAGAACAGAAATGTCGTTTCTATTTGTAAGTGATAAACATCTTGAGAATTATCCGTGTGCTGCACTGAAAACATTCTATGTGGTGCTCGCTTTATGCAATTGCCTAACTAATTATATTATTAAGTCGTTAACTAAATTACTTTAAGCAGACTCGCTTGACTAATGCTCTAATCGCCTTACACACGAACAATACGCAACAATATAAGGAAATGAGTCAAAGTTCGGGTGATTGATGGTCGATGTGCTGGCTACACATGAGAGGCTACTCTTAAAGCTACTCAAACTACAATTCTTATATGTACTTATTTAGACTACACTGAACGCAAATCTGAATCTTTTGAACTCTTCAAATATATCTGATTACGCGCTTTAATTGGATTTGGCCAAAACCTGCCCCAAGGTGCAATTAACACTTGAATTTCTGAAGTGGCAATCGAATAATATTAACAACAACAACATCAATGATAGCGTGTTCCAGTTGTAGCTATAATTATTAATCACAAGACGCTTATCTGGTAATGATTGGCGTTAACAAATAATGAAATCATACAGACTGATTGAAAACAATTGGGCTACAGCTAAAGAATATATTTTTTTTGTAAACTGTGAATCAAAACCATATATTCAATAATATTCCGTAATAATAATTCTCGTTCGTGATATTTTCCATAAAATTTGCCAGGTCGAAATGTTTGCTCAACAAATTAGCACAAACGCTTCGAACAAGACACACAAATTAACTGAATTCTTGCACACAATGCAACAAAAGATGCTGCCGTTGCCACAAAATACAGCAATAACAATAAAAATACAAAAAAAAAAAAAAAAAATAAAGAAATATTTAAACTGAATTGAATAACAATTATTTAAACAAATTGCTCATAAAATGCATTTGTGCATGTGTATTTTAAGACGAGATAATACATTTATATATATATTATATATTTTTGACAAGTCAATGCCTCATAATGATGTCATCTAATGACATTTATCTAGATTCTAGAACATTTTCATTTGTAAATGAAAATGTATATTTTTGGTTTTCTCGTTTTTTCTCTATCAATTGTCTGACATAAAAAAGTAAGAACTTTTTATTCTTTTAAAAAAATGCGTCAAGTGGTTAAGCGTAGGAGTCATTTAAATTGCAGAGCTCATCTAATGTCGGATGACGTTAATCAATTTAGCAATTCTTTCCATATATGTGTATATATATATATAGTGTTACACTTGAGATCAGCCACAAAGAGTCCATTTCTGGCATGTTTTTGATGTAATCGCTCGCACTGCTCCAAATAACAACTGGTGATATCATCATCATCAACATCGTCACTTAAATAGAAATAAATCGCACTTTAACTTAAAATGGGCATTTGTGTGCTTCGCCAGAAGTTACTCATTTTGAGATGGAGTCATAGATCAAAAAAGAAACCATAAAAATATGCAGGCCAGATCATGTGTTAGAGCTAGCTCAAAACCATAAAAACCATACCTATGTATTTTTAAATCATTTTTCCATGTAACAGAGACGAAACCTCTGGTGATTAGTGGCCCTCATTAGCTACACAATAGGGCTCAACTATATTATGATTGTACAAATATAGGTATATTCTGACTTTATACAAATAAATGTTTGCATCATTTCACGCATCGGCGCGCTGTAAAATAGGAGAATCATATATATATATGTATATATATTTATATAAATAGTGTAATTTGTGTGTTAACAGAATTTAAATGCTTTGCTAGGCATTTTTTTTTATATTATTAATTTGTTTTTTGGCAGCATTTTCTAAGTAAATCATATCTTTCTACCCACATGTATGTAACATATATAATTGCTTTGTGGTTTCTTAGAAACATTCTAATTTTACATATATATAAAATATAACTATATTTTTATCTGTGTTTTTTTTTTTGGTATTTTACAACATATGTTTCTTTGGTTGAGTTAATCTTGTTGTTTTTGCGGTTTTTAAAAGCGCAGCAATTATAAAGGAGGTAACATAAGGGAAATTAAAAATATTTCAAAGTACAGTTGAAGGCAACAAGTATCATAATTATTGTTAATTGATATTTCGAAATTGCTTTACTTATATTCAAATACTCATATAATCGTGTATTAATTTAATAATTAAACTAGGTCAAATTAATTACTCTGTAAGCTGAAGTTCATATAGTATTTTTTTCAGTGCAAAACACTTTCACCTACGCGTATGGAACACCCATCCACTTGCAATTAACACTAAAATTAATTCATATTAATTAAGGTTCATGCCCCTTTCCTCCCCTACAAATAAGAACACACTTAATGCTTGGGGCTGTTGGCCATCATGCTGTTGACTAGAAGGGGCGGCCAAACCAAAAGTAAACGCATTTAACCTCAACGCAATCAACATGGCAAAGCGGCAAATACTCGTATAATAAATAACAACAACAAATAGCCAAAGTCCTGGCCAGACACAACGGCACTCATTAATAAAGAGCCACAACGAAAATTGTGGCACAGCAGGATACGAGTGCCGCAACCACAACCAGTACAACAACAAAAATAAAAGCAACAACAACAAGAGGAAAAAAACCCACACGATGAAATGAAGAAAATATTAATCACGTTTCATATGTTGTAGAAATTAGCAACATCTCTTTGGGCCATGCTCCAATTTGCTAATAATTATGAGTTCTTATTACATAAAGGCATTTCGGCAGGCTTTTATATGTTCCGCATATAAAATATTTTGAATATTTTGGATAATGGATGGGCGTGACCAATAACACAACATTCAGCTGGAAGCTACAAAATAAATGAGCAACAATTAAACATGATAAAAATAGCAAACGCCTTTCATTATAAAGCCAACATGTTTGGCTAAAAATTGGTAGAAAACTTTTTCAAAATGTATAAATAAATGTGAAGATAAAAAGTATCTAAATAACTCCTTTTGCAATGACTACATACTCGTAGTTAATTTTTTCCAACTTTGTAACCCTAATAGATCAATAATTTCCTGATTATATTATATTTTTGTTATGTATACAAATAAATAAATTTGGTATAAAATTTAAGTAGTTTAATTTAAGACTTTATAGTGATTTGAAAATTTAGCAATAAAACTATAATATATTTAACAGTTTCAGGGTATATCGGCAGACGGATATGATCAACAATACACTGTTTTCTTCTGCCTTTTGCATACATTTCCACAACTTTATCATACACTTTCATTGCATTTTCCATTGGTTAAGGCGTATCTCAAAAAGATGTGCATTTCGCAGCATTAGACGCCCAAAAGACATAAGTTTTTCTTCTTTTTCGTATAAGAAAGTTTTTGTATTTGCTTCGGCTGCTGTTGCCGCAGCTGCTGTCATCAAATAGTTGAGGCTGATATCAAGTTGACGTTAAGTTTCATCTAAAGTCAAGGCAGCAAATGCGTCTTGTCGTCAAGTGAACACAGAAATTTTGAGAGAGGTGTGAATAACAAGCAAATATTCTCAGCCATCAGAAATAAAAAGCTAACTTTAAATAAGAAAATAAAAAATATGCAAAAGCTAAAAGCAAAACTGTTTGCATATTGCACACCTTTTGACTGCTTGTCAAATCAGACAAATAGATTCGAGAAATGCCAAGTTTAATGAGATTCGTGTGAAATATACTTATTCTGCTCCATTTCTCAAAGAAAATATTTATTATGCTATGATACCCCAGATATAATAGTTTATAGTGTTTATGCAATGTCTGTCATGCTGTTTGTCGGTCTGTCGGTTTGTATGAACGCAAGTTTCTTCGACACCCTTAGAGATAGAGACTTGGAACATATACTTGAAAGTACCCTCAAAACTTTAAGTGTCAAGGTTGGTTGATACAGTCAGCAATTTTATTTGGTAGGTTGGTACAATTGATCTAGAGGCCAAACTATGATTAAAACGCTTTTGCTTTTGAAAATGCGTTGAGTTTTTACGAAGTTATGGCATTTTGAAGGTTCGACCTATGCCCATATGCCGATTTTCGGACTATAATTTTGACTTATGTTCCGACCCAAAATCACGTTTTCAACTTTAAATGTACGATTGATCTAGAGGTCAAACTATGATTAAAACGCCTTTGTTTTTGAAAATGCGTTGAGTTTTGACGAAGTTATGGCGATTTGAAGGTCCGACCTATGCCCACATGCCGATTTTCGGACTATAACTTTGACTTATGTTCCAACCCAAAATCACGTTTTCAACTTTAAATGTACGATTGATCTAGAGGTCAAACTATGATTAAAACGCCTTTGCTTTTAAAATTGCGTTGAGTTTTAACGAAGTTATGGCATTTTGAAGGTTCTACCTATGCCAACATGCAGACTTCGGCCTTAGAAAACTTAAATGCACCTCTGTTCCGTAATTTGTATCTTATATCTAACACAATCGGACAGTATTTCTTGGCTGCACACAAATTATGGTATCATAGTATTTCGCTGTCGGTTACGTCCGACAACAACGTTCTTTCTTGTTTTAATATGAGTCAGAGCACACAATAGCATATTGTGTCGCCTTTGACTAGAACAAATTTTGTCTCGCAGGAAAATATGTTTTAAACTTAGCGGGTATAGAAACCAACAACCCGACAAAAATTCTCACATTCGTGCCGGAATTAGGGTTAATGGATTAAACATAAGTTTTAAAAGCAAATATTGAGTCTGATACCTTTTTAATATAAACATAATAATATGAATTTAATGCATTAATTTCGAAGCCCGTTTAAATAAAGGCATCTATTTTCCGCATCTAAGTAAATTTGCGGTCGACTTTGAGCCAGTTACTTAACTCACTTTTCTAAAAGATTTCGGCGACTTGTAAAAAATCATTTGTAAGATGCTTTAATGTGCCAACTTGCAATCTTTTGAAATTCATTGGCCCGCCCTCCAAGAAGGATACAACCACAGAATCCCAAAAACTTGAAGGCGTGAATTTCAATCAGACAGTCTAATGCGTGCCACTTTACCGCAACAACGCCCACAAACAAATTGCCTGTGAAATGCCGTGAGATACGCACAACCACTCTCACTCACCCTTCCTCTCTCTATCTATTTCGGGAAACCCCCTCTCTCTCTATCTGTGTGTCTCTGCCTGCTTATCTCCGCAGGTGTTGGCAACTATACAACGCTTGATTGGGCGTATTTATGCACAGATGCTAAAATTACATTAATATTAATATTTAGCTTGCGGCAGCTAGTGACATCAATATACTAGTTAGTTCCCAGAGCTAATCAAATATTCCACAACCAGGCGCTGACTCGACAACAGGACCAACTGAAATATATAATTTAATACCGAACTACAAATGCAGGTACACATATTAATAGATAGTAGATAGTAGTTGGTTGTTGCTGAGTATCTCTAATAAACTACAGAACACACAAATAGGTACGCCTTTCAAATACCATTAAATAGATACAACAACAAAAAAAGGAAAGGTTTCCAAACCACACTTACACTTAAAAGATATTTTTGAAAACATAAGTAATGAAAAAACTATGAATATCCTTTTATTTTCTTTCCTTTCTTGCTTACGAAAACTATAAATATAAATAGAAACAGATATCTTATTGCAATTTCATAATAAATTTGAAATAACTGCACCGTTTTGATAAAGGCAAAGAGTGCTAACAGAGGCAACCTTCTCGGTCTGCACTCGTTGCCAGTTGAAATAATTTTACGCACAAGAGCACACTTACAATCCCCTCATCCTTCCCCCTCTTCATCTTCCTTCCATTCAGATTTCGAGAAATGTTTGGGCCAAACAGAAACGTCATGAATCAAAAGCCTTGCTACCCGCAGTGGTAAGAAATTTTTGAAGACGTTGCCACAACAGACCCAAAATCACATTGCTGCTAAGAAAAACACTGTGGGAAGTGAAAGGAAAAGGCAACGGAAGGGAACTAAAAGACGAAAAGAGGGGGAAAAACGAAGGAAAGTGGAGTGCAGCAGCAGCAGCGTCGCTAAGAAAAAGTAGACGTTGTGCTGTAAAAATTACTTATCTGCGCTCAAAATGATTTATTGGCCCAAATGGCAAGCAAATAGCATTAAAAGTGTGGTCGGGGACTGGCCGAAAGGTTGCCGCATAAATAACCCCAAAAACGAGTCGCTGGAAAATTCGAAAATAAAAAGCTACAGGCATCCGATGGGGGCGTATCCAACTGCTTGTGCACATCTCCTAAAGGTAAACTATGCAAACACTCAGCCAACTGTTTTTCCTCCACCCAAAAAGCTAAATTGAATGGCTCGCTGCGAGCGGAATCGCGAACAGACCAAATAGAAAACAAACCGGTAACAAAAAAATTATAAAAGCCACAGTTTTTTTCTCCTTCTCTAAATCTCAACCAAAAGAAAAATTAAATAAAAATGTAATTGTTAATTTCTATATAAAAATAACTAGTCGAGTAAGCTCGAATATAATATATTCATTTATAAAGTTTGGCACACCCAAATGTGAGCAGGTGTGGAAGAGCACTCATCTCTTATCGCAGGCACAGGCACTGAAAATTAAAACAAAATTTGGGCAGCACATGTTTTTATTCACAAACACGAACTGAAATCACCGGCTGGCGATAATCGTTTATGTAAATAATACATATGTAGGTGAAGCTAAAGGGGTGCTGAAGAATACACTCAAAGAAATTTGGGCATACAGGAAATTAGATCACTATGATAATACGTTTTGGACTGTATATTGGATTTTTCTTGCACGATATTGAAGAAATTTGAGTTGATTGACATCAATAATAAGCGTCTGCCTTAAAAATTGTGGCTTCATTGTTATCGGAAATCGATATGTATCGATATTGAATACAACAACTAATAAGCCGACATTATTCCTTGTTAAACAATTCTTTTTACCAAAATATTCGAACTATCAACGCCCAAACAGCATTGCCTAAAAGCAAAAACGTGTTTACTTTTTTGGATCAAACCTAAATATTTCGAGTTATCCGCAATATACATACAGCTCCCTATGGGTGACCTCGTAATCCTTTATAGTAAATAAATATATTTTGTACATGTTGCACTTGTCACTGGCCAGTTTTACGCTTAGCTTGTGTTCAATCAACCGAATTCGTTAGTTCGTTAAAAAATAATAGTTTGCATTTGAATAGCAAACGCAAACAAGCCAAAATGTTGTTGCCAAATGCTTGACTTTGAAATACCTGTACCACAATATAACATAATATTACAAAATAATATTAATGGATAAAATATTTAGGTATTTTAAGTTATGTAATATAAATACTTATCATATCCATAACTGAAACAGGAATCAATAATATTATGTTTATTTAACTCATATTAATATAGCCAATTGACAAAGTGGTAGTACTCGTGTAGTATCGATAAAAAATTTACATATTGAAAACTGCACATGAAACATTATTGATATCAACAAATGTTTTAAAAGATAACATTGATACGGAAAAAAAAATAAAAATAAAATTTGAAATTCTAAATTGTCACGACGATTTGAAGGTAAATAAAAAAACGTATAATAAAATCAGTTTTGATATGATGCTGAAAGATATGATGTGCCAACAAAATCACGTGGCTGAAGTTCACTTCGAAGTATCTTGGGTCCCACTAAAGAAAATTTTAAATGCATATTTTAATGCGCTTTGGATTTTTCAATAAAAAAAATTCAAAAGGTTTATTTATAGATTATAATCAAAATGCTAAATAAGAAACGAAAATAATATAATAATAAATATAATTGCAAATTAAAGGCAATTTATTTTAAATTTGATCAACTTTGCAAATTCAATTAAAACAACCTACCTCATTATTTATGATATAAAACAAGGATAAAGTTATTAGCTGCATATTTCCATATAAACCATATACATCAAGAACGCAAATGCATTTTCATTTCGCGCATAGCCATAAAAATGTTCACACAAAAGTTACGCTGCATAAAAATGTAATTAAATGAAAAATAATTCGTTATTCAAAGAGAAGAAGTTGTTATTGGCAATATGAAAAAGTTCAAAAATCATAGCAGCAACAGACAACCAAATAAAATACTATAAGAAAACTACTCCAGTCAAGACTAATAGATGCCCTGTAACCACTAATATATAACTTTCTTGAGTTCTTTTTATGTTTATTTTACGATTTTGTTGATGGCAAATTTGATGCAATATTGAGTAAGCATTGCATACTGATGAAGTAGATATATTTGTAATGCATTGCCTAGGATTTCTACCGTCTGAGTAGGTGCAGGGTATTAGAAGCATACAGCAATATGCAACCAGCTTCGCTTTAAATGTATATTTGCAATTTTAATGAAATGAAATGCATGTGGGCTCAGACCCACAGAACGGTGTAAATGTAAATGCGCAGCCAGACACGCACCACCAGCAGCCCCACAATCCCACAGCCCCCAGCCCGATCAGCTCTACATGCCTCTAAGGGGTTTTTCAGTTTACCTGCTTTTTGTGCTATATAGACATACATATATATGTACATACATATATGTATTTGTATGTGAGTGGGTGTGTGTTTAAATGCAAATTACATTTCATTTCATTATGGCATGCGGCATTTTCACGTTGGGCATGAAATAAGAATGCAAAAACTGCTGCATGTGAAACGAGTTTAAAATGGCGGCAGTTACCGTTAGCAAGCACTGCGAAAAAAAGCCTTGAGGCACGCATTAGACTCAGGCATAGTCACAGTGAAAGCCCGAATCAACACCGAAGTCACAGTCGGAGTCGGGAGTAGCCAACGTTGTGGCTGCCAGTTGAACTCACTCACACACACCTACAACCACACACACATACACACACACACACACAGCTACACCCACATTCTTGCTGAGAACAACAGCTATGAACATTCGCGCTAATGCGCTCTGAATGCTCGAGCATTTCACATACCCTTAAAGTGCATAGCGCCCCAATGGGTATATCAAACTTGATCAAAACTTTACTTTTCGAATAATTCGATAGCCCTTAAGCTAAATATATAAATTTCAACTATAATTTCCGGAATAGTTTTCGCAATTGATCAAATTTTTGTGCATAAATTTGCAATGAACTGTATTTAATTACATTTGTTCAGTTTAATAAGGAAAAAAGAAGAAGAATCTACAAAGTATAATTTAGTAAATCAGCAGTTAGTGCAACATTCCCGTTTGTTTTTCCGAAACTTATATGCACATATACATATGCATATAAATAACGGTAAGCAAGTGTTGCGCATCGCGATGGATGAAAGGGAGCTGTCCTTACTGCTAATATGCACCCCAGTGTCTGTCTGCGTCTACTGCTTTCTATCCCTTTTCCATGTCACCGACTCCCGTCTCCCCAAAGGCAGGTTTGCCGCCTCCTCCGCAGCAACTGCACAGGTGCGTTGCATTTATTTTTATTTTTTCTACCCTCGGATGTTGCTTTGCATTGGAAATTAAATTACGTTTAAGATTTAAAGTGCACTGCACAAATTTCCCATTTACCGTGTTCTACTAAATATAATAGACAATAATCTAATTTGCTGCGAAGAAGTAGAAGAAACTGTGCCAAGCTTCTAGGGGAAGTGACTTGCCCAAATTGAGTTGAGGAAAAGTAAAGGAGAGTTTCGTTCAACTCATTGTCACATATTTTAAACGTTTAAGTTAAATACTGGAAATTCATATAGACTACGTAATCAATGATCTAGGTGGACAATAAATATTGTCTAGTTGGCAAAAGACTACAAAATAATCTCCAAATTATTTTAAATTTAAACTTTTCCCAAGCGGAGAACATTCATAGCCATAGTACACTGACCCAAATTGGCATGCATGCAAAAAAAAAATAAAGAAAAACAAAATACTTTCATTGTGTAAAATTACGTATACGCACCGTGTTGTTGCTGTTTTGTTAGCTAATTTAGTATCGCACGCATTCGACACCGCTTCCCCGCGCCCCCACGTATTCGACATTCCGGTGCCAATCCCTTTTGAAAGTATGGCCCATAAAGTTTTGCAGAAACTGGTAACCAAAGAGCATGCAGTGCATATTTCGTTAGGAAATCCTTGTAAGCCACAAAGACTTGAAAATTTGTGCGGAGCCACAAATTTCATGGGAATAAAATTGCAACGAAATAAAGTTACACACACACACACAACCACACAAAGGCACAATGTACAAAAAACAAAAATAACAAGGAAAAATAAACAACTTCAGGAACAAGAAACAACATCAAAAGAACACCAAAAATGCAATCGAAGTAAAAAGCACTCGAAAAATCATCGACAAAAACCAAAAAAGCGACCGGGCACTCAATAATAGACTGTGCCAGCCATTGGGATTGGATGAATGGCAGTTGAATGGGGGCAAGAGGCAGGCTGTTTGCAACACTGGAAATGCAACCAATCGATTTGCCATTGCGTACTAGTTTCCAATTAAAAGTTTACTAATTATTTCTAAACTTTTGTGCAGCGATCAATGAGCATTGAGCATGCAAGCCGGCAACTACCAGCCCAGAACTCCAACGAGGACAGCCGGCAAATCCTGCCGCAAATTGGTTACGATTGCACAAGTGTGCGTGGGTGCGTACTTTACGATAAGTGTGTGCCGACCAACGAAGGGCTTAGAGCCAGGACGCAGTCAGTCGGCCATTTGGCTGATGAGACACCATGTCCACGACATGGTCAACAACATCGCCTGCCCGTAATTGACTATGCGTTGACTTTTGTTAATTTGGATGCGTTATGGTCCGAGGCATGTGTTTGCCAGTGCCGCCATTTTGTTGGCACACCCACACACTTACACACATGTAGATGGACATGGACATACACAAGCAAATCAAATCGCTTGCATTTGGTTGAGTCAATCAAAGCACAAATCGATTGCCGTGTCATCCCAATTGGGACAATGAGTGCGTTACAGTTGTACTGTGTGCACTGGTTTATTGGCATTAACAGCAATTGCATTTCTTCCATGACCATGTTGATTGTAATCATTGGCTTTGACCGACCAATGCAGATTACTTTTTCCGCCTAATGAGTTTGACAGGAATCCTTCCGCCAACTGATTAACACCGAGCTCGATACGAGCTGAAATGCTGCCTTCAATTTGTGCGTTGCAAAGATGTGCGAATCAAAGTATATTTTTTACTATTTAATTCAGTTAATCGATCATATTCAGCTTGATGGCAGAGCACACACATCATTTTCCGAATGCATTGTTAAGTAATGGTGAAGCACTTTGGGATGCATTTCACTGGCAAAATAAACAGCACAAGAGTCGCATGACAAATAGCTCGGCGGCAAATAATACAAGGACTGCGTCAAGTATCTGATAGATGTCAACAAAAAACCCCATATCACAACGCAATTGAAAATGCGCCAGCACTTTACCAACGACCAATATTTGTTATTACAGTCCCCACGAATGGGGGGGGGGGGGGCAAGTGGGTAGGGTAGGGTGGTGTAGGTATCCAGGAAGGTTGTATAACTGGCGGCACATTTGTCGTCGATTTGTTGTCGTCATTATGCCACGACATCTGCGGTGGCATGGTGTTAAGCTGAAGGTGGGTATTCCACTCGTGGGCGGATAAGGTTCATGTGCCCCATGTTGACGCACTTAACATTTGCAATTTGCAAGCGCTGCTTTACGCGCTGCCACAATACGCGGCGTATATACGCAATGTGCGGCAAACAATGTTCAACTAGCATATTTACACAACCCCCCTACCCGCCCCCCCCCCCCCCTTGTTTATTGTCTTGCCCTATTTGCGTTTGCGTTGGTCTCTTAATTATTTTTAGCCAACGGCATTTTGTACATTTTTCGGCCAGTTCCACACAACACCTGCTGCAAACACGAGTTTTTCAAATTATTGCAAAACATTCGATTGCGTTTCATTAATAATATTGTTTAGCCATTGCGCAATCAATTTTCATATTTGCAATTATTTTAATTAAACTGATTTGACTTGCACAAATGAATTGGCCAAATTACCAACTTTTCATTAAATATATCAATATTTGCCAATAGACTGTTGTGATTACAATAAGCAAAAAGCATTTTCAGTTTGTAAATATGCGTTTGTGACGACAAAATTAATACTTTACAAATTAATCACATTCGGTTATGTAACGACCGTTTTGCTTTAAGCGATTAAAAAATAGTTACATGAATTAAAGTTATAAATGTATCTAAATAGAGAGTTATGTAACCTGAACCCTTTAAGCTTTTAAGTAAGAAGAGCATAATGAAGATGTCTGTCCGTCTATCTGAAATACTAAAAGAGGCAATTTAAAATTGATACAATTGAATATAAATATACCTGACAATCTGTAGCAAGTTCATCAAGATACAATCATTGTTAACCAAACCGTGTTTGCGAATTGAACAAACTGCTTTACTATTTACATACAGACCTGGGTGCATGCGTGATAATCGAAGCGAACAGAAATATGTGAATTTGCATTCTGTGTACTCTGTATTCTGTGTATCTGCAGCTCATCGAAATCAATGAATGCACACGAACACCAGAACCTGTGCCCTAATCTACTACATATATACATGTGCAACATCTGCGGACAGGGTATCTCCCAGCCGTGCACGCCTAACTACACCAATTCCAATTGTTATCCTACGGTTTGTTATTCGATTACCAACAGTCGTGACAATTTAGAATTTCAAATTTTGTTTTGAATAACATTTTTTTCAAAGTATCGCTGTTAGCTTATTGAACACGTATTGATTTGCACAATATAGTTATATGTATTTAAGTGCAGTTTTCAATATGACAAATTGGGCACAAACATAATACTAGTATCATACTATACCCTTTTTCTAATATGGCAATACCAGTTCTACCCTTTTTGCAATATGGCTATATTTATTTCTTATTAATTTACAAAACGATTGCAGATTTGTCAAATTCAATAATTAACATTTCAGTTAAAATAACTACCACAATATACAAGTTTGTGGATTTAATTACAGTTAGCTGTGGTACAGGTATTTCAAAGTCAAGCATTTGGCAACAACATTTGGGCTTGTTTTCGTTCTCCATTGAACTGTAAACTATTATATTTTAACGAACTAACGAATTCGGTTGATTGAACACAAGCAAAGCGTAAAACTGGCCAGTGATAAATGCAACAAGTAAAAAATATTTTTATTTACTATCCATGCAGAGCTACGTCCACATTGCGGATAACTTCAAATATTTGAGTTTCATCTAAAAACACAGACAACAAAATTGGAAAACTGTAAAAATTCTGTATGCAGAATTTTCATATTTTTTTCTGCATCAATGGAACGCAAATTGGTCAGTGCGAATATTTGATAAGTTTTATTAGGTTCGACTCAGTCAACTACTCAAAATCGTGTAGAATATAACAATTTTGACATTTTTTGTTGGTCAAATAGAATACTTGTTTTATTTTACTTAAATAGAATTTATTGGAGCGAAGTTTCCCCGCGTCAACGAATGCCTGGATAAGAAAAGTAATACTGAGTCCCACCAGCGTTGTGTACTTAAGCAGCGTTTATTCAAGACTGTTACTTTACAGTATGAGTAGCAATTAATGAGAGACTTAACATAAGTATCGATACACGATTGCACTGAATGTAAAATAACATAATTTTCAACAGGATTATGTATACTAGCTATTTTTGCCATAATTCATTCATTCTTGTAAGATACTTTGCAATTGAATACAAACAAAAATTATGAAATTTTTAATTTTTTCAATTTTAATTGCATTTTTGGACCTGTGATCACTTTAGAGTCACTTATTGCAGACCTATATTCTATCAAGCCTGGGTTTTCTCCAGGTCCGGATGGAGTCCCTGGATGTGTACTTAAGTACTGTTCGGAGTCTATTTGCAAACCTTTACTTAAATTATTTACCTTGTCTGTCGATAGTTGTTGTTTTCCCGCCATTTGGAAGGAATCCTTTATTATTCCTCTCCATAAAAATGGCTCAAAATCCGATGTAAAAAACTACAGGGGTATTTCCAAATTGTCCGCTATACCGAAAGCATTTGAGAAAATAGTAACAACTCAACTGCAACACTTATGTAGATCTATTATTTCACCATTCCAGCATGGTTTTGTGAAATGTAGGTCTACTACCACTAACATTCTTGAATTTACTTCACTTGTGATCAAAGGTTTTCAGAATAAAATGCAAACTGATGTCGTCTATACAGACTTCAGTAAGGCCTTCGACTCTGTTAACCATAGTCTCCTTCTTCACAAACTAAACCTTATAGGTTTTCCTACTAACTTTCTTACATGGATTTCGGAGTATCTGAGTAACAGAACTCAAAAAATTGTATTTAAATCTGTACTTTCTAATCCTATCCTAGTCACATCTGGGGTACCCCAGGGTAGTCACCTGGGCCCAGTGCTTTTTAACCTATTTATTAATGACCTTCCTTCTGTAATAATGAATTCTAACGTACTAATGTATGCTGATGACGTCAAGTTGTGCTTGACGTATAATGATATGACCTCACAATGCTTATTGCAGGCGGATTTATTTTCCTTTTTGTCGTGGTGTAAAATAAATCTGCTCAATTTGAACTGCTCTAAGTGTAAGGTCATGTCATTTTACCGTACCAATCCTAACACTGTCAGTTACACGATCGATGGGATGCCACTTGATAGACTGAATGAAGTAAACGATTTAGGTTTACTTCTTGATCACAAGCTTAAATTTGATAAGCATATCAAATGTACTGTCAACAAAGCTTTTCAAGTTCTTGGTTTTATTAAGCGTTGGTCAAAGGAATTTGATGACCCTTATACGACCAAGTTACTTTTTACTTCTCTTGTACGTCCAATTCTGGAATATGGATCTTGTGTGTGGTCTCCGCAATATCATATTCACCAAAGTAGATTGGAATCGGTGCAAAAGAGCTTTCTAATTTTTGCGCTTCGTCGCTTTGACTGGGGTGTACTGCCTCCATACTCTGATAGGCTTCTTCTTATTAACCTTCCTTCCTTAACTAATCGTCGTGTTATGTTAGGAGTTATGTTTGTGGTAAAATTACTTAAGTGCGAAATCGACTCAACTGCGTTGATGAGCCAAATAAATTTTTCTGTACCCTCTAGACAGTCTCGTTATTACCTCCCACTTTCTCTTAATCGGTGTACTACTAACTATTCCTTGCATGAACCGTTTCGAGTACTCTGTAATGATTATAATAAACTATATCATGTAATCAATTCAGAGTCCTCCACTTCACTAATTAAAAACTCAATTCTTAATGTCTTATCTAGAGATTAACATTTTTGCATGTACAGGTGGTGGATCTCAATGCTATCTCAACTAATTCTTACTAATTATTTTCTTACTAATTATTTTTGGTCTGATTGGGTTTTTCTGGGTTTTCCCCAATTCTTGCAACAAATGTTGGACCATTTTGTTTTTTACCCCAGAAATCTTAGAAATAAAAAAAATAAATAAAAAATATTTTTTAATTTATTTAAAGTTTTAATTTTATTTTTAATTTTAATTTAATTCAAATTTTTAATTTTTGTATTTTTGGTGTCAACTGAATTTAGTTGACTAATAAATAAATAAATAAATAAATAATTTTTTTTAACATTTTTCTTTATTCTGTGCCCTTTGAAATTGTAAATAAATAAATATGAAAACTAAAGCTGCAGTTGTCAACTCATATTCAACAATTTAGGTGCACTCCGACTAAAAATTAGATGTCTACAAAGAATGTAATCTTAAACGGTGTTTATTCTTTTGTACTGATTAAGAAATAGAACTGCAGGGTATTTTCAAGTTAAATTTTTAAATTGCAGCAATAAGTGTTATTTCCATAGCTGTTTTGCTGTCAGTTTCCATTTGCGCCTTAGACATGTTTGCAACTGAAGCGCACTGCGTGCGCCAAATAAAGGGATTGGGCGATGTCAGCCCGCAAAACTTTGTAGCACGTGATTGCCGGGACTATAAACAATAACAATAACAATAGCAAACATGCACGCACAGTGGCTCTGAAATGTGTTCATTCACGTTCCCGCTTTATGACATTTTATTGGCAGCATTTTATTCGAAACGCGTGAGTCGCAAGAAAACGTTTTTTCTTTTGTTTTTTTTTTTATTATTTTTGGTTTGGTGCTTTGCGTTTATTATGCATAGTATGAAAAAAGCAAGCATGGAGCAGATTGATGAGTCAGTCATAGAATAATAAAGCATAGAATACGTGCATTAGTTTATTGAGCAATCCATTTCGATTTAAGTTTGCCTGGGCCAATTTCTAAGGCTTAATGTGTAGACATCCATTTGAGCATTAGCTCACATTTATTACACTGAAAAATAAGGCATGCTTTAAAGTTGGCATTTAAATTTGGTTGCAGCTTTTTTTTTAAGGCATGTCGAAAAGTTTGTTGCCTGCTCTTGTCGTTGTGTGTGGTTGTGTGCAAACAAACGACAATGCAACACGTCAACACGACTGTTGGTTGCAGTTTTGCGCCTGTGCACTAAACAAATTTTATTTGCTCACACATTGAGGAAAAGTTTTCCCTTTGCCAGTGGCTATGGACGCCATTGGGGCAATGGAAATGCAGCTGCAGCAGCATGTTTGCGATTTTCATCTTGTACAAGTTTATTCAGTGCCCACTCTTCCCCTCAACCAGTCCCTGTTTGCAACGTCATTTTGCCTCGTAGTCGAACGGAACTGCAGAAATATGAGGCTCCTCCTCCTTCTCTACAACAACTACCACTGCTACCAGCTACTGTCTGAACGCATTCGAGCTCGCCCAAGTCAAGTAGTCAAACTGTCAAAGTGCATGTCGATATATTCTTTAGCTGCCTTCTAGTTTGCTGCCTTACTATAATGATTTCAGTTGTCAGATGTTGTTGCCCCGTTTGACGGGGCGAATGCGCAATTTTCCAGCCTGATTGAAATAAATCGTCTATGTTCTTGTTTGCCTGCGAGGGCTTCTGTATATATTTATGTTTATGTTTATGTTCATGTTTGTGTTCATGTTTGTGTTCATGTCTGTACTTATGTTTGTGTACGTGGGTGTCTGCCTGGGTCACATTTGGCATGACCCGCTTTTTATTTATATATGCAATTTTGCTATTTTTTCACAGGTGAACCAATTGAGTGTTTTGTGCATTTATTGCACAATTGTTCTGCTCTATCGCTTAAGGAGAGCACCTAAAATGGGCCTCGAACATAAAATGTGTCATCGATTTTTAAATTTGTATATTCAAGTTTGCGTTTATACTAAAAGTATATGCACAAAATAAATTACTTCATTTTTATTTAATATACTCGCACTGAGATAAACTCTCAATTAACCTCTCTTTATATTAATTAACTCTTTTATATAAAATTCGTGTGTTTTTATATTAAATTAAATTTATTTTTTTCAATCACATACAAGAGTGAACTTAACTGAGTCAGCTTTAAATAAATAAATAGCTGAATGGTAAAAAAAACTGCTTCTATTTACATTGAGAAAAAAAAACATGAATAGAAAATGGAAAGCAAAAAAAGGGAATCTGCAAAATCAAACAAAGTAATCAATCAGGTCGCAAGTTGGCACTTTGATCCTTGGTCCCTACATTGCTGCCTTAAGGTTTGCCGCTTGGCTTTTTACCAATTTTCTTTTTATGCTGTTGTTTTTGTTTTTTTGCTGTCTGCCTGGTCCTTGACCATTACGCATAAGGGGATATCCGTCGCAAGCCGGTGTAAGTGTCTTTGAGCTGCAACTTAATTCTTGTGCTGTGGAAACCTCAGTACTGATTAATTGCTGCCTCTTAACGCCGTGGCTTAACACTCAAGGGTCGTCGGCTGAGAGGCTTTATTCACTTCACTCACAACAGCAGCAGCAACAACAACAACAGCAACAGCAGCAAAAGCAACAAAAACAGCAAATTCCCCTCTAGCCAAAAGGTCGAATTAATAACGAGTTTTACTTTCAGCATCCCTCGACACAGTTTTTCAGCCAGGGTCAACGTTGCTCTGCATTTTGGTAATGCTCAGCACATTCAAAATGCATTGAGTTGCATTTTTAATTAATTGAAATAAAGCAGACGCACTCGGAACCGGCCCCCGGCTGCCCTTTTGAAGGCTAAAGCCACTTTGAATTGAGGTTAAAGCATTTTACGGGCCAATTTCATGTTGTTGATTTATTAAAAATGTACGGGTTTTTCCGAATTTAAGCAAAATTATTTATTTAAAAAAAATATACATGACACTCTCATAGAATTTTTTCTGTTCTAAATTCTGATTCTAATTAAACATTGTAGAATAAAGGTGTGAATTTGTAGTGAGATATTTACCTCTGCGATAATATATATTCATGCTCTGTGTTTATGGCCGATAAAGATAAGAAATAAAAAAAAATTAAGAGAATGCTATTGTATTATAAAACGATCTAAATCAAATAAATTTTACTATCAGATATTTATTTTGCAAATCATCTTTTTTCAGAGTGAGATTTAATCAACCTCATGTTCTTGTAGATTTAATTCCATTTCCTATATTATTCCACTTTCACTTTCGAAACAATAATTTCCTACTAATTGCTTTCCACAATAATCCTATTCTCCTCTAACACAAATATTTCAGCATTCCAAATTCTATAGCTTTTGCTTTATGGTTCCTGAATATTTGTGCTACATTTAAAATTGCCACAAATTTGTTAAATATTCAAAGCAGTTGCATAAGCCAAGGCATTTAAATCTTTCCGCTGTGCTGTCGAGAACTAATTGACTAATGAGTCACATTTGCAAACAATGCTTAAGCTATTTTCTAATTTCCGAAAGTTTAGCAGTTTTTAGCACATTTACTTCAATTAGAAAATGGGCTTTAAAATGATGCACAGAGTGTGGCAACATGACTAAAATGCTACAAAGTACATGATATAGATACAATTGTGTTTGCTTGCGCTTGTGTTGTGTAATTACACAAATGCATTTATGTTGCACAGAGACCGAAACACATTCACACACACACACACACACACATGTACAAAGTTGCAGACGTTTTGTATTTGTGCAGCCATTCAGAACAGAACAAAACATGTACACAGAGGCATATACAACAAGATAGAACGTTGCAGTCGGACGCAACCGACAGCGAAATACTATTATACCATTACATAAATTAATTTAATATTTATAAATATAATATATTAATATATATATATATATATATATATTAGAAATATAAAATATATTTAAATAATTATAAATTTATATTTATATTAATCGGACTAAATTCTCGTGTTTCTATTGTGATGCTAACTTGACTCGTGTAGAGCTGTTGTGAGCATGCGATTAAACTATCGCGTTAAAAAAATATCGCCGTTAGTTTTGAATTTTAACAATCGAACTACTAGAAACTAGAATTAATATTTTATACAAAATTGAGAAATTTTATAAAAAAAGAGGTGGCACAATTTGACGCGCTCGATTAAGAGTGACCAAATTGCAAGATAAGCAGCATTGCGCCAAAATTAACAGCATATGTTAAGTATTCTGTTAAGTAAATTGCGGGAGATACAGGCATTTATCGTTTTTTGTGGGCGGGAGTGGGCGTGGTCCAAAATTTTTTTTCCACATTTATGAAGGTTGTTACTAGCAATTAACCTTTTAAAATTTGGTGACTTAAGTTTTCAAATTGCGTGAGATATATAGGTTTATCGATTTGCACCAACAGGTGTATCGGTTTAGGGAGGTGGAGTGGGCGTGGCCATCCAATTTTTTTATCGATCCTAGGGGGTGTTACCAGTAACATACCTGCAAAATTTTGCGACTCTAGCTTGCAAATTACGGCAGATATGCGCATTTTAAATTTTTAGGGACGAAGTTCCTGGGGGCGGCGGATGTGGGCGTGGTCCAAAAATTGGTATGCCAATCTTTGGAGGAGGTTACCAGCAAATTACCTTCCAAGTTTGGTTACTCTATCTTTAAAAAGTTCGGAGATATACGGAATTATCGATTAATAATCGGAATTGTCGATTATAGGCGCAGGTGTGGGCGTGGCACCACAAATTTGTTATCGGTTCTTAAAAGCGACTACCAGTAATGTACCTACCAAATTTGACGTTCCCTACTCAAAAACTGCGGAAGATATAGCCATTTGAAAATTTTAGGGGCGGGGGTGATGGGGGCGTCGGAGGTGGGCGTGGCACATGCCAATCTTTCAAGGACCTCGCCAACAACCTACCAACCAAAATTGGTGACTGTAGCCATTAAATTGTAAGAGATATGTGGATTTATCGATTTGATAAAATCGATTATCGCGGTTTTCTAGCTCCCTGGTGGACGTAGGTCCAAACCCAAGACACTTTAACTTTTGAGGGTACTTTCCAATATACGTTCCAAGTTTCAAGTCTCTATCTCTAAGGGTGTCGGAGGAACGCGCGTTCATACAGACGGACAGACGGACAGACGGACAGACAGACAGACGGACAGACGGACAGACGGACAGACGGACAGACAGCATGACGGACATTGCACAAAACCAATATACTATTATTACCATTCTGGTATAATAGTATAAAAATAAGCACATACAGCAAAGGGTAAACAAAATATGTATGTATGCGAGCATTTTAGATACACTCGGGCAAACACACCATACTCACACACACACACACACACACACACACACGCTTATATGTATATATAATCAGTGGCATTTTCATTTGGCTGCATCAGCACAAAAGCGAACCAGCTCAGACTTAATTAAAATTTCATTGTATGTGGTTCACCTTTTACTTTTTGTTCCCATTCGCATCCTGATTTTACCCTTCGCCAGTTTAGCAATTGTTTTTGTGTTAATGCGTTTGGCCCTTGTCATATTGTTTGCCTCGACCCTCGAGACACAGACAATGGCCACTTGTTAGCCTTGTGTTTTTTTGTGCCACCACTTTCTTTGCCAGTCTCAACATTAGCAATTGCTTTTTCTCTTCGTAATTAGCGCCAACTGCACAAAAGTATGCTACAAAAATGCACACAGATACAAACCCACACACACCCACATTTAAATGGCAAAGACACACCCTTTCTAGATAATTGGCGCTTTTCGGGCCACAGAAATAGTCCGGGGCCACTAATTTGCAAAAATTGCTGAAATAATTGGCCAGCATGATGTATTTCATTTTAAATTAAATGTTCTGCACCCGCAAACTGGCCAAAAAGCCGCATTGCCACACCACCACCAGGACCACCAGGACCACAGCTCGACTGCAATTGGCAGCACTTTTAGTCACGAGTTTTACTCAGTTTTCTCCAACGTATGAGATCAGGAAATCATTCCGCATAATGCACTTCATTCGTGTTCGTGTTTGGAATAAGGATTTTTTTGTTAATTTACTCAAGCATTACTTGTATAATTTTTTGCGAATTTTGTTAATTTTCGACTTCCTTGATTTCTTGATGATAAAATTTTTTCCTTTCCGTTTCAGTGTTGTGAAGTGTATTTCGAGTTCGTTTTATTTATTTTCCGCAACATAGACACATTTTTTGCTGACTTTCTGCTGTATATACAATTTATTGACTGTACATCATTTAGCTAATTAGTTACATTTACATATGTGCAAATATACAAAAACATTTGCAAACCAATTTTTGTGCATATTAAGTATACTTATGGCAAAATGCTTTAAAGCATTGCTTCACTTTAATCAACGGAAGAAAGGAAAAATCTAGGAACACAGACATTTTCCGTCATAAAATCAATAATAAATACAATATTGCATAGGAATATTAATGATGTTGAAGCTCACGCCTGTGTGGAATTTGATGCGGCTGAGTCTGTTCTCCTTGCCGGGGGTCATCACGCCCAGGCGGCGACGACGACGACAACGACGACGACGAGGAGAAGATATAGACATACATATTAAGCGAAGGCATATTTATGGGTCAGCTGATTTGTGCGAAATTTTTGTATTCTCTTTGCATTAACAGCATCTCTGTCATCATTTATCATCGTTTGCCTGCATATGTTGGCCTTCAAGTGGATATAAAGCATACCAGATACGGATACGTGTCTGCGCTTAACGATGGAGTGGATAACTTCATGATGGAGCATAAGAGCTTGAATCAATTTCAATATTTTCTTATGACAATTAAATATAATATATTTCTATAATCATAATTTATTGGATATATTGAATCGCATATTTGTCATGGCTATAATTCATACTTATATTAAACGGAAAACAGAAAAAAAATTGTGTTTTCTTAACAGCATTAGCGTATAAAAGAATTATGTATATATATAAAATAAATAATATTAAGAGGTATACTATTCCATGAGTTAACATTTAAACGAGAGCATTCAAAACATACCTTTTAAAACTCATTACTTATACTTATTATTGCCAAAATTTAAACTATTGAATATTATTATCAAATAGTACGATTACAATTTGCTACAATTAATGACTCCTTTGAAATATAAGCTTGATTGCAGCTCATTTGAATCCATTCAACGAATTTTACAAACCATTGCTCAATATTGTGCCTCTAAGTGGGTTTTCAAAATCAACTTCAAATTGGCAACCGACATGCGAACAACTTCAGTTAGCAGAGCCGCATCTATTTACAAATTAAGTGGAGTCTGAGTGTGTGTATGCGTGTGTGTGTGCTTGTGTGTGCGAGTGTTTATGTTTGAGGTTGTGTTTGTGTTTGTGCTCGAGTTTGTATTTGTTTTGCTGCCAGTGTATGCAAATGGGAGAATTTCACTGGCAACTACAACACGCATAATGTTAGCAAATTTACCGCATAACTATATGATTTGTTTCGCTGATGGTGCATCGAATAAACTGGTTTCAATTGCATAATTGCGCTTTTCAAATGTACATCCCATCTTTTTGTCAGTGCTCAGCGTTTTTGGTTATTGCGCCAAATGGATATGTCAATCACTATTTTTGCTGAATGAACCCATTGCCAGGGTGCCAAACGTATAACGCATCACTGTCATTTGTAGCATTTGATAAATGTGCGTTTGAAATTCGATTTGTTTGGTGCATAACTCAATGATAATAACCAAATTATCTGATGGCACACGAATTGAACAAAGTGAAGCCCAAATGACAACTGAATTCGATTACTAATTAGAAACCATTAACATTTGCCTTTGAACCATTATCAGCATAATGGCTTGCGCTATTAACTGTCAACTATATCAGTAGGGTTTTATATATTTATCATTTTTAATAAATTACCTCGTCATAAAGATATATAGTGAAGTCACATTAAGTCACATTTAATTAATTATAGTAACAGGCCTCTGTTAATATAGATAACAGGCCACGACTGTCAGATAACATATGTAACCTAACATGCACCTGTTTACTTAACATTGATATCGATGTGTGATTACCAAAAAAGGAAGAAGAAGAGTTAATCGTGGTGAATAAAGAATGGAGGCAGACATATTTTGAAAAGAGAGACAATTTAGTTTTGACTGCAACATTAATTAGACATTAAAATAGAACAAGAACAGAGTCCGTCTGAAGACATCTAAATTAGATAGCAAATATTTTTTACAAATGATATAATGTATATTAAATTCCGATATTGAGCATTTTTGGCCAAATGAAATACTCACACACAAATCTGTTTATTTTGGTTCATCTTAAACAAAAAAGCTTTTCATATCAGTACTCATCTTTCTACCAAACGCTTCACTACCATCTGCATTAAATTAATTTAATTAATACTATATAGTAATCAAAAAGCACAATGAATTAAAAGTTTGTCCAACAAATCTAATTATAAACACATTTACAAATTATATATTCCTATAGAAAATAAATGCTGATTATAATAATTGTTGAGGAGAATGTTTTTAAAGCAATTTAGATTATATAGCACTAAAATATTTAGTACTTCACACATTCTTATTCACAGCTTGAAATACCAAAAACTTTAAAACTGATTTTATTAAAAAAGTGCAGTTGTTATTTGGATTAGTTTGTATTATTCTGACAAATCTTTTGGCAGCTTATTCCTTGCCAAGTATTTGGCATCAATATGTAAATTTTCATCTAAAAAATTTCTAAAAGACTTCACCTGCTATTTGTGCATACTTCAGTTGCCCTAAATTGCCTGTTCAGCTCTGGCATTTTTTCATACAAACGTATACTCGTATCCGTATCCGTATCCGCTTCCGTTCCTTTTTCATTTTTTCGACTATGACTCTTGCGTGTGCATCCCAAAAGTGGGTAAGTCTCCATTTTACGGCCGGCGCCTCGTAGCTGTCAAAGATAGAAACCCAGTCCCAAACTTGACACGCACCTTTGCACTCACATCGAAGTGTCGATAAAGTCGGCGGCGGCACATCCCAGAAAAAAGGAAGGAAAAAAACTGAACCATTGACAACTGTGCAATTTGTGTGTGAGATGAGGAATATTTTTTTGGGAATTAAATTGTGTTGCAAACTTGGGAGCTAAGCGAATTGAACCTATTTTTTTTGAAAAGGGAGCCAAAAACCTTTTTGCAGCTCATGGCATTAAAGTGCTGGCTTTTGTGGTCAAATTAAGATATAGGTGGCATAAACCCATATCAAAATCGGACATATGCTGGCCAAGTGGGATTCAGACAATGCAATTTCCAACGTTATTTAGTTTGTACATAATATATAATACATTGTATATACATATATACTGTATATTTACATGCATATACATAAATACAATTATATACATTTTATTCCATTAGTCTTGAATGGCTAATCAAATGCGATTAGTGAACTAATTAATTAACTCTTTGTAATGCCAGCGACCCTTTTGATGGGTAGCCAGCAGGGTCTGGCCTTGCTACTTAAGTTAAAACTTGGAGCTGTAAGCCAAGGCCTAAGATGGCTACAACAACAAAACAATTGGCTGGCATTCTCGTCTAATTCTAAACACAATCTCCATAGTTACTGGCCTCCAAAAAACTTGCGGGTGGCCAAAAGTTTAAATTGAAGTGCTCGGCATTCTGGCCGTTTGAAGAGTATGAGCAAACTTTTCGAATTACCCGCGCAGTTCTCTAAATGGTTTTGAATGCCCGACCATTTTTGCTTTTTGTTCTCGCATACCAATCCAATTTTCATTTCGGACCTGCCAAACTTGACTCCGAACTAAACTAAGAAAAATGAAATGCACAACAACAAATAACAAAGCATCGAAACCCGAGATTCCTGAATAGAAACCATAGCCTTGTTGCTGGTCACTTGTTTGTATTCTGTGTGGCCTGCTGGCCACAGTTTTATTTGGAATTGCACAATATTTTTGGTAAGCGTTGAACGAATTTTCAATTTCAAAATTCTAATAAAATTTGCGTGTGCTCATTACGATTCGAAATCCAATAAATAAGTTCTCAATTTCTAAAATTGCTTACACTCAGCAAATAATTAATTTTCGAAAATCGCCATTTTATTGGCGCCAAAAAGCATATTTTTAAAACTAAAAGTTGGAGAATTTAATAAAACCAAGAAATGTCTTTTTTTAATGCCAGGGTACGTTTTTCTAAAATATCGACAAGATTTGCCTAATTTCCAGACATTGTATAAATTAAATAGTTTCTTTTCATTTCATCTAACAGGCCAAATCTTATGCTTCAGTTAAATAAATATTCCCATTTTTATTTCACCCATATCGAACTCCAATCAAAATAATAATAATTTCATTCTGCATTTAAAAGATATGTTTATTCAGTAAATTTAAGCCGTCAGTATGCCTAGAGGTGTATCAGAACTTAAGAAGCAGCTCGACGAATTGGAAATAAATATGGAAAAGAAGTTGCAGGAAGCGAAGGACAATGAACAGAAAAAAATCAAGCTCCAAGCAGCATTGTCCCGTGTACCCGGAAAATGTCCAGTTGGCAGATGCAAAGACGTAGTTTTCCCAACCAACATGATGATGCATGTGCTGCACAAGCATATGCATTCGGCCACAAGCTCGGAGATGTATGAGCATAAGCCAGCGGTAATATGCTTTGATCCAATGGTTTGTGAATATGGCGTTAATATGTGCTTGGCCACATTTTTGTTTGGTGGGGTGGAGGGCAAACCACAAACGCAGCCGGGCTTGACCTATTTGAGCCCACAAAATTCGGCGCTATTCAGTGACAATCGAAAGTACGACAATTATGTGCCCATTATGATGATGGCCTGTCGCAGCACGTGGTATGCCCACCTCAAGGATAAAATATTGGAGCGCGAACTGATCTCGATGAATGGCAACAAGGCTGGCATCTATGTTTTCTGGCTGGTTGCCCCAAAAACAACCCGCAAACTGTACTATTCACTGACCGTCTACGATCGCTATTATCTAAACTCGCGTAGTGTTATCCGCCAAGTGCGTGACTACGTCGGTAACCAGAATCCCATGGAGCAGAACTACCTGTTGTTGCGCGACTCGGAAGTCAATGAGCTCATGTTGAGCCCAAATTCGAAGGAGAAGCAGCTTAGACTCGGCATACCTATGGAACTCATTATATACGAGAATCCCACAGAGATGCCCGTGCAGCGGGTCGGCAAAAAGAAACTGCAAGAGGCACTAGAGCAGCTACCCGAGGATTACATAAGAAAATATGTTCCGGTATTAGGGGACTGATAAAAGATCGGTGCAAACGAACAAACTGTCATTAGCCAGTAGACTACCTTTAAACGCAACGGTATTTGGATTCAGCCACAATTCAATTTTGTACTTTAAAATCTTACAGTAAATAAAATTAATCAAAGATTACCTGAAGGAACTTAATTGAAACTCCAATTTGTCACTTGGTCCTCAATTTTATCTATACTTATGCTTAATTGTATCTACATTTATCTAATATGTATCTGGTTAACTATAATTAATTACAGCCATTAGCTGACTTGGTAAAATTATCACCTATTCCCCGACGAACATCAATAATCGCATATGTAATGCCTGGGGCTAATCGTTGTACAAGTTAATGAACGAATCCACGAGGCATGCAACAGGCTTCACAGCAACTAGCAACAGCAAATGGCACCGTTTCGGTCATTTATTTGACTCTTATTTAATTTTCATTACAAATTTGAGGCCGCACGTGATGTGCATACCGTACCAATTTCATTTTCATTTCCATTTCCATTCGCGTAGATGAAACTCAGATAATGTCAAGCCCTGCTCCCTGCTCCCTTCACCCCCTCCCGCTAAACTTGCCGCATTTGTATGCGCCATTAACACACGAAATACAATACAAAAATTAGTTCAAGCTCTGACAGCACAGACCGAGAGGGTTGGAGATGGGGTGTGGTAGGAGATAGGCGAATAAAAAGAGAGAGACAGAGAAATAGAGGGAGAGAGAGTGAAAAACAATCAGGATATTATATTGCCTTCAGCTGGCTGCTTTGTGGCTACTGCTGCTTCTGTTGTCTGCTATTTTCCTGGTCGCCATTTAATTAAGCACTTAATTATTTAATGCGCTGATTGTGAAATATTTCAAACGTATCCTTTGCTCCTCGACTTAATGACAACTCATCCAATTGCATTGGCTTATCGCCCTATGCGTTTCGAGATTGTGTGTGTGGGTGTGTGTCGAGTGTGTGCTGAGGTGTCATAATTACCACATGCAGGTGGAATTTAATCAACCAACCGCAACGGTGAACACTGCTCAAGTCAAACCCAGCTGGGCATTAGTAATTAATGGGGATTTTCCACTAGGTTGCATTTAGTCGAATTATCATGGCATTTGCATTAGCATTGACAGTTGATTAACGTAATTCCTGTTATCTCAAAGGGCCATTAAACCAATATATATGAGCTCACTTCAGTCTAAATTTAAATTAATTTTCCTTTATACAATTAAAAATTGCAGGATTTCAAGTATTTTTTACACTTCCCAATCCAAACCCTATTTTAAAATATCAAAATACACATATATGTAAGGCATTTGCTGCACATGTTGCCACGCCTCCCTTGCCTTTCAACTGTTTTAATATAATTTTATTATTACTAGTAATTTTTCTAGACTGTTGGCCTTCATTACCATATGGTGGCCATAATTAAACTTAATGAAATTGCCAACATTTGTTGGCATCACTATTAAGCACTTCTATTATTCCTCAACTTGAAGCTAACTGGTTGGATTTCATTGGTGGTCAATTTTTTTTTGCATTTGTTAAGTACGAGGGTCGCCTGTACAGTCAGCGACCAGTTAATAAAACGGATTATATGTTAAGTGATAAACTTAGTTAATCAAAGCAAGAATAGTATGCTAAAAAAAAAACAAAATAAAAACTTATTATGAGGAGTTTCTTATGAATACAATAGTATTCCAAAATCGAGCGGAATTTTCGATCATGTTTTTGCCTCTGCACCAATCCTACATTCAAAGTGAAAAACGTGATTCTAAATTGGAAACCCTGGGAATATTATATCCTAAGAAATCTACTTGTGGGCATGGGTAGAAATTTTCCAATGCCATAACTTTGTCAAAACTCATGCCATTTTCAAAAGCAAGGCTTTTTGATCATCGTCCGATTTTCATGATTCGACTCTGAAAAGCAAGGGCTTCCCGTTTATGTTTCTGTTATGCAACAGAGAACTCGCCCTATTAATATTTGCATTAAAACGGTATTCAACCAACCCCCCTTTGCCTATTCTAAAGGCAGCACTTGAAACAACACATTCGCCTTCGGCGCTGTCAGTTGACAATGACAACATGTGCAATGGGCGGACGAGGAGCCGGGCCGGGAAGTCGAGTTGGTTGGCAATGATGCGTATGAGCATTTTTATGTGAGCGCCACTGAGTATCTATATTTAAAAAGGCTCAAGCGGCACTTAACTTGAGTTCAGCCCATTGCCCACATTGCAGCACAGTGGGTAAAATCAATGAAAAAACTTGGCTTATTTTTGTACGCTTGCAAAAATATTTGTATTATGAACTATGTTTATATCAGATATTAACCCCATAACATAAATACACGCTTGATGAATCAACAAACATGATCAATGCTTTCATCTGTTTCCTTAACAACTCTCAGCTGTAACGCTTTCATAAAGAAAGGAGGGGAGATGTAAACAACTTCAAAATTTATTCAAAATTTACTAATTCAAAATAACTATTAATATTGTTGAGAAAATAAAACTATTGTTTATATAAAGAAAATATATATTTTAATTACTCTTACATTGAATATAAGAAATATATAATTTAATAATTATAAAACATCAGTCCTAAATTATATTATATTCACAAACTCTGCTGTTTACTTTACTTTATTCACAACCATTAGTTTCTTATTCTTCTTCACTCAATTGTTATCGATCGATATCGATATCAATGTTATTTACAGATGTTATTTTACAGTCTTATTACTACGTCACAAGTAGCCTGTTACTTACATTACAAGTGACCTCCTACAAAGTTTCCTTGAGAGACGCATTTAAATGAAATTTAAATAGTAATTCACTAAGCCAGGCCCATTGTTAAAGTAGGTCACACTTACGTAGCATACTTCTCTGCGCCGTTATTGGTTGACAAAGTTTATACGCTTAATCGCATAAATATAGCTTACGGCTCTTAAGTGTAGAGATGAACAACGCTCATGAAGATCTAGCACATTCTAATCAAGGCTTTTCATTATTAAATATTAAATCTCTGCCTTGCCTTAAATTATTGTACTCTATATTCTTGAAGGGCTCTCAGTAGTTAATAATAAATAACTTTACTTTTGTGCAAGTTGCAGAGGTAAATAAATAGGTTTTATAGTTCACAAACCTATAACGAGACTATAATATAATTTTTCTCCTCCGATACCGAAGATATCAGGAAAATCGATAAGATTGATAATAGCAAGTCGATATATACATATACATATACTACGTCCGCACCCGCCGCCCCCAGGAACTTTGGCTCTAGAAATCTGGAATGGGACAAATAACCAATATAAAAATCCATTTAATATTTGCATAATAAAAATCGCAAATCGAATCATATTAAAATGTCAAAAGCGAGAAATGTCAGTTTATAAAATAAATATCAAATATTTAAATAAACTACATATTGATTAAACGAGAAATGTCAGTTTATAAAATAAATATCGCATATTTTAATAAACATACAAATATAAATTAAGCATACAAATAAATTTTGTTATGTTTGTGGCAGCAAACCAAAATTTAAGAGGAAATCATTTGAGGATAGAATTAATTTCAGTGCCTTGCTTTTTTCAATAATTATATTTGCATAATCAATTGGGTTATAGAACTCGAGAGAGAACACATCTGGGTATTGGTTGCAGATGCTGAATATATTTAGACTGAACTTTTGGAAACAACTGCCTTTAATGTGGCAGAGCGACTCAAGTTTATTTAAGACGCGTGTATCTTATGATACATCCATAGGTGGACGTGGGGAGAGTGTGGAGAGTCGTGACAGGTTGAAGGTCTCAAACGTGTTGTTCGGCGTTGGGCTGATGTCAATTATCTCTGCATACATTGCTGTTCTGTTGAAACGTGGCGATGTGGAAAACTGTGACGGTGCGTCATTGGCAAACAACAAGAAAATCCCTTTTGCCAACACAAGCGCCGCACACTGTAATTAAATGACACTCAGCAGAACTGCGCTCAATTGGGATGGACCCACTCGCTCCAAAGCAGTCTGTGGCCAATGGAAATGCGCAAACAATGATGGGCAAACTCGATGCGCCCTCAAAGCTGACCCAATTAGCAGTCGGGCTGGGAGAAAAGCCTGTGCTGTTTCCTTTAGCTTTTGCTTTGGCATCGCACCATCGATGGTGATGATGATGGCGCTTAGCACTAGATGGGTTGCCACGTTCGGCAGACACGTTAATTAAATTATCACGTGTCAATTAATGCAGCTCCCAGGGCAACTGGCAACTAACGGTAGTCACATTTTTCCCCAGCTCACAGTGCGTATGAGTGATTTTAATACTTCTACTTCTGCTTTGGATACTGCTCCTGCTCCTGCTCCTGCTGTTGCTGCTGCTTTGGCTGTTGCTGCTTCCACCACTGTCTGCCAACTATCAACTGTCATAATTTTTCGCTGCCTTCCTGCCAGCTAAATTGCTGGCTCTTGATAACTTTGTCTTGTGAATTTATTTTTCCCGCCAGCGACCAAAAACTGTCACTCAAAAATTCTCGTTTGACTCTGCGTCAAAGTTGCCGCTTGTGGCATTGTTAGATTCCGCACTGCCCCCTCAGCTCTCTGGCAGCCAACTAAAAAGTGTCGTTTATATTCTCTAGGGACAACGCCCGTTTAAAGTTTTTCAATTAAACGTTGAAAATTTTGCGCTGCTCAGGTTTAATTAAACTCAGCTCGCGGCCAAGAAGCGCTAACTGCCAGCGAACCTAGAATTTTGTTTAGATTTATGCTCAATTTGATTGGCAAAATGCCGTCGGCGCACACGAAATCATTTTGTGTGCTTAGGTTAATGAAGGTGAACCAGGAAACCCCCGCCGTCGTAAAGGTCTCACCACCTACCAGCATTAAGCCACAAAGAAAATGTGGCCCTTAACTGTATATGCAAATAATCGCACAACTTATTTAGATTATACCTGAAGTTGGTTAAGGCTAATGCCAATTTCCAGAAACAGCTTAAAGTAGCCTTTGTTTCAGATTCCAAATTTGAGCTTTAAGTGCGGATTATGCTGTTAACTTTAAAAATATCTGTAGTTACATACTACTACTATCAATATAAATTTATTGCATATATATCCTCAACGAATTAAATCGATACGTGACAGATTTTAAAGTGGTATTATCTTTAATGCGACCCAATTTAAACACTCGACGCTTAACGTCACTTGTAAATATATTCATTTAAAGTAAAATCAAGATAATATTCGCAATAAAATGCGTAAATAAAATCTCAAAAATCATTTTATTTAAAAGACTTTCGGTCTTGGTACGAAATGCTTTTTCCAATTGCCTTTTTGGAACATATGCCAGCCAATTCAATTAATTTGGCTCAATCTGTGCGCCCCGTCAAACTCAGATCCTTTAAAAGAAAGGAATCCTATTTATCGCATCGATAGGCAAAGCTTTGAATGCTGTGCAAATTTTATATATATATTAAATAACCAATGCAATAACATTTTGCCAAAAACATATTTCATGCCTAACAAAAAGCTTAAAAGCCGACAAGCAGCTAGCTGTGTTTGTTGTTGTTGCCACCTTAAAAGGATAACCACAAAACCGCAAAATTTGTGTTGCATTTGCCAGCTTGGCAACATTACAAACGCTCAGCTTATGTCTGAAAACATACTTATGTGTAGATGTGTGTGTATGTGTGTGTGTGTGTGTATGTGTTTGTGTGTATATATATCTATAAAGCAGTCGATTTTAATGGCACACTTTTGGGCGCTGCGCCAACCACCTGTTCTGGCTGTGAGGGTTTCCGCGTGCAGGAGCAGGAGCAGTGTGGTGCAGGGTGGTGGGCAAATTCACATTCTCGAAAATGAGTCTCAGGTGTGAAACATCAACGGCACGTTATTGTCGCCATTGCAGTTGTTCATAATGGTCTGGCCGTAAGCCCCAGCGAAATGGTCAGGAACATGGGGCGCCACAATTATCCTGCAACGCTTTGGCCGCGGCATGCATAAACATTAACAAGCCGTGTTTATCGCATCGCAGCATGCGGCGGTTGCAATTTTCATTTTTATATACAAACACATACATATATACATATATATATATTTATTTAATTTTTATTTTAATTTTTTTTTTTTTGGTTACTTGCTAGGTTGGTTTTTATTTTCACTTGAGTTTTTACGTGCGGTCTCGTTATGCCCGTAATTATGTGCACCGGAAATGCTTAGAGCCGAAAGAAAAGTATGCCGCAATAACTTTAACGGGCAGCGTGGCACTTAAAATACATTGAAATAAAAGTGGCATGCCCCCAAATGCCGACACACAACACACACAACACACGCGCTGATCCTTTAAGTAACCAATGCGGATACTCGATTTTTATTGTTTGTCATTTGTTTTGGTTTTTGTGCACTCATTTCATTTTTGCCTTTGTTTGTTTGTTTGTTTTGAAGTTACAAGTTACAAGCTTCTGCGCTTCGGCGCTCCCCAGCTGGCAGTAAAATTCAGGCAACAAATATGGAAAAAGAAAAGCTGAGCATTGCGTACAAGCTGCTTGGGGATTACTCCGCCAATTGGGCTGACATTGCAGCACGAAGTCTCAGCATTTTTTACCCACTTAGACGAAATTAGCTTTGCAGCTCTCCTTGCGACTGTCTGTCTGTCTGTTCATCTGTCTGTCTGTCTTTCTGGCTGCCTGATTGTCTGAATGTCTTTCGATGGAGGCTCACATTTTGTGTGTTTAATGCAAAAATTTCATAGCTTTTTTATATATATTTATGCAGAGAACGGTAAGCTCAATTAAATCTTCGTTTTACAACCAACTCAACCAAGTATTGAGATTGTATTCTGTTAACCTAAGTCTAGTTTATATCTATCGGATTCCTTTTGGTATTGCATACACACCCCAAATCCATTGTTTCTTCAATTTACCAAGAGTTGAAATGTATCCTTTTTTATTTCAACAGGTTTGTGGTTGGGAAGGTTATGATAATTGAATAGGTTTGAGTTACATAAAGAATCTAAAATTATTTACATATAGATTGAATCAGAGACTACTGAGATATAAGATGTATGAGTTGTGTTTAATCAACAACATTATAGAAATATAACTCTATAGTCTCTTATGAAAGACAATTTCTTGATACCGTCTGCTTACATTTTTAACGGAATTAAGTATCACAAAAGGATGAAAGTTTAAAAAATAACCATAAAATACTTTATAACATATAAAATTATAACAAAATTACTATTTGTCGTATAAATATACCATTATACCCATTGTAGCAGTTTTAATGTACACACAGTATGAAAATTGTAATGAATTAAAATTTTTCACATCCAATAAAGTTGTAAACATATAATAAATTTTTCTGAAATATAAAACTGCAAAAAAAAAATATATCTAAATAACAATTAGCCAAAAGGCTATAACAAAATTATTTTAGTTTCACAACTTAAAGTTTGCGTAGAATTCTATTACTATTCATTTTACTATTTTACATATATTTTTGTTTGTTTGTTTTTTCTACTCTTTTCCTTCTAGTCGTACATTAAAATAACATTCGAAAATTGTTTACCTGAAACTTTGTCTGCTGAAAAGTGGCTTGCTTTCCTGGATAAATATAATAATAATAATAAAAGAACATTTAAAAAAGTAAGGTTTAGATACCGCTATGATAAAGTTGATCTAATGATCCATAATACCCTGAAAGCATTTTTGAAGAAAGTACTCATTGCTCTTTGGGAGTAAGCTTTGCTTTTAGAATGTGGCATTTGCATTTGCATTTTGTGGCAAAGTGCAATGTTGCCGTTAATGGATGCTTTAAAAATGCATAGCTCAGCTATGCACACAACACATGTGTTTCGCATTTTGCAAAAACACACACACATTTTGTGTTGTGCTTGACAGGAATTGTGAGAGAAACTTCACTCCAACCGGCTCGACCAAGGACGAAATTTAATAAACGGAAACCATAAATGCCTGCAAAACTGGAGGGCAAACTAAGAGAACAACACAAATAGGAAAACAACCCCGGGCTCCACTCCAACCATTGGGGAGCATTTGGCTTTTCTATTTTGTTGAATGCTTGAAAAGCTCAAATCATGAGATACAAAAATTGAATCCAATTGCAGAAACATTTGCTTCCCACCAGTGTATTTCGAATCATAGCTGGGGTGGTCATCTAATCAAACGGATGGCAAATGGAAACTTATTGCATTGTCTGTTGGCAGTTGGCAGTTGGCAGTTGGCATTTTGCTATTTTCAAAGCCGTTAAGCTCTCAAGTGGCATCACAATAGTCACTTCGGTGCCCTCGCTCAGTTGGCCAGTGAAGCCCTCAATGAACTTCAGCAATTGAGTTTTGTTCTTTGTCTGCCAAACTTAATATTCATAATTTATTTGGTTTTGTGCCTTATAGATAGACCCGTATTGTTTTTGGTCATCGAGTGCTCGGATCCATCGGACCCATCCGCAGCCAAGTGTAATAACATTTTAAATACATTTAATGCTCGTAAATATTCCACCTGACTTTCCACGCCGTGTTTCGTTATTTTATTTGCCGTCAACGTTTCTTACATAATTTATCATTAATCATTTTCGCGGCCAGGATATGACCTGGCCAATGCTGCGAGCTTTTCCGATTTTTTCTTTGCTGTTTGACATAATTCCCCGACTATTTTTTTTTTGCCATGCTTGTCTGTTATTTTTTAATGCATTTTAAATCGGGAACATTGACCAATTGTCAAGATGTGAATTAATGAGTATCTCCTTGATTTATGAATACTGCCGTCGTTCTACAAATTTTCAGTTTTCATTTCGCTTTCTTTTCATACCGCCGTTTTTGAAATGTTTAATGGAACTAACAATACATTAATCAAACCTGCGTGGACCAAACAGAAATTGGCAAACTGTTTACGAATTCTGAAACGCAGCAAAGAAAATCAAAAACTATAGACATTGGATCTGTTACGATTTAAGTACTTTCAAAATTTAAACACAGATAGCATTAAATTAGTTACACAAATTTGTACCTAATTGAAATATGCATAACAGGGGTTAAGAAACACCATTAAAATTAATTTAGCTATACTTTTAAGATATAGTTAAACCAGACCCTTAACAACGATGAGGAAATTCTTAATTTTTTAAAATAAATCTCAAAACAAGTTGTACTTCGTACTTATTGATTGTAGTATAAATAGATAAAATTTAAGGCCGGACATACATCCTGTGTTTTAATAAATAAAATGTATAAAAATGTAATTTAAATGTATTAAAAATATATAATCAACACACAGTATCTAATATCAAGGTGCTGCAGAATACAAACAGCTGGGTTCAGGGTATACCCGAGTCGAGCTCTCTCAACTATAGCAATCTTACTTGTAATTTTCTGTGTATCATGTCTTTGCATTGTGGAGCTACCTTATAATCAATCTCCTTGGTGCAAATTCTATCAATCAACGTGCAGTTTGCTATTCTATATGTATAAGTCCAAGGCTCGAGGACACAAAACTAATTAACACAACGTTTGAATGCCCATAGCTCTCATCAATTGTTGGAGCGACTAAAGCATCCTTTGGCGCCTGTGGCTCTGCTAATTCTTGTCTAATTTGCGATCCACCTGTCCACATATAAATTAGCCACGGGCGTGGGTGAGGAAGTAACCATGAATGCAATTAAAAATCCTTTTGCCAACATAAAAATACCATTAAATCTTAGCCGATTATCCTATTGGGCTTTGTGTGAGTGTTTTGTTGGTTTAAATCTATGTGTGTGTGGGTCAGAGTGTGTGTAGATGATATCTCTGCTGTGTATGCTAAAATATCCCAAGTATGGTGCCCTAATGTGAGTACACAGATGTTTGGATAAATACTGAGGTTAGGGGACTGGGTCTAATACACCCAAAGTGCTTCTTGGGCCCAGGATATGAACATTTATCAGTTTTGTCCATTTTATTGCTGTTGTTGTTGTTGTTGTTATTGCAGTTTTTACATAGCTTTGTGGTTGGATCTAAACAGACGTCGCCTCCTTATGGCCATAATGATTATTTTGTGGATTATTCCTTGGTACTTTTCTCAGTATGTGCTTTGCTTATGTTTATTGGCATTGTTAATATTTGTTTTCCCAGCATTGTTGGTTTCAGCTTGTTGAGCTTCGCCTCACACACACACACACATATATATATATATATATACTTAAACACACACACCCACACACTCATTTAGTTTTATTGGGACGGGTTCGCATTTGCTGCATTAAAGTTGTGTATTTTGGGCCCAAACAGTCTTAAAGCCATGCTTTGCGGCTTCTTGTGTAGCAGCTGTTCGCATTTTATTTAAACCGCAAACACTTTGCTAAGGCGACGAAAACTCAAATATTGCCAGTTCATAAAAGTTGCTCTCCCTTTTGCCTCTTTCTAAATAGGCATCGCAATTCGTTAGCTGACTTTATGAGACACAAATCATTAACTTGTCTTGTACGCATTTGCATTTCCCAGAAAAGTGTACATTTTTATACCCTATTCTGTCCAAAAAAGGTAAGCAAAATAAGTGCAAAATTAGAGCAATCATATTTCCATCACTATATATTTCAGTATTTATTTGAGTTTTCCTGACTTGTAGATACCCTAGTTAACTAGGGTATATGCAAGTCAAGCAAACACAAATAATCACAACGTTTATTGATTTTATGGAATACAAATATCAAATAAATAACAAATTCTTGGAAACTGTCTCAGCGAAAAAATGTACAAATTTCACAGATTTAAATCAGAATATTTCAAATATTTGTATGAATGCAAATGTACTTTCATCTTTTAACAGGTGTAATTAATTAAGAAATTTCCCAAAACGAATATAAAACGTATTTTATTTCTTTTATTTTATTCTTTTGAATTTGTAGCATTACTCAGAATATGTTGACGATAGCTGTAAGTATAAATTTAAATTGATAGATTAAATTGTAAGCAGTCAAAATACAAGCAACATTTTATTTTCTTTTTTTTCATGTTTCAATTGAATTTGAATAAAAGATAAATACAAAAGAACTTGAATTAAAATTTAAAATGAATGATATATTAATGTATAGGAATAAAATAAATAAAACTGGGGTATTAAAATGTAAAAGATACATTTTCAATATGTCTGTTTTGCTGACATTTTTCTTACACAGCGATATATTTAAATCCCGACAGCAATTAAAAAAAATAAATAAAAACAAAAGACCTATTTGAATTATCAACAGAATATATACCATATATAATACAAGCATTACGGGATCGCCTATACTTTGTAAGCTTTCCAGCGACTCTACTAAACTTGACTCCACACTCCGCTGGTGGTCATCTAAAATGTGTGGCATGCTGCTTAGCAGTCATAGCAATTGCTGTATAATTACAATTTCAGTTCGCTTTGCAGCAGTGCCATTTTATGTTGCTATGGTAACAGCCACAATTTTCTTTGCTATTTAATTAAACTGCCCTTTGGTTTGCCGCATACACATACATACATACATACGTACATACATGTGCATCTGAATGTAAGTAATATAACTCCACATGCCGCATGCCACACAGTTACACATATAAGCCACATTCTGCTGCAGTTGCAGACAGCAAACTATTAAAGGCCACTTCAGAGCAAAACCGCAACCCGTGGCAGCGCCGGGTCCTTCCCCCCTCAAACTGTTGTCTATCTTTTGGGGCTGACTGTTTGTCTGTCTGTCTTCATGTCCACTGGCTCCTCTGCTATTCGTCTGATTACTTAAAATTTCTGGTACGTGCGCGGTCGACGTGTGTGCCACACCTGCCACACTCGCCAGAATCAGGCTAGTATCGCAGTTACGGAGCAAGAGAGAGATTCAGAGGGAAACAATGGCTAACTGGCGAACTACGTAATTTAATGTTTTATTCCTACACGGGAGTTGGCCGCACTACCGTATACGTAATAACAGTCGGCACACGTCGAGCACGCGATGCCAACGTGCTGCGGCCTTTCAACCTGATGACGTTAATGGCAACGCCAAAGCCAACACCAACAACAAGTCTGGCCAACAGCGCTGAGCACGTGATTTAGATCGTGATGCAACCTGCATTCAAAATGGCTTAAACAGACAGCAAAACAATCGAATAACAAGCAAAATTACAAGAGCAATACCCAATGCCCATAAATAGTGCATCAACAAATGTAAGACAGGAAACTATCTATTTAAAATCAGTGACCTTTCAACTTGATAAGACATTTGTTTGTTCTACATGCGACTTGATTTGATTAAGAAAACTATGCGACTGTCACGCAACCATCTCGGACAGTGTAGGAAAAGTTTTTGGCAGAAGACAAAAGTCAAAGTCCAAATTGGAGTTTTGTCGTCATCGTTTCTCGAAGTGTTTCTACACCTGCCGTGCACAATTAGTGTAATTAGTGCTACATTGTTGTTGTTGTTGTTGTTGCTGCTGCTATTGTTGCTATTGTTGCTGCCGCAGGCAGAAGTAGTTGCTTTTGCTTTTGCTTTTGTTGCTGCTCTCGACATACCACATAGCATGCAAAGCCCTTTTCATGTTCCATATGCACAACTAACAAACCACCGACGCAATCAGCCGTTCATTTGTATTATTATACCCTGTAACAGTTAAATTTGTTAAATACGCTAGAATTACAAGTTTTATGTAAAGCATATATTTATATATAATTGTAAACAAAATAAGAATTACACCCCTTTCATTTCATTTTATGCTTTTCAAAAAGAGAATTTGGACCTAACAGTCATTCAAAGTTCAGTCTTACATAACAAGGCTGATAACATTTTATATTTAAAATATTGTAAATATTAATATATAGTTAATTAATAAATTTATAATTAAAAACATTTCTGAATTTATGAATATATGTTTTTAATAAACTCTTACTTTCAATTAAATGTAGTTAATTTAATAAATCCAGTCTTAGGTTACAAAGTACATTAAAACGTATATTTATATTTATATAATTACTTATAAAATTTTAATTTTAAATGAATATAATTTCTAAATTTCGGAACAATTTAAAATAACATTTTTTTATTGGCTCTAATTTTTTTATCAATTTATAAAATACAATCCTCGATACATTTTTACGAATTACAGAAAGAAAAAACTCAAAATAGAATTTGCAGTTGTACATTTTAGAAATATGAATATAAAAATAGATCGTATTCCAATTAAAAAATTAATTTGTTATTATAGATAATAAATGCAAGCGAATTAAAATAAGAAACAAGATATTAAGTATAACTCTTAAAGAAACAGAAATTACTGTTGTTTGAAAATAAAAGTTGTTCAGGTAAATTTTATAAATACTGCGAGACGATTACGTATTAAGTCGCTAAGATTTTCTCAGATTTTGTAGCACTATTTACAGGGTATCACAATGTCGAGCCCACTCAACAAACGCACGCTTGACTTATTTGTTTTTATTGTCGTCGCGTGTTGTCATCATCATTGTTGTTGTTCGGGTTGTTCTGGTTGTTCTGGTTGCTGTTTTCGCTTGTTATTGTTGATTTAACTTGTGACATCGAATCACAGCCAAACCACGAAGTTTGCCCTGAATTTGACCCTGGTAGGTAAGGGATTGGGTTAAGTTATGCATTAAATTTGCAAAAATCAAATATGCAGCTTGTCGCACAATCGGAATACTTAATTACATCGTCCATTTATTTCGTGATTTTTTCAGACAGTCGATTTGCATTTAACCACATTTTCTCACATCTCTTATCCACTCAATTCCTTGACACCATCGAAATTATTATGCTGATGGAATTGACGTTTAATAGACCGTAAGTTTATGGTAGGGTTACATAATCCAAATATTTAACATAATAGTCACTACTTTCAACACAAGTTTTTGGAGCCAATTAACACACTTGACTTGTCTTAAAAGTACGCAAAAAAAAAAGATAGAAATTGGCAGATGGATTGCCATTTGCTGCATTACAATTTCAATGAAAACAGTAGAAACTAAAAACAAATCCAACGGATTCGCACACTCAATTTACTTACCGAACGGATTTAGCGAAATTCGCCTTTTGAACGGCGCCATTTTCTGTGTTGCCTGAAACGAGAAGGTGATGAGGACGAACTGCATCCGCTGGATCTAATTAGAAGCACAAAAGCGGCTTCTGCAATGGCAATGGCAATGAGGCGCTGTGATGAGCCTGGTCCGCATCTAAGCGCATTAAGTATGCGCCTCGTGCGCCAATTAAGTTGAGTCTGCGTCATCGTTGCCTGCCGCGTGGTTAGCTCCACTTTTTTTCATCAGGCCACCTTACAAAGCAATTAACCTTTTCGCATCGCAGCTCGCTTAGCGTTTGTAAATCTCTTAATCAGTCTGGACCTGAGGTGTGGCACGGAATTGAACGTACAGAGCAACGAGAAGCACAAGTAAACTGAAATAAGAATTGATTGTAATATTACATCACACACTTAATTTTATACGTACAATTCAATGACAAATTATTATAATTATGCTATATTCTGATATTAATTTTACAACAAATGCCGCAGATAACTACACAGATAATCAGTAACAACAAACTAATTGTATACAATAAAAGAAGGCGTCAAATCGTTAAAAAAAATTATTGCAAAATCTTCTATGCAATATTATGAAGTTGAGTAGTAGGAGAAAGAGGCATCTCAGACCCCATAAATTAGAAATATTTTTAATCGAAAAGAGAAGAAGGTCTGTAAGACCTGGAAAATTATAACATTTTTATATAAGTTCTGAAATACCAAGCGCATAACAAGTTTATTTAAATCTGTTTCGCTAATATCGATATATATAGATACAATAAAATATTTACGATTGTGTTTCAAGCAGGTGATTTCAATTCGGAATTTTTATCCCTTTAAGACCTGATACATTTAAGTGTACATAGCTTATTAAATATAAATTTGGCAATTAAACTAGAGTAATATTTTTGACAGCTGCGTGTTGGTCGAGCTCTTTCGAGTACTGCATTCTTACTTATTTTGCAGTTAATTTTGAGGGAGGCCATGAACGTGGCAATAGACTTTCCTTTGTGTTGACCTGCCTCAATTAATGTGTAATTATTTATTTATTTAATAAATACGGAATATTTACAATTAGTTTTTATGGCTTTACTTATGGCTATGAATTTACTTAACTTAATCTGAGTTTAATTTGTATTAAAAAAAAAATAAATAAAAACAATTAGTACCATAGATTAATAATTAGAAAATAAATTTAAAGTTGCCACAATATAAATTTTTGGTGAAACTAATTATTGACGCTATCAACTTTTTGATAGCTTTATATATAAATAAATACACAAAGTTATCTTCACAACGTCAAAAAGTTTATTCGCAAGCGTATCCAATATGTTTAATTTTATTAAGACTAGAAGCCCAATCCTTAGTTTTTCAACAACGACAGAATAAATCAACACCCTCGGGTTATGCGAGCCAACTATCAATAATCAACTTATTAGAGTTATGTGTAAACCAATTAGCTGAAACAGCCAGCTGATCAGCGAGCACCCTTTGTAGAGAGAGAGAGAGAGAGAGAGAGAGAGAGAGAGAGAGAGAGAGAGAGAGAGAGAGAGAGAGAGAGAGAGAGAGAGAGAGAGCACTGCACAAAGAGCGCGCTGTACAATAAGAGCACTGTTAACGCTGGCTGCTGCAGCTCAAACTGCAATTAACATTGTTTGGATATGTTAAATAGACTATTTATATTGAGCCGCCCAGGGCTCTAAATTCAAGAATGTAAACAATTCATTATCAACTAAACTTCTTGGCTGCGGCCTCCAGCAGTAATTATGTTAATTGCATATACATATGCCAAATATGATTGCAAAACCATTTGCGATAATAACAGGGAAATCTGTCGAACGTGTTGCCATTCATTCCTAGCTTAAAATGCGGTCAAATGAAATCGGCATGAAAAGCCTAGCAACAAAGATGGTCATTTGATTTTTGTTGCAATTCATTTAAGCTTGTTTTGGCAGGCGATTGTCCCCCGATTACTGTCTGGATGCCTTTGCAGCAGTATTATCCCAGATGATAACTTGGTAGACGGGTGAGGAGAAAGGCATTGTTGGCTCTGTCAAAGACAAAGTCAATTGCAATTAGAACAATCAAAAATGAAAACATTTTACTAAATCTAGGTGGGCCACTCAAGCAAATCACCAATTGGCCATATTGCAATGCCAGAAGCCCTTGGCCTGAATTGCAAAAGTTATTTTACCTTAGCACCGAGAAGCCATTTAACAAATTGGCACCTGTGAAACAGAAATATTTGTGTATGAATTTAACTTACTCTGAACTTATGCTCCTTTCAAAAAATATCACTTCGAAATATTAGCTAATTTCCATTCAGATTCAGATTCAGATTCAAATTCAAATTCATATCTATATACATATACTATATATATCTATATGTATGTATGTATGTATGTACATATAAATGTTGTGTATTTTATGCACAAACATACCTTTATACTTTTTACGTTGAGCATTTCTCACTATGCACAGTTAACTACAAATTGTATGTGTGTTTTTTAAAACTTCACCTACAATACAATTCCAGTTATCAATCAATTGAATGGTTGCATAGTGACCAATATTTCGTTTTTCTATTTTACCATTTGCAATAATTCAGATGTCCATATGAATTGCACTGCTTGATATCTTCACGAAATCGGTAGTAATCGGATTTCACTTTGTTTTTACATTCGTATGAATAATATTTATCGAAATTGTAAGCAGAAGAATATTGAGGCAAAGTAAAACGAAATAAATTTCTTTCTTCTCTTTGCTCCTTTTTACACAGTGCATGTGTCCGATCATAAAAAAATGTGAGAAAACACGGAATCTCCATGAATTTTGAATTTAATTGATTTGCATTACAATTAAAAATCGAACTTACAAATCAAACATTTTCGCTTTTTACGGTGTATAATTACTCACATTTTTTGAGTTCACGCATAGTGTACAATGTAAAACTCATATTCGTGCAATATACAGTGGCTCGAAGCTTATTTCGATCAGTGTCTACCAAAAAATTTAAAGTGCTATAAAGTTAAAAAAAGGAAAAAACACAAAATGTTTAAATGCCAATTTGTTTCATATTAGGGGTCTGCGCGATCTGGTAGCAATATACCCGCTTCTTTCGCACACATTCATAACCCATTAGAAACGGTGCGTACCTATTCGTTGCTCGACACGCGAACCCTGCAAAAACCTGATGCACTTTTTTTTGTCGATTTGCCGCCTCTATGTATTGACTGCTTAGTGATGCAATGTAACAATTTGGAAACTCCTTTTTAGTTTATCTTAAGTTTTGCATTGTTCCGTCATTCGTATGTCAAAAGAAAGCGCACATAGTGTAATTATTACCAGGTGGTTAAAATTTTGCTAATCGTCGGTCAGCTGTGTGGTGTCACGTAAAAAAGAATTGATACAGCTGTTTTATCTGTTCAGTTATTTGTGTGACTTTGTAAGTGCTGTTAACTATTTTATTTTATTATTTTTTGTTATTGTTTTTTAGCAAATACAACAATATAGCAAGCAATCTCTTAAGAGCTTCTTCAAAAGTTCAAATTGCTTATTATTTCAGTTCATTCAATGGCACATCAAAAACTAAATAAATTTTTGTTTACGCAGGTTTTTAAAAGCGAAACCAAAGAAGCAGATATGAACGGCAATTGCTTTGATGACGACAGTGGAAGTGAAAAGTCTTTCGTTTCAGCAACTGAATGGGAAAGGAAACCCATAAAAAGTTGCCCCCTTCTGCCGCATGTACTGTCGTCATTGGATCAGAAACTCAAGCGAATAATACTTATTCAGCAAACGGACCAATCCTATCATAAGGCTTTGAGCGACATATACGACCAGACAATCATATCGGTGCTGATCGAGCCCTTCTTTTATGGGCGTCATTGTAATGCATCTGTTATGGTTATTGCCACGGCAAATAACACCTATGTTTTTGATCTAAAAGCTCTAGGTACGATTTTTCGAGAGCTGGCCAAGTTGCTGGAGGCGGAGAGTCCACGAAAGATAATGCACTACAGTCATCGGGTATGCGATTTATTGTTGCATCAGCATAAGCTAAGAATCAATGGAATTGTCGATACTTTTGTGGCTTGGTGCGTGGCTCGACAGGATAAAAGTCATTGCACGTTGCAGGAGGCCATATCGCTTACCTTTAACCTACACCCTTCTGAGCTCACCTGTGATGAGATAAACAGTGTAAGAGTTACATAACATTCAAAATACTATTTTTATTATTGAATACTATTATTTTAGGTTAGCGAATCGGTGCGCAACTTTGCCGCACGTCCCTTGTCCAGGGGTCAGTTGCAGTACCTGGGCAAGATTGCCATTTTACAGCATAAATTGCATGACACTCTAATTTATGAAAATATTTGTATCGGATTGCAACAGATGTCTGTGAATTTCAGCTGCGAGTATACCAAACAAAGCAAATCTGATGAAGTGGCTATGGAAATGGCACCAACTAGCAAAGCTGGCTTCGACTGCATCGATTCGTCTTACAAAATAGCGGCTACAATTAACTAGTCATTCTCATCATTATAAGATAAACTCGAAAAATATTGAAAAATCATATTATTTTGAGGTGAACCCTAAAATTAATTTATAGACACGATCTGTATTTTTTTACAACGAAGCACAACAAGTAAGAGCAGCTTTCTTAGGCATGATAACTAAATTTCATTCCATTTATTATTTTAGTGTCGAGTTTGCAATCCATTGGCCTCCAGCCATAAAAATTGTTTAATCAAACAAAAAAGTGCAATTTCGCTATACATAACATTTCGTTTCACGTACAAAAACATACATATGTCGAACTCCAAATAAAACAAGATAGAACGTTGCAGTCGAACGTAACCGACAGCGAAATACTATTATACCATAAATTGTGTGCAGTCAAGAAATACTGTCAAAGTTTTCCTTTTTGAATGTGAACACATTCTGTTAATTCTCTTCTAATAATTATGTATATGATTTGCATATAAGTGAGCGTGGCTTTTAAAGACGGTGAGCAGAATTACACGGGAATTAAATTCCGGAGATACGGGCTTTTCGAGATTTTAGGAGGCGGGAGTGGGCGTGGCCCAAAAAATGTTGGAGTTCGATCTTAGTAATATACCTTCTAAGTATGGTAACTGTAGCTCTTAAATTGCGGGAGACACAGGCATTTATCGTTTTTGTGGGCGGGAGTGAGCGTGGTCCAACAATGGACCCACAGCATGACGGACATTGAACACAACCAATATACTATTATACCTTTTTGGTATAATAATATAAATATTGATGTCAGCAGATTAACTTCGGTCTGGGAGGGATATTTAATCTTTGGAGTGTCTAAGTTAACTGTTCTTTCTTGTTATATACTAATTGTGCTTTGGTAAAATAAGTTTACATTTTTACTGCAACAATAGCACTAAGCAAAAAACACATAAAGACTTTATATCGCCTAACAAATGGTTGAATAAGGTAGATCAGATTGCTTGCTTCTATCCCACATCTTTCAACCGATTTTTTATATGGCAGACAAGTTTCAGAAACTGTAATAAAATACAAATTCGAAAATATATTTAAAGTTCCTGAAGTTATGTCTAATTTCTTTGATTCTTTGCTTCTATGTGATTTTGTATGGAACTGACAAGTTTTCAAACACGTCATCATACATTATTTAAAATTTTTTTTATTATTGGCGAGTCCGACAATTGCAACTGCAGAATTTCAAGTAAATTGGCGAGTAAATGGTTTTTACCGATAGTGCGATATATCGATAGGAAAACGCATAGAAACCAGTAATTGCATCACTATTACGAACAACTGCGACCGGCCCGCACGTGTAGTGAATCTTCACTTTCAATTACCAATTAAGTTTTAGCTCATAAAGACGCCCCAGTTTGCATTTAAAAATATATAAAAATGGTGAGTGCATGCTAATGTGAAAACATATTCTAAGATCAAAGAAAAACATGCGCTGCACAAAATAAATTAAACTAGGCTTCTCGAAGTTTCGCAATACACTGATAACTGTTGTGTAACTCTGCCCCCAGCATTGATTGTGGCGGGGCAACATTTACCACTGATTGCATGTGAATCTTATTTTAATCTTTTAATTTATAATTATGTGTAGGCTGCTGCTATTAAGAGGATCATCCCTATGCTGGATCGCATTCTGGTGCAACGCGCTGAGGCGCTAACCAAAACGAAAGGCGGCATCGTTTTGCCGGAGAAATCGGTGGGCAAAGTTCTGGAGGGCACTGTTATTGCAGTTGGCCCCGGCAACCGCAATGTCGTAAGTATTTCATAAAATTTTCCGATGATTGCAACAATTTATATTAAAAATATTCCCTTAGACCACCGGCAATCATATTCCAATTGGTGTAAAGGAGGGCGATCGCGTTCTGCTGCCTGAATTCGGTGGCACCAAGGTCCAATTGGACAGTGATGATAAGAAGGAGATGTTCCTTTTCCGCGAGTCGGATATCTTGGCCAAATTGGAATAACCGGCTAACAAGCAATTCTATGAATTCTATGTTTTCTATTTAGTATGTTAAGCCCATTCAATAAAAGTTCAATGCAATGTTATTGTTTGCATGACCAAAAAATAAAAGTTGGATCATTGGTTAATATATAAAACTATATATATGTATGAATGTAAATTGAATAAACAACACTTAAACTAATCCAGCTTTAGATTACTCAGTCCGTACACTTGATTAAATGCCGATCTTCGTTTGATATCCGGCATTCCCTCGACTGCTGCACGTTCCCTGGAAATATTCACCAAGGCCTCAAACGAGCGTGGCTCCCAAATGGCCAAATCCGACAGCATTTTTCTATAACACACAAGTTCTTCAATTAATTGAACAATAAACAGAGAGCACAACTAACTTGTTCAGCTGAATATCGGAGCGGGCGAGACCCTCCTTGAATGTGTCAAGGGCGACTCCATATTGTTGGCAACCGGCTTCGACGCGGGTCGTCCACAGCTGGGCCATGTCCAGTTTCTTGAGCTTGCGTCCCTTAGTTGCATATGCGAGGGCACGATGCACGCTGCGTATGGCAAAGGAGTAAACATTGCGGGTGCGACTGCGATAATGCTACAATAAACAATTATCAGCCGGGTTAGAAATGAAAAACAACGGATTGCTTTTGGGGCACTTACCGCAGCGAGCTTGAAAATGCGTCGCTTGCGCCAGAATTCATCTGGGCCTCGAGCGCGAACCAACAGTGGTATGTTTAGAAATACCATGACAAGCTCTATTCAACAATATGGACAGAAATTCTTACAATTTTAATTAACAATTTAGCAATTTACATAACCTGCAGAGCACACAGTTTATGGAAATTGTTGTTATGCACGCGCAGCTGACTATCGGCTGTTTGTACATCGCACACGCAATTATCGATATAAATACGGGCTGATGATGATAACCAAGACTTTAGAAGGTTACGCCGCATACACCAAATCAACAAAGCACATGACGTCATATATGCCCATATTTTCTAAGTTTAGGGCTAAGGATAGTGCCTAGAAAGATGAAACTATGCATATTTCACAAATATTTGCGTTTTTAATGGTTGTATAAATAAAATAGTTGCTAATATTTATAAAATATGTGTAGGTAGCGAATATGTTTTGACGTTAACTAGAACAGTTATGTTGTGAATGTAATGTACGCGTAACCTTGTAGTTGGCTAAGCTAATGGAATTTATGTACACAGCGCCTGCAGCCGGTTTTACACTATTTTTATTTACGTTTCTGCAAATGCTGTAAAAAAGGAAAACATTCGATGTGATTTCTGCAACACCGCGCACAAAAATGTCTGTGATTTATTAACAATGTGCGCAAACAATCCGCGGCAAGGAACGTCGTCAGCAGCACCCGGCGCACAGGCAAAACTCTGCTCAGATGGACGCGTCAGTTTGTATTGTTTCCTGGCCACGGCGAGTCTGGTGCTGCTGCCCTCAGTTCCACAGATATATTATGGAATTGTGCCAAATGTTTGGGGTGCTATCCTCTGGGGGCCGGTGCTCTACTATGCTTTAATCAACATGATCATACGCTTTGTGCTCAGGAACAGCAGTTATCAGGTGCCGAATGACTCACCTTACTTACAATTAATTTGTTGTTTAACTTGTTGTTTTTTATCTACAAGGTTGCCATACGCGCCTCGTTTCTGGGATTTACGATGGCGGTGAGCGTTCTAGTCATTTGTTTTGCGCCCACACCATGGCAGCAGTTTGGCGTTTACGGCTGCTTTATGTCGATCTTTCATTACTCGGAGTTTCTGGTCATTGCGTGGGCAAATCCACGCAGCCTATCCCTGGACTCTTTCATGCTAAATCATTCGGTACACTATGGCCTGGCTGCGGCAGCCAGTTGGACAGAATTTGTCCTAGAGCTCTATTTTCTGCCCGATTTCAAGCGTTACGGCCACATTTGGCTACTGGGCGTGCTGTTGTGCGCCAGTGGCGAAGTGGTTCGCAAGGTGGCCATCGTTACGGCGGGTCGCAGCTTTACGCATTTGGTGCGTATATACACTGCTGGACAGTAAAATAGGTGTAAAAACAATAACAATACCCTGATTCGTACCAGTCCTATTGAACCTATGTGAAGTTTATCCCCGACCTCGAGTAGTTGGTGACTTAAAAGGATAACTTTTAGCCGATAACACTGCCGATGAATTTTCTTGAATCCTTCGCGATTTTTAATGTTTTTTCTGACCTAAAAGCATTTGTAAAGAAGTTCTGAGTCTAATTGAAGTAGCTAGGAAATTTTTATTTTTCTCCTTGGTCTTAGAGCTTACGCTCGCTCTTCTATCTTCTATTTAATATTTTTTGACAGCTCAGAAAGGCCTATATTATAATGAATATAATCAAATGTTACATCTTGCAAAGTGTCTAGGTCAATATGGATTTTAACAAAGAAATGTGCCAAAAAAAATTGCACTGTACGCTATCTAAAGCTAGAGACTTTCGATTCTGATTAGGAAACAATGTCGGCATACTGACAAATTAATATATTGTGTTTTGGACATGATATTCAGATCTTTAAATCTTACAGCTTGCAAAGTGTCTAGGTCAATATGGACTTTTAACAAAGAAATGTGCCAAAAAATTTGACTGTACGGTATCTAAAGCTACAGACTTTCGATTCTGATTAGGAAACAATGTCGCTATACTGACAAATTAAAAAATATTGTGCTCCGGAAATGGCATGTTATTGTCGTCGCACCTATTTTACTGTCCAAGTATATAAATATGTAATGAATCATATGCTTAATTATTGTTAATTAATTTGAACAGGTGCAGGATGAAAAGCACTCGGACCACAAGCTAATTACCACTGGCATATACGCTTACAGCCGCCATCCGTCGTATGTGGGCTGGTTCTACTGGTCCATTGGCACACAGCTGGTGCTGATGAATCCGCTGTGCATCTGCATTTATACGCTAGTCAGCTGGCTATTCTTTCATGATCGCATATACATGGAGGAGTACTCGCTGCTGAATTTCTTTCAGTCCGACTATGTGCGCTATCAGAAGCGAGTGCCAACGGGCCTGCCATTCATCAAAGGCTATCTGATTGAGTAGCGGTCAGTTCGGGATCACAAATGTCATCCACACAAATGCAAATGAAAGTAAACAACAAAATTTAGCTTTAGGTTTTTCACAGTCTTTTCGACTTTTGTATGGCCAACCATTAAAAATGTTCATATTTGCACACAAAACAACATTTTTTAAAAGGATTTAAAGTATTTAAAAAAAAAAAACAAATAAATTGAGTTTCTTCATGTTGGTTTTGTTTGTTTTTTAATTAGATGCGTTTTCAATGTAGTTAAAAAGTGAATAACATTTGTTTTAAATGATTACAAAAACCAATTCATTGTTGTCTGGTTGTTATCTAAGTAAATATGTTTTGTCAACTGATTCATTATATTAACGCATCCAATGATGACACAATTGAGTCATCGGGTAGCGCAACAAATGTAAAAAAATATACAACGTAAAAGACATGCATCCAGCGAATCTAAACTGTTGTTGGCTTAAAATCAGTTGACACATTTATATTACAAGACAAAGGTGAAGTTAATTTACAGTAGTAGTAAAAATGAAACCTAACAATTGGTCATAAAACTAAATAATTGCCACTGTACGACTTGTTATCAATTATTATTTTTGGAAGAGGTCATTTCTAGGTCAAATTAACGCAGCCAACTCTCAATCGTCACTTAGAAAACTATGAAAAAAAAAAATATAGAATGCGACTTTTTAGATTGTGTTTGCTTGTGGGTTTTGTTTTTGTTCATTTTGTATTTTTATATTTTATTATCAATTTAAATTCGAATATTGCTCTAACTTTGTATTTATATATGTATGTAAACCACAAGGCCGTGCATAACTCACATGTTCGTTGTCAAGTTGTATAGTGTGTGTGTGTGTGTGTGTGTGTGTGTGCAAGTGTGTGTGTGTGTGTGTATGTGTGCAAGTGTGTGTGTATGAGTGAGTAGATTGTGTGTATGTACAAATAATTATTTATTAGCGTAACAAATTTGTCTTAGTCACTCTTTGAACTTATTTGCAGCAGCTGCAGCAAATGCTTAATGCGTCTTACAGGTTTCTGGGTGCTGTGTTGTGTTTTGTAGTGTAGTGTAGTGTATATATGGAAGGGTGTGTGTGTCTTTGTTTCCATCCATGATGATTATTGATCAACAAACTGCGGATCACCGCTATACGTGCAACCGGGATTCTTGATGATATGACCGGCCGCATAGTTGCCACAGCGTATGCAAACATCTAGCGACTTGCCCTGCACAAACTGCGACAGGAAACCGCCAACGAATGCATCCCCAGCGCCATTGGTATCCACAATTTCATGCACCGCCAAACGTGTGACTGGGAACTCCTGGACCGGAGCATCGTGCTGGATAAGCAGCACGGGATCACAGCCCTGCGTGAGTATCGCAATGCGTGGTCGCGCCGAATTCAATTTTTTCAGTGCAACCAGACGCCTGCCAATCTCACGCAGATCCTCATCGGCGGCCCAGCCTTGCGCCGTGGCAAAAGCCTTCGCTTCCGCCTCATTGCCGAATATGATATCCACATAGGGCATAACTTCCAGCAGCGGTTGCATGAATACTTGCGATATAAATGGTGCGCTGAGGTTCATTAGGAACGGTCGCTGCTTGGCATGGGCGGTGGCGGCCACTCGCATTATGCTGGGCGGATTCACGGTCAAGAAGAAGCCCTGCATGCAAAGATCAAAGAACAATTAATTCAACAACTCTCTACTCACTCTCTCTCTCTCTCGATATCGATCTCATCTTACACTCTCATCCAGAAATTCTAGTCACATCCATTGATTCTACTCACCGATATATAGTAGTAGAGGGCATTGTCGATCATCGACTTGTTGGCCGGCTGCTCCAGATGATCGATGGTGAATTTATTGGCTGCTGCCAAATTGGCGCACAGTGAACGATGAGTGCCAGTGATAAGGACCGCACACGTGCCAGTGGGCGTCTCTTCACTGACCTGATAATGCGCATTGACGCCGGCATCGCGTGCCTTTTCCCTCAAGATTTTCGCATATTTATCATTGCCGACGCATCCAAAGAAAACTGCCACATTCGGTTGTCCCAATATCCATTGGGCGATGCGCAACGAATTCTGCACAGAGCCACCAGCCAAATATTCCGCCTGAAAGCCATCGACGAGCTCATGATAAATGGGCATGTGTCGTTCCTCGGCCAGAATGGCGTCGTCCTCATTCATGCCATAGCGTTGCAGAAATTCCATAGGAACCGTTGCCGATATATCCAGCAGTGGATTGCCGCATCCTACCAGGATGCCCTCTCTGCAATCAAAGCGATAATCAAAGCGATTAGCATGGACAATCCGACAATCCACAGATTCCCTTCTACACACAAACTGGCTTTGCTCGATTTGCTCTGGCTGTCGCACATCTTCCTAGCTCGAGAGTCTGTTGCCCAATTAACAAATCGTAAACGCGGCGAAATGCTAAACACAATCAGTTGCTGATGAACCGCAGCGATAGCCCTTAAACTCAAAAATAACACAAAATAGCAAACAGCAACTGCTTTATATGATGAATGCTATAAATATATATCAATTAAATAATTGTTACATATAACAATAAGTACGTTGCACATTTCAATAAATAACATTTATAATACTTGATATGTGAATGCGCATTGATAATCTAATCCAAGTGCTGATAACAACTAATGATAGCATTGTAAGCCAGGCAACATAATTTTGTTGGCCACTTTTAAGTGAGCTTGTTTACGCTGAGTGGTTGCTTATTAACAGGAATGTTTTCTTATCAGCACTTGGCATTCCAATAGCAACAATAATATTGGGCAGTTCATTCATGCCGCCACCGTGTGGATCAAAAGTTCAAAACACAAACACAGACTCACAAACACACACACACAACCAAACACACTCGGAAACACTCTGCCAGAGACTAGCACACGATTTTCACATGCGTTTGTAAATTTGAGCAATTATATTCACGAAGCATGAGGAGCACGTGGACATTAATAAACGACGAGATGTTTGTTGGTTGCTTGGTTGCCATTCACTCAACTTACTGCAGTTTGGTTGTCATTGTTGTTGCTGCTGTTGTTGTCTTGGATGTGTGCTGTCTGCTTATGTAAACATAAACACTTTGCTAGTGCGACGAAAACTGAAGCTTATGAATTGACTGGATGTTGCTGTTTAACCTATGACTTAGTTTAATTAGACCTATTATGAGCTATTTATAGCTTAGTTTTGTCAGTTGCGGGTGCTGCTTGGCCCCAAAAGATTTTGGGCGCAAAATGACACAAAAGTCGAACACTAAAAAAAGCACTAAAATTTACCTCATTATGTGGTGGACGATAGTTTTATATTGCACCGTTTCCATTGTACATTGACAATATTTCATTTATAAATACAATAAGTTCATTATTCATTTAATACATATAAATAATTAAATAAAATTCAACACATTATTAAACACAAACATATGAGTAATATTTAATAATTATTTTTATTTTGTTTATATTATTTGTGTGTGGTCTTATAACAATTAGCCTTAGTACGACATTGCTGACATACAGCTGATATCGAAAAATCGAAAAACTTAGACATGAAGTTGGCCGCAACGCAAAACGGCTCTCTTTCTTTCCGGTTGTCAAAAAGGTACGAAGGCATATTAATTTTGAGCTGAAGCCGCTTCGGCGAATTTAATACACAATTATGAGCGACATCATAGCTAAAAGTAATTTTTTTATTATCGTTTGCAGTGCAGTGCAGCCTCAACCTAACAGATATGGCCGACGTTGATGTGTAAGTGGAATATAATGCATTCAATAATTTTGAAACAAAACGGAGTTTTTTCATTGATGATATTAATTGGTCCGTGTTTATGAATTTTACATTGATTATAAATCTTCCAATTACTGAGTAACCTGTGTTAAAAGCAATACTAATTAGAAACTCTGTCATGATTTGTGCGAAATTCCTTAATAATTTATTTAAACCCTCCCTTGCCCCGTAGAGATGTGCCCTCCGCAGCGCCCGCAATTGGCGGCGCCATGGACATAAACACCGCGCTGCAGGAAGTGCTAAAGAAGTCGCTGATCGCCGATGGACTTGTCCATGGCATCCACCAGGCCTGCAAGGCTCTGGACAAGTAAGTAAAAAATGCAAATAAATTAATTTTGTTTTACTATGATGAAATTAATTGGTCCGTGTTTATGAATTTACATTGATTAGAAACCTTCCAATTACTGAGTTTTCACTTTATGTTAATTCCATGCAATTTGCAACAAATAAATACCTTTCTAAAAGCATTTCTTTTGTTTTAGGCGTCAAGCTGTCCTGTGCATTCTGGCCGAATCCTTTGATGAACCCAACTACAAGAAACTGATCACTGCCCTGTGCAATGAGCATCAGATTCCATTGATTCGCGTCGATTCGCACAAGAAATTGGGTGAATGGTCGGGTCTGTGCAAGATCGACAAAGAGGGCAAGCCACGCAAGGTGTGCGGCTGCTCTGTGGTCGTCATCAAGGACTTCGGTGAGGAGACGCCCGCGTTGGATGTAGTTAAGGACCATCTCAGACAGAACAGCTAAACATGTTGCCGTTCTTCCCCGTCTGCTGAATGAGAGACTACCTGGCAAAATTTTTTATTGCTAAATAAAAATAAAAAAAATCTTACGAAAATGTAACGAAAATTTTTTGGAATGTTCTTTTAGTGTTATAAATGTATTGCTATAAAATAAGAATTAAATTAAGACAGCCTTGACATTATTGCAGCCGTCCTTGTGTCTGGGCCAATCCTTCAGCTGGCACTCGCTGCGAACGCAGATTGTGAAATTTATTATAAATTCGAATTTGTCGTTTTAACGCCAATCAAAATATTACCGTGAACAATAATGCATCTGCTTGCAGTTGCCGCATTTCTTTTTGGCCACCTTGTAACAAGCGGCGCATTTGTAGATCTTTCCCTCCTTCTGCTCATCGGCATCGACATCTTTTCCCTTTTCTTTCTCTGGTTCCTTGTTTTCTGGCATCGGCACATCCAAATCGGCCATGACTTGCTCCAATTCACACAAGAGATCCGTGCCGTAGGCGCTGCTCAGTTTGGTGGCCAGTGCACGAATCTCTTCCCGGTCATTGTTTAGGAAGATGGCATCCTGGCTCTGTGCCACTTGATAGTATCCCCCCTTGCGTTCCACCTCTTTGATGAGCCCATCTCTTATATGAGGTAAATCCTCCAAGATTAGATTCTGAGTCTTGTTGTTGACCTCATTTCCACCTATTGTCATGCGACTGATGAAATGCTTTAGCTCAATCATCACTGGCAACTGGTCCAACAGTGTCTCGTGCATCATTCCCAGCAACTGTAATAAAAAAGTGCAGATTAAATAATCCCCAACTCTCGGATTAGTTATTACCTTGGATAATTGCTTGCAGCGCGCCTCATTCAGGGGATAATTGTCGAGTGTCTGCTGATTGAGGAGCAACTGGCGCACACAGAACCAGGCTTGGGCTTCTGTCTTTAAGATCTTTGCCGCATCCTCGACGTTCGTCCATTTCTCATCGATGAATTTCTGTAATCCTTTGTTGGAATTGCGCTGCCACGGACGAAAGCAGAGCACATCGACCATCAGCCAGGGTATGTCGTGGGTGACCACCATGCGACGAGCTGCACCCAAGTGGAACAGGGACACATTGTCGGCCAGGTAGCTCAGTATGGAGACACAGCGTAGTCCAATCTTATAGATGAGATCACGCTTCTGGCGCTCCAGTTCGGTAAGCACTGCCTCGTCCATATCGACCTTGGTCTCGTTCTCGTTATAGCCCATGCCAACTAAACCAATGACCTGGGCAACGGCCTGGGCACAATAATCGATTAAATCCAGCACCGAATCCTGCATCGATTCACAGCCACTGGGATGGTAGAGGCAGAGATCCAACAGCGCCACCACAGCCGCCTCATGGTACATCACCGTGTAAATGAGAAAGGTGGCCTGCGGATTCGGGTCAATCTCCAGCAGATGGGGCAGCACATTTAACTTCCACAGATTCACACAGAACGCCTCACTTATGAGCACGGAGAGCTTGTCTCGGGAAATTAGAAACTCCTTGGCATCCTCCGAACGATGCTCGGCCGCCTCGAGAGCCGCCTGCTGGCTCAGCTTGATGATCATCTCGTGCACCTCCAGCCACTTGCTGTTGCCCACTTCGCGCACTTGAAAACAGCGAATGCTCTCCACGAACAAATACATCTCCTCGGGATACACAAAGTTAACCATTTTATTAAATGTATTTTCTCTTTTCTTTTGTGTATTCGGAAAAAAGTTCTCAGCAGCTTGCGAGTGGAAATTGTTATCTAAATAAACTTTGGGTTGCTATGGAAATATTCGGGTTGCTAAGTTCCTGCTCGAAATGGTGGTAAAAAATTTATTGCTATGATTTATTTTCAACTTTGTTTTTATTTAAGAATCTATTATTACTAAAATCAAGTTCGAGTTCAATTGAATCAGTGATCATAGCAGGTACTCGAATAGGTTTAGTTTCAACATTTTTAAACATATTCTTGAAATTTCATTTAGAATAATGTTATTTATTACAATAATTTTTTCAAATTGTTTACAAACATATTCGTATAATTGCACAGATTGAAAATGTATTGAAATATAACAGATAACAAATTTACCATCAATTTCTACATTGTTCACTTGTCGGACAGATTGTTCCGAGGAGGATTTGAGTTGCAAGCATGATGAGAAATCAAAATAATGCCGTTGACCAATCAATCGGTTTATCATCAATCATCAATCATTTAGGAAATCGCCCAATTCTTACAACCAGCTTAAAATGACCGGCGAGATAATCACACATTCTAGTTAGGATTGGAAATGTAGTCTCTCCTCTCCTCTCTCTCTTCTTTCACATGCAGTCAGCTTAACGATACAACTTCACTTGCTGCTTCAACTCATTCTCGCTGATACGCTCCTTGAGATTCAATTCGTCCTCCTGTCGCCGCAGTAGATCAAATATGGCCGTCAACTGTTCCCGTTCGATGCGTCGCTCCTCCTCTATTTGGCTGGGCGATAAGTTCTTCGCGAGCTTGTGCTGATAACGCTTGGCTTTGAATTTGCCCATTAGGTTGCTATAGTTGAGTGTCCTTGCTGGTCCCGGTTCCGTATCGCTGTCGCTCAATGGTTCCTGCTCCTCCTCGTAGGCCTCATCGTCATCGATTTCGCGTTGCAGTCGCGCCTGCATCTGTGCCTTCAGTTCGGGATCGTCTTCCAAGCGCACCTCGTCAGCGCCGATTCCTTCGTCCTCCTGTTCCTGTACCGCATTCGATAAAGTATATGAGTGCGATTATTCGGGGTGGAGTGGGGTGTGGTGGGATGATTTTCAATTGCCTACTCACCGCATCGTCCTTCAAAAAGTTGGCAAAATATAGCGATATTAAAATGCATAACAGCAGCGTCGACAGCGCTACCACGTAGTAGCCGGATGGATCAAACCACATGCCAATCATCGGATGACTTAACCGAATGACCGAATTTATGTGAATATGTCTCCCCTGATTATTTTCGCAAATATTTTGCGACTTTTGTTTTGATGGCCTCAAACGCAACCTCGGCGAAGTGTGACCAGCTTTGGGAAGTCAAAACAAATCAAACAAGAATATACTGTTGAAATACTCAAGCAAAAAATGGTATGCAGCTTCAAAAATGCGCTGGCAAACAGAAAACACCATACTGACCTTTTCAGTCAACTGCAACGATTAACAGACTTTATCAAGAAGTCACTCAATTCAAAATCCTCCATTGCTATTTCAAACTTCTCGATTCGGATATAATTTGTAACTTTTTGATATAAATTCTTTTTCATTGATTGATTTAATTCAAAAAGAAAACTTCCTTGTTTTAAAAACAGGCTTAAAAAGATGGTTGATGATAACAACCAATGAAATTTCCCCTAAAAGGAACAAACATTAAATTAAAAATGATCGCTTCACCTTAGAAAAAGCAATTATAATTATAAAAAAAAAATGGTAGCATCAACTATATTTATTTATATTTATTGAGATTGTATGTTAACAAAAAAATAATAATAATAAACAAAACTCGTTCATTTGTAATGGTAATGTTTGCATTACAAAATAAAATGTGAACTTTAATATTAAATATGTTAGCAAACTGAAGTAAGTCGTATATGTACATAAGGAATATTCTAATCTGAAATTACAATAAATATGTATATGCATTGAATCATGTTAGCTCTGCTATAGTTGCGTGAAAATAATATTAATTTATTGGCTCGACGTTGCGCTTCAAATATTGTTCTGGATTATGGATGAAGGCTTCCAGAAATGCAATACCCTTTGGTAAAAATTGAATTTTCTCATCGAAATGATATATTGGCGGCTCCAGAATGTCTTTGAACGATATCTCCCGAACATTACCGATTTCAATGCGAAAGTGGGTTCTCTCCATTCGCAGATATGCCTCATCCTCCTCTTTGATTGATCTGCGCACGGTTTTCTTAACAACAGTGCGATTTGGTTCCCTAAAAAATGAAAAATATAGAAAAGATAACGTTAGATGGGGCAATTGATGAAATAAACAAATATTTATACCTTATTAGACGGGCCTGTGACGTGCTCAGCACCGTGTGCATAGTATTGCACATCCCTCCTATTTCCATACAAATACTATCTATGTGCTGTAGAAATAAGACAAAAGCTTCCACATTATTGCCATCCAACAAGTTATCCAGGTTTAATGGCAGCTTAAGCCTCAGCTGGAAATCCATCAAATGTTCATAGGTGCTCCATTGCGCTGCATATTAGAAAGTTGCAGTTTTAAGTGAGGTTTACTTTTTATGTCATTTAAATCGTTGAAATACCTTTGGGAATAAGGGTCGCAGTGTCCAACTGAATGCTGCCCACACATATCTCCGTCTCCAATGAATCAAGCGGCTTGTAGTTAACAACGATTCGAATTGTGGTTATTTTGCGATGTGAGAATATATATTTGTGCTGGCGTTGAAGCTTATAATCAAATATCCAGTTGGGCAGCTGGGCACGCAATGAGGCGTCCAGGCGTTTAACAAACGTTTCCACTCGGCTTGGCTTGCAAACGCTTTTCTTGTACCTAAATCACAACAGAGAAGGAACATTGTGTTAATAAAAGCTATATGTTTCTTTCGTAATGCCATCCTGTGTCATCTACTCACTCTTGCCACTTGGTGTTGAACATCTCCAGCATTTGTGGCAGATTTAAGCGATTTGGTGTGTCGTTTATTGCATTGGATGTTTCATTTACATGATTGGCCGAATCATCGCCTGCATGTGAGTAACGTTCGAGTTTCTTAAGCTCCCAATAGCGATGAACATCTGAAAGCCGCTGACGTTTACGCAAACGCTCCAGTCGCTCAAATTCCACGTCCAACTCACGCCAATCGGGCAATTCAAATGAATCGCCTGAACTGATGCGCACCGGATCGATAGAGCGCCTGCAATGCTTACACTTTTTGCATGCGTCCACAGCTCCGGCGACAGCTGGCGGATTTAGTTGCTCGAGGCAAGCTTCGGCTTCGGCTCCGGCTTCGGCATCGGCTTCGCCATCTGATTCCAATTCAATGCTTTTGCTATGGCCAACCCTATCTTCATCGTCATCATTCTCCTCGTCCAGCAAGGTGGAGACCAAACTGAGTTGTGTCTTCTCAATCTCACAATCATTCGTCTCTCCGCCGTCCGGCAATTCAGCAGCGTTAAAGATGACAGTATCGCCACTCAGATTTATGAACTTTTTGTGTGCTGTGGCATAGCTTTTAAAGTTGTGCTCATTTGAGCTGCGACTATCGCCGGAGGCATCGGTGGGCTGCTCAACAGAGCGCTTGGCCAGTTCCCGCTGTGCGATAAAATGGTTGGACACATCGGATATGGTAATGGGATTATCCTCATAGCAAACTGCATGCTTGTCATCGGGCTGCAGATGAGTGATGCCCGTCTCGAAATGGCTGCGAGCCTGTCGCGTCATCTGTGCCCTGACCATCTGCACGGTGCCATCCAGTGGCTCCGGTTCACCCCATGGCGAGTTTTGGTTTATGCTTTTGGAGAGGATTGGAATGCGAGATCTGTTTCTGGCAGCGGGCGTTAATTGTTCCTCCTTTTGTCTGCTTGATATGTCCAGTTTCAATTGTGATCTAATCCAAGAAGTAAATGATGAACTTAAATTAAAATAGTTGGCTAATTTAAAGAAGATAATTAACTTACCTATTTTCATCTTCCATTTGCACCGATTGCGTGTTGCGTTTCTTGGATTGCGGCAAATTTGGGGTCAAGTGTATCGGCAAACGTTTGACATTGAGTGAAGTTGTTCTCTTGGCAGCAGCAGCGATGGGTGTGCCATAGTTGGAAGTATCCATGTCGAGCTCCATGTCGACAGCTTGGTAAGTGGACCGTGCAGCAGCAGCCGTCGTAGGGGGTGTTGGAGTGCGGTTATCAGATTTGCATTCCTCCTCCAAGTCCTCGTACTCGATCATTGACCGACCCGGGGTGATGGGGAAGTAGTTGTGAGACACCCGCTGTTGCTTCTTATTCATTTTGGGGGTTTCCATAATTGATCTGCTGGGTTTTGGCTTAGGGACATTTACAATGCCTTCAATTGGAGTTGAGGACTTGTCCTTAGTTAGCGTTTGACGCGCTTTGTTGCGCATCTGAGCCAACCATTCGGTTGAATCCGATTGACTTTCATCAGAAGCTTTCTCAACATCTGAGCTCTGGCTATGGCTTAGCAGCTGCATATCCATGGACTCCAAGAGCAGTTGTGTGATTCTCGGCTTGCTGCTGCGTTGCTCAGTTCGCCTAGCTGTTGGCATTTCCTCAACCATAGGTTTAGATTTATGTATGGTGTGTCTTGGGACACAATTAATGTCTTCCTCCATAGATTCTTCCATCTGTACAGGGTAAAATTGATCAGCAGGAGCTGCTTCTAGTCTGAGCGATTTAGCAGCATCACAAATGACCTCCTCCATGAACTCGGGTTCATGTAATGTTTGCCTGGACTTTAACTGGTGCTTCGATTTCAAATTGCTATCCTTATTGCTGCAAATAATGTCTTCCGACAAGAGCAGAGTTTGCCTCTGTCTGCTGATTGGCTTCTCAACTGGCAGAGCTGTCGTCTGGGATTGCAATTCCATCCGAGTTTTGATTGGAGCAACAGGCGCCCTCAAATTACTCTGTGCACAAAACGAGTCTTCCTCAATGGGATCTGCTAGATGCAAAGTTTTCCGACGAATTGCTGACTTGGACTTTAAGTCCTGTTGTGATTTAAAGATATCCTCATCAACTGATTCATCCATTTGGAACTTAAGACAGACAGCCTTCGACATTGAGCTGACTTCTTTTTGTGCACAAAATGAGTCCTCCTCAATGGGATCACCCATGTGGAGGGTTTGTCGACGCTTGTTGTACTGGTGTTCTACTGTGGGAACTGCCGATTTGATCTTTAATTCTTGTGTTTGTTTCAAAACTTCCTCATCAACTGATCCATCCATTTGGAATTTATATTTAGAGGCGACTTCTTTTTGTGCACAGAATGCATCTTCCTCTATGGGATCAGCCATGTGCAGGGTTTGTCGACGCCAGTTGTACTGCTGTTCCTGTGTAGGAACTGCTGACCTGGACTTTAATTCTTGTGCTGGTTGTAAAACATTATCCCCAACTGATTCATCCATTTGGAATTTATGACACACAGTCTTCGACATTGAGTTGACTTCTTTTTGTGCACAAAATGAGTCTTCCTCAATGGGGTCAGCCATGTGGAGGGTTTGTCGACGCCTGTTGTACTGCTGTTCTACTGTGGGAACTGCTGATTTGGACTTTAATTCTTGTGGCTGTTTCAGAACATCCTCATCAACTGATTCATCCATTTGGAATTTAGAATTGGCAGCCTTCGGCATTGAACTGACCTCTTTTTGTGCACAGAATGCATCTTCCTCTATGGGATCAGCCATGTGCAGGGTTTGTCGACGCCTGTTGTACTGCTGTTCCAGTATAGGAACTGCTGACCTGGACTTTAACTCTTGTGCTGGTTGTAAAATATTTTCCTCAACTGATTCATCCATTTGGAATTTATGACACACAGTCTTCGACATTGAGTTGACTTCTTTTTGTGCACAAAATGAGTCTTCCTCAATGGGGTCAGCCATGTGGAGGGTTTGTCGACGCCTGTTGTACTGCTGTTCCAGTGTAGGAACTGCTGACCTGGACTTTAATTCTTGTGCTGGTTGTAAAACATTATCCTCAACTGATTCATCCATTTGAAATTTATGACAGACAGTCTTCGACATTGAGTTGTCTTCTTTTTGTGCACAAAATGAGTCTTCTTCAATGGGATCAGCGAGGTGCAGAGTTTGTCGCTGTTTTGTAGGAGCTGCTGTCTGTAATTTCAACTCTGAGGGTTGTTTGCCAACATCTTCTTCAATGCACTCAGCGAAGCGTAGAGTTTGTCTACGCTTCGTTTTCTGCTGACCCTTTGCACAAGTTTCACTGATTAACTTTAATTGTTGTTGTGGAATGATGGCATCCTCCTCAATGGTCTCGGCCATGTGCATTGTTTGTCTTCGCATGCTTGGATGCGACTCTATTGGGACACCTGTCGGCATAGAACCCTTATGTGCACAGGAGATGTCATTTTCAATGGGATCGGCCAGCAGTAAGGTCTGTCTACACCTAGTATATTGTTGCAGCTCATGCTGTGGTCTATTAATGTTCTCCTCCACAATGACTTCAGCCAGGTGCATTGTTTGCCTTAGTTGGTTACGATTGGTTTTATTTGAAGCAACAGTTGCTGTTGGCAAAATGTTGTTCGCGCAAAGAGATTCATCCATGGATTCCACACGGTGCAATGTTTGTCTTCGTTTGCTACACTGATACTCCACTGAAGCAGTTACCTGCTTTAATTGATATTCCTGACGAGGCTCTACGATATCTTCGTCCATGGCTTCCGACAAGTGTAAAGTTTGTCGGCGTACCTTGCTGTTCTGCTTCAGTACAGGAATTGCCTGTTGTGCCTTGGATTCAATTTGTGGTTTTACAATATCCTCTGTGATGGGTTCAGCCAAGTGCATCGTTTTCCGTTGCTTATTGTATTGAGGCTCTCTTGGAGCAGCAGTTGTCTTTGACGTGAAGGAGATTTCCTCAATGGGTTCCACGATCGGCAATGTTTGTTTTTGAAATTCTTTTGGGGCAACAGCTGGCACTGCTTTTATTTCTTCGTCCCAGGCAAAGGAGATATCTTCAATGGGTTCAACCATGTGCAATGTTTGCCTTGGCTTGCTTCGCTGCTCAGCTGGCAGCGCCTCAATAACATCTTCTCCAATTATGATATTATTGCGACTAAATCTTTGATCCGATTTTGTATCTATGGCATCCTTACAGGGGCTTAAAAAATTGTCCTCCTCCATTGCGTCCAAACAATGCAAAGACTTCCTTTGTTTGACAGTTTCCATGGCTGCTGCAACTGCTGCTTCATGTTTTTCCAGATCATCTAATTCCATGGCAGTATTATTGTAAGTTGTCTCACGTCGCGAGGAGCATTTTGAGCTACTTTGCGACTGCGTTTCATCGCCCATTTTGACATGGACCAGGAAATTGGTATTATCCAGCATCAGCTCGTCCGCTTGCGAGAAGCGATAATTGCGTTTAACTGGTTGAACGGTTTTAACAATCGGCTTTGATTCGGTCTTCTGCGGAACAGGCGAGACGATCATGCTATCATTAAAGTTGAGAGTGCCGCGAGGCTTAATGGCTTCTGTCAGTGGAACATCTTCCATCGGCTGCTGCTCTGGATTATGCCAAAATGATCGCTGCTTCGCTGTGCAATCTGTGGCTGGGGTTCTCGGCCCATTGGCATACACCTTTAGGCGCCCAGAGTTCAATGCATCGTTCAGTTCGCGACAGTTGAGCTTCTTACTGATGCCGTACTCTGAAATGACATCCATTGGTATTAACGGCGAAGATAGGGTCGAGTCATCTGTCAAATAATTGAAATAATCTCTGTTTTCCGCATCAAGCGAATTGTCTATCTTCTGAGTTGGCTGAATTGCCGCAACTGCAGCTGGTTCTGAAAATAAATTGAAGTAAATACCCTATAAAGTTAATCTACGAACTTATTTGTCTTACCAATATCTTCAAAATCACACGATATATCGTGGTTCTCAAACATCACCGTCTTTTGCTGGACCTCCTTTTCCTTTGGAGTCACACAGCTAATGTCCGTGTAGATTACAGTTGATTTTTGAATATTTTCCAATTCCAGTTGCTTTGGCATCAGCTACAATTGTTCAAAATAAAACATATTTAAATACAAAATTAATTAGTTGTTATTAATTATTCATAAGCTACCTCAGCAAACACCATTTTTGGTGGCAAGAGATCTATAGTTTTCTCATGCACTCTCTTATTGTACATGCTGTTCTCGCGCAGCTTTTCCCGCTCCACTTCAAGCAGGGACAAACTGTCCCTGGACGTAAACTCCAAGGAAGCATTCGATGATTCTGTGTGCCTACGATTTCCTTTCAACTCATCCGGCAATAGCGTCACATTGATGCTCGTCTGTAATTTGAATGTGAAATCGTTCAGGGAATTCAGATCATGCAGTGCGTCACACGCTTCACCCGCCGCAATGGCAAGTGGTGCATTCTCCTTGTCCATATCATTATTGGCCACCGAAATGTGTGCTGCACTGTGCAGCACAGTTGCTGCTACAGTGCTGTGAGCTTGGCCAGAGCTGTCGGAGCCATTGGTATTATCCGATATTTCATATGAATGGTCATAGTCTCTCGCCTTTTCTGTTGCAACGAATTCTCTGAAAAAATAACACAGCTTAAATTTAACACATATCAAAAGAATATGATCAATATTTTACCTTATGAATTTTTTGCCACTAAAACTGATGCGACGCTTAATTGATAGCGCAGGATTAGTCTCTTCCTCCGACTGGGTGGACACTTTTTTTAACTTTGAGAATGGTATTAATTAGTTAACACTTATGATAATTTATTAATTTACTTACCGAACTTCTTGATTTCCTATTATTCATCTTCTTTTTCTTTTATTTTAGTAAACAAATTTTCTTCTTTTCTGATTCAAACCATAGACGCCACTAATTGTGCTGCCAACTTGCTAAAATATGATATCGTATTTGCATGTGAATGCCATTACATTATCACGATATATCGATAAGTCTCAAACGTCTGTTATTTTTAAATTACTTGCTTATGAACATGATTGTTCTCCATGCTCAGAAGAATATGAATGCTAAATTGAATCAATAAAAACATAAGCGTACGCGTAAAACTTAATTATATTTAAATGTCTTAAAAATAAGTTGGTATCTGAGAAAACGAGCCATCTTCGTAAGTATACTACAATTGAATAATTTTAAAATTGAAAAGCTGTTGTGTGGCTTGTTAAATGTATCAATCAGCTGTCGTCATGTTATCGATATTGATTTCAATTGTTTTGAAGAAAATATGCATCAATCGAAATCGATAGTACACCTTCCACATCTCTACCGCCAAGCACATTTTTCTTTGGGCTAACAATTTGAGTTTCATCATAAATCTGAACGTGAAATGTACGACTTGAAAATATTGTTGCCACAATTCGATATTAAACTGCCCACCTGCATGTACGAATTAAGGAATGTCAGCCTCTCCGCCGGCGATGAGCCAGACACAGCAGTAAGTGTGTTGTTTCCCAGCTGCCGTGGCCCATATTAGAGATGAGCGTAGTGTGAACAAAAAAAGTCACAGTGATTGTTCCCAAAATGTCGATTGCCTATCTGTGCTCAATAATAATTTGGATAGCTAGCTTATGTGATAAAAAAAGTAAAATCATGGAAACAATCATATAATTTTCATTTTCATTCACTGTATATCGAAAAAGGGCCATAAAATTCGATGCAGTCGGGCAACGGAGAATGAGAGCAACATTTCAAAATCAGTCAATTGTGCACTTGATTTGGACATTTTAGGCCGACAAATACAACATTTGCTAAAGGTTAACTACATATTTCTATACTAAACACAAACTTATAAATCTATTTTTAAATACAAACTGACTAACAAGAGCACATAACACGCACGAAATGCTTTCCATGTTTGTGTTGTTTTGCATATTATCCGCATTCCAAATGGGCGTATGATCTGTCATGCAGTTCTTATTTTTTGTTATTATTTTTACTGAGTGTTGTCCAGTCCAGTGAGAAGTGCTATTGAAAATTGAGAAGACATGTTCTTACTGTCATATCAAATTGCAATAAAAAATTTATATAAAAATCATTGCAAATGATAATTTATATCTCTAATGGTTTTGGGTATTTTTATGTAATAATAATAATAATAATAATAATAATGATATTGACGCGCGCCCATATCTAGTTTGATTGTGATTTTGATGACGTCTTTTTATTAAAAATATTGTAAAATTCTTCTTAATTTCAGCACGAAGAAACAAACGCTGTAGTGGATCGCCAGGAGAAGGTGCTGAAGCAGCTGGAGGAGCTCAAGGCGCAGTTGGGTCAAATACGCAAAAGTTTAGGCGTCCCTGTCTGCGGCAAGACCTTTCAGCATACGACAGCTTATCAGAATGGCGGACTCAAAGAGGTAAGTTCAACTTCAGATATATATACATATATATTCATATATATTTAATTGATCCTTATATTTGCTGCACTAGGTGCCACTGCATGATGTTGTCGTTAACGGTCATCCCAATTTCATACCCTATGCCCTGTTGGCATTGAAGAACGCCTGGCGCGATCTGTACACCATAGATGTGAAGACCTTCACCCACTCAACAATGGCGGATATTGGGCCAGCGGCTCGCGACTTTGAGGCTAAATTGGCCAAGGTGCCAGTCAATGCGGCGTTGCCCAAGATCAATGTGACGCTCATATGGAAGAATTGTAAGAAACACTAGTAAAATATATCTCTGTGTGTATCACTAAGTTTACTTTACTGTTCTACAGGCGAACACACTGAAATGATCAGCTCACCCACAATGTATGTGCCCATTTATGGCGAGGTGAATATCATAAGATACTTGGGACGTGTGGGTCCCGCCGAATATCGCTATGAAAGCTCGCCGCTCTGCAATGAAATTGATATGGTGCTGGACATTTGCTATCAACTGCTGCGCTGCAGCACACACAAGAGCCAAGTGGCCATGGTGCGACTGCTGGACAAGCGGCTGCAGCAGCAACAATATTTCGGTGGCAATCAAATGTCCGTTGCGGACATTGGTGTCTATAGCTCCCTGATACGCATGTCTGCCATTACGGATAAGGATCTTACGCCGGCGCTGCTCGCATGGCGCAAGCGCGCCAAGCTCATAACCCAAATTTAAGAGACAATGAAATGATGAGCAAATAAATCGTTAGCAATATAATCCCAGCAAATGACTAATATTTCGAACGATTATTATTATTATAGGATTTCTGCAGTTGATACTTGGATCGATTCAAATATGATATTTAAGAAATATTCAGAGCTGCCCGTTACCTATTGGGTTAAACGCCTGACAGATTTCTTAACCATACGAACAGTAAAATGTAGGAATTACCTTTATTTATAAATATATTTGATGAACGGAAAAACGTAGTCAGTTTTCGTTAATTGAAAGAAGTACATGGAGGGTTTTTATGTAATTTTATTTGGCTTATTTATCTTTGCAATTTATTAATATACAATGCGGTTTTCCTTTTCAATATTGCTGTTGGTGTTTTTTGCACTTACAAATGGCTTAATTGCTACGTTTCATAATTTGCCTTATATACTTGAAATCCGTTGATTGTATCTTTATGTAATTGTTTGTTGTTCTTTATTTTGTTTTTATCGTTTAGTATAGCTTTTGTTAGGATGTCTCTTGCTTTTAGGAGGTTAGATTTCATTAAAAATGTTCATGTGTTGCGGTCCCCCGTTTGAATGAACTGAATGTAGATACAAGTACATATGCATGCGTGTTATTGTATATGTATATATATATATTTTAAAATAATAATTTATAGCTAATACATATGTATATTGTATATATCTTGTATAATCATTATCAGTTTTGAGTGTTGTTGTTCTTGTTCTTATTTAGTTGCATTTAAAAGGAATCGCAAGCTCCTGAACTGGTTGAAAACATTTGTAGCCAGCCAGCCATATCTCGACTATATCTGAGGATTAAAAGCGGGGCTAGTTTGGGAAGCGATTCGCGTTTCAGTTTTACAATTGTACATAATTAAACATATTAGAGAAGAAATCATAATTGTGTTGAGAGAAATGTTAAGCCAGCGATTGACCTTAGGTGGCGTCTCCTCTAGCTCTCTTTTTTTCTTTCCACATGTGTTACATCAATTAAATGCTACGCAGACGCCTTGGGCAGGGGGAGCAATGTTGGAGTTTGGAGCGTGTTTAACTGCATTATGTTGTCTCGCCCTTGCCGCTATCATCAGCGGACTCGGCATCATCTGTGGCAGTCGATTTTGACGACAGCAGACCATTGTTGTTCGTGCATTTCTTGTTATTCACATTATTTTTGCTATTCGCCGCACTGTCACCACCGCCCTCCTTTGCATCTCCCTCGTCATCACCAGCAGCATCAGCATCATCATCAGCGTCGTCGTCGTCATCATCATCGTCGTCATCATCATCATCCTCATCCGAATCTGTGGGCAAGTCTTCGGTCTCCAAATCGAAATCATCATCATAGAAATTTGTATCCAGACCGGACCCGGCACTCGGCTTAACCGTCGGCTTCAGGCAATAGTCCTCCAGTGTCATTGGCACCACAATACCCTCCCGCTTGGCATCCGCATAGGCGGCCAGAGCTTGCTTACGGATTATGTTCGGATATTCGTTGTCCTTGCCCTGTGTTCAATGTGCACCAAACAATATGAATGAATCATGAATTGATTTGTAAATCAATTGCTTACCTGTGAGTCCCGCCATCGGCGATACATTACAGAGGCATCCACGTTGGCCGGCGAGTATGTATTGGGCTCATTGAGGAGCGATATAACCGAAAGGAGAATGGTTCGCACATTCTGTGTGGGATTCCAGCGTTCGCAGGGCAGCTCACCGCTTTGCGGATCATCGACCGGCGGATGCAGTATCGATATGCATAGATCTCCATTCTCGTACACATTCGGATGCCACACCTTGGTGAGGAAGCGTATTGATGGCGGCGAGTATGGATAGTCGTGTGGAAATTTCATGTGCGCCTTGAAATAGCCACCCTGATATAGTGTTTCTGGCGGCCCAAAAATGGCCACCTCCCATTCAAAGAGATTATCATCGTTCATAAGCTTGACGCGAAATCCCTCAACGGGCTCCTCCTGCAGCGACTTGTATTCCATGGCCAAGGCACGTACGGCCGAACTGCTCGGTGTCGTCGTCGTCGACCCAGTGCCGCTGCCGCCGCCGCCTCCTACGGCTCCGACAGCGCCCATCAATGTTGATGGCGCATTTTGCGATGTCGAGGCAGCGGTGGTCATTTGTTCACCTATCAATTGAAAAGTGTTTCTATGCAGCAGCAACGTATGTATGTAACTATGTGTGTGTGTGCTTTAAATATGTATCAAGCGTACAGGGTCAATATCTTTTATGTAGACGCATACGGAGGGGAAAACACCAACAACAGCAGCAGCAGCAGCGACGACGACGATGGATTCAAGGTGAGCAGCGGCACTCACACACACGAAAATTGTTTTTGCAAATGGAACTTGAAAATGTTGGATAAGCGATTGGGCCAAAATGCGTTGCGTTTGCCAAATGTCGCCTTTTATTATTTGTGTAAAAAGAAGAGAAAACGATAAGTATTATTATTGTTGCTGGTGTTATTGTTTTGAAGCAGACAACAAAATGATTCAGACAAACAAAAATAAGATAAATGAATATGTATGACTTGTCAGAATCGCTCCAAGTGTGTTAGTAGCCTCCTTTATAATATACGTACTTATTTTGGCAAAAAAAAATATTTATTTTTATTTAATTGCGGCTTGCTGGAGCTTTGTATTATTATTATTATTTCGTTTGCAAGAATTTCACTTTACACATATTCGCCATAATTAGAGATTCGATACTACTCACTGCATGCAGGGTGACGTTTTGTGCATTGGAATCGATACGGCATGTTAGGTATCGTTCAAGCAATCGATTATTTTATTTAAACGATTTATTGTGAGTGGTAAGTGCCGCTTCCAGTGATATCGATAATTGTGATAAATTGTGCACATCGCTGGTAGAAAAAAGTAGTACATCGCTAGTGTATACACAAGTGCTGGAGCTGCAAGTCGTGCGTGCAGAGGTGTGAAAATTTACGTTAAGAGCCACGAAAACTAACCAATTAATTTAATAAAAAAAATCAACAACAAGCAGACGCGCTGTTAAACTTATCGTGCATGTGGATGATAGATATATCCTCCGCTCAATATGCTACAATGCGACGCGCCATCCATGATTCAACTGTGAAAAGACGGCAACAGTGAAAAAGAGCGAGAAGCAGCGAAGCAAAAGCAAAAAAAAAGTGCATACAGGAGTGGCTGCTGTGTCGAAGCGAGTTTAAAACGAAAAAAAAATATTGAAATTGTCAAATCAAAGCAGGCACACACACAAACACAAGCGATCTTGTCAAATTAAATTAACATTTGAGAAATCCTTACGAACAAAATAATTACTACGTACGAAGAAAATTAAAACAACGCCCCAAAACAAACAACAAAAATTAACTACGAGGAGAACAACAACAACAACGAAAGTTAAATGCATACAGAGACAACAAGAACAACAACAACGCAGTTACATTCCAGTGGAAAGTAGAAGAAGAAGAGGAATATGTTTTTAACCAGCATAAAACAGCATCAAATTCTGAGCGAGCACATTTTTCTGTGAAAAACGAACGCCCAAAAGAAAAGTGTTGCCTACACTCACACGCGCACACATACACGCACGCACGCATACGCATACAAGCAAATAAACACACACACAAACATACATACATACACATAATGTCCAGCTGGGCTGAACGCGTTCATCGACGTGCCGCCGATTTGGGCAACGTTGTCACATCCTGCGGCCATCCAGCAACAGCGCCAGCCTACCCGTACCGCCTTGAGAAGGTAAAATTTGGTGTGCCTCTCGAGGAGGTCTGCAAACACAACAACAACATTCCGGGACCGTTGCTCGTGCTGATCCTGAAGCTGAACAAGGAGTCACCGAATCGACGCGATGTGTTTCGTGCACCCGGGCATCAGGGGGCCATGAAGAAACTCATCCATTTTCTGCAGGCGGGCAGATTGGTCAATGTGGACAACTATTCGGTGTTCACCATTGCCAGCGTTCTGAAAAAATTCCTTCGCAAAATACCCAACGGCATCTTTGGACGAATGGGCGAAATGGAACTCTTTGCCATCAACGAGCTGCAGAATGAAGCCGAGCAAACGGACCGTTTACACAGGTGAGTCGAGTCAATCAACTATATAATTATATATATATATATAACTATAAATGTATATATATACATATATATATATATATAAAGTGCTATTTATTCTTGTAGCTTTTAGTTCCCAGGCCTTTTTTTTGTTTTGATCTCATCTTAATACAAAATAAAGTAATTTAACACACGTTAAATTAAGCCAGCGTTTAAAATAGTAACTTATATTGAGCTCTAGCACGCGCCCATCTCTAGTATCGTCTTTGTACTCATCTCATGTGTGTGAGTGTGTGTGTGTATTGTAACTAGCTTGCGGTAAACTTGCTGAACCGGATCTAGATTTGGTTGCAGCTCAAGAATCTTCGCTACACACCTCACATACAAACCAAATATACATATGTACATGTATATGTGTACGTGTTTTTACATATATAGCAGTTGTTGGGTGGGTGGAGGGGGAGGAGCTGGGCCCGTTTAAGAGGTCTGCGAATTTAGTTGAAATTAAGTGAAAAGCGTTGACTGAACTGCGACGTTTGTTGTTGTTGTTGTTGTCTTTGCACTTGTTGACACATTTGTTAGATTTTCACCAATTTTCACTTATACGCCAAACAGCGCTAAGCGACAAAAATGACCAGGCAGTTAGAAAAGGGGCCTGTTGTAAGTACTTCGTTTCCAGCTGTAAATTGAATGTTTTGTTTGCTCGTTTGCTTTGCGTTGTGATTCGCTTTGCTGTTGCTTTGTTTTTGTTTTTGTTTTTGTTGCTGCAATCGATTTCTAACCGAACTGAATTGGAGCATAAAGCGTGGGCTAACAAACACAGACGGAGACCCACGCATACTCAATTAAAATAAAACGAAATTGTTGCACTTTTATACAATTTACAATTGTTTTTTTGCAATTTGCAATAACAACAACAACATCAACAGCAGCAGCAGGCAGCATTGTGGGTGAGAGAAGGTAAAGTTGGCTGTGCGTGAAGTGTAGTAAAGTGAAGTGAAGTGAAGTGAGCGGCGCCTGCAATTACCCATTCACAATCGCAATCGCAATCGCAATCGATATTATCTTGCGTTGTTTTTTTTTTTATATATTTCTTTATCGGCGCTGCTGCAGTGGCCTTGCCAACTTAGTTGTTACTGTTAAATTGGCATTTGACGGTTGTTTGATTGCAGTCGCTTTATATTTGTCTAAATGTTCAGCGCTGACTACAACAAATCTCATTTTGTTGTTAATAAACTCTTCTTCGGGGCACACTTTGATGGATGTGGATGTGGATGCGGCAACTGCGTCAGCAGCAGCAGCAGCAGCAGCAACGCTGTTACATTGATGCTAATGTGTGTGTAAACAAATAACGTCAGCAATAAAACATACATCTCAAATTGGCCAGCGAGATACATGCGTAAATTTCGACCGCCAAAATTTTCCATATCCAGCTAAGCAGTCTAGCAGTTCAGCAGTCCAGCAGTCCAGCAGCCAAGCAGCCAAGCAGTCAATTCAAACGTAAATCTCAATTTGGTTACTGTAAACTTAGCGCCCGTTGCCAGCAATAACAGCAATACAATTATATACACATTTATTGTTGTAATTGTTGGTGCTGTGGCTGCTCTGTTACCTTTCTTTTGTTTATTTACATTTTAGGGCAGGCGCTGGCAACAACAACAACCACAACTTCTACAAACACACACACATTAAGCAATCGCATTTAGATTTAAACAAATGCGCGAAAATAGCTGCTGAAACTTTTATAAATAGATACAGAGACGCGCGTTTGAATCTTTATATCAATTAACGTAAACGTAAACCTAAAGACCAAAAGAGCAGCCCAACAGGTCTCCTTTTCCTCCCCGCCTTCCAACAACAACTACTTTTGCCACCCACTTCCATCAGTTGGCACATAATTTGTTGTTGTTGTTGTTGTAGCTGCTGTTGCTTATTATTATTGCGGCAGACGATAGAGGACGTCATTGTTGCACGTTTTTGCAATAGACCAAAATATAAAACGCTATTTATACATTTGTGTACACTATATATATATATATATATCTGCAATAGACGACCATGTGTTTGTATTATTTGTGTAGTTTTGCTTGCTAAATTACATGCCAGAAAAACACAACTCTGACGTCGTTGTTACCTGTGAAAGTGTGAATGCAGGTGTTTGTTTGTTTGTTTGTATGTTTGTTTGTGTGCGTGCGCATGTCTAACATATTTATGGGAATGAGCTTATTCTCTCTTCTCTCTAAATGTTGTGGCGTTTCCTGTGGCTCCAACTTGTTGCCTGGCCAAAGCTTTTTTTTGGCTTGCCTTTCTAAGCTTTTTTGGTCGGACGCCTGTTGCTTTATTCAGGGCAGAAGAGCTTATTTTAGTTTGTTTGGCGATTTGCCTTGAAGAGCTCAACAAATGTTTTTGTTTGCTGCGAAGATTTAAATATGTTATTAAAATATTTATTTATGGGATTTTAATTAGCTAATTGCGGCGCAAGGCTAATTTGTATATATTCATGTATTATCCATTGTCTCGTCTATTTATATTTGGTCGTTTCTAAGATTTATGTTCATCGATGTCCCTTTCGGGCTTAGACCCTTTCATATGCCAGCTGCCAGGGCTGTCACATGCCGTGTGCATTTGCCAAGTTAATAGGATATTTGCACAATTGCCTCGACTGGCCGGGACTGGCTGGGACAATAGGCATAGCAGGCAGAGAGGCGACGATGTCGTCTACCGCTGGCGAATATCAATAAGTGCAAAAAAGAAATGCAAAAATTGCCCGCTTTTGTTGTTGTGGTTGTTGTTGTTGTTGTCTAGACAGGCGAAATGGCAACTGAACAGACGGACAGCAGAGACAGAGACGGCTGCCAGAAGTAGTAGTAGTGAGTAAAAGGGGCAGGAAGGGACGCAGATAGGGAAACAGTTTATAACAAAAGCCGCATTGTCCAATGCATTAACAAGAGACGACATCGACATCGACGTCTTGGATATCTGTCTGTCTGTCTGTCTGTATATCTGTCTGTCTGTTTGGGTCTATTGCAATATCGACTGATGTTCACTTCCTGATTATTACATTATGTAGTCCGTGACTGACTGCAGAGAGAATCGTTTTGTTTTGTTCAATACGATTTTGTTGTCGTTTCTTCTCGTTCTGTGTGCTAAAATCGTTGTCATGGTTGCTTTTTTTAAAGGGCTTCGCAAAACGCACCAACAAATTACTGGAAAAAAAAATTAAATAAAATAAACAAAACAATAAGAAGGAGAAAAATTGCTACCTCAGAGTTTTTACTGGCCACGATGCATAAATAAACTTAAACTGCCGCCATAGTCAGTCAGTCAGTCAGTCACACACAATATAAACAACATACAATGCCCAAACAAAACCAATAAAAGTAAAATAAGCGAGTGCACAATATAAATATACATTCATATATAACGCATATAAACACACACCACACAGTGTGTGTGCCACAGTAAAAAAATGTGCGTCAGTAGATCTTCAACCGGGTGAGTCTCGGCCCTGCTTCTGTTTCTGTTGCTGTTGTCGTTGCTGTATCTGTATCTTATTCATATTCATATTCGTTTTCTTACACTTGTATTCATATTCATATTATTTATCTGTCTCTGTTCCTGCCTCCATTTCCCCATCGCCGTCTCTCTTTCGCACGGTGTCTGGGACGCGGACGCGGACGACGCTTACAGTGATTGCCCTGAACGCTGAACTCTGGCATAGTCAGTCCAGTCGTCGCAGTCATAACTAAACCATATGCCGGATAAGCACTGTACAACAAAGATATAAACCTTTTGACCCTGCACATCAGGCACAGTTCACACAAGATCACATTGTCTAAAAATACAGATAATTTTAATTAAAACTATTATGCATTTTGTAAGTGCAGAAAAATGTGATTATTGTTTAGCTAAATGATATTTAAATTTTTTTAATTATTAACTGAACAATGCTTATTAAGCTTATAAGTAATACTTATAATTTGTTGCATAGTGTTTGTATACCCTGCAGCTAGAATGGTTTCATGTTTTTATGTTTATCCATTAATTTTAAATATTGGAAATTTGATGGGAAGCAATTCAATTAATTAATATCACTGATTATATGAAGTAATGCAAGTTATCTGTTATTTAAAGATTGAGATTGTATATTATTATTTAAGCTACTGTCTGTAGAGAAACAGGGTATCTACCAGCAAGTAGTGTTCGAAAGCACACTTAATTTTTTCTTATGGCTGGATCATGCTAGTATCGTGATGTCTGCACTTAGTACATAAGTACATATTCATATACATATTTGGTTGCATATGTATATATGTGTGTGTGTGTGTGTGTGTATTTATGTATTTGTATGTTGAAACTGCTTTTTATTAGCGTTGCGTTGCGTTTGCTGTTTCACTTGGCTCATTATTATGACGTATTGTCTTCTTACTATATATATAAATATATCTTTTATTTTTTTTTGTTTGGTGTGCCGTCAACAACAGCAACAACAACAACATAAACAACTATAAAGCAACTTAGGCTGTGGCTGATTCGTGGTTCGCGTTTCGCATCTGTTTGAATCTCTTATTTTTGCTAAATTAACACAAAGGCTTTTGGGGCGTGGAGCTGCGAAGCCGCAATGATGAATATTGATGCAGCTGCAGCTGTGGCTGTGGCTGTGACGCTGCTGCACAGTCTAAAGATATACTTGAAAGATATGGCCACATATTTATAGTGACCACTGCTTAGTAGGCACAAACTGTGTGGCAAGATAAGAAACCACCAAGTTACATTATGACTTCCTTATATCCCACTATAGATGTCAATAATCAAGTCATGGTTTCCACTTTCTTTGTTCTATTCCTGTGCATTAGCTGTGATTCAATTGATTGCTCAATTAACAAATGGAAAACCATATCAAGAGTTGCAAGAATACGCAAGAATGCACATTACAACTTTATGTTTCACAATTAATGATGTTTGATAATGTTTATGGCTTATGACATGCAATAATTTAGTATTAAAAATTGTGATTAAAACACACACACTTGAATGCTTCCGATTTCTACAATCTGTCATTTTAAATGTACTTTTCCGACGCTTTCTGCTCTCCACACTTGCAACACTTATCAGCCGGCAAAGCTCGCATCTGAAATCTTTCAAGTGGCACAAGAGTTGTGGGAATAAGAAAACTGGTTTCTCTCTAGGGCACAAAATACGTAACAATGCATATATAATACAAACAAACCTCATCTGTGATAAATACAACAAATACAAAGAAGAAGAAAACAAAACAGTTACAACAACATTAAAAAAAGGCAAATCAAATGCGGCACTTTAAAAGGCTGTCGAGAGAGAAAGATAGTGAGGGAGAGACAGAGAGAGGGAGAGATGAAAAAACATTGTCGTCAACGGCTTCGGCTGACATATTTCATTTTTATGAATGAAAAAAAAAATACAATAATAATAAATGAATCATCTATAAAGTGTGTGTGACGCAGCGTCAAGATGGCCTTAACAGTAGCGAATAAAATTAACACACACACACTCAAACACGCACAACAAATACGCACCGATGGGCATTAAAAATGCGAACATCTATTTAGCATCCGATTCACAGAAATGCCTTTTAAAATAGCCGGTTTCTTGAGTTTCTTATGTAAATATCAAACGCCGTCTGGCAACACGGCGCATGCGTAACGCGTCTCGCCGGACGCCGATTATGTAAGGATAGGCAGCTGTTGTGCGGTCTGCTGTGCGCCCAAATGCGGGTCGGGTCTGGTCTCTAATGCATCCCATTAATAATACACATTAAATCATGTGTGCATAAAATCCAAAATTTAAAACAAAAAACGAAACCAAGACGAATTGGAAATACTCTATAGTAAAGTTAAAGTCAGCATTTTTAAATAACATTAAATTTACCTAGGCGAAGTTGAAATACGCTATAGAAAAGTTGAAGCAAACATATTTAAATAACAATAAATATATAGATTCGAAGTTGGCAATTTATCAATAATATGTATAAGCATATTATGTATAAATTAGAAGCCTCTGCCTCTTAAATTGTGGAATTTATTGCTATCTGAAATCGAAATGTATCGATAATTCAAAACTGACGCAGTTATCGATCAAATAAAGCAAACTTGATCTGCGCCTGGTACACGACAGGTTATATTCCAAATTTGAAGTCTCTAGCTCTTATAGTCTCTGAGATCCGTGTGTTCATACAGACGGACAGGGCTATATCGACACGGCTGTTGATCCTGATCAAGAATATATGTACTGTATGGGGTCGGAGATGCTTCCTTCTGCCTGTTACATACATTTGCACAAAACTATTATATACTTTTTTACCAATTTTAAATGGGTTAAGGGTATAAAAATGAGGCACACATTTTTAAACAACAACAAATTTATAGAGTCGAAGTTGATATACTCTGTATAAAAGTTAAAGCTACGATACGTACATAAAATAGCTGCTGATAATAGCAATCATTTGAAATATTTACATTACAAAAACTATATCGCAACGAAGTTGAAATACTCTGTTGATAAATAATAATATTGCTGATGATTATAATATGTGTTATCTGTCAAGTTAACGCAAATATTTTGACGTAATATATAGCTGCTGATAATAACAATCATTTGAACTAAGTCATCACGTTTAATTCAAATAATTAAACAGCTGTTTAGCACACAATCATTTAACTGCAGTTTGACTGTATTTTTTTATTGACTTTCACGCATCTGTGTAAAAATTTGTTTTGAAAGCTCGAAATTTTGCCTACTTGGCAGTCTTCGAGTCGTAATGTATCTAATGAAACTATTACGTAGTTAGGATACGTAATGGCTGCCTAATTTGAAGCTATTACGTAGTAGAATCACTTCGAACAACGTGGTTTAAATATGCATTAAATTTCGAAAATTTCTTATTTAGAATGGGAAATTCTAGATATATCTATTACAACTATCACGTATGAGAATCATTGTGAATAACGTAGTTGGGATACGTCATTGAATAACCGTAGCAACCGCCATTAATCATCCATTAGGGTTTCATTTTTTCGATTATCGCGATATCAGACGACGACGACGTAAACACTTGTTCCGATGTTGCAATCGTTCAATGTTTTTTATTTTTATTATTATTGGTGGTTTCTCGTTATTAATGCAATTAGTTAACGATTTCTACGCATTCCATTTATGAAACAAAACCACAACAAATAATAAATAGTAAAGAAAATTAAAGCAAATACGACACACTAAACCATATTAATCATAATTGTTGATCGTCGTTATCATCATTATATAGTTTATATTTGATTTGGGTTTTTATGGGTTCGATTTGGAGTTCGAGGCATCTTCATTATCAATGTCCCTACCCGTAAAGAGGTTTGCGTAAACCATAGAAGACAAGGCCTTATAATTGTTGATAAGATTAGACTTAGACCATATAGAAATTCATATTACAGCGGCACGTTTTTAATTTTTTTTTTTCGGGTCATTGATATCGTTGGGGGCCAGAGCTGGAAAGTTCAACCCATGGGCTGGGCGGGCATTGCTCGTGGTGAGCTGTTTGTATCTCTATATGTGCTTGATTTAGCGTTGTGCAAATATATATATATATATATGAGGAAACAGGTGAACACGCTGATAGTTAAAAGATGGAGTAACTTAACAAAGCCTTGACACAAGATAGAGCACTTCGCTACTCAAAAAAAGCATTATCTAAATGTCGATAAAAACTGTGCGATATAATTACAAAAAAAAAATAAATTATAGTATAAAAAACGGTGTGCAAAGGTAAACAAAAACAGCAAACTGCTTTTGGTCAAGCTTAAAAAAGAATTCAACTAGAAAACATATTGCTGTTAAGCTATTTTTAATTTTTCAACTTAATATTTATTTCTTTGTAATAAACATTATTTGTTCTTTTTTTTAATGTTGACTAATACAAACAGCGCTCGAAGCTTTGCTGAACTTAAGAAAAAAAAATATTAAAATCATACATAAATATATAAATCACCAATATTATTTAAAAGATTTAAATAAATATATCATTTGCTTGGGTTGAATCGACTCGTGTAGAAATTCCAATGAAAAATGATTACCCATTAATTTTTCATTGGAATTTCACCTCAATTCTATTTATGTTTATTTGTTGCTTCTCATTTTGTTGAAATAATCATTTGACAATTTTTATAAACTTTTTCAACTTATTATAGAAAGCTTTTTGTTTGCTATAGATTATATATTGATATATTTCTACCCAGTTATGAATAATCAGTTTTATAAAATTAAACTATTTCAGTTCCAATTTTATTCTAAATGACTTATGTCATTTTTCAAACAAAGCAAATAAAAGAAAGAAAAAACTTAAATGGGGTGATTCAAACAAGATCAGGTGATTTTTATCCTTTAAATAAATACAATGACAATGTTGCCTACGCGTTATATTTATGAGAATAATACAATATATTAATAATATTATATGTGGTAAATTTGAAATTATATTTGTTTGATATGTTTATTTTTTTTTTAAATAAATTAAACAATAATTTATTTAAGAGTTAGAGTCTATGACTCAATGGGTATTCACCACGTGTAGTTAAAATTTGATATAACAAGCTATAATTATTTAATATAATTTTCCTCTTATCGTTTCGCTTAACAAGTGCTTATTGCTTAATATCAAATTGTGTGTCACTACCAAGAATTGATACCATTTCTTTTTGTTATCAGCAGCGATTTGATATATTTTTTTTAACTAGCATTTCTAACTGCATTTGAGGCACGCCGTTATAATTATTGTTATCAATGCATTTAAAATTTTAACAGGTGTTGTGCTGCTTTGTTGTTTTGTGATACGAAATTGAGTTCGTATCTTTGCCACACTCTTTGCCACAATTTACAGCAACAGCTTAATAGGGGGGGGGCAGACTCTGTTCCGACTTATATACAATATATATTGTAGTATAATTCATTGTCAAGCGACGCTTATAGCCAGAGTGTGTTGTTTTTGTTGTTGTTGTTGGTTGAATCTTCAAGTTTTCACTTTTAATTTTATGGGAGCCGCACAGATGCGAAGAGCAAAGAGCATTAATTGATTGGCTAGCTGTGATAGTTGCTTAGTTCGCTTCGCTGGTCGCTAGACCCGAGTCTCCAGTCTGGTTGTGTAACGAGAAAATATAGAGAGAGGGAGAGACAGGCAGACACATAGACAGACTGAAAGAGAGACCAGTTTAGAGGTTTGTTAGTTTGCCAGGTTTTCCAAGCAGCGCATGCCAAAATGAAAGTGTGAACAATTCAGGCAGCTGCCTCTTGCCTCTTGCCTCTTGCTCTGACTGTGGCTGTACCTCCAGCTGCCCCTGGCTTTCTTTGATGGCCCTGGCTAGACAATGAGTCAGTGCACTGTGCAATAAATGTATAATGTATAAGCACATGAGTAACAATTGTTGTGCCCACAAATTTAACTCTTCATATAATGATAAGACACGATCTTTACACGGCTTGCTACTGTCTTGACTAATGTGTTTGTGTTTCTCTTTGCCCTTTGCTCCCTTCCAGATTGTTTGCATCACTGCCCAAGTATACGCAACATCTATTAGTTTTACTCTTTGGCACATTCCGCGTTATCGCCAGCAATGCGGCCCACGCATCCACGGGCATGACCAGCGAGGCCCTGGGCGTCTCTGTAGCGCCCAGTTTCTTTCAATCTTGCGTCAGCGATGGCAAAACCGCTCGCATGGAGGATGTGCTCAAATTTAAGGTGAGTCCTTTGCCCAACTTACGATTGCTATTTGCTATCTGGATATTAAAAATCTCTTTCTCAATTGCGCAGGTGTCCACGAAGATCATGCAACACATAATCGATAAGTTTGCCACACACGACATCTTTGGGCGCGACAACTATGAATACTATGCCCGCGTCACGGGACGCATCCTCAAGGTGCAGGACGAATGGATTTGCAGTTTTCAATATCCGCCGCCGCCACGCGGCAAGTTGGCGCAACAGAAATATGCATGTGAGTTCAGAATGCAAAAAATGTGGCAGATATGGGATGAATGAATGAATGAATCATGAATCATTTTGAAAAACTGTTGCTTGATAATTCTTTTATTTGTAATAATTATTTTGCTTGCTCAGCAATATCGAAGTTACACGAATAGATAAGAATCGCATGACTACAGTTATTTAACTTATGGATTTTTTGTGATTTAGGAATTTTGTTTATTAGAATGTGGAAACATTTTAGCAGAAAATGCATTAAAGCATATCAATTGAAAATGTAATAAAATTGAAAACGAATTAAAAGAAACAATTCGGATTCAGTTCATTAAATAAATGAATCAATTAAAAAAAGATATAATATGTAAAAAGTATTTATCCAGTTTTCAAACTTGTGTCAGGCATTTAAATAGTTTGTGTATTAATTCGAATAATTTGAACTGAATATGGAATTTATGTCGATAGACCTGTTTGTGGCACGCAGCTAACAATTATATTGCATATCAACACATACAACAACTATTTGTTTATCGTTCACTTTAAATTCAATTAAAGCATAATTGAATATTTACAATGATAAGACAAAGTTTATTTATTTATTTATCAAAAGTAATTACAACAAAGCGATACATGGATAGAAATTCCATAAATTTTAATTGCCTAGGAATTAATTTGTTTGATTCACAAATTTCCATATTGGCACATAGAAAAAAGCACATTCAAAGTTGTATGTTAATTATTAAATTTAAAATATAGTGTGTAGATTTTAATCACTATATATTTTGTTTATAAATTATAATTAAATGTTTAATCAAATCCGTTATGCCATAAAAAAACGTATTTAAACTTATGTCAAATAAATAATTAAATTTTGTTCTCTGCAGTGCAACATTCTTTGGAGGCCGAAAAGACTTGGTTGCAGTGCCAATGCGAGCGTTGGGGCTTACGTGAGTACCGAAACTATCTCGACTCGATCTTAAGAATCTATCTATACATATAAGCTACACTTATTCTATATGTATGTGGGGTAAGGTTTATGTGCCTAGTTCCTAAGTCCATTGCTTCAGCAACATGTTTGGGTTTCTATGCATTTGGGCTTAACATAAACTCTACAACACGCTCTCGCTTCTCTCTGTCTCTCTGTCTATCTCTCTCTAACTTTGCACTCTGCTTTAGCCACTTCACAAAAAAAAAATATCTGTCTACATTTTTATGTCTATTTCATTGCGCTCATACAAAACCTATTCCTAAAACATAAACGTCGTCGTGTTGTTGAATGCAGTGGCCCAGGAGGAATCTCGCTCGACGCCCGCTTTGCTGACCAGCTCCAGTTCGGCGCTGGAGAACAGCGTGCTCTCGCTGGGCGTATCGCCGGAGCACTCCTTCATCGAGAGCTGTGCCCGTCTCTCTGTTTCGCTGGAGGGACCCGGCATCTTTGCCATGACCAGCTCACCGCTGCCAGCCAAGCGCAATGGCAGTGGCAACAGCAACGGCAATGGCAATGGCAATGGCACCGACTATGACTACGATGACTATGCGGACGATGATGAGGATAATGATGAGCTGGCTCATGACTTTGCCGCCGATCTGGAGCTGAGCAGCATTGCGCCAGCAACGCCAGCACATCAGCAGCAACAGCAGCAGCTGCAACAATTGCGCGGCTTGCAGCGCTACAGGCACCGACATCAGCAGCAGCAGCAGCAACAGCAGTTCTCGGGCACAACACACAACTCGCAGGAGGACGACGAGGATGAGGACGACGATGAGGATGATGAGCTCACCACCGTGAAGCGTCGCTATCGCCAAAACAAAAAGAAGCCGCTTTCCAGCAGTCATCATCAGCGACGCCTGCGCGCCGGCACCAAAAGTCTCGATGGCGGCGGCGAGCAGCGACGTGGCAGCAATGCAACAGCCACAATTGCTGCGGACACAGTTGCAACAACTGCAGCTGCAGCAGCAGCATCAACAACTGCCGCAACAGGCAGCAGCAATGGCGGCAAGCTGAAGCAGCAGCATCGCACCTGCAGTCGCTGCAATCGCGGCATACGCCACAGCAGCTCGTGCAGCTCGAATTCGGGTGGTGCTGTTGGCTCCAATGGGGGCGGCGTCGGCGGCGTTGGCGGTGGCAACAATGGAGCCAACTCTGGCGGCATGACCATGGAGGAGCTGCGGGCCGTCAATCGCTATGCGGAGAGCACCAAGAGTCTCTCGTATTTGCCACAGGTGAGGCATAAGTTCTGGCCTGGCTCTAGAATATCCGTTTAAAAAGGCAGAGAACATCCATCCCTTACCCTAATCACACCCCTCCCCTCAATATTTCCCAAAAAAAAAAAAACATTTTTGACCCCGTCTCCAGCATTTAGCAATCTTGCTCGAATTTTAAGTTCTGTATTCTTTTTGCAGGTTTGAGCAAGCAAACTGCAAATAATTGCGAATTATTTAATAATTTTTAAGATTTTTCTTGATTTGATGAATTTTATACTTTTGATTTGTATTAAATATTATGATTATTATTATTATTATTTTCTCTGTAAATTTTAACATTTAACGCTGTCCATTTGTTCTTTATTTTCTGATTTGTTCAATTACATTTCTTTTTTCGTTTATGTATTTTTTTTTTTCTTAATTATATATAATAATCTCGTTTTGGACAGCAGTCCTCCCCCCTGACACGCTGTATCCCCTCTCTCACTATCTTACTCACTTACTGACTGAAAATTAGATTTATTTATTAATTTTTGGTCTAATCTAAAACGAATTTTTCATTAATTTATAAAATTGTTCAACGTTTGCGCCTCCTTCTCTAGTTTTGTATCTTGTTCTATATACTATTTATATATATCTATCTATATGAATATATCTAACTAAAGCTGCGCCTGCAACAACAACAACAACAACAACTACTACTACTCACACACATATATAAAATACACACATAAAACAACAACATTTACATTTAAGCGTAATTCTAAGCGTATCTGGCACTAAAATTCCCAGACTAAAACTAAAAAAAACACACACAACTGTACAAAAGATGAACATACACACGCAACAAAAACAAAAACAACAACAACAACACATGCGTTTTGTTTGTTTTTCACTCATTTATAATCTTAGTTTCGTTTTTTGTATGTAATAACTTTAAATATGTATCTTAACAATTATTGCTACTCTAAAGGAAGAAAGAAACACAAAAATCAACAAAAATTCATTCCATTCAAAATACATGAACAAAATTGTACTCAATTTCGTTTTACTTGCATATTAAATAAAAAAAAAAACAAAAAACTATAATTTATTATTTAAAAAAAAACACCATTTCAAATGTCTTGTGAGAAAATGTAAATATTTATTTTTAAGTTGAGCATAGCGCAAAGATTAAACCAGGAAACAGAATGTTGCAGTTATCATTATTCAACAATACGCATTAAGCACAAAGAATTAAAAGTTAATTACGACAAACAATTGCAATTTCAATCACACTATTTTTTTTTTTAATTTAATATCTTATCTTTTGTATACCTTTTTTTTACTTATCATTTAAAAATACAAAAAACCAAAAACCTGAAATACAAAACACACAAACTGCACAAATAAATTTGTTTTAGTCATTTAGTTAATAGCTTAAGCTATGTTTAAGCCACGTTATTGTTGTATTCCCATTGTTCATTGTTAATTGTTAGTTGTTAATTTGTAGTTTTGATTGTTGTCTTGTCGTAGCCTGAATTAACCCCCAACTCTTTTTTTTTGTAGCTTGTGCTCGTATCTATTGTCTCTGTCTTGTTTTATGTCTTTTAGATTTTGTAGATTTCAATACAAATAACACAACTAAACTTAAATTCACACACACCTCCCCCACCACACACACACACACACATACACACTCATGCGGAAGCGTGGCAATTTCATTGTTTTCTTTTTGTGTTTTATGTTTTATAAAATACTTATGCTAAAGAATTACCAAACCGCTTATCGCAAATTGTTATTTAACTGCAATTTTGCTTGGCAAGTTTTCATTTTAATTTGTTTATAACAATTGGAGTATTCACAGTTAGATAAGCATACATTTTACATGACACAATGATTAGCTTCTTTCAACATTCATTCGAATCGGCACGTTTATCAATTAGATAAAAAAAATATTTAAATATCTTTTCTCATTTAATCTCTTTCCAATTGAGCTTTGATGTATTTTAACAATGAATACAATTTATATTTGTTATATTAACAAATTTTACACTTTTTCCGCTGCGCTAATTCTTGCATTATATGTAAATAATTTTATCGACATAATTTGTGTTGTTAACAAGTTGTTGTTTTTTTTTTCTTTATTTTAATTTTCGTTTGTAATTTATAATTTTCAAATATTTATTTTATTTAAAAAAAAAAACTGCAAATGTCTTGAAACATTTTTAAATTAAGCAAAACAAATTTAAAATTGAGCTTTAGAAAATTACCAAAAACAAAAATTACCAATGTAAAATGTCAAAACTCTAATGCGAAATTTTTGAATCCCCGTTTTCCCTCCCAAAAAAAAAAACAAAACAAAAAAATAAACTACACATCTCAACAACAACAACAACAATGACGACACATGACAACAACAACAATACAAAAATCCATGCAAAATCCATGCAAAAAAAAACAAATATAAATCACACCAATGTGTTAGGTCCATGAACGCCAAACCGCACGCATGCGCACCCGCTCCGAGTGGTTCCTGGGGCCACGGGACGCGGTCGTCTCGCTGCAGCTGCCGGCGGATACGTGCAGCAACTGCTGCTTGGCAGCGGCCGCTGCCGCCGCCGCTGGTTACTTGGGTGGCGGCAGCACGCGCGACATGCGGCAAACTGTTGCCGGCGTCGGTGGAGCTGCTGAAATCGATGCGGAGCGCAGCCAGGCGGCGCTGCTCTATCACTTCTATCGCCGGCAGCAGCGGGAACGTGAACTGGAGCGGGAACAGCAGCTGGACGACATGATGGACACCGAGGACAGCTACAGCTCTAGTCGTCAGCAGCAACAGCAACAACAGCAGCATCAACAACAACAACAACAACAAAAGCAACACATACATTCCAAGGGTCTGCTGAGGCCGCCGCAGCAACACCAACAACGTCGCCTGCTGCTGGACTCCAATTCGGGTAGTTATAAAGCGGCAGCAGCACTAACCAACAATCACCAACAACAACAGCAACATAAACAACAACAGCAACATAAACAACAACAGCAACATAAACAACACACCACATACGCTGACGCGCTAAAGCCTTACAAAAGACGCAAGAAACGTGGCAGCAGCAGCTGCAGCAGCAACGTGTTGCAGCCGCAACAGCTGCAGCATGCACAAAGCTTCTATCTACACGAAACGCTAAATAATTCATGCTACTATTCCACACAAAATCTGCCTGCAGCTGCAGCTGCTGCTGCTGCTGCTGCCACTGCTGTTGGTGTTAGTGTTGTTGTTGAGCGTGTTGGCAACAGCAGCAATAACAAAAACAACAACAACAACAACACTACTGACTCTGACGGCGAGTGCGATTCGCTTGATGGCTGCGTGTTGCACACGTTGCAGGCAAACGAGCTGCAGCAGCACGTGCAGCCAGCTTCTGTGATGTTGCACCATTCCACGCCAATCATGCTGCATCGACAGCTTCATGAGCAGCAGCAGCAGCAGCTTCGTCCACGCCTGGACAGCGATGCATCTGCTGCAACGCTTTACCAGTCGTTTGGGACGCAGCGCGGCAACAGAAACAACAACAACAACCACAATAACAATAACAACAATAGTAACTTTAACATTAGCAGAAACAGCAACAACAGCAACAACCTTGTCACGATCATTTTTAATGTTTTGGATTTTCTGTTTTAAAAATCATTTAATGTTTTATTGTCATGTTAATCATTTGTTAACCCTAAGAAAGATAACCAACAAAAAACCAACCAAGTGGCATGTCCTGTGTTGTAGCTTCCACATACCACATACCATTAACATCATTTGCAACCCGGTTGCAAGCAATAATATTGAGATGTGTTCAGTGACCTCTGAACTTTGTATCAATTTCCGTTGTTCCTCCTTTTGCGCCCCATCATCAACATGATTTTTGTTAAACATTTATAATTTTCAGTTTGTGCTTATCATGAATCAATTAATTGTATAATAATTTTAACATTATTAAAAATCATTTATCAAATCGACTGTTTCATGTTTATTTAACTCATTTTTTGTTGCGAATGACAATTATATTTTAAATCATTTAATTTTTTTAATTTAACTATTTATCAGATAATTGCCGAACCTTATTTCTTGTAACAAGAATAATTTATGATATACGAATTTTTAGAACCGAATCGAATCAAAGTGTTTTCTAAGCTATTCCCTAAAAACGCTAACTTATCAGAGGTAACCAAATTTAAAAGTGAAATTATTCGAATTAATTGAAGTTTAATTAAATCAACAAAATCTTGGAGCAACCAAAAAACGATCAAAGAGTCCAACATTTTTTTGTTTACATTTTAAAGAACTTATGCATTTGCCAACACTCGAAATTTACATATAATTTTGATAACTATTTTTAGTTTTATAAATATTATTGAAGTAATTATTTATTTATAATAATTTTATATATTTATAATGTTTTATGTATGTCTGTACAGCAATCGTGCGCTAATGCCCAAAAAAAAAATTTAAAAAAAAAAAAAATATTTCAATATTTATTTCGTAATTATTTTTTATTGCTTTTAATGTGTAAACAATTTGACTTTGTTTATATTCAATAAATACTATTTGCATTTATTTGTAAAATTTGCGTTTATACAAATGTAAGAGCTTTTGTTTGTTTCTTATTTATGTATTTTACATTATAAAACATATATCAACACACACACACACACATTTACTCTTTACACACTCACACACACACACTCGCAGACACACACTCGCAGACACATTTTTGTTTTATATATTTCTTGTAATTGTTGTTGTTTTATTTTATGTCTACTAACTAATCAAAAAACAAAAAAAAAAGACCCACTCACTTTGTTATTTAATGTGTAGCTTTCTGTTGTTTTTATGTATTCGTTTTTGAGTTGTTCTTGTCTGCAAGCAAAATGTGCAACACGCCCACAGCAGCAACTACAACATGAACAACATCAGCAGAACCGAACCAACAACCAAACCAAGCCATCCACAAACATAAATGTTGCAGAAGAGTCCCTCCCTTTCAAACTCAAAAACAAATTATATTTTTTCGTTTCTCTTCTCTCTCTCCTACCACGCTACCATCTGATGATATATATATATATATAAAATAGTTGGCAACATCCGTTTAAGTAACAGCGCCGAGTCCATACAATATGCCACACGTCGACCCAACATCATCAGCAATCCCAACACCAGCATCAATCCAAACAGCAGCAGCAACAACAACAACACACGCCGCCTGCTCATCAATGTGCCACGCCAGTATCCGCTGCGCTCCTCGCTGCGTCGCCATAAGGAGAAACAGATCGGCGGCAGCCAGAGCAACAGCAGCAACAGCATCAGCAACGAGCAGTTGACCAGCAATCCGACAGCGGCAGCAACAGTTGCAACACCGCTGAACAAGCCGCTGTTGCTGGTGGGTCTGTTGCCGGGTGCGGAGCAGCCGCCATCGATGCGCAATTCCATAGCGGATTGCGGCAGTCTTGACTATGACAGCATGGACACCATGGAGCACCAGCTGAGCGTGGAGTGCAGCACATCGCTGAGCTTCAAGGCGCCGCGGCTGTAACAGGAGCAGCAGCAGCAGCAGCAGCAGGAGGCAAGCGACGCAGGCTCAGGCAACATTTCAACAACAGAACTACATACATAATTAAGTAATTATTAAATCGACTAGAGTTTAAATGAATTTTTACCAACGGGCTAAACACCCCTAACACACACACACACACACACACATCTATATATGTATTTCTATTTATGTGTATAGCAAGAAAAGGCTGATTTTCTTTAGTTAATAACGATACAAATTAACGGATATTGCAACAAATTGCCAAATTTTATTTGAGTAAACTAAAGAAAACACAAAATGCAAAAAAAAAAAAAAAAATTGTGTTAAATGAAATTCAATGCATTACTTTTTTGTAAACTTGTTCGAATTTTCGTTTCCAATTTTTAAGTAAAGAATCTCTTTTTATAGTTAAAAAAAAAAACAAAATAATAATAATAAAACTAAAATTCAAAGCACTTGTAAACATTGTCAACAGATATCTTAGGCTATATGCATTTCTTTTTGAATCTTTTGACCTGAGCATTAACTGAAGCTGATTGAAAACTAAACAAAAACAACGACAAACAGATCAAACTAAATAGTTGCATTATTTTACACAAATACTATATGTATATTAATAGATTTCCAAGTTGTCAAACTACTTTAAAACACACAAAAGCAAAGACTCGCCCTGCAATCAAAATGAAGAGATATAATCGGAACTCAAACTCAATATTTTTACTACACATAAATTAAATAGTACAAAAAACAATGTCGAAAATATTAAAAAAAAAAAACAATTGAATATACAAAATTAAAATTTACACAATACTTATAAAAAACCATGTACATAGAATTATATATAGCATTTAAGTAATAGTTTCTTGTTTCAAGAAACTCCAAGCGAAGTTGTAATATATTTATAGCTAATGTCTGTGTGTCCAAAAGATATATGTTATATATATATATATAATATATTTGTATATGTGAGTCTAGGTTCTGACGTTTCTAAAATGAGCAAAAGTTTAATGCGCAGTTCAGGATTGAATTAATTTTAATTTTCAACATCGATAAGAGCACAATAATCCTTTGCTGTAGAAATCGAAAAGGTTTTAGATAGATATCTTTCTAAAAAAAAAAGATTATTAAATACATTAAAAGTACCAAGAATCAAGACATGAAAACAGTAAAGAACAAAACATATTTCACAAAAAACAATAAATATAATATTATTTTAAACAACGCTTTAGACAAGTGATCATTTTAGAAACGCTAGAAGCTAGTTCCACATATATATATATATATATATTAAATAACTAAAACTAGTGCTAGCACAGCTCGAGCAATACGATCGAGGCTAGGCAACAATACAACCCACAGTAAAGGTGCAGAAGTGAAAACAATTTAATTAGATTAATGAGAACATTAAATTTACATAATTAAGAACCATTCCCAGACTTAAGAACTTGCCCAGTTAATGCCAATTTACTTAATCCTAACTGAACAACATGTCATATATATATATATATATATATATTAACACCAAACTCTTTCACTGCCCCGCTCACTATCTCCACATTGCCGAATCTGTACCATTTCCTAGCCTTAACAATCCCCTAATTTGATGATTTTTCGTGGAAATGTGCGAAAAATCCATCCAAGTTAAAATTCACTCGCTGTGCTACAATTTTTTTGTGTTTGTTGTTTCAAAAAGAAGGAAAAACAAAGCAAAACAAAACAAACTTGAATTTATGCATACATATATGTAATTAGGTTTAGTTAAGTTATAAAAACAATTTTCAATTGGCCATTTCATACATAGTATGAAGTCCAATCTGAAGAGGAGCTCTTTAAACAAAAATCAAGAAAAGAAAAACCAACTTAAAAGTGAAAAGAGAGAGAGAAAAACCAAGCAACACCAATTTGTTGATTAGCAAAAGTTTTATTATCAACATAATTTTTATATTGCCCGTTTATGCTAGGCTATAAGCTATATAAATATATAGATATATATATTGTATATGTATAAATCTTACATAGTACGATTTTGAGTGAAGTACATTCATTAGCCCATAAAAATATTATATAAATCTTATGTTTATCGTATTGTATATGATTGATGATGAAAAACAAAAACAAAAAAAAGGAATTACCGTATCAAGTGTGCATCGTCTGTTCCATATGGATGTAATACATCATATATATGTATATTTATTTTTTTGTTGAGTGAATCTGCTGCGAATGCATTTCGAATACATTTTTCAAATATTATACTTTTTAATTTGGCTTCTTTTGTACGTGTATATATTTAAACAAAAATATAAAAATAAATTTGTCATTCTGATTATTTTCTCATTACGAAAAAGTTGCACATAAAACTGTATACAAGATTTTGAAGAATCATAATGTAACTTATTACTGAAAAATAAATAACTAAATTCAAAACATTTGAGACACCCCGACTTATTGCAATCTATTTAAATGCGATACGTACGAACACATCATTTGGTCAGCTCCTTTTTATATAATTATAGTAAGTACATATTCCTAGTTGTACAAGGCCTTATCCACTATGATGCCGTGCTCGATGAGGAAACTTTCCACATCGGAGGCGAAAAAGTCATCGCTTAAGTCATCAGTTAACCGCACAAAATTGCCAATCAGCGCCTGTGCCTTGTACACCAACAGAGCGGGCAGTCCCTTGGTGCGAAAGTCACGGCTCATGCCCGCCACGGAGCTGCAGATCTTGGCAAACTTGATGGACGGATATTCGGTGGCCAGCGTGTCCAGGCATTTGTTAAGCGTGGCGCAAGCGGATTGGCTACGCTCGTAGATGTGTATAATAATGGTCGTGTGCTTGTTCTCCTGCTCCACACAGGCCAGAAACTCTTCGTGCGTGCCCAATTGCAGCACCTTGCCGAACTGCTGATGGTGACCCGTCTGGCGGAGCATTTCGGCCATGCGCTGCTTTTGGTACTGCTGCAGAAAGTCTTCGCTCATCAGCTCCGCAAATTCAGCATCCAGCTCCTCCTGACGCTTGCGTTCCTCATCCTCGGCGGATGTCGCTGTGGTCATCGCCAGTTTTTTAGCCATATCCAAGCGCTGGCGCTCCGTTTCCTCGCGACGCTCCGCCTCCAGTTGTTTGAAACGCTGCCAGTCCTGCACAACGCCCTTAGGCCCGGTATTGGTTGAGCCCTGTTGCTGGCGATAGCCACCCGGTGGCGCCGCATTAGGATCTGTATTAATTGTCAGTCCAGATTTAGCTGCGCCTCCTTTGCCAGAGCCTCGAGCGCCTTCGCAGTCGCCATCGCCATCGTCGCCATTGTCTTCGCCTTCACTGCTGCTGCAGTAGTACTCCAATTTCTCGCCCAGTAATTTATCTTCTAGTGTAGCCATAATGCAGTTTAATCACTTTTATTAATTTAATTATAGAAAATGTAGCAAAAAGCAAACAAACTTATGATGAGGGCTACAAAAGAATCGATACCCTGTGCAGCAACAGCTGTTTGTGGCATCGCATTTTGTGAATGGCAAGCAGTAAAAAGTTATCGCTCGCTGTTATCGTTTAATTATTTGTGGTTACCATTCAAAATGTATTTAATATTTTAATTTGTGTGTGATGCGAATAATTTTGAAAATTTTGCGTAAATTGTCAGGCACCTCAAACTGATCAATTATCTGATCCATACTATTGAAGTCGGCCTTCTCCAGCTCATCGCAGGAGTCTTCATCAGTGCACGCGGGATTCGAGAGCGCCAAGCGCTCGGCAAACGAGACAATGCCGCACCAGGCGCGAAAGTCCAAAGTTCCACTGCCATCCGACTGATAGCCCAAAGTGGTAAGTGTATTTTTCACATTTTGCTCGGTGCCATGAAACTCCAGCACATCCTCTAGTGCCTGCGGCAAACTGCGCCACAACATTGTGCGTTCCTTGTACTCCACGAGCGGTATCTCCTCGTTGCCCAAGGCCAGTTCAGTTTCTGGCTCCTCGCAACGGCTCAGATGCTTGAGGAAGACACGCTTGTAGAGCTGCTTGCGCTGCTGCGAGACCCACACATATTTGCTCAGATATGTCCAAGGAGTCATGGCTGCGAGGGTAGACATTAAAATTGCAGCTAGACATGTTAAATTGCGTATACAAACTCTTCAGCATAGACAGATCCATAGGCACATCGAATCGCGTCGCCGATTTCGAGAACTTTCGCGGCATCTTGTTGCTCGAGCTAACCGTTGTCTTATCCACCTCCTCGGCTGGCTTGTGCACTGTCTTCGGCATGTACTTGATGGCCTCACGCAGTGCTCGATTGAGCTGAAGGAAGACAAAATAGGTATTTTTAAGAATTTAATATTCAACTCTTTCCTTTCGAAATTATATTAAAATACAAAAATAGAAGCTCAAAGATTCCGAAAACAGGATAACCTAAAAAAATCTACTAATAATTTTATTTGCTGTGCTATAGGAAAAAGATTTCCACATCCGAATAAATTTCTTTTAAAATACCAAAATTAAATAATAGATTTAACAAAATATAAATGAAAAATAAATGCTTAAAAATAAAAATCTGTGGATTGTCACAACCAGCTGTACCCACATATCTCCCAAATGTGTTTTCAATTAAATCCACTGTTAGATCCGTTTTGAGCGTCTGAAAGGCCTCGTCGGTTAGGAAACTGCCCTTGAGCAATATGGGTTCCCGCTCAGTCTCGCGCTTATCCTTGGGCAGCAGACCAACCGAATTTGGGATCAGACTCGGTCTGGTGCTGGCATTCAGGGAATCGGGGCCCAAGGTGGCAACCTGAGTCTCTGGATCCTCGCTCAAGTGAAATGTGGTGGTGGCTGAAAGATTTCAACTACAACTTGTTAAATAAATATTTAAAAAAAATAGTAACAAATACAATGGATAAATTATTCTTTGTTATCCTAATATTAAATAGAATCTTTCTAAATATTTGTAGACTGTCAAGTTCTTCTTTAGATAATACTATTTACGCACCCTGTGTGGGTTTTAGTTTCTTGCGCTTTTTGCCCCGTCTCGCATCCTCGTCGCTTATCTCGTGCTCATTGATGCAGGTCTTCGGCGGCTTGGGCTCCAGGTCGATGTGCTGATCACCGCCTGGCGTCAGGCTGGCTGTGGCCAGCGAGGATTTGGGCCGCTGCTCACTGGACGGCTGTCGTCGTGGCTTCTTCTCCTCATTTGCGCCGGCGCTCTTGGGTTTCTTGCCCTCCTCGATGCCGCTTTGAGTTAGCTCCGAGCTGGGCTTCCAGTAGAGCGTCTCCTGTGAGTGCGATCGCCGCAGATCCAATATAATCTTCTTGCGCTGAATGTTCTCATGTTTGCCCCACTCCGGCGTAATGCAGCGCCTATAAAAGGAGCCCGCACTGTTTCGCGTATGGATACTAGTTACCGTTGGTGTCGGCGTCATGGGTCGTGAATCGGTTTCAGCGTAGCGTCTAAACAGATCCTCTGGTATGTTGTCCGCCTCATGCGGCTGCAGTTGCTCCTCAAGTGACTTGTCTTTTGCTGCCTGCAAGGGACCTTTACCCTCAATGGCTAGGGATGTTTTCAGCTGGTTTATGACATCCTTGACAGCCGGCGGCGCTGGATGGTTGCACAGCACCGAGCAACCTTTGGCAAACGGATTGAACAGCCCACCAAAGGGACGTAGCGACAGTGGCATCGGCATGGCCTCAAATTTCAACGACATACGCGAGTCATCCGCATGAAGGTTCCTCCGCTGCGGGGCATCCACACGAATTAGTTTAACTTCTGCACAGAGAAATATTATTTTCCGTTTACCTTCTTGGCATATTTGATATGCCGCTTCGGCGTCGGCACCAATCCGCTCCGTGTTGTGCCGCTCATCGCTGCTCACGACTAACTCTGGCCAAAACTCACAAAAAGCCTTCGGCGTCCAATAAACAACGCAACTCGTCGCCATGGCAAATGCCAACCCAAAGTTTGGTCTAGTTGTCTGCTCAAAATGCGTTTATTTTGACGTATATATTTTGTCAGCCAATTTGAGCAAAACTTACAAATTCAATTTGTGGTTCGCCGAGATTGGATTTCAGCTTATTCTAATTAAACTCGGTGCAGAGTGAGTTATAATATTGACAAACCCATAGAGTATATATGCATATATAAACATTATTGGTCTGGACGACTAGACGACTAGAGTCTGTCTGTCTGCTCCTATTCCTATACATTTTTTTAACCTTGGTAAAGTTTGATGAAGTTCGATTGATGGAGACGTCTCAGCAATAACGCAAAATGAATAGGACATGACCTAAACAAGTAGTTGATATAAGCGTTTATAGATCGAAGAAATACTTACTCATTAAAGCAGCTAAGAATGTTTGTTTTTGTAGCATATTTGGAAATATATATAAAATTTCAATCAATTAATAGAGTGTTTCTTAACTTGTGCAGAGCACAACCTATTATATTCAAGTCTGTTTAAAAATATGATCGTATATCGAATTTGGGATGTGATCCTTAAGAAAGGTAATTATAGAAGCTTATCATTTGAAGTTTATTATTTCTAATGATTGATAGAACACTTTATAAGTGCTACAACTCCAACCCTTATACGTGGAGTGGAGACCGTTCTGAGTAGACTACGTCTAAAGTGCTTTTCTTCTGTTCCGTAAATAATAATTTTTAAGTGTTGCTTTTATAAACAAAGTTATTAATTTTTGAGCTAATTTATAAAGTAATTAATTGATTCGGCGTTAGTGATGTGATTGGAGCTTATGTGTTCTTAGTATGGGAGTATTTTTATTTCTAAATTAAATATTACCACACCTCTAGAGGTATCATTAAATGCTTTTCTCCAAAAGAAAGAAATCCCTAAATTCCTCATAACGCAAAGCACTTCAAAACTCTTAGAGTTTGATATTACTTTCTGTATCTAAAAATATTCAAATCGTTTTTTTTAATATCCATTTCGACCCCATCAAATGATTTTCAATTTCAAATTGAAGAAAATTGTAGAATTTGAAATTTTAACATTTTCGTAAGCACTTTATTAATTAGATAAATCAGTTTGTTTTGTTGTCGCTTAGAACTAAGTTTTAAAAATTGAGGACAGAGGACAGCAGTTACAAACGCTCCTCAGGCTCCACCTCAGTACAAGGAGCCGCGATGATGCAAGTGCCTCAAGCGTTGATCCAGCAACTGGCGCTCAGTGGACAGCGATACCGTTGACGAGGATCGATGTATGGGCGGCAGGACATGCCCGGTTGCTGATGGTGCGGTGACCACCGAGGCGGCGGCCAATGTTGTCTCTATGGGACCCAGTACAGCGCTGTGCCCCACAGCGCGTGAGCGGAGCAAATGATTGCGCATATTGGAGCGGGACCGGCACCGCAGCGAATTGTTGAATGAGATCTGCAGCGAGAGGTGCTTCTGGGAGAGCTTGGCCAGTTGATCCGGCGACAACTCGATTACCTGCGAGTTGAGCGGATTGCCAGCTGCTGCATTGGCATTCACCATCGCCGCTGCTGTGGCGGCACTGTAACTTGGCAGCGACCCAGTCGGCGAGGAGCTACCACAATTACAGGTGATGGACGTCAGGGAAATACTGTCCGCATTGGCATCACTGGCGGCACCAGACGAGGTCTCCACCAGGTTGTAAGCGACAGAGGGCTCCTTAACGCCACCTGCTTCATTGTTGACGTTCTCAAATATCTTGATGACGGGCACAATGGCGGGTCGAAGTATAATGCCCGCCTTGCGGAACTCCTCGAGTGCATCGTCATAGGTGGGCAGGCCGGAGACAATCGTATACGATGGCAGCGATTCAACCTCATATTCTGGCGGGCAGTGGCGACAGATTTCAATGTTGGCATCGCTATGATTGGCACGATCTGAAAGCAGACAAGCAGACATTCGTTAGTGATTTAAACGATATACATTAATTATACATGAACCCAACAGCAATTCCCCAATTTCAACTCTTAACATCCGCTCAGCAAATAGCAATAAAATGTTGTAAAACAAACATCAGCGAATTTTTTTTTGGGCATCGAAATAAAAATACCCTTGCAGATATGAAGTTTAAATTCGCAGGTGGTTCATTATATGTGGTTTCATTGATACCATTTCGTTCCTTAAGCTATTCTCTAATGGATCTGATCCAAATTTTTTAGATTTCCTTTCACTATGCTTAATAATATGCAACTGATGGCAAAAATGTACAAAATCCCATACAAAATCTCCATAGTCAAAGCAAATAAGAGAAATGGATTATTTTTGTATATTAAATTTCACAAGTAGATAAATAAATAAATCTTGTTAATTTTAATGTTTAGTAGTTTAGAAATATCCATTTAATAGTAGAAAAATAAGAAAATATTCAAAAGTCAATAAATACATACATATTTTTGCAAAAGAATTTAGAAAATATGAATTTTTCCCAATGTAAAATCATATATGAGCCAAACTGTATGCGTTTATATCGATATACGGCTTATCGATATATGCGTTTATAAAATATAGAATAAAATCGCTTGACTTATTTCTGAATATATCAAAAGTCAAACTTGGTTTCAATACACAACTCAATTTCCAAGTAATTCTTAATGTGTACATTTTAAGAGATCCTAAACCAAAGTTGATATTAGTTTTTATTACCAAGTTCAGTCAAGTTATTTATTAAAATAATAATTATTTACTGTTTGGTGAACAAATTTATATAATTTAAAAATGTTTTACGCTGTTGATTAATTTTTTGTATACTTCGAAATAGTTCGAATCCCATTGCGATACAGAAGAATTTATATTGTTTATATTTATATATTTAAAAAATAAAAAACCTCAATCAAAAGTTAGCATTGGAGTTACGTATAGTTAGACGTATTTATTTTGTAGCATATTTTACTGCCACATATTGTAAATTGCAAGTTGGCCTGATAAAAGGCAGACACAAGTTCCCAGCTGCAATACTCGATGGCCAGGGCATAAGAGCAATCCAAATTACCAAATCAATTCCGTAGTACCTTTGGGACGATCCAACTCCCCACCTTTTACACAGCCATTGGAAGCTTTAGTTTTTTGTTTCTTGTTTACTGTTTGCTGGAGGGTTGTGCTGTGCATTAATGAAATTTTTATGTTTTAATGTCGCAACGTTTTGTAGCAAGCTACTAAAACTGCCGCTGGCGGCAATGTGCAAGCTGCGTCCAACCCTTAAAAGTAGGCAACAACATTTTTTATTGCAATTGCCCTGTTGTTTAGGGGGATAATACCCAATGTCCTGCCCCCTTGCCCCCTCCCACCACACCCGCTTGAGGTGAGTCAGCACGAAGGTCGCCCCCACTAGTGAGATAGATAGAAACTGTTGATGCGGCAAGCGTTTAGAGACGTGCTACACGATTTCGAAGATTAGCCGCATGCTGCGTGGCTTTAAAAAACACACGAAAATGGCGCACGCTTCGTTTCACACCCTTCTGTGTGTGTGTGTGTGTGTGTGTGTGTGTGTGTGTGGGCAGCGGGTGGAAATTTAAAAGCTGGCGCTGTCGCTGGCGGCTGTAACCGGGAGCGTTTTCACACCCACATGAATGGACGTTCATTTTTTATGCAACGCTTTGTAAGCTCACAAAATTAAATTGATGATCCAACACAGGACAAAATGGAAACTCATTGTCATTTGTGTATGTGTAATGGGGATGGAGTTGGGGAGGGTTGTTTAACCATATGGAGTGCCCATTCAGAGTCGGTTAAGCTGTTCTGTTGTGGCAACAGCTCAGCAGAGCTCAAGCCTTTTTGTGTAATTTTCAATTGACTTTTGTTAATTGCGCTGAAAGGACTTGACTTTTATCTTGATTTAGTGACGGGCTGCCAGCACGTGTCCTTTTTTATTTTTTGCATATATATCGTTTCCTTTTCTGTCTCTCTCTTTCTCTTTGATCCATCGATTTTTAAGCAGAATTTTTGATACTGGTTGACAGTAGTTGGCATGTGTTTGAGACACTGTTCCAAACTATCCACACTGTGCACAATTGTGGCAATATTCTTCCTTGTATTAATTTAATTTATTTTCAAAATAGTGTTTCATATTATTTATATTTGCTGTGTCACCTCTTATCAAAATTAAATTAAAATAACAATAATTTTAAGTTCTTGAAAAATAGAAAAGAAAACTATTGTTTGTACAACTAAATAAATTGATGGCATGTTTGCATTATTTTGTTTGATTCGCAAACACATGACAATTTAATTTAATTTCTCATTTTTATAAAATGAATAAAACGTCTATATAAAATTGTGGCCGAGTGGCCAACGTGACCAACGTTAAAGCTTTATCAAATATTAAGTTATGAGCTGTGGGGCACGTCACTTAAGAGCTTCATTTGATGAACTGTCTGTCGCCATAAGCCCCCCAGGATATACGCATTTCAATTCCCCAAGCGCAGCTTAGCACCACAATAAAATGAAGTGCAGCAGTAAAAAGAATGAAACGCGCTACATAAAAAAATAAAAAAACAAGTAAGAACGCTGTAGTCGAGTGAGCTCGACTACCATATACCCTGAACCAAGTTTTAAATGCATTATAGGTTTATCGTTTTTGGGGGCTGGAGTGGGCGTGGCACGATCTTAATAATATACCTTCTAAGTTTGGTAACTGTAGCTCTTGAATTGCGGGAGATACAGGCATTTATCGTTTTTTGTGGGCGGGAGTGGGCGTGGCCCAAAATATTTTGGAGTTCGATCTTAGTAATATACCTTCTAAGTTTGGTAACTGTAGCTCTTAAATTGCGGGAGATACAGGCATTTTTCGTTTTTTGTGGGCGGGAGTGGGCCGTGGTCCAAAATTTTTTTTTCACATTTATGAAGGGTGTTACTAGCAATATACCTTTAAAATTTGGTGACTTAAGTTTTCAAATTGCGTGAGATATATGGGTTTATCGATTTACACCAAGAGGTGTATCGATTTAGGTAGGTAGAGTGGGCGTAGCCATCCAATTTTTTTATCGATCTTTGGGGGAGTTACCAGTAACATAGCTGCAACATTTTGCGACTCTAGCTTGCAAATTACGGCAGATATGCGCATTGTAAATTTCTAGGGACGAAGTTCCTGGGGGCGGCGGATGTGGGCGTGGTCCAAAAATTGGTATGCCAATCTTTGGAGGAGGTTACCAGCAAATTACCTTATAAGTTTGGTTACTCTATCTTTAAAATATTCGGAGATATACGGAGTTATCGATTTACAATCGGAATTGTCGATTATAGGCGCAGGTGTGGGCGTGGCACCACAAATTTGTTATCGATTCTTAAAGGCGACTACCAGTAATATACCTACCAAATTTGACGTTCCCTACTCAAAAACTGCGGAAGATATAGCCATTTGAAAATTTTAGGGGCGGGGGTGATGGGGGCGTCAGAGGTGGGCGTGGCACATGCCGATCTTTCAAGGACCTCGCCAACAACCTACCAACCAAAATTGGTGACTGTATCCATTAAATTGTGAGAGATATCTGGAATTTACTGCTATCGGAAATCTAAATGTATCGATAATTCAGAAACTGAGGCAGTTATCGATAAAATAACGCAAACTTGATCTGGGCCTGGTATACGAGATCTTATATTCCAAATTTGAAGTCTCTAGCTCTTATAGTCTCTGAGATCCGCGCGTTCATACAGACGGACGGACAGACGGACAGACGGACAGACGGACAGACGGACAGGGCTATATCAACTCGGCTGTTGATCCTGATCAAGAATATATATACTTTATGGGGTCGGAGATGCTTCCTTCTGCCTGTTACATACATTTGCACAAAACCATTATACCCTTTTTACCCATTTTTAATGGGTTCAGGGTATAAAAACAGAAAAAACAGAAAATACAAAAAAATGCGAGAGATGAGAGGAAAAGGCACAAAGTGTAAGTGCGTTGTGCATAAAAGTATGCGCCGCAAGTTATAAGCCAAAAGTAAAATGGACACCGAACAACCTCACTAGTCAATATGCTAAAGGTCATGGAGACGCGATCCCCAAAAAAAAGAAGAACAAAAAATACCAAAAGACAACATGGACAACCAGAACAACAAACAGCAGGGAGCAGGCAACAGGGAGCAGGCAACAGGGAGCAGGGAGCTGGGAGCAGGCAACAGGGAGCAGGGAGCTAACAACCAGTAGCAAAAAGCATAACCTAAGGCAGGCCAAAGATATTTGGGCGTTCACGAAAAAGTTAAACACACTTTATGTTCGGTGGGGCTAAGCGTTAGTGTTCCTTGCTCCTTGCCCCCTTTGGTGTGTGTGTGTGTGTGTGTGTGGATTTGGGCGCCAAAACCACCGCAAAACCGAAGCAAAAAAGAAAACAAACGACGCAGCTCAACAAAAAAGAAAAAAAAAACGAAATAAAGAAAATGATGTGCCCAGGACAACATGGCTATGTAGTATATATGCCGATGGCTGGCAGGCGAGTAAGCAAGAATAACAACAGCCACATTGAGGGGATATATGTGGGGAAGCTGTCTCCCTCTCCGCTTCTCTGGTGATGCTTGCCAGGCACGTAAGCAATTGATGGCTCGTGCTCCCCCATCCTCCCTCCCCTCACCTCACTAAAAGTAAAAACTCCAGAAGCCACAGAGTTTTGGATGCTGCTCGTTGCTTGTCCTTTGTCCTTGGGGTTGGTAAACACGGCACCAAATTGCCGTTTAAATTTCTCCCCAATGTGTGCGCCCGACTGGGGCCAAGGCGGCCTTGAAGCATTATTGTGACTAGTGTTAGTTGCCCACCGGAGCAGCTACTTCGAGAATACCTTGATCTCCGTTTCTCCGTTTTACCTATCCACTGCTCTAAGTTTGTATATTTGAAGTTGTGGCTGTCGAGACAATGTCTGGAGGATTATCCGGTAGGCGTTAACTGCAACCTATACCTCCCTGTGGAGTCTGAACCATGTCAAACGCTTGAGACCACCAAGCTTTATGCGTCTGCTAGGGCTTCGCTTGCAACGTGGCGGGGGCGGCGGCGGGGGCGTGGCACTTCTCTCTTAACTAATTAAACTTGTTCAAGGTACATGCAAATATTTTTTGCCAAACTTTCAACAACCTGTTCTGCTCCTAAACATATGCTGTGAGAAAATTGCAATGTTTTTCTTTTGCTGCGCTGCGGCATTGTGGAAACAAGAAAAATGATTATGAACATGTTGGCATGGCCAACAAGACATGCGAAAGGATGGTTTCCTTTCCTTTTTTTTTTTTGTTTAGTTCAATTGTTGGGCCTTTTGTGTCCGCTGCCAAGAATTTTGGATGTAGCGCTCAGAAAACCACATAATTCGCTTGAATAAATATGATTTATATCATGTATAATTATTATGAATTACGGATGTGCTACTTTTATTTTTATAAAATAAAATAATTGCGTTAAAGCAATTTTATAGGATTTACTATTCTAGAATGCTTAAAATAAAAATATAAAAAAATGTCCCTCAATAAGAATTTAGTAATAAACCTATCCAGCTTTCAGACATCACCAGCAAAAACTTTAACCTCATTTTAGTTTTCTTAAAAAAAGCAACTAACTTAAAAAAAAATAAAATATTCAATTGTACGATTAAAATGTAAATTTTGTAAACTTTTAACGAGCTGACAGCTATTGTTCTTTAATATAATTTAGCTCAAGGTTTTAGACTATAAGTTTACTTTTTATATAAACGAAAGAATAAAAGCTACAAAGCGATTGAAAAATTAGGATAACAATTCCAGGAAATTTGTTATCTCATTTTTTAGTGTCTTGCTTAAATTTTCATTGGGTTTTCTTTCTAGACTTGCTCAGTTCGCGGACTTGTTGTGTGGCGACATTGCCGTTAGTTTGCGTAGCTCATTTTAACTAACTGCTAAACTATTAGGAAAGTAACCCATCCATCTCAGAGATGTTGGGGCACGCTACCGACGCATGGGGCACGAGAGAATGGGGAATGAAGAAAAATTGCGGTATGTCAGTTAAAGGCACAACAACAATAAAAAGGACAAGAACAGACAGACAGACAGACAGCATAAAGACATTGCCCCAGCAGCGAACACGCGCCAAAAGCATTCAACAACAACATTAACAAAGGGGATAGGAAGCAGCAGCAGCAGCAGCAGCATCGGCAGCAGCAGCAGCAGCAGCAGCAGCCAGGATGAAAATGTAATAAGTGTGTCTATTTGTTCGCAAATATTTCATTTCCCGTGCCTTTATTTCACTTTTGGCCAGAAGACGCCGCCTGTTTGACGCCCACACAATGCGTTTGTAGCCACTAGAAAAAATGGGCAAATCATCAAATGGCCAAAAACCTAACCGAAAAACTTAATTCAACTTTACGATAACAATGGCCAAATATTTAGCTTTATGTTTCCTGTCTGCCAACTTCAGGTACAGTTAACTTTTGAAATATAAAGGTTGACATTGCTGATTATATCTCAGCTAATTAAGTATTTATTTATTTAATTATTTATTTGTGCGAATCTATTAAGTGCTGGGATTTGTTATATTACAACTAATTTTGAAATTATTGTTTTTTAACTAATGTGATAATTATTAATTGATAAATAAATATAAATAAAATAATTGTTAGTTTAAATTATGATTTGCTTTAGCTTTTGTAGTGAAAGATTTTTATATTTAATTTCAAATATTTACATATTCAAATTGAAGCCAATAAATCAATAATCATTCTTTGGCGAGTGCGTTAATTACTAACTGAAGACTAATATCTGTTTATCTTAATATTAATACTTTATTTAATTTATTTTTAACATTAAAATGTTTGACAGAGTAATTACAAATTAAAATACTAATATGCAATGAATTTATGATTTGTGACACGAACTCCCAGAACTATTGGAATATTTATTGATTGTCTGTTACAAATAGTTTTTTTTAGTTGTTCATTGAACATTATTTGAGTCAAATGCCGCATAGGCAGTTAGAGTAATTTATGCAGTGCACAGTGCACATGTTGCCACAGCGTTAAATGTTATTAAAAACAATATAAACAACTTGCCAATGCGGGTGCGAGGAGGGCGTCGTGGGGGAGTGGGGCTCGGGTCGGGCTGAATGTTGTTTATGTGCGTGCGGCGGCGTCGATGGCGGCTGCGGCAGCGCAATGAAAAGTGGACCACAAAGTGCCGGAGTTGCCAGGCAGCTCCAACAGCAACAGACTGTTAAGTATTGGGTAAGGGAGGAGTGGGAGAGTGGGGCAGGCACTGCTGTGGCTGGTATTGCCGCAATTTTCAAATTGACTTTTGCACATGCTGCCCGGCGTTACGAAATGTGGCCAAACAATGTGAACACAAAGTGTGCTTGATAAAAAAAACAAAACACAATAGGCTGGGCTAATATTTATGTATGTGTGTGTGTGTCTGTTCTGTGTGGGGGGCATAACGGTTAACCACGAAGCAACGCAAAAAGTCCAGATAGTCGCAAGCAGTGCGCATAAAAACAAGAAGAAAAATAAAAGCAAAAGATGCACTGGCGGCAAACACTTAAAACGTGCCAATTGTGCGCGTGAGTCGCATAAGTAAAATGTTTTTGGACTGGTTGCCAAATATGCTTTGGCAAAAGTCAAATATCTATCAAAACGGCATTAGCAGCAGCTGCAGCAGCGCCTTTGAATATGTTTACATTTACGTTAGATTATCGCCAAACACTTTGAGTCGTAAACTTCGTTCAGTTTTTTTGCAATATAAAACTCGGTTATTTTTATAAAACTGCTTAGCTTAGCAGTGCTGCGCGATCGATCAGTGTACTTAACAGCGCGTCAGTTACAGTGCTGCCACCTTGCTGAAAATGATCAAAATATTTGGTCTGGCAATAATGATCACATTTGTTATTTATATCTGGCAGCACAATTCAGTGAACCAAGTTCACGCGAACGTTATAACGTGCGCTCAAAGAACAAAAGATACTCAGAGAGCGATTGAGGGTGAGAGCGAGAGAGCGCGAGAGAGTAAAAGAGGTAGCAAGAGCGTTCAACAAAAAATCTGCCAGCGGCGTCAGTGGATTTAGTTTTGTTGTAGTGGCTTCAGTGGTGCGCGTTTCGCTCTGCTCTTGAAGCACTAATAATTATATATTTATTTAAAAGAACAAAAAACACAACAAAAAAATTATTAAATAGAAAAGAAGTGTAATTGTTAAGAATAAAACGACAAACAAAATAATTGTTTGTATCATTGACATGCTAAAAATGACAAATGTGCCGTTGCCGAAAATGCTTAAATTCAGCAGCAGCAGCAGCAGCGGCAAAAACAGCGCAGCAGCAGCGAAAAAGACTCGGCATAATGGATTAGCAGCCGTCGCAGCTGCGTCGCTGCGCTGCGCAGTCGACGACACGGACGAATCCGATGAGGATTCTGAATCAGAACTAGATATCGAAGAGGTTCACGATCCCGATGACGATGACGATGATGATGATGATGATGATGACGATGAGGTTGTGCTACAGATCGACAGCGAGGACGAAGCTGAGCTGGAGGCGCAACGTATACGCTTAGATGATATAAAAGCAGCAGCGGCTGCTGCTGCCGCCGCAGCAGAGACGCAGGTCAGTAACGGTAAAGTGACGACGGCGTCGCGCAAGCCGCGTGGGCGTCCGCCGGGCAGCACAAACAAAAACAACAATACAAACAAAAACAACAACACAAACAACAACAACAACAAGAATCAGAACCAGAACCAGCGAAACAAAAACAAACGCAAATACTCAAAGAGCAGCTGCGCAAGCGTCGCTGCCGCTGCTTCTCCAGCTCCCCTTTCCGCCCCCGCTCCCTCATCGATTGTTGTTGCCAAAATACATGCGGATGAGAAAACACATCGTCTGATTTACAGTTGCGTTGAGTGCTCCCTGCTCTATGGCGATGCTCAAGCGCTCGCCCATCATTGGCACAAGGAGCACCAGTCACGGTTGAGGCAAACGTCAGTTAAACTGGAGCCGCCAATAGAGCTGAGCGAGGGCCTCAAACTAAGCGACTTGAAATGCTGTGCGCAACTTTTGTTGCTGAGGCGCAGTGCGGATGAGGATAAGGATCAGGGAGAGAGGGAGCAGCAGCAGCTGCTGTGCTCCACTTGCGATGCACAATTTGAGCAAGGCGAGGAGTTGCAGGCGCATCTTAGCGAGCAGCATGGCATCTTCAAGCTGTTGGTGCCCAAGCGGGAGCCCAGCGAACCCATGGTCAGCATACCATGTGATGTGGCCAGCAGTAAGTTAATGCCAGTGCCGGCTTCGGAGCTGCCAGAGACGCCGCCGCCGGAGAAGGAGACTGCGGATAAAGATGATCTCGCAATGATTAGTGCTATGGTGGCGGAAATAACAGCCGAACGTAGTCCCAAGGTCAATAAGATGGTTATCAAGCTGCCAGTGGGTAAGCGTGGAGGACGCAAGCGCAAGAAGAAGGAGCAGAAACCAAAGCAAGAGCAGGTGCAGGAGCTGGTGCAGTCAAAGCAAGAGCAACAGGCGAGTCAAAATGCCAAACGCAAGCGAACACGCAAAGCACAAAAGCCAGTCGAAGAGGAGGAAAAGGAGGAGAAGCAACAGGAGGAGCAGAAAAAGGAGCTGCAGGAGAAGATCGATAAACCGGAGGAGAAGCAGGAAATCAAGGAGGAAACAGAGCAGAGACGCATGCGCAAAGCACGCAACTTTGTGGACTACGTGGTCGATGTGAAAGATGAGGATGATGACGATGACGACGACGATGAAGATAAGGACACGGAGGCCGAGTGCACAACGCCACACAATAGCTCCACAGATGACAGCATTGCGGATCCACAGATCAAGCGTGAATCCTCCGAGGAATCGCAGCGCAATGCCAATGGCAACGCCAACAGCCGCAGCAGCAGCGGCCAGCACACGTGCAACTTTTGCAGCAAACCCTTTCAGCGTTTCTCCCGGTTGCAGGATCATCTGCGTTTGCACACTGGCGAGAAGCCGCATGTATGTGGCCAGTGCGGACGAGCGTTCCGCCTGAAGATGCGCATGGTGGAGCACCAAATGCGCCATCGCACCGAGAAGGCATTCAAGTGCGAGCTGTGCGGTCTGCCGCTGGCCACCAAACAGGACATGACGCTGCACATGCGGCACCACAAGAACGATCGCCGCTACAAGTGCGATCGGTGTGGCAAGGGATTTGTGCGCAGCTCCGATTTGGCCATACACGTGCGCGTCCATACCGGCGAGAAGCCGTACAGCTGTGACCTGTGCGGCAAGGCGTTCCGTGCCCGCCAGAATCTCATCGTGCATCGGCGCACGCATCTCGGCGACAAGCCCATTCAGTGCGAGATGTGCGACAAGCGTTTCTCCCGCAAAATCGATATGCGTGTCCACATGCGCCGGCACACGGGTGAGTCAATCTCTAGCTACCCCTAAAATGCACCTTGTCATTGATTTGTCATTTTTTTTTAAGGTGAGAAGCCGTTTATCTGCACTGCCTGTCAGCGTGGCTACTCCTCCCGAGTCAACTTGCAACGGCATCAGCAGCGGGAACATGGCGGCGATTTAACCGTAGTGCCGCAAACGGAGAAGCCGGCTCCAGCGAAGCCTGCAACACGTCGTCCGCGTCGCGAGAAGCTGCAGGAGAAGATTGCTGCGCAGGAGAAGCTGCTGAATGAGCTGAAGCGTAGCCTCAGCACGCTCACCGACATCGCCGAGGAGGCAACGCCGGCAGCTGTCGAGGAGGAGAAGCACAACATAACGGAACTGGCCGCGGCGGATGCAGGCGCTGGCACTGTGGCGCAGGTATCGGTTACCGTCTCGATGCACGTGGAGCCGGCGAAGGGGGACGACGATGAGGAGATCACTCCGGAGAAGGAGAATGCGCTTTCGAGCGGCTCGGCAGCGGATGCCGCGTCCGGCAATGGCAAGACGAAGGCAAATCGCAAGATAACCAGCTACTTCACCGTTGTTGGGCAGCAGGCAGAAATCTAAAGACTTATCAGCATCCAATCCAATCCAATCCACAACTCTTACTCATTAGCATTAAGATGCAAACTGTACTTGAAAACTTTCTAGTTTAGTTTGGACACCTCGCGCAGACTTGGAGACGATTTCACTTTCTATATAAGCTTTTCAATTTTGCAGGGATTAAGTATTCTCCATATGTATACAAAACTTATATTTACGATGATTGCACACTTTTTAAGAAGCGAGAGCAGACGATGATGAACCATCCAAGAGAAAACACTTTATTTCGCATTTAATTTAACATTTAACGAACAGAAAAGACTACGTTTTAAAAGCATTAATTGTATGAAAGAAACAACAAAACAAACAAAAAACAAAACAAAAGAGAAAAAAACAAGAGACTGCAAAGAGTTTATAATTATACACATAATATGGACACAGAGTCAAATGATAAAAAAATAACATAAATTGTAAATAATTTTAAGTACGATATGAATTGTAAAAATGCTTGAATTTAACTAAAAAAAAGAAAAAAACATTCAACTTGAATTGTTGTGAATTTATCTAAATATTGTCCGATAAAAATCATGATATTATTTCAACTTGAATTAAGAAAAAAAGAAAAAAAAAGAAACAACAATTATACATTTCCGTATTCGCACAATTATACAAACAAAAGTCAATTTATAGGAATTAAATTTGATATATGCAATGAATGTTTAGTAATTTGATGAAAAAAATAACATAAAGCAACTGAATTGCCAGTCATGAATTATTTAATTTAAGCAATGTGTAAACTCTCTTAACATTACGCATACTCCAATTCCAAATTAAAGCTAGTTATGTACAAGCATTTATCCATTTATACATATATAACTTATAAGAACTTGATGCATACCTAAATCATATGAACACTGCTTGCGATTATTATACATATTAAGCTTAAAGTTCTTATTTTTTTTTTAGCAACTCAAGAAGATTTATATATATATTTATATTTTTATATTGATCAATTCTCTCGAATCTTAAGTTAAGGGAAAAGACACAACACGCAAAAAGTCAGCGAACTTTGAACAAAAGTATAATTTGTAATTTAATACAACGAGCATTTACACACATATAAATATTATACAACATATACAAACAGTCCAATGAAAATACATTGATTATTATTCTTAACAATTTATGCATGCAATTGTTGCTGCCAACCAATCATCCCCTGCCACAACCACAGAATTGACAGTGTGCAAATTTTGGGGTGTGTATCTTAGTATCTTGTACCTCTTTAGGCCTTTAGTTTTATTGTGCTTGTAGTCGACCAAGCAGCAGCTGCTGTTGCTGTGGCTGTTGCTTTATTTGTTGTTGTTGCTGCTGTTGCTGTTGTTGCTGCTGCTGTTGCTGTTGTTGCTGCTGCTGCCAGCCCCTTTGTCGATTTCGCAGTTGCAGGCTTCGATTCTGGGATCAGCGAAAGGGGGGTGGGTGTGCATATTGCGAGAGAGCAAAACTCAAGGTAATTTGTTATTTCCTAAATGGGGTAGTCTCTGGTCCTCTGTACTGTCGAATATGTGCGGTTAAAAGGGGTGGCACAGCCAAAAAGAGAGAGCGAGCGAAAGAGGGAGAGCGAAAGGATCTGGTTCGGAATCAGCAAACGATTCGGAATCAGAGTCAAGTTCTGTTAAATAAAAAAAAACAAAAGTCTTATTCAAAGTAGAAAATATATTTTTTTTCTTTTGTGTCTCAGTGAAAATGAATTAAACTGATCGAAAATATTTTGTTGGTGCCGTTGCAGTTTTCCTAAATGTCTATCGCTTGAAAAATAACAAATAAAATCCAATAAATGTTTTTCTCAATTTGCTATAAATAATCCATATATATTTGGTCGTATGGAGTATTTATACAGTTCCCAATAGTTTATTCTTCATTCAATTTGAGTGTTTATTTATTGACTTGCGTGCTTTTATTCGCAGTCTTTGCTTTATTATCATCAAAGCTTCGCAATGACAATTTATTTTGCTACATATTTATATATAGCTGCATCTATATATAAATATGTATATATATATTTATATATATATTTTTGTTGTTGTGGATAGAGCATATCGTTTGTAAACAAAAGCGAGCAAGAAACAAAAGCGTGAAGTCTACTCTTATTGTATTAAAAATCAGCGAAAACTAAAAAACCTAGCTAAGCAGAAAAAGCAAGAAGAACAAAAAGAAAATGGGGCAACAGCAGAACAAAAACACCAAATTTTGGTTGCTGCATGCGCTGGCAATGCAATATTACGCATACGACGTGGTGCTGCCACAACAAATGTCTCCCCTATGTGTGTGTGTGTGTGAGGCACAATAGCCAAAAAGATAGTAAACGTGACAGCTAACAGGCAGACAAGAGCACAAACACACAAACACACACACACACACTTACACACAGTGGCAAACAGACAGCGATTTTTGTTGTACAAAAATATGCAAATTAAGTGTGGCGAGTTTTGCTGCCATTGTTGTTGCTTCTGTTGCTGTTGGTGTAGAAAGCGTAAAATGCGCGCAGCAAAACCCAAACACAATAACAACAAATATGATTTTAAAAAAAATTACTAACGTATACACATTATTTGGCTGACGGCTGTAGAAAGCACGCAAGCCGAAAAAAACGAGTATACGCCCCGTTGTACAGTCAACAAAGGCAACGCCAGCAGCACTGTTGTGTGTGTCTGTACAAGTGACTGTGTGTGTGTATTTTGTGTCTGTGCTGATCGCTGCCCAAAGCCGCAGTCTCAGCCACAAACTCAGCCACAGCCGCAGCCATTTTTTTTTTGACTGTGTCAGCATTTTCACACTTTTATGCTGTTCCCTTTTAATTGAATTTCGTTTCAGTCTGCGACTTTGTCTGCCTCTTCATTTTTTTTTTGCTTTTGCAGCTGTGGTTAATTTTAAAACTAGCCATAAAAGCCACACGCAGCGGCGACGGCGACGACGGCGACAGCGACAGCGACGGAGACGAAGACGTCGACAACAGCGACGCTTGGCTTTTGTCGCCAATATAATTCACTAGCAAGCAAGTTCTTTCGCTCTCTCTGTGTCTCTTTGTGCTGATGCGCTCTGGTTCTTTTGTACTCTCTTGTGCTCTCTCTCTCGCTGCCTGATGGCTTGTTTGCTTGCCAAGTCGCGTTGCTCTTCTGCGCGCTCTGCTCGATGTTCTGCCTGCTGCGTGCTGCTGCATTCTTTGTGCGGTCGTTAACATGCGGCGTCGTCAAACTGTGGAACATGTTTGCTTATTGTTGTTGTCTGGTAGCGTCTGCTATTAGTTCTGTGTGCGTGCGAGTGTGTGAGTGTTAATTGCGCGTCGCATTTTGTTTTGTTTTGTTTTGTGTGCGCTCTCGCTCCGTTCGCAATGTGAGCCGCTTGGGCAGCTGTCTAAAAGAGAGCGTCAGCCGTCTAGCGCTGTACAACACTATTGTGCGCGCGCAATGTGTTTTAAAAGTATTTGAATTGGTAACGGTGCGTATGATTTATTTAAAAACGATCAGTCAAAAATTGTTGATTGGTTATTTATAAAGTAAGTGAATTAAAACTCTTACAAGTTGCAGATAATTTTATAGTATCGATCAATAACAAAATAAAAATGTCGCTTTAGCTTATTTCATTTCACTTGCAACATGTTCTCGCTTCCTCTGTTTCTAGGTAACGCAATTTAAAACCACTGCTGACAGCTCATTCCCAAAGCAGAGGCATTGCAATTATTTATCCATAAATCATAAAGTGATTAATAAATAAAAATCGCAGTTCATTTCCGTTGACAGCGAAAAGACAAACAAATAATAAACAGGCGAATAAAAACAAACTGATAAAAAATATGCTCAATATATAAATAAATCATAACTGAAAGACCATCATGCCAGTCCGACTGTGTGTTTAACAAACATTCATAAATTATGAAAAAGTAAACTCCAAAGTCAGCGAACAGTCAAAAAAAAAGCAAATAAAAGCGACAGCAACTGCAAAAGTACATAATAAAAATAAAAAAAAAAACTGCGGAGCTTGCAACTAACCGCTGCATGTGCATAATTTATAAAGCTAATTAAACGTGCATTTAACTAATTAAAAATATAGCGCGCTTCAATTATTGAAATATGCTGTAACTGCCCCTCGACCAATTATGATGATGATGGTCTGGACTGGGCTGGGCTGCAGCAAATCATGCAGATTTACAAATTTTGCAATTAAAATGGAACTGTTTTTTTCACCATGCAATTTAAATATCCAATGCGCAACGTGGCGGATGCGTAATGCTAATCAAAATGTATATTACGTATACGACAGCGTGATATTTGCATACTGGCGGGGTGTGGCATGGTATGTTTTGAGTGTGTGTGTGTCATGAAAGCAACTAATTTTGGGTATTGTCGATTTTTTGGCTTTTAGCGGACAAATACTAATTGACATTTTGCTATGAACGGCACAACGGGAACAAAGTGCCCGAAAGCCATGTAGGGGTTGGTGGTGGGTGGTGGTGTGGTTAGCTAACAGTAAATGCAATGGAAAAACAGTTTCAATTAAGCAATTAGCACCATTGAAACAAATCCAACACGTTTTGTGGCTTATAAGCTGAAGCATCATGTCGACTTCGGTTAGCCAAGCTGACTGTTTTTGTGTGTGCCACGTTCGCTGTTTAGTTATTGGCCCTGTTACGTGGTATTACCAAACGTAAACTCAATTTTAGTTACTGTTGCTAATTTCGCATTTGCTAAGCGCTCTCATGTTGTGCGTGTTGCCCCCGTTGCCTGCCACGTTGTTTCGGTTGGGTTTTTATTCATTTAGCATATTTTTGCGAATTTTGCGTTTGATTCAATAAAGCAACAAATGTGGGGAAATAACAAATTATTTTAGTATGTTAGTGTGTTGCTGAATATATATGATATATATATATATATATACATGTGTGTATATTTGTTTATATGGTATATTTTTATATATATACATAGTATACTACATAAGCCGCTTAAAAGTGTTGCAAGCTGTGAAAAGCGTTTTATTTATATAGGAAAAAAAAAAATAAATTGACGTCAAAGCAGCTTAGAGCTACTAACACCTCAAAGGGGGTTGCGGGCAAGTAAAAGTCACATTTAATACCCATATAACAATGATAATGATGGTGTTGATGACGTCGTTGCCTGTGATGATGAACGATAATGTTGCATTGCCATTGCAATTGACGCTTTATTAATAACGTGCAAATTAAATCAATGCCTAATTTAATTAACAATTCGCCGTTTTATTTGCCAACCACTCGAGCTCAATTCAAGTGCGGGAGGATAAAAGACGCAAAAGTTTATCGACTGGTTTTTGGAGGGGATTCATTTTGCACATGTGCCACACAAGAGTGCTCAAAAAATAAAAAACTCCCCAAGTGATTAAAGTCCGAATATCGCATTTAAAACAGATATTGTGGTATTTGAAAAAAAATACCCGAATAAATATTATATATAATAAAAACGTATCCACATATCAAGGAAATAAAAAATATAAATTATTAATATAATTCAATTTATTTCTTTTGAGTTGTGATGTTTGCTTGGACTTTACAGTTTAAATATTCATTAAATATTTACTGTTCAAACAGTTAAGCTTAAAAATAACACATAAAACTAACAAAAAGCAGCAGCAGCAATAAAAGCAAAACCAAATCAGTTGATAAAAAAAATAAGAAAAAAAACAACGATGCCATGCTCGCAGCAAACAACAAAAACAACAAGGGCAACAACAACAAGGCAACAACAACAACAACTGCCACAAAGATAAACAACTCATTAAAATGAAATTAAACAGCCGTGAACCCAAAAATGTCACTCATACGCACTGGTAACATCGGAGACAATGCGTACAATGTTGCGTATAAGTGACGCTGCTATATTTGATATATATTTATACCGTTAATCTGTATATACTCCTACTGTAAAATACAAGAGTGTATATAGTTTCACGGTTTTAAGGTAACTTCAATGAAATTTCTGCGCAACTGATAATTGTTTGTGACGTACTTGCCAAATTTACTACAAATTTACACTTTATTGTTATATCTTATATAAGATTAGAGGATTATTGCTATATTTTACTAAATAAAAAGCGTCAACAGCACTAAACAATCTCGTGACGAAAGTCTCAAAATTGCTGTTATAAAATTTTAGTGAGGATATTTTACTATTTGAAAAATAAAAATTATTATTGGATTCAGGAAAACAAATGATGGTGTTTGAGTATTAATTTTATGGCATATTTAAGTGAATTTTCTCAAAGCATCGATAACACTTAATTCAACAAAATATTCAATATTTGCATAACAATACCAACAAATGAGATTCTGTTTATTTCGCAACCTAGTAATAAATTTAAATATAACTTGAAATTAAAATAAGATTGAAGACTGGGGAACATCAGAGAAGTGCTAAGTGGACTTCGTGCTATTTATCAGCTTGTGAATTTTTGTTGATGCCAACGCCCAAAATGATTATTTATTTTGTTGTGTCCAACAATGTTTCAGGCTTTCAAGTTGGCAGAAAAAATTCAGACATTTGATTGATGATGTATACAGGTAGTGTCGGAGCTAGAGCTCCCTAGAAACTACAACTACTATAATTTTGGAGCAACTTTTCCTAACTAAGAGCTTTAATTCTTAGCTGACCAAATGTGTATTTGGGCATTTCTCAGTTAACAAACTACTTTGTATGCAAAAAATATAAATAGAAAATAAAATTATCTCGACCATTTATTCATTAAATATAGATAAAAAGTAGGTAGAGTAAATGTATTTTAAATAAATAATGGTAGTCAAATATTCACACTTATTAAAAACGCTTTGCGTTTGAATTTTAAATATATTATTATTTTTTTAAATTTTTATTTATTATTTTATTTTATTATTATAAATCTTGCTTTAATTTTTCGTGTTTTCATTGAACCAATTTCTTTGTCGTATTTCCATTTAAAGAATATTTCTGGTATATATTTTGCAATGTATATAGACTTGATAACTAACTATCCTAATATTGTTTAGTATCTTGTATCTTGTCCATTCAATTGATATCTATCACTTGCCACATTCAAACCCCCTTTTGAGGCACTTGAGCTTTGAAGCATTGTCTGCATTTGATGGCCTTCATTGGCAAGCGTTGCATTTCGATCAAGGCCCAAATGAAATGCTGGCTAATCTTGGACTTGGCTCTTGGCCATAAGCAAATAAACAAACAAACGAACAATTGAGCTCTGGATGGAAGACAATTCTTTTGTCGGCGGTGGAACAAAGCAATTTTAATTAATTAACACAAATCTGCAGTGTAATCGAGCCTCGAACTGGGTAAACAACACTCGAGTTTTCGAAATTCGGAGTTTTGGTGTTTTGGTGTCTTGTTGCTGCTGCTGAAAATGGGCCACTTGACTGAATGAAGCTTTAATTAACTGGAAATGTTATGTTTGCTTTTGGCTGGCAAACAAAAGGCTATCCCAAAGCGTCGAAACAGATGGGAGCCAAATGCATTTTGCTTATCTGCTCCAACTCTGTGCGAGTGTGTGTGGGTGTGTGTGTATCTGTGTGTGTATCTGTGTGTGTGTGTGGGTTTAATCATTGCAGCTTGGAATTTATTAGCTAATTGCCTTATAATTTATAATTAGAACAGAGTCAGACACAAATTATGATTGTAGCCTGAGTGCGCCTGGTAACAACTTCTGTTTCTGTTTCTGTTTTCAGTGCCCACAATTATTTGGCAATTGACAAGATAAATAAACAGATAGAAAGCAAATTTGTTTATTTATCAAGCTGTGAAATATTTGTGAAATATTCTATTCTCTACACTTTGATATGTATTCAAGTCACAAGACTCGAATCTCGCTGCTTGTGGCTCGCAGTGCAAATAAATAGCGCTAAAATTTCAAATTATTTGAATTAGTTTTGCTGCCGTGTCTAATTCTGAGTCATCATCATCATCATTGGCTTCATCCATCCCCATGATCATCTTCGTCAGTCACTTTGGAGTGTTTGCTTTCTGTTTTAGTTGAATTTGGCTCCTAACTTTTTGTGGCCGCAGACTTTGCTCTGGTATTTTGTTTATTTGTTCGAGAGTCTCTTTTGTTGTTGCCCCAAGAAACCTGCTCTCTTTCTAAAACTGACTGCCACACACCCTTTACAAATGTAGTCGGCTGAATCACTTCTGAGCTATAAATAAACTCAACTGTGTGTACCTTAAAAACTTATAAATAGCACATTTAAATGGTAAAGTGATTGTTCGCCTCGTGAATAAGTTGGTTACAGTAAATTGGCATCTGCGTTCTGGCCTTAATTAAAATACTTGCTAACTAAAAATGCTTAACTTAATTAGTTTTAATTACGACCATCTGTATTTAACTTATTAAATTACAAGCTAACCACTTGCAATGTTTTTGGGGGCGGGGGATGATGGAAATTTATTTATGGTCGAGTTAATTCAAAATCGAACTAAATTTGACTTCAACATATGTGAATTGAAGTAAAATCATTATATGCATATCAATTAACCACTCTCGATGAATTTATTCATGACTTGCTAGTTTCTGGCAATAAATTGCATATAATTATTCAAATGCTTGACAAATCGATAAAGCATAAATTAAGAATGCAGAATTTGGAATGCAAGAGAAATGTGCGACTTGCCAGAGCATATTAAGCTAAAATCTGGCTTATTTGAAAGCAAACTGCATGAAGAACAAGTAAGATGCTGTAGTCGAGTTAGCTCGGCTTGTTGTTGTTAAATATATTCATCTCTTTCTCACACATGCGCTCGCCTATTTATGCATAGAAATGAGATCTATATGAAAATATATTTTCGACTATAACTTTGGTGTTTCTTGTCCGATCTTAATGAAATTTCGGCAATTAATCAATAATATGTATAAGCATATTATGTATAAATGAGAAGCCTCTGCCTCCTAAATTGCGGAATTTATTGCTATCGGAAATCGAAATGTATCGATAATTCAGAAACTGAGGCAGTTTGAAGTCTCTGGCTCTTATAGTCTCTGAGATCAGCGTGTTCATACAGACGGTCAGACGGACAGACGGACAGGGCTATATCGACTCGGCTGTTGATCCTGATCAAGAATATACATATATACTTTATGGGGTCGGAGATGCTTCCTTCTGCCTGTTACATACACTTGCACAAAAACATTATACCCTTTTACCCATTTTTAATGGGTTAAAGGCATACAAATCATCAATCTTCAAGTGGCATCCACATTGCGTATACGCAACTTTGGTAAATAGAATAATCAAGTATTCGCCGAGGCACTCACATGAATTCTTCCACTGTTGAAACTTGTGATAGAGGAAACAGGCGCATATGAAGAATATCACAAAGACGATGAGCAGCGTGAGAATGACCCCAATCCAAATATCGCTGACCACATGGAACTCATCATCGTCGCCGGTATAAATGCGCGATCCGTGCGCTATGTGAGGGGGCGGGGCACGTGCCGCTGGCAACACATCGCTGAAGAGCAGATCGTCGGCCACATCGGCGACATCGGTGGCTGAGGCGCCACCACTCAAATTGATCTCGACCTCCTGACGATCGATGGTGAAGTTGCCCAGCGCCGTGTCCAGGCCCAGAGCCAGCTGCTCCAGTTTGTTGATCAATATCGAATAGTTGCCGGGCAGATCAAAGCCATCCAATTGAATTTTCTCGGCACTGCTGCTGGTGGCATTGGCCACAGATGTGGTTGCTATAGTCACATTCAAGGCCGTGGCATTGATGCTGGGCTCCGTGACAATTGGGGCATTCTCGAGACTTTTATCTTCTAGACCAGCCAGAATGTTGCCCGTCAAATTGAGCGCCTTGAGTAACTCGACCATTTTGTAGAATGTTTTTATTTTAAGGTCACTTGTTGTATGTTTATGTTTTTATTTGAATAGTTTTTGTCGTTGTTGCTAAGAGTTTTCCGTAGGTGGTGGCACACGCGTTCTGTGGTTCAGCTCGGAGGCTGTTGCTTCATTTCGCGACTGAAAACCGCCGACGAGTGTAAGTTGCAAATTTGATGTGGCGCTTTTTGTCGACAGCCTCGCTGCGTATTTTTTTTTTGTATATTTTTTATTATTTAGTTAACAGTTTTTTTTTGCTGATTCGTTTCGTATTTTATGTGTGTGTGGATTTTTCACTTTTCAACTAATTGTGTTAACGCGTTTGTGTTAATTCGCCATACGCATCTGCTGCTGCTGGAGCTGCTGCTGTTGTGTCTGCGATTGCGGTTGTATCTTATAGATACGATGTACTCGCATTCCGGTTAGCATTGTGCCTCGGCTGCTCTCGTTGCTTATTTGTTGTACAAATATTGATAGTGGCTATTAAACTCCTTGGTGGATTTATCTTAGCAATAAACGTTTCTAAATAAAGTATTGGACTCGGTATTCGTATCTCTCCCGCTCGTATCTCTATGTTGCTCACTCACACAACTGCAATCACAAAATCTACAAAACATATACACACAAATATGTGACTTTATTGATTTGCAAAGTTGATTTTTCAACGCTATAAAATGGTGCGGAATCGTGTTACTTAGTTTAGATCGTGCCTGTGCTTTGCTCCGTTTCATTTACAGTCCTCTCCCCCATGAATGCATCGTAAAAAGCACTCCTGTTTGACTTAAAAATTGCCAGCTACATGTCAACTCACTCACTGAGGACACACGTGCAACATCAAGGTGTACCAATTCGAGTCAACTTGGCAATCAATATTTAACAATACATGTATGGGTACGTTAAGTATTGAAAAGTTGGCTAAACACATATTAAATATGAAGTGACTTTTTAATTTGATTTATTTTTAGGAAATTTTGCAAGCGAAATATGAATAAAACTTAGGAAATTTAAAAGATTTGATTTTTAAAACATGCTTAATGTCAGTTTTTAAATAATAAAAAAAATAATAAATATAAATAAATATTAATTTGAATTTGGCTTAAAGTAAAAACGTTTTGAAATATTTAAAAGATTTATTCAACGAAGTTGAAATTTTATATACAATAATCTCAAGCCTGATGTAAATAACAAAGTGATATTCTATTTTTATAAAATAGTTATCATACTTTAATTGTCTGATGTATAAATAGATACGTGTTCACTTAAGTCAACTTAATTATTTATACAAATTGTTCTACATTTTCTACTGTCGTCAAGTCGTCTAATAGATCATTTGCAAATTAATTTCAATTGCACCTCATAAAAAATTAATGAGTTCCACTCATTAAGAGACTTGCATTTTTTTTATTATTATTGTAGGTCTCCGTTCTCCCTGCTAAATGTACTTATAATTTGTTTTTATAATACAGGCCATAAAGGGTGCAATTAATGGTGCGTAAATAATGTAGTGGAAAATTTCAAGACGCTTGATTTGCAAACTAAACAACTTAACGGAATAGTTGGAAAAGCAGGCCTCGGAAAAACTAGCTCATAGTTTACAATGCAAATAGAGCACTTAGTTGAATGATCACAGCTCAGATGAATTCAATATTACAGTAAATTAAACTGTACCTCAAATGGAAATATATTCATATATATATTTATTATTTTATATATATTTTTTTATTCATTTACAGTAGCTTAAGCAAATGGCATTCCTATTATATTCAAGTTTTTCATAGCCTCAACATAAATTCATCATTTAAATTTTATTTACATTAATGAATTTATTTTTTATTTAATCAATTTGCTTTCCGTTCGATTAAAAGCAATTTAACTTATTGCTTATTTCGTAAAAAAAAAAATTATTTTATCAGGCTTTATTTATGAAGAATGATTATGTTTAAAGTAAAGCAAATATTAGCTGCAAATTGTATCTTAAAATTGTTTGCACGGCTCTAAAACTATCTAAATGCCACAGCTTATTCAAAAGGTATTTTCACTTTAAATTATTTTGCTCAATTTGCTTTCAATTTAATAAAAGCAATTTATAATATTGCATTTGTAACATGATCGATAAGATTTCATATTTTTAAAATTATATAAAAACATAACTTGCACAACTAATTTTGTAATTCAATTTCAATCAGTCGGTCTTGAAGCGTATTCTCAGCATTGTTAAAGCACAAAAACAATTTAATAATTCATTAATTATAAATAAATAAAAAATACAAAACAAATGACTGGAAAACGGAGCAAAGAAAAAGCACGCGAAATGGGAAAGCAGGAAACAATTGCAAACTACTGATTTATATAAAATATTTATGAATTATTAAATAATCCATAAGTATTTTCCACTGTAGGAATTTTTAGAATTTTGTGATTTTATATGATATTTTCTTACATTTGTCCACAATAATAATAAACAAATTCTGTAGACTTTCAGATGTTGTGGCGCCAATTTTATTGCTCCGCCGGCAACAATTAATTTGCATAAGTGATTTCAATACAAATTTCACATGACCTCTACTAACAAATTTGTTTACGAATATGAACAACTCGCGGCGAACTCGTATTTTTGTTTATTATTATGTTTATTTTTTTAAATTCTCAATATGGTTTTTTTTTTGTTGTTTTTTTGTTGTATTATTTAACAGTTTGAACCGAACGCGCGCGCTTGTTAACAACAATTAAAATTTGTTCCGTAGCGGCCAACAATTACAGCCAAGTTAAATGCAAAAAGTTGTTGTTAACGTTAACGTTAACGTTAACTTGCCGTTGACTGCGCTGCCAGCGACGCAGCTGCAGCGTCTACCGCTGCGGTCTAAGTACAAGTATCTGTATCTGTAGCTGTAGCTGTATCTGTTCTGTATCTGGACAGGGGCAGGTAGCACAAGGCACAAAACAAGCAACGCCAAACACAGCTGACTACCGACTACTGACTGAGCTGCCGACGCTTTCTGTATCTGTGTTTCTCAGACTGTGTGTGAGTGTGTGCGTGTGTGTGTGGGTGTGTTTACTCTATCTGTATCTGTATCTGATGTGAAGACGCCGCAAAAAATTAAATAAACTGAAGCGAGGCAACACCCGAGCAGAACATCAGTGTTTTCACTATCGGAAATGAATTAGAAACAATAACAACAATAACAACAATAAATAAATGAAGAGCTGCTGCCCGAATAATAAATACGCTTGTTTATAAACCAAATTTTAATTGTTTATTGTGATCTTGAGCAAAATGAAGTCAACATCTCAAGTAATGTAATGGAAAGATTTATGGGCGTGAAAAAGCAATTTATCAACTCAACTTGCAGTTCGGATCAGGAAACTATATACATATATATACATTATGTTACACACGTTGTGAACAAGGCAAATTACCTGCTGTGAGGGCAGAAGAATCGCATATAAACAAAACAATAACAATTTAGTGCAAAATGTGGCGATAACGAACAAGAAACTATGCGAAGTGATTTATTTTTGCAGCTGAGTATTTTTGTTAATTTCATATTTGCTAAAGTTTTTTTCTTTGAACTGCATTTGTTATAATTGTTGGCAAGTGTTTTTTTTTTTATTACGAATATAATCAGCAAATGGGGTGCACGAGTTTGTAAATTTGTTCTTTAATATGTTCGTTTTAGATCATGCTCTTAATATGCCCTCGGGTAAAATCAGAATTATGAAATATGCATATCATTTACAGTTAATTACATGCATTTATTTATTTATTTTAAGTTTCCAATTTCACGCACAATTATCGATGCGTCAATTTTATTGAAAACTCAACTGAGCATAAATAACTTATTGTGTTAACAATCTTTATTGACTTGAATGGGTGGAATATAAGTCAAATTTAACTGTTATATTTCATTATACATTTTGATGATTTTAACTCTAATATTATTTTTATTATTAAACAAAAAAATTATTTTTATTTGCATTATTATTGTTATATTTTATTATTATTATTATTATTTAATTATATTATTATTCTACTAGCTTCATATTTTATATGTAATATCTCAATTTTTTAATTTATTAAAGAAGTAATATCTAAATTAATAAATATATTAATGAAAATTATATTTATATTAAATGCTATTTTAAATTTTGTGTAATTTTTATTATTATTATTTTTAATAATATTTCTATTCTACTAGCTTCTTATATTATATGTAATATCTCAGTTTTTTAATTTATTAAAGTTTCAAATATCCTTAGAAGTAATACCAAAAATCAATAATACACATTAATGAAAATTACATTAATATTAAATACTATTTTTACATTTTGTGTAATTTTGTTGAGTATTTGATAGTCAAGTAATGCTCCTGTTAGCCAGGTTTATTAAAACGTGCATTTAATTATTTTGTGCAAATTCATAATCGAAATACCATTTTACTATTACCATTGTACGCTGCACTTGTGGCTGCAACATTAAAATGCGTGTAATGCGGCACATTGCACAGTTGTTGCATGCAAATTGTAGAATCGTTTTAATTCAATTGCATAATGGCTGCAAAGGCGTGGCCATAATGATAATAAAACATACAATCACAGTCACAATCATAACACTCATGCTCGATACTCGTAATTACACTCGTTTCATATTCAGCATTCAGCATTCAGCATTTTATGAATTCGCATTGTTTGCGTAAACTTGTAAATGATTATTATTTGAACTTTTTGCCAGCCAGTTAAATGTTTGTAATTTTAATATTTACCTGCATAAATTATGCAATTGACTCAACTCAGTTAGTTGGCTATAAATTTAGTACTTAATATACCCTCTGTGTATGTGTCTGGACGTTGTATAAAAGATATGTGTGTTTATAGAAAGAATGGCAAAGAATCAATATAAATAAAATATATATCTAAAAAATAATACTAAAAAAAACTAACAAAATAATACTTATAAAACTAATACAAAATAAAAGTTTTGCTTATGTAAATAAAAATTCTAGGGATGGTTATAAGGTATCATCTAGTCGTTCACTCCCAACTATGAAACTCTTGTGCTGCTCTTATTTGTGTTTTGCCCTCAAATCAATTAACATTCCACACAGCTTAGTAGAACATGATTTGTGTTATCGGGTTTGTCCCTCGATCGATTAAAGTACGTAAAATGGAACATTATTTGCACGTGGAATAAATACATATTTAATCGATTGATGCGCATCCTCGTGGCAAACCCGTATTCAAAGATCACAGATTGCCATTTAACCAGTTTCTCAACTGCTTTCATAATAACATTTATAAATACAGAAAAATTTTTAAATGACCAACTTTAAATTCATTAATATGTTTTAAATATTAAAAAATAAAGTGCAATTTCAAATTTGAAAAAATGGTGCAAGTGCATTGAAAAATGTATGTAGTGTAAATTATAACACACATCATTGTTTTCAAACAATTAAAAGCATGTATAATTTAATACTCAATTACGTTCATAAATAAATAAGGCTAAGCTCTAATTTAAATTCACATACAACATTATTAATCGAGAGCGTAGGTAAATAATAATAATAACGAACTTTAATGCATTTAAGAGCTCGTTCAGAACTAATTGATATATTGTACAATTGATAATTTATAAAACAAATGTTTTTAATAGGCATACAAATAAAATTAAATTATTTTTTAGATTTTAAATTTTGTTGGGTGAAAATAATCGATTGCTGAGATTATAGGACTTTGACATACAATACTAAACTGATTAAGTTTCTTTAAATAGTTAGAGAAAAAATACCCCCGTGTATTCGCAATCTATTTATAATGTTTACTTTGTTCGTATTTGTATGCATTTCTATAGTAGATTTGATTCTTAACCCAGTTAGTGTGCCTAGCCTTAAGTACACCCGATAAGACACCTGATTCTGTGAGGAATTCACTTGATTTATAATTGTTCTGCATTCTATGGCGATGGATGCTTATCTGAAGTGCTGTTTATTATCTCAACAACTCAAATGCCTGACAGCCATTTGGCGTACATCAAGTGGGGCAACAACGTATGGCGCTATATGTGTTATTTATTGCCCGTATCTCCGGCATTGATTGCATTTTGTAAACAACCATTTGACTTTTGCATTTGTGTAAATATGTATTAACTGAAATGTGCAAATGTGTGAATTAGGTGTTTGAACTAAACCGCAAAATTGCCGTAAATATTAGCAAATATCAGTTACAACTGGTTTTAACTCAAAACAACACAATATATTCTAAAGGTACTAATTGCAAGATAAAACGCTGCTATTAAATGTACTAATTACAATTATATTATAATTTAGACTCAAACTTCCTATAAAACGTACTAAAGTTCAGTTGCTGAGCACGAGGACCTGAATGGTTTGTGTCCACACTAAAACACAGGAGATCGTCACTTTCTGTCCCATAAAACAAATCAACTAATCAGAATGCTGATTCACCACACATAATATTTGATTGGTTCGTGCACATGCTAAAAGTAATTATTTCCAATTGGCAACTGTTTTAAGGCATAAGTCAGCTTCAATATAATTGCAACAACAACCGGTAGACACTGTTTTACTGCAAGTCATGGCCATAACCCAAAAAAAGGGGGCCAATGCACATTAAAAACATTTTTAAAATTGTTCTTTGTTATTGTTATATTCAGGTTATTAGAGTCAACAGGTGCAAACTGGTTATGGGAATTGGTTGCGCATGCCTCAAATAATCGGACTTAAAAATAAAAACACAAACTGATCTTAGTCACGAATCACACGCATCTCACATGATATCTCTCCGTGGTGTCCCCAGTTACAGTACAGCCTTTTAAGCAACTTTGTGGCAACTCCAGCGCCAGCAAGTCTAGCGTTTTTTTTTGCGATAAGTTACAGTGATAAGGAAATTGCATATGTCATTATTTGAATAGAATACATTGTAAATCTATCAGTGAACTAGCGCAGTGCTGTGTAACTTGGCTATCTGAGGAATTTTCACAAAATCAACGTAGATTTATATCTGAGTCATGATTATTATTAGCTGCTTGTGTTATTGACCTTTTGACAGCTCCAGAGTCAACCTTAACAACGATTAATGCAGTTAAATAGCTTTTATAAAACGTCATCATTGCTTACACTGGCTGGAAGTAAACACTTGTTCATATATATATACATACATATATATATAAATATATCCGTAAAGGTCTACAGCTTATCAGGCAGTAAGAGTATTGTCTTGAACTGTTCAGAGCTATTTTCCGAGCGAAGCAAGTTGGTTACGTTTACTACAAAGACAACAAACTGGAATGTATATATTCAATATTTATTTAATTTTATATATGTTTTAAATTTTTATATATATCTTTTGTATAAATTGTGGAACAAAGATAAATGACAAGAAGGTTGTTTCATTGACCTATCTAAAGAGCAGTTTATATTTGTAGGTTCCATTTCATATGGGTTTATATAAGGGTATAAAATAGATGAGTGTTTGATTTTTAAATTCATACTTAATTATAGATCATGAACACGTTTTGGGCTTATGTCTGTTTGGGTTCTCAAAAGCTGCCAGCTGCTGTGCATATATATCTAAGTAATGAATAAACGGAAGCTATTTAAGCATACTTAATCACACAGACATTTCTGAACAATGAGTTGCAAGATAAGAGCATGAAGTACAGTGATAACTTCCTTCACCGATCATCGTTAAATTTGTGTCTGCTCAAAATTATTACAGACCTAATATATATATATATATATATATGTATTTATAAATTAATACAAAAATGTGCATTATTTAATATATACCTATATTTATTTATTGAATAATTTAAACTATTTTATTAATTCAAAGTGCTGAATTCTACATTTGTTTAAGGGTTTATATTTTTAGTGGTTTTTGTACCAAACACAATTTGTTTTTCTTTTGTATTCCATTGTTTTCGTTTTAGTGAGTAAATAATAAATTGAACTATGCATGCAAAAATGAATAAAACCGTTAAAAAATATATATATGGATAATCCTCAACTTATTTTTGTGGTGGTTTTAAGTACAAATTAAAATTTAATTAAATTCAATTGTTAAAAGAAAAATTATTTTAAAAAAATGTGAATATAATTTTTTTTATTATATATATAAATTATGTTAAATCAAGATTTAAAATATGTATATTTTGGGCTTAAGCTTTGTTGTTGAATTTAACCTTATCACCTCTCCCATAAGAGAACCTTCCCAGCGTGCGGTTCCTGAAGCAGAACCTCACTAGTTCTGTTATTGTCTGCTCGTGATTAAGTAAAATATATGACCCGCTGTTGTTTACGATGGCACTAATACGATTTGTATGTTAAAATCCTTCGGAACATTTAAATTTATTCGCTACTGAACGGAAATGATCAAACGCCTCATTACGCGTACCGGTTTCAGTTTCAGTTTCGGTTTCAGTTCCTCTTCCAGTTTGAGTTTCCCTTATTAATAAAAATACAAAGTAGATGAGGCCTGGGCCCTGTTGTGGACATTGTTGACAAACAGCTCGTAAATTACACGCACATTTTTTAGGCATTTAATGAGAGTAAGAGAATAGATGAACAGGGGAGTAGGGTAGGATTTTCACGGTTCGATTTTGTTTTGGTCTGGTCAATTCATTTCGGTTTGCTTGAGTGCGTCGCAAACGGAAGTCGCCGGCTATTGTTCGATGGGGTCAGAGAAAAAAATTGAGTTAAACTTGGTGACAATCTGCTCAATGAGATCGATAATTGAATAGCGTTTGCATAACTTTGAAGAGCTGTCTGCCCTCTGCTCCTGCTGCTGCTGTCCAGGCCCCCTTTTCAATTTCCTGTTCTCACAAACACACACACACACACACAGACAATATATAGCCAAAAGGCAAACAAATCAATATGAATAAGATGAAAAGAAGCGCAAACGATTGGAGTCTGTAGCTATCTACTACTACTACGCATACCTGTGTTCCCAACCAGAGGTGCAAAGGCAGTTACCACAAAAAAGAAAACAAAAGAAAAAAAAGGAAAATGAAACACAACCGAGTCGCAATTGTGGCAAAAGGATGCGCGTAGCGAGCCGTGCAATGAGTGCCTCTTGCGAGGGGTGCCTAACCGTTTCCGTTTAGCAAAGAAAACAATAACAATGAGAGATTTTTCCGTTGATACTGACGCAGTGCCGCGTACACATCGACATAGACCGGAAAAGCGCATTTAACGCGATTTGATGGTTTACAAATTGGCTTAAACAGCTATCTCCGGCAGCAGCATCAGCATCGGCATCGGGAAAACAACAACTAATGGCATGTATCTGTTGTATCCCTTTCCTTTGTTGTTGGACTCAGCGACATGTGCTGGGCTAAAGGATGTGCTGGAGATGCGGCATGTTCGGCTTGATAAGATTGTAGCAGCCGAAATAGCGCTGGGGCTTAAAGGAGCTGCGTGTCCTGTCCCATATAAGACAAAGGCAGCAGCCTTCCTTCAATATAGCTAAATATGTTTGATCAATTCGTTGGGCTATGCCAGCTGTTTGGAACCAGTTGAGCTATGAACTCCAGGGTCTTGGCTTAAATGGAAAAATAAATCGCGCTTACATCAAAAAGAATTTATTTTATTGAATTGTTTCAAAACAACATGAAAATACAAATAAAATATTCTTTGATAATCCTACAAAAACATCCTTAAATAATAAATAATACTAAATAAGAAGTGAGTCCTGCTTGATGCGTTAATAAATTTTGCAAACTACTTTTGTTAACTACTTTAGATCGCTTAGAATTTGTTTTCCGTTTTATGAATAGCCAAGTTTGTAGAGTGTTCGTAACAAAAACTATCTTTTTAAACTAGTTGCAGCTTCCAATTTCAAACTGGCAGCAAACAAATCTCAGTTTTCGATCTTGAAACAAGTGTAGAGAAGTTTTCCCGGGGTCCGCTAAGAGACACCTTCCGTGCTCTGGCAATCACCTGTGCCAGTGTGCAACAATCAATCATAATTGTTTTTCAGTTTGTCAACAGACATGCCGCGTGAAGCGCTTCACTTGTTGAAGTTTCCATACAGCAATTTTATCGCAATGCAACCAGACGGTCGAAAACGCCCCGCCCCCCTTCCCCAAATGCTTGCATCTATACGCAGCAGCAGGCGCTGTAAGTCCTAACAAAAGCCGTTGACTTTGCCACCGTTAGAAGTGGCATGTTGCACGTTGCGAGCTGCTCGTTGCTCGTTTTACGTTGCATAAACTTACACAAAAAGCGCGCCAAGGGAGCCGCTAACAACGAACGCGCAGCGACAACTGATAAGCATTGAAACGGAAGTAGCAAACACACACACCACACACACCCACACACATCACACACACCACACACACACAAACACAAGCACATTGAAACCTGTCTGTGTATTGACAATATGACGGCATCAAACGAGTGACAAATAAAAACGCAGCCAAGAGACTGTTGAGAATTGGGGGTGTGGCAGTGCTGGTATTAGGAGTTGTAGCAAGCGCAACAGTTTGTTGGAGTAGGGGAACGGGGAGGAGTGGGTGGCTCGGCGCTCATTGATGGACAGAGCTGGGGACTGAGTTGCTATCAAAGCCGCTGCTGTTGTACCCCAGGGGAGTTCCTCACTGGCTCTGAAAACCGATTACGTTAGCTGGCGACTAAAGGCTGATGATATGCAAGGACCTGATACCTACACACACACACACACACACAGACACACACTCCCTTCGTGCATGTGTGAACGCGTGTGTGTGTGTTTGTTTTCTTGTATATCTGTGCAAACACAGAAGGCGTCCGGACGCGTTAACATATGATTGTCGTGTGTCTCCTCGTCTTTGTCCTCGTCCTCGTCCTCGTTCCCGTCTGTGTGCTGCACATAAAAAGGATAAAGGATAACGAAGCGCAAATTTCAAATAATCATGAATATTACATGAGCTGCAAAGTAGACAAACGTTACACACACGCACACACACACACACACACACACACACACAGACACGCATAGACACTGAGTGACACTGTAACGACTCCTGGACGGGGATTTATAAGAAAATCATTCACACAATCCAAATTATTTATTAATGTTGAATGCCAAATGTTCCGCTAAGCTGAAAAGCTCGATACTCTTAACCAGTCCGACACTTTGACAGTTTTTTGTTGTAATTTTTGTTGTTTTTTTGGTTGGGTTTTGGCTTTCGAGTTAACTCCGAGAAGTTGAATAGCCCTTGAATTGAGAAATCGATTTCGAATTTGTTTGCTTTGCTGCTTCAAATGGCTTTTGCGCAAAGCTTCTTATAAATAGACAAGATTAATCAATAATATTATATATATAAAATATCAAAGAAATTATTATTATTAAGAGCAGACTAAATCTTAACTTTTTGATGTGTTTTTAAGGTTTAATGCATAACAAAAAAGACTTTATTAATATTTATTTTTGTCACAACTACAAAATTTGACATTAATTTAAAATGTCCTTATTTATTAATTTGTATATATTTATTTGATTTATTTTGTACTTTTCAATCTATTAATTTTGTGTATATCTAAAACCGAACAACTTTTAACAAATTATTTATTTTGTATTTTAAATTATATTATTTTAATTTTATTAGCATTTAGCTTCTCATTAAATTTGTGCAACTGAACATGAATTCATATGAAAACGCCAGCCATTTTGATAGATAGTTGTTGTTAAGTAAAGTCAGCTTTATCAATGATATGCTAACCGACATTGTACACTTGAGTGCACATTGCGAATGCATCAGAGACGCTCCGCAGTGACGTCACAAAGGAGAAGCTAAAATCAACTTGAATTATGGCAACAGCGCAGAAAAAAGAGGAATCAAAAGGGAAGATGGCAATGAGCTTGCAATAATGTGATAAGCACAGCGGAAATGAAAACAAGCACAAGTTAACGTTGACGTTGGATGGATGGGTATGACAACAGCAACAACAGCAACACCAACAACCAGCAACAACAACAACCAGCAACAACACAGAACACAACAGCAACAATAGGGGGCAACAACAAGCGGCGCCCACAACAAAGAGTCAGCACTTAAAAGGCAGCAGTAACGTCAAGCGTTGGGCAATAAAAGTGGAATTGCCATTGGAGTCTTATTGGAGCCTCAATGGTGTCGAACTACCCTGCCACAGCCCCATCGCACCCAGTTCGTGCAACGCTCATGTGTGGCGCATTTTGCTTCAATTATTTTTATTGGCACGGCGCAAAAAATTTATGTTGCATACTTTGCAGCGCTGCTGGCGTGGCGTTAATTCCGTTATGGCAAAATGCAACGACTTGACGTGTGTGTGTGTGCGAGTGTGTGTGTGAGTGTGTATGACTGCATGTCAAAGAGCATGATGAGAGGGGAGTGGGTGGGGTTCAAGGAAAATTGGCGCCAATGCGCCGCCATTGCATACAGCGTCGCTGAATATTGAAAAGTTTCGAGTATCTTAATTAAAGGTTAAGTGTGCGCCTTTTGAAAGCGTGAATTATGGTAATTTACGTTGAAAGGCTGCTAAGTGGGTACCTCCGACGGGGGCAACACCAACGTGGGGGGGAAGCATGTAAATAAGTGAGTTAAAGTGTGAGTAAAAGCACTTTAGGGCATAAAATACATTTGCTGATAGTTTTATGTAGCCGCAACTTTTTAAACAGGCTTCAAAGTTAGTTCAGAGTAACAGATCGAAAGTATGGCAACTATAATGTGGACATTTGAGACCTTGGTGCTTGGTTTGGTTTGCAATAAAATTACTGTGAACTCTAGTTAAAATATTAAACTATATTTAAGTCTATATTTAATGTACTAGTTGATTATGTTATTCAACAACATAAACTTCAAATTGGGTCAGAGCTCTGCTTATTTAATCATGTCCCTGTGTTAATTATACAGTTGATAAATTAATATTCAAAAGTAATTAAGAAAGTCCGTTAAGAATAATTGTTACAGACGGAAGGTGCAGGGTATCTGCTAGTACAGCTCTCTCCTGCCAAAAGTATTCTTATTTTGAGTCATTGTTACTAGACAGGCATTTGTTGTAACATACACACTATATATGTACATACACACATCTAAAAGCACACACACACACATATATATACATAAATAGCTTATATGCTTTGTGTTGTCATACGAAATATTTTGAGAAATATTCAACAAAAAGATAGTAAAAGAATTTAAAAGGTGTTCTTTGTTTATAACCTTAAAATTATTGCAGATATAAAATAAAATTTTAGTGCGTGCATTTAAATGCATTCTTTATAGTGTTACGGTAAACAATAGTAAACAATTGAGATATTCATGAATAATACTCTAAAATAATATAAGCTTTTTTAAACAGCCTCACAGCTATTTTTGCAGAGGTTGCCATTGTAAAATTGTGTGAATTTAATTAAAGCATTTTTTTTTTTACCAAAATTTAATAAAATTAATTTCAAAGGCCGCAATTCATACGAAGCCAAAGGAAAACCATCAATATATGTATGTATGTACATTTAATATTATTAATTAATACGAGTGACACAACAAAACCAAAGCAATTTGCGTTTATTTATAATTGTACGACAAAAGCAATTAAATGCAACTTAATCAAATTGCATAATGTCAACTCCAAATGCAATTCTGACCAACTGACCAGCAGCCGGCAGTTGCTCCGTTTTTAACCGTTTACAGCCACATCCGCACACAACCAACTGACCTCAATACAAATACCAATGCAACTACAACTAACAACACACACACGCACACACACATATATATATACATATATATGTAGCGGCGTGTTTCTGTCATGTTCACAGATGCGAACAATCAATAAAAATTACCAGCAATCAGCAGACGAACCTGGGAAGTGTTAGGGATCTCGGCAGGGGGAGATTGGAGCCAATGGTGCATTGATATTGCCATCGGAGGCATCTTCAGGGTGGACAGCGCTAATAAAAAATGTAAATTTTATGCACAATTTGAGAAAAAATGTTGCACAATAAATACAAATTAGACGAAAAATCACAGCACAAACTCACTTGGATGTCACATACACACACACACACAAACTACATACATACATATTTACGCTGGATTAGAGTGAACCAAAATGTACAGTACTGTACAGTAGGGCAAATTAAAATTTTTTGATATTTGGGCAAGCGAATACAAATTGTTGCTATATATAAAAAATATTCATTTGATTAAAAAAAATAAATATTAATATAATAATTAATAGATAGTACTTTTTTTCTGTTGTCTGCACTTCTAAGAAAATGTGTCTTAAAAATTAATGGAAAATCTGAGATCTTTTATTTATTTAATTTTTAGAAATTATAATTTTACCTTAGCAAAGTTAGTAGTACCCAAACGAATGAAAACTATTTTAAATAAATAAACAAACCTTAACATGTATTTAAATGATTTAGAAAAATAAATATTTTTATTTTTACTTTTAATTTAAAATTATAAAATTAAACATTATTTTAATATTATTTTATTTAATTTTTGTTTTATTTAATTTTGTTTTTAAATAAAAAAAAATAATAAAATTAATGTAATAAATCAGATGGTTTAAAATTAATTAAGAATGAAAAAAGGGAATTATTTTTTTTTTAGTTTTCTGTATTGACTGATTTTAGTCGACTTAAAATAATAAATAAAAAATTTACGCTTAGTTTTAAACCTAGAACTTGTTGATTTGATTTTATTTATTTCCATTGCTTCCATTTACACGCAATTGGTCCAACTCAAAAGCAGAATATTAGATTTCAGAATACAAAGTTCATCTAAAGAGCCAGCAAATCCAATATTCTACGACTACAACCTCCGTATCCGCCTCTGTCTCCGTCTCCGTCGGTGTCTTCTCCTTCTCCTTCTCCGTCTACGTCTCCGTCTCCGGCTCCTCTTCCTAGTGCTCAGCATGGGACAAGTTGCAAACTCACGTAGAGCTGCTGTCTGATAGCTGTGAGCGATATTTTCAATGCGCTGTCGGTAAAAATTACGCACATTTAGTTAGTGCCTCGGCCCGATGATGTTTTCAGCGAGTGGCTTGGCTTGTCTTGGCCAACGATGCCAGCGGCAGGACATGAATATTTTAAAAATTCGCATTGCTCTCATCGCACTTCTCTACGTGGGCAGCTGTAGCAGCCGGAGAGGTGGAGCAGCGGCTGAAGCAGAAGATTGAAGATGCTGCAGGCGCCGAAGAGGGGCATGCGGCACGCACAATGAATAATTTAAAAGTAGCAGCAGGAGAAGATGTGAGGCCGTCCCGGCGTCATCAAATAAATGCCAAATGAGCAATCAAAGTGCCATGAAGGACTAACTAAGCAGCAGCTACGCCACCTACAATCCCCCACCAATCCACCAATCCTCCATCCACCGCTGATGCGTGGTTGTAAAAAATGATGTACACGAATAAACAGGAGGTGGGTGGAGTCAGAGTCCAATGGAGCGCGTAAACAGCAAATAAAGCGCTAACAATTTCAACATCATCTCATAAATAAATGAAAACCCAAATTTTAAAGTGTCTACGAATCGAAGAGGAAATACTGAATTATGAATCAAACTCAAGCACCAAACTTGGCAAGCGTCGCACAATTGTCTATGTGCGAATTTTATTCAGAGACAAAAAACTTATTATACGCCAAAGTGGCATCAGCTGTGCTCCACGGTGGCATCGATCTGAGTCGCTGGGTGGAGGGGGGAGGGCTCAGCTCACAGTTATTGTCTCAGCCATATTGTCGATATGTAAGTAATTGGTATGTACAACTGCGCCTGCTGCTAGGTTTGCCAGCAGCAGCCGAGAGAGATGCGGTTATGAATTTCTGAACAGAAGAACCCAATGTGACTAGCTGATACCCCCAAATGGTGCAGCAGCGGAGTGGCATGCGGAAGTATTGCAATTGCTGCACACAACTTTTATTAAAAACTTGTGCAGCGACGAGTCGTTGCACGGGGCGCTGATATAAAATAAAAGGCTAAATAAAATGAGAAACTTTCATAAAACATTTGTGACTTTCGCAATGTTTTATGGCTGCAACTTAAAGTTCTCTCTCTCTCTTATTCTCTCTCTCTCTCTTTCTCTCTCTGTCTCTTTTTTTATCTGATACACTTTGTAGGTATTAACTTTGTGCACGTTTATGGAGGGGCTTGGCAAGTGCAGGAATTTATCGCCTGACCCACTAAGACGGGTTTTATGTAGTTATTGAAATGGGCCAATGCGCCCAAGTATATATCTATATATGTATATATAAATTGAATAGGGACCATCAAATCGATTACTTACGAGCTACATTCAACTTGGCGTTTTGCTGCTTTCAGCTTTATGGTTTATATCGCTAACGCAATGCGACCGCATCAAAGTTATATACCGTGATTTTTATACCCTGAACCCAATAAAAATGGGTAAAAAGGGTATAACGATTTTGAGCAAAAGTATGTAACCGAAGGAAGCGTTAATAAATTATTGATCAGGATCAACAGCAGTGTCGATATAACAATGTCCAGAGTCCAGAAACTTCAAATTTGGAACGGATATCATTTGTTGATCTACTTTATTTCGATAGCTGTTCCGTTTCACAAATATCGATACATTTCGATTGTTGATAGCAATAAAATCAGTTTTAGAAACACACGTTTCTTATTGATATATTATATACAATGACATATTATTAGGATTAGAAAATTCAGAGTTATACCCGGAAACGTATTCTCTATAAAGATACACCTCCAGGGTACATCATAGTCGAATTCCCAAACTACAGCATTTTTGGATTAATAATGTTGATGGATTTATAATAAGTATGTATTTTATCGATAAAGTTGTCAGTTGTCAACTCATCTCCATTTTGGCAAGTTATCAACCTTTGCAACATTTGCACAAGTTAATATTTATTGAGCTATAAATACTTGCCTGCAGCTCTAAATAATTTGTAGACATAATTGATTTATGGTTTTTCACATATTTCTTTAATACAAATTAATCGACCGAATCTTTCAGTTAAAATATAGTGACTGTTTCGTATTTTGCTAATATTTTATTTCAGTTTCCCCCAGCTTAAAGTATATTTGGCTTAAGAGCTTTTGTTTGCATAACTTGCTACAAATTTGCATTCTAACAGAAAATGTATCGATTTATTTGCACAAAACAACAAACCGGCATCTGCAACACTGAACCGAAGAATGTGGCAACTGAAAGCCACTTAAAGCCTAAAGCCACAATCCCGAAATGCCAGCAGCCAAAATCCCATACTAGTTATGAGCCAAATAAATATGCAAACCAATTTTGTGTTATCGATACGAACGTCTAATGACCCATTGACTGTTGATGCTCTGGCCAGCAAGTATGGCTAACATGCATATACACGAGTATTGGCCTAATGAAACCCAAAATCTTTGAGAATTTAGGGAGCATTGCACAATGCACAAGTTGCAACCCATAACTGGACGGGGGCGTGTATGTGTGTGTGTGTGAGTGTGTGTGGTGTCTGGTGTGTTGCACATAAACTTAAAATGATGCCAGAAATATGGGCAATTCGTGTCTGTAGTCAAACGTGCATTGCTGGCCGTTCGTTTACTTGGCCAAAAGCCAATTTCAGCCAAAACGCATGCCAAATTTGCCAATAACAAAACGAAACGAGATACGAAAAATAGCTAAATATTTTATGATATCGATGAGTCTGATGCCTCACACCCCACACCCACACGATTTGGGTTGCCACAGCACCAACAAAAAACTGCAGGCGCTGCACAATGCAAAATGCACAATGCTCAGAGCTCAAAACGCAAATCACATTTGCATGCTTCCCCAGCACTGTTGCAGGAACCGTGTAGTTATTGTTGTTGCCACCGCTCCTCTCCCTCTCTCTCTCTCTCTCTATCGTTGAAAGTAGTTCAGCAGTGGCAGTTGAGCTCATTGACAGCCCATACAAATGCGTTTTTATACTCTAACCCCGGGAGAAATTCACTTTATTTAGCACTCGGATACGCGCAACGGTTCCCAATGCTCCACAAACTTCTTTTCGTTCAATGCAAACTGATTACAGTTAAGGTAAAACTTTGACCAAAATATGCTCTACAAATAAAGAATAGGAATAGTCTGAGTTACGATGCAAAATATTCGAGAAAAATATTTATTGAGGCTTTTATTCATATTGTTTGAACGTTTTGCAATCCGTGTAATATTTAGCTTTAAGCTAGGTTGAGTTCAATAAATTTAGTTAACGTATATGATTTTCAGTTCCGAGATGGAAAATTTTTGAGATGCGCAATATTTGCTTAATTTAACTAATATCGTTAAACGCCTTAAATATATATTTTTAGAGATTATTTTAAACATGCTTGTCACATCCTTTTTATTTTAGCATAGGTTACTAAAAACCAATTCAAGATGATTACTCTCACACTTGATTTTTTATTTTTTAATTTCAATTTTTAACATTCCGAATTTTTTAAATTTTATATAAGATTGTTTCTTAGCTTAAATAAATTTTTCAAACACAGTTTTCAGACTTTTTGTAATCTAAACTTTAATTATTAACTAAAGGCTATCGGTCAGTATTTAATAGTCATATTTCTTAAACATGGCTTTCAGACATTTTGTAATCTAAACTTTAATTATAAACTAAAAGCTATCTGTCAGTTTTAATAGTTTTACTTTTTTTAATCCTACTAATTTTAAGTCTTACCACATTATATTTAAAATAACAGCTATTGTAAGTGTATTTAAAATTCCTTCTTCCCCGTTTGCTCAGCCAATTTTCGGTTATTGTTGTTATTTTGAAATTTTGAGCTATGTCGCACAGGGATTGGGGGTGGGTGGTAAGCATTGCTTGTGGCAATGTGCGAAAGTAAGGTAAAGTTTCATAGTCGTTGTTGCTGTCACTGTTCGCAGAGCCATTTCTCAGTAGCGCCCAAAAGTATGCACTTGTTTTGCATTGCGCCTCACGAAAGCTCTCGGGCAGAGAAAAAAAGAAAGATCTAAACTCACCTGCATGAAGCTCGTTGGCACTGGAAATGATTGCAGCAGCGGCAGCAGTTCCGCTCTCAGCGCCTCTCAGCGAGATGCTGGCCCGTTTCTTACCCCGCCAGACGCTGACACCAAAGCACTCGGCACAGCAGCAAAAGACAAAGCCCAATATCAGCAATATCCAGGCGGTGACCATTAGCACAATGGTGGATGTGGAGCGATAACTGTAATTCTCTTGCTCATAGAGTACCAAAAAGTCATTGCTGTTGTTGTTGTTGCTGGCAAAGCTCTCATTGTTGTAATTGTTGTTGTTGTTGTTCCTGTTGTAGTCTGGTGAGTTGGCGGCAGCAGCAGAATTTGCAAACGCTGCAAAACTGCTGCTCACCATCAGATGGAAAAGTGGCTGCGATTTGGTCAGATGCCACATGGTGGTGGCAGCATTGGCAACAGCTGCTGCTGTTTGCTCACTCGTTCACTCACTCAAATCACTTGATCAATCAGTCAATATTGCAATATGCAAATATCACACGTTTTTTTTTATTTTTATTACTTTTTCTTATTATTATTTTTTGGCGTTGCTCACGCGACACTCGCGACAACTGTCAACTGGGCGACTGTCGCTCGTCGTGCAACTGGCTTATTATCTACAGCTACATCGAAACTCTGGCTCCTAAATTCTTTTAGTGTGTGTGTGTGTGTGTGTTAACAATAACAACAATGACAACAATAACTACAACAAGAGCAAAAGTAGATGACTACGATTAACGCCGCACAATAATTTTGTTTTCGGTTCGCAATCTTTATTATCACCATGTGTACCTAAGCAGATAGATCGACGGGCAAACAGGCAAATAGACAGGCGGACAGGCGGATGGACAGACGGACAGACAGACAGACACACATCTCGTAGATGGGTGCCTTCGCATCAGATCTTCTCTCTGATTCGCATTAAGTTTTGTTTACATGCGAGAGCCTTGTTTGCTCTGTTGTGTAAGTTGAGAGAGAGAGAGATTAGTTAAGCTAATCTGAGAGAGAAGAACAGAGAGTGGGCAGAGAGAGAGAGAGAGAGTTGGCAGAGTTTCGGCAGCGGCAGTCTGATTCTGTGAGAATTTTGACCATTTTCAACATATGCAAAAATATAAAACTGTGGTGAGTTTAGTTAGCTATTAACAGGTATATTTTTGTGTGCGGGTCTTGGCTAATAGACAATAATTTGAAATTTGATAAAATTTCAGAATCCAGTTATAATTATTTAAATCAACTACATGCTTATCGAAGATGTTGCACGACTGATTTGGAAACGAAAATTGAACAAATCAAAGCGAAAACATGTTTTTCACTTAAGCTGCGCTCACAAGTTTATTGATTTATTAATTATTTTTTTCCAAATATTAATTTCCATTTATCTATTCCAAAAGTGTATCTCAATGGAAGCCTTGGGTAAGTTATGCTCTGCGTACACTGTTCGCATTGACACAGTCCAATGCTAGGCACCTGTTCAAAGATACTGAAAATAATTGGTATATATAAATGTTATCACAAATATCGGATAATTAGTAATATTCACAACTTACATTCACAGGCCACATTTTCCAGCTGACAACGTGTAAGGTTTTTCCAATTGGGAAGCCTTTGACGGCAGTCTGCATTGGAGAAGTTTGTGACATCGTCTGTGGTTCCCGTTTTGTGCTGATGGCTCAAACACTGCTTCAACAAGATGTCACAGGTATTGGGATTGGCCTGTACTTGGAACAGGCACAAACAGCAGATGGCTACTTTGATAGAGGGATATATATGTTCAGCATGATCTCTGATAGATTAGTGTTGCCAGCTTACCCAACAGTAGCACTAATTTCGACATTTTTGTTCAGCGATCGGTCTTGGATGGAACTCTAGCTAAGCTGTGCTAAATTACCCTCTATATATAGTCGAAATCCAGGTTGAGAAAGTGATTTTAGGCAATTGTTATCGACCAGATGCTTATTTTGTACAAAAATGAGATATATATAATTTCAATGTGTTAACAATTGAATTACCTATTGAAAAAAGTCAATTCAACATTTTTGCACATCTGTTTCTAGTGGACTCATTTGGAGTGGGTGTTTTTCGGCTATATAAGCTCGATTTGAACTCTAGTTGGATATCAACTCGCTTGAGCTGCGCAGACAAGTCGAAACCGGGTTTTTTTTTTTGGTTTTTATTGATTTATTAATTATTTTCTTCCAAATATTCATTTTCCTTTATCTTTTATCTTTTCTCAATGCAAGCCTTGGGTAAGTTATGCTCTGCGTACTCTGTTAGCGTTGACACAGTCCAATGGTAGACACCTGTTCAAAGATACTGAAAATAATGGATATAAATAAATGTTATCATCAATATCTGATAATAAGTAATATTCAGAACTTACATTCACAGGCGGCATGTTCCAGCTGACAACGTGTAAAGTTTTTCCAATTGGGAAGTCTTTGACGGCAGTATACATTGAAGAAGTTTGTGACATCGTCTGTGGTTCCCGTTCTGCGCTGATGGCTCAAACAGTGCTTTAACAAGATGTCACAGGTATTGGCCTGTACTTGCAACAGGCACAAACAGCAAATGGCTACTTTGATAGAGGGATATATATGTTCAGGATGATCTCTGATGGATTAAAGTAAAAGTATTAAAGATTACCCAACAGTAGCACTAATTTCGACATTTTTGTTCAGCGATCGATCTTGTATGGAACTCTAGCTAAGCTGTGCTAAATTACCCTCTATATATAGTCGAAATCCAGGTTGAGAAAGTGATTTTAGGCAATTGTTATCAAACCAGATGCTTATTTTGAGCAAAAATGAGATATATGTATATAATTTCAATGTGTTAACAATTGAATTACCTATTGTAAATAGTCAATTCAATTCAATTCATATTTTTGCACATCTGTTTCTAGTGGACTCATTTGGAGTGGGTGATTTTTGCCTATATAAGCTCGATTTGAACTCGAGTTGGATATCAGTTATCGACTGTTGACCGCAAAATGCATATTCAGAGCATTCTAGTCCTTCTCCTGGTGGTCTGCTGCGTGTGCATCAGTGCCAATAGGCCTGATTGTCAGAGCATCCTTAGGTCTTGTCAGAGATGTCCAACTAAAACTCCCAAAGTAGTTACTATCAATGACATATGCCGCCAGAAGACAAGAAAACGCTGGATTTGGAAGGATCTATCACATTGTGATATTCAGCTCATCTCCTGTCAGAGTAAGTCTGCTCAGAAGTATCTCAACTACTGCATATAACTAAATTCACTGTTAATCCTGTGTAGATCCTTCCCATAAGCTGGACTGTGACCAATTGGCCAAGTTGGCTAAAATGAGACCCAGACCTCTGGTCAGACCACGTGCTTAATTATGCTTTTATATTTCCGGACTTGGGGTCATCGCCTTAAATTCGAAGAGAATTATGTAACAGTGAGCATCGTTCCACTGCTGTTGAATTCAACAAAATAAACAATGCAATTCATTTCAATATGCTTTTAATACATTTGTGTGAAGTGCTTTTTAAATACTTGTAGCTGTTTAAGCTTTTACTACGAAGACCCACAGACAAGCCAACAAGAGTCCAACCCAAACCCAAACCCAAACCCGAACCCAAATCCACTTCAACTCACGTCATGAACATGATTATGTACTTTATGAATGTGCAACGGGATAAGTGGCAGAATGGAAGGGAAGGGAAGGAAAATGTCTCTTATGAGAATAACATCATTTTGATGCTCTTTCGTTTTTGAAGTATGGAGTATCAATTTAGTTAAAGCAATTTTGCTATAGTTTATATTTTTAACTTACTTAACGCTCATATTTAGTCCTCAATCACAGACAGGAGCCTATTATATATTTTGGTAGAAATTAATGTGTTTTAATTTAAAGGCACTTAAGTTAAAATTCTTTTTTAATGTTTTTTGTTTGCATCTACTTTCGTATACAAAAGACATCAATTTTTTAATTTTGTTACATACTAAAATTAACTTAAACATAATTTATTCAATGTAATCAAGATTTAATTTTGCTGAAGTATATTTTGAGATTATTATCTTCTTTGAAATAATATTATCAATCTTAAGGAACTTTATCGTTAAACTGAAATATAATTGGTACATTTAATTCTTTAACGCTTTATTATACGTTATTTTTTTGGAAGCATTAAATTTTATATTAAAGCCAAATAATAATTATTGCTAAGACTATTTAAAGGAATATAATAGATGCAATTTATTGAACTCAGATAAGTGACAGTTAACATAAAACTATTACTATATCTATCAATCTGACACTATGCCACACATAATAATTTGATTGAAGTCTATTTTTGATATTTTATTCTTATCTTATCTCATATGGAAAATTAGCATTTACCTTTATTAACCCAATGAAAAGCTTGCAAATATTTATATTTTCCTGGATAAGCTAGTTTTGAACTAAATTTAACCGAGGGTATTTAAGCTAAAAGCTCAAAAGTATCCCAGAGCCAAACATTTGTAATTTGTATCATTAGAGTAATCCACTCATTTGGCTTTTATAATAACATGCAACGTGGTGTTGGTGCATTGCCAACTTGATGACGTAATTATTATGCCCCATGGTGAAGAGCATAATGAAATGGCTCGCAGCCATTGTAGGTGGCGAGGTGTGGAAATGGTTTTCACATGCTGCGACTGCCTGCCAGCTGCTTATATAATACATGCTCGGATTTGAAATTGAAAATCTTTTGGCGCTGCACTTGAAAAATGCTTAGGACCAGGCCATGGATGATGAACTTTATAAAACTCTTGACCACATTTGCCGCAAAGACCCCTTGAGCCCCCGCCCCCCCTTTCCCAGCTTCCACTGAGGACTGCAACACTTTTAGCCATGTCTGACCAGCTGACGGCTTCAGCTGCAGGGCGTCAAAGAGGGAATGGGTAAAATAATAATAGTGAGGGGGGAGAGGAGCATTGCACTTGACTTTAGCGCCACTTGTAAGTGTAAATTTTATTTGAGCCAACCAAAGTGTTATTGATGTAGATACATACACACGGATACACACATACACATATAAATGTATATATATATTTGCCATGCCCTTTGTGAAGTGGCTTTGCTGGTTATTGGCACTGCTCTCCGGCTCTTTGGTCTTGGGCAGTTGAGATCTCTTGTAGTTGGCGTCGTGTCGTTGACAGCTAAGTGGTGATAATCGCTTTTGAATTGAATTTGGAGCAAGTAAATTTTAGACGCAGACAAAGTTGAAATTCAAAAGTGCAACACACTCCAATTTCCACACTCACATCCCAATCTCAGCCTCCCGCTGGACACTAGACAAAAGGATGGAGCCTCCCTCCACCCCCACACAACCCCCAAATGGCTGTCATTTTATCAGTGGGCGTTTTGTGTATTTTTTTGTTGCTTTCTTTGGGGCTTTTGGATGGGGTTTTTGTGGCTTGGTAGAGGCGAAAACTGATTTTGCAGCTGCTGTTGTTGTTTTTGTTGCTGCTGTGGTTTGTCTTGTTGTTGGCTTTGTGGTTTCCAATTTGTAAACTAGATTTGGGGCATGGTTTAGCACCCAGTCCGGCATGTAAGTCATTTAATCAAAGCCTCTTAAATTCGTATATTTTTAGTGTGTATTGCGAAATCTGTGATTTGCTCCCCCAAACAGCGGCCAATTAGAAATTTTGGTCAATTTTAAAATGATTTATTCAAGAGGCTTTCAAGTTGAACAAAATCTAAATCTAAAACTCGTTTTATTTTCACTGAATATCTGACAAGTTTTAATTATTTGATTTTATTTTTAAGCTTCCTGCAAATGGTTTCTGATTTTATTTGAGCTGTGGCTAAAATAGTTCAAATACTTTGCGCAAAAATATAAATGACTTTTGCATTAAATATTTAAAAGGTTATATGTTTTTTTTTGTGTAAAAGATTTAACTTAATTTAAATCAATTAAATGTCTAGGTTTCATATGAGTTTTTATTTACTTTCAGTTTACAATGAGTAGCTTAAAATGTTATTTAACCTTAGCAAACCATAATATTATAACAATATTTTGTATTATTTAATGTTGTATTTATTAGATTAATTTGATTTGTTGTTATAAAATTGTAAATAAAATTTTATTTTGTTTCACAAAAGTTAGTTGTTTTAAATACACGTTAAATAAATAAGGATTTACATTTGTAACATTAACATAACATTTGTTATTAATTTTTTTGTTTTTAAAGTGAGGTTAAGGTGCCTCCCAACTAAAATAAGTTTTCTTTTTTTTTTGTATATTTAGATATGATTTCCAACAGCCAGAATTATTTTTCTAAATTTCAGTGCAACTTTTGTTTTTAGTGTATAAATATAAGAATAACTATAAGTGTAAGAGCGCATTGTGCGTGGCAATGAACAAGTGTCTTCGACTTATTTCGATAAATCTTGTCTGGCGCACAAGTTTCTCCAACAACCCAATCTTGTTGCCAGCCATTCCAGGAATCAGCAGGCCAGTTTGGTGCATCTTTCACGTACTTGGCATTACCATAAAACCCAGACGCCAAAGCAGACTCAGACACAAATACAGCAGCTTCGTCATCGTCAGTCAGTCAGTCAGTCAGTCCGTCAGTCAGTGCGTCAGTCAGTCCATCAGTCAGCCAACCAGCACGCAGAGCATCAGTATCCACTTCAGCATGGCACATTATCGTCATGCTTGTCGTCCACTTGATGCATCCTCAGACTTCCACTGAGAATTCCTTAAAATTGTAGACATGCGCCAGCCCCAAGTCTAAACTGTATGCATGCTTGTGTAATTTTCCAAAAAAAAAGAAAACATAATTTTTCACATGAAATTGGTTTGATTTTTCTTTAAAATTTGAATTTATTTCGTTGAAGTTGAGCTGGAAAAATTAGAATGAAAACGAAGACTTTCTAACTTATTTAAAAAAAAAGTTGTATATAATTTATATAAGATATATTTACGATTTTAAATGTTATATATAACGATTACAATTTAAAACGTAGCAGTCGGGTGTAACCGATTGACGAATACTCTAATAGCCTTATCATACTAAATGAGCCACTTCTTGTAGAAGAGGGGGGGAATTGGAGTGCGGTGAACTAATAAGAAATCGATGTGTCATTTAAATTTGGTAATTCAGTTCTTAAAATAACGGAAGATAATTTGCTTTTTTTTTTGGAGGAGATTCCTAGATTCGTAGATTCCTACTTTGAGCTCATTTCGATCAATTCACCAGCTTAGGAACGTATCAGAGTATAAAATGGGATTTTATTCTATGATTAAATCTTAAGAAAAACTTGATAAGCCTGTAACTGAATGTTTAAATATTTACATGTTATTCAAGTCAACCCCTAGGTGAAACCAAAGACGCCTTGGGTCCTGTTGTGAGTCATTCGGCGGCCCGGAAATGTTTATGAGCTAATCATTTTTAATTATTGCACAATTCGCTGCTCAAAAATAATTACAAGTCAGCCGCGGGGCGGTAAGTTGAATAACAACATAACTAAAATCTAAATCAATTTATGCCATTTTCTCTGCCCCACGGCTACCACCTATATGTAGCAACTGCCAACTGCCACGTGCCACGTGCCAAGCAGCAACAATAACAATGTTGAAGTTGCCCTGCATACATTTATAGCACTCGAAGCCAAAAAATTTCATTACTAGACAGCAGAGGTCGGGGGTGGGACCGCGGCTGGGGTGAAGTGGAGGTCTGCCCCTTGGCGGTGAGTCAATTACAGAAAGGAAGCTGATTTGGCGCTCCCCAAACAAAGCAGGCGATGACGTCGTTCCACGGGCAACGGGAATGGGGCAAGGGGGAAGCTGTTATATAGTTGTTTAATATTTATCTAGCGTCGGTAATCAGCAAACACAGCGCTGACATGTGTCGTGGATCTTGATAAGGAGCCAACCCCAAACCCGAATCCAAGCCGAGATCCAAATCCTAATCGAAATCTGGCCCAGTTCAGATGAGTTTTTAATAAACTGTCAGTTAATAATAAAATTTTCAGTGAATTAGATAACGGCTGCCCCTGCCGAAGTAGGGTGTATGTTTAGGCTTAGAGTAGTTCGATTGCCATCAAGAATTCTCCATATCTTTGACACATTTCAAGCGCCACGCGTTGAAAGTTTTAGCTGAGCACCTCTATTGAATTTTTCCGCCGCATGGTCGAGTGTTAAATTTGGCAGCTTGTTACAAGCGGGCTGGCAAAGGGGGTCGGTAGGGTCACGGCGAGGGGGTCTGGTAGGGTGTAGGACCGCACGACCCCAATCATGTAGCAGCTTGTAAAATGTGAGCGTGAAAAGCAAATTGAAAAGTTGCTCTTGGCTGAGTTTTGAAAGGCTGTTGATTTGAGAATTCTTAAAAAGTTGAACCAACTTGTTAAGAATTAGGGTTTGACTAGGCTAAGTTTCCAGCGCTTCAAATTGGTAAATCGAAAAGGGCAGGGTGTTGGGTTAATACGAGTAACAGCTTACAACCAGCAAAATGTAAACTTAAAGAATAGTTTTAAGAAAAAACAAAATAAATTGAACAAAATGTAAACTTAAAGAATAGTAACGAAATCAACCAAGTTTTCGCAAATGATGTTGAGTGACGCAAAATTAATGTTAGGATATCTCTAAAAAAATATATATAGATTTAAATTTCGTAAATTTCAATTGTCTAAGTCTCCAATATTTATATTTTATCAAAGAGCAAAATGCAAGCATATTTAAATATGTAGCAGGGAATTCTGATTTTCGGAAGGAACTTTTTAATAACATTCTTATATTTATATTTACAAAGCAAATAGAAAGGAAATTTAAAGTAGTAGCTTAGGAATCGAAGAAGAAATGCTCTTTTAGTGAATTTTAAAGTCTTTATCATAAAGAATTATTGTTTTTTTTATTTTTACATGCTTAATTAAGAAGACTTTTTGATCATATGTCTTGGTATATTCTATAAATAGTGCAGACAACTTTTAGTCAAGTCTAATATTTCTCTTTCAAGTTAATTGTGTAACCCTTCATTGAGTTATGGAGGACACAATGGAACACTTGCTAGTGTCTGACTCAAGCCCATCCATTACTCCACCCAATCGCCCGCATGGAAGCCACCCTCTTTGGATGCCACCCACAAGCGCTCCCCTGGTTATAACGATGGCACGTTTTGTTGCAATCCCAATGAGGAAATGCTAATCCGCATGTAATATTCGAAAATGATATGAAAATGCCAAACCAAACAACCACCCAACGCCAACTGAACCCGTGAGCCCGTTCAGTGAGGGGTTCAGTGAGTGGACCCAATGCCAACATTACTCAATGTCAACATCAAAATTGCTTTGGAATTCATGCATTCAGCTATTCGTTCATTCATTCATTCCCTCATTCATTTGCCGCTAAAAAAAAAAACTAACGCAAATCCCGCAGCATAGAAATTTTCATTTTGTATTTCACTGAATTTTAATGCCGTTGCAGAAAGTGCCAAAGTGCAGGGGAAATCCAGGCGGGTTTTGTTCCTGCTTTGGTCCCTTAAATAGCTGCGCAGGGCGCTGATTAAAAGTGGCAACGGTTTGGCCGGTTTTGTTGGGGTTGAGTTCCATTTTTTGGTCTCGTGTTGCAACCTTTCCATTTGCGGTACGCGAAGGGTCTACAATGGGTCGACTTGGGGGTTGACATTGGCAAAACTGCTGCACTTGTTCGCTGCGACCGGGAAATTTCGTCACAGACGTTGGCGTGAAATTTCGTAACGAATTCTCTAAACAACAACAAAAACAGAAAGACAACAACAACAACAAAGAAAAAAAAACACATGAAACTCGTAGCGAATGTGTCTCATTGTAATTTTTGTAATGTTCCAGAATTTGCAGCATGGCCCTGGTAAAACGGAAGGAAGTTTGTTTTTGTTTAAAAATTATTAGAATTCAGTTGGTTGTTGGTTGTTGTGATGCTGAAGAGGCGTGGGAGGGGAGGAGGGGGGAGGTGGTGTTGCTTCAGCGGTGGTTGTACAACAGCTGGTGCCCCGAATGTGACCGGCATTTGGCCGCAATGTGGTCGATGTTAAAGGACTTGTCTACGGAGCACTTCCACATAAGGCGCTGTGGAGGAGGAGGAGGTGGAAGGAGATGGTGTGGGGAGGCAAGTGCAACTGTGTTTTTGCTGAATGTGCTTAGGTTTTTAATATTTTTTCAGAGGGTCACAAAGTGCAAATGCTAAGCGATTTGTTCTTGAAATCAAATTCACGGAATGACGGGGGAGGGTTGCTTTTGGATTTATTTAAGGAATTTTAAACCAAAAAACCCAGCATTGTTTATTGACTTAGATTGGTAATTTAAAAACTATTTTATTGAGCTGCAGATGTGTTGGAATTTATTTAAAATTTTTTTTTAAGCTTAAGTAATTATTATTGGTTTTAGATTAAGGTTTATTTATTAATTTTCAGTTATTATTATTATAGGTAAGATTTAGTTAGTTAATTCTTTGTCTAAATAATAAATAATTTTAAATTTCTGCTTTTTGAATTTTATTTTTGAAGTTTAAAATTCTACCTTTTATACATTTCTGTCGACTGAATAAATAATGAATTAGAACTGTTTTAGGATAGTTATAAAATTTAACCTAATTGTAATAAATCTGACTGCAATTAAATGCAACAAAACTGCATCTAATTTTTTAAAACAAATGCCTTTATATTGAATTGCTAACATTGTCAGATATATGACCCTCTTCAAGCTTTTCTATTGGTTTGCCTTAAGGCAAAAGTGTTGAACAATAAAACACTTTGATTTTCTGAAGTTACAATCATTAAGCATCCTCAAAAACTAAAGTTTCCCCTACAGGGACTTAAACAAAACCCAAAACAATTCATTTGGTCGTTTGTAAAAAATCAAACAAAAGTTAAGCAGTTCGGATACTTAAACAATTCAATGGACTGCAGTTGCCTGGCCACAGGACCTGCCTTTCGCCCCACTTGGAAACCAAAGCCCGTCCAGCAAGCATTTGTTGTCCATAAGCTGCAAATGCAAGCTGAAATATTTATAATGCTGTCCAACACTTGGCTGACCACAACAACGACAACAACAACAACAACAACAAAAACAATAACAATGACAACAACAACAACAATAGACAGAACATTGACCGCAGCACAAAAACAATAAATTGATTTTGTATCTTTGCGAACAAGTGCAGGACTCACTAGGAGCAAACACACAAAAGGAGTAGCGGGAGCTGAAGTGGTCTGACATTGTATGCAGAATGTTGCAACACACGCCCCGATAATTATGAAATTTGAGGCAAAAAGTGAAGCATAAACCCAATAAGCGAATCCCGAGAATTCCAAAGAAAGCAAAGCAATTTATGGAAGAATACGCCCCTAAAACTTTAGAAACGCAAACGCCCCGCAAGCAACCTAACGTAATGAAATACGAAATAAATACAGGAAAAAAAAGCGATGAGGGCGTGGCAGTCAGGCAGTCAGTCGACAGACGCTTGAGAATCGAGTATATATGTATTTAGTAAAAGGACAACAACATATGCGAAAGGGATAATAATTCACAGCAAACAATGGACCTGACCATATAATAATAATTCAGGCGCGCCAGATGAACCAAAACTGACCGCATTATGGGCACAGTTTTTTTTCCAACGGTCATCAGTCGCTCACATAGGGGGGGAGCACAGTGCACTTGTCCTACCAAAAAAAGGACTCAGGACTCGCTAACGATGCGACACGCGCGCAGCAGGAGAACGTTTGATGTGCGGCGACACGACTCGACAATATCCTCTGCCAGCCAAAAATTGACATTTAATGAGCCCGAGACTGTCCGAGAGCTGAAGACCAGGTTGTATCTACACTTAGAAAAAATAACACACACAAATTGAACTGAATCTTAGAAACTCCACATACTTGTGTAAGTATAATTGTGAAAGTTGTCCTTTTCTAAATACTTTTTTATTGGGATAACAAATTTGATTACTGAAGTTCCGAACGGTTTCTTTTTCAAAAATAATGTTTTGCATTTTTTTTTTTGTGTATTACGAAATATATATAAATATATTTATAAATTTATACAAAATTAATATTATTAGTTTTCGATTATTATGAAATTCAAATTGAAATTGAAATCTGTAATATGCAAACTTATTTTTATTTAATGTTGATTTTCTAAAATACACTTTAATTTTTCTGAGTGTATGTGAATGCGTGTTTGTGTGTGTGCTTTGTATCTCTGGTTTATGTAATCGCATAAATCGTTTGGCCAGCAGGAGCTGCATGCCGTCAGCCTTGCAGGTTTGTGCAACACCTTTTGTTATCATTCAAAGCACTTGTTTTCCCTCTGGGGCAGGTAACGATGCCAGTGCCATCTCTGCACCCCCTCTGTGCCCCTCTGTGTCCCTCTGTGTCCCTCTGTGTCCATCTCTCTGTTGCTGTTCAGCCATTTGGCAAATATTACAGAGTTACTTGCATTGTATACCTTATTTCTGTGTGTGCGTGTGTGTGTGTGTGTGTGTGTATTATTGTGCTTGTGTGTGTGTGTGTCTGGGTTTTCGATTAGCTCACATATCAAAATGGTACGTTAATTGTTTTCAAGTTCGTGGCATGTCAACAGCACACGTAGCTAAAGCACCGATTTCCGACTCAATTTATCTGTCTAGCCGGCGATTTAATGGTTTTGTTTTGGCCACATCTACGATAGAGACAGATACGATGTTAACAAAGACTGTCTACAATGTCGAAGCGTTGTTTGTGTACAGCTCATCTAGATTTTAACTTAAGATTGGAGATTGAATCATTTTATAACTTGATGGATGCAAATTGCTTAGGAATATTTCCAAAGATGACAAAGGTAATGATACTATTTGTTGAAAGAAAACATCCTCCTTGCAGCCAAATACCGTTAGAGATGTAATCTAAGCTGAGGTATTATTTCGAAATTTATTGCAAATATGTAGCTTTAAATCTTTTTTTAGTATCTTAAAATAGTAAACCTATTTTCGATAGGAAAAATTTGTTTATATTTTAAATATGTGCCTGAAAATTATAAGCACAATTGAAAGTAAGAATCAGGCTATAAGAAAATGGAAATTAGATATGATATTATTTGCGATAACCAATCTTTACCAACAAAATCTGAACAGTTTTATACCTAACTTTAACGATTAATGTATTGACTTAATTGATCCAAATTTAAGATAAAGCTTAAAACTTTTTATTAGGAAATGTCACTTGCCACGTTTTACTGAAGAAGGAAACTTAACCCTGCAACAAATACGCTGCCCAAACTTGTCTGTGCTGTCAGCAGATGCCATTTAGCTTGAGGACCTTTTCATAATTTGTAATGTGTAAGCAATTCGAAAGCAACTACCAGCTTAATATCTTTTCAAGCATGTCCACTTACTGTGTTAGCCCAACTTTGGGCCAATAAAATGACATATTTGCCAGTTACTAATTGCAGGCCATAACTTAGCCCGAAACATAGATAAGTGTGGATATGGGTGGATGGGAGGAAGGAGGAGGGGTTTGTCAAAAACTTTAGATTGCATTAAACTGCGACTCGCAGTAGGCGCAACTACAAAGTTAGGGAAATAGCTGGCCAGGATATTTAGTATGCGGCATGCAACTATGCAGGACGTGTAGGATATCCTAGACAAAGCTGCAAAATATTAATTATGACAGATCTGCGTGTGTGTGTGTGTGTGAGCCATACTATTACATAGTCATAGTCAGGGCAGAGTCAGGGCGAATGCCGTTGGCCAAATTTGCATTTATATTAAAAACAAACAACAAAACGAGCAGCAGCAGCGGCAGCTACGAGGCTGAGGCTGCTGGAATCCAGTACGATGACAGGCACCAACGACTTGCGGCGTAATCAAAGACACGTCACCAACAGGCTATGACCAATTTGCAGCCACTGGCCCCCTCCAACTAACCCCCCCTGATCACAGCCCTAACTATATGTGTATACAAGTCCAAAACCGATTTGCGAATATTTGGACTGCGGTCTGGGCTTTAATTATGTCTCATATATCAGTTTGCTCTTCAGTTCGTCTTGGATGCGGGGGGGAAGCATAAAAATAATTTCGTTTTGATTGCAATTACCATCCCCAGCACCATTCATCCACCACCCCCACCTCGATGAACGGGGGCGCTGTGGCAAGTGCACTTGAGGGTTGCTGTTGCCTCTTGTTTGGTTTTGCTTTGGTTTTTCCCCGTCTGAGTCACAAGTGTTGCCAATTGTTTGTAACTGTTTTGTCAGCCCAGCGAACGACAAGCAACCCCCAGTTAAACACTGATGTAGCTCAGCAAACTACACCCCCACACCCCCCACATCCACCGCCTCCATACAACCGCCAGCCGTGGAAAATTATTAGATTTTATTGCACGCAACATTTCGAAATGAGAATGAAAAATTTTGTGATGCGATTTATTGTCAGACTTCGTCTCGTGTCATTCTGTGTGTGGCTCGGTTTTTAATATAACCAAGTGGCTTTTGTGGCCAAATTGGTGACTGGCATTCGCCATGGACCAGCTGCTACGCCGGGAAAGAACCCTCAAAAGGGTTTTCCCAAATGCCAAACAGAAAATGCAACCGGGCGTAAATGTTTTCAAAAACAAAATTAGTTTGGGGATTTGCATTTGAATATAGTTCAGTTACATATATACATATATATAAATATAGAAAGTTGTCAAATAAAAGTTGATGGGTAGCCTGTCAGCAAGCAGTTAAGGATTGAAATCTGTTTGCCATTTGCATATATAATAAGTGAAAGGACTCATTCAACTGTCTGGACAACTGATGGATATGCTAATCAGTCGCTTATGACAATCACAAGGCGATAAGAGCACTGCCCCAAATAATAATAAATATACAACATTAGCTTTGATATATGTAACTGATTTATGAAATGATGTCAATTGTCTGCTTGTCGCAATTGAAAGAAGCCAAGTTACATCAGAAAATATAAAAGTTAATTTTCTTGGGCTATAAGAATTGTAGTTATTTTTAAGATTTATAGAAGGTTTATTTCTTTGTTATAGTTAATAATATCTTACTACACTATATTGTACTGTTCTGTAATTATAATTTTGTATTTACTTTATGGGTCAAAATTTGATCCAGATTTAATTATAAATAAAATGTGTAAATTCATTAAAGTTCATAAAAATCCTTGTTTTTTAGTGCATCTAATTATTTGGAAAAAATTCAAAGAAATTTGTCTTTGCTTGTATTGTTAAAAGGAATATTCATAGAAATCATTTATTGCAATATGATTATGACTGAAGTAGGGAATTTTGTAATATCTTATAATAATAATAAAATAATAATATAATATATACTAAACTGTATTTGCAGATTGGCTGTCTTTAACTAAAAATCAACCAATTGCTGGGTGGGCAACCATCATATCTTGATTACATTTCAAGCAACTTGAGAATGATCTTGAGATATGAATCTCATGTCCTTCAGTGAATTCCTTTGCTGTGTGGTCATTTCAATACACTCTCACTGTGCATTCTTTGTTGGCTCTGGGCAGGAATTCCGAGCATTTAAGGTAGCTACTTTAAAAGGCATTCAACACGCGCCTTGTTAGCATAAAAGGGAAGGCACCTAACAATGCTCTCAAATAAACTACACTTCGCTACAATTTCCACACAGAACAAGGGGCACAGTTGGCTAGGGCATTAGGTTACACAGCTCAGACAGCTGGACAGCTGGACAGATGGACAGATGGACAGATGGCGGAGCATTGGTTTGGACGCTGCTCGGCTTATTGTCCAGGGCATCTGGATTGGGGATGGGGCATTTAGCGCATCCTAACAACTGCTACATGACACCATATTATTAAATTAAATGCGGACACGCGTAGCACAGACTGGCCACCTAAATCGAACCTTTGTGCAACGTCTGTGGCAACAGATGGAGGCAGGCGTTAGGTTAGGTGCAAGCTGAAGCCGAACCCGAAGCAAAGCCCGTTGACCATTAATTTTTTCAGCTAAATGGTTGTTAGTTTCTTCTTCTTCTTCTTGGTTTTCTCATTGCTTAGCTTGTTAAACTAACAAGCCAAATGCTGTTCCTGGAAAGGCAATCAATAGATACAAAATAGCCGATAAGGCGAAATGCCAGCAAATTAATGAGTTTTAATTATACGACTGAAGATTGTCTTCTTTCTTTTCCCGATTAAGATCAGTCCACATATCATGTAACAATGGGGGAGCCACCAAAAATCTGTTTACAATCATATCGTATCTATTGTTTAACTCACGCATAATTTCATAATTCAAATGGCCACTCAAAAGTCACCTGCTCTTTGTTAATAACAAAATAACCAAAAAATTCAACTGTGCCACAATTCAACGGTTGCAGTTGCCCCTCGAGGATCATTGATCATTGAATGTGCCTGCTGCTACCTGAGGTTGGTTGCCTCATTTAGTGATTTCTTGACCAACAACAGCTGCTACGTATTTTTTTTTGGGTTTTTGCCTTTTGCCAGAACGATCAACAAAATTGATGACGACAGGTTGCGGCGATCGCAGGCTCATCCGAATACTTAAAACCCAAACCCAAACCCGAACCCGAACGGAGCCTGCTGTCTGAGGCTGCTGACGTTAATCGACTAAATTGTGGCAGCTGAACTGTCAGTTTTGTTAAGTGGGCTGTGCCTCAAGTCTGCTCAGATACATACATGCATATATGTATATGTACATACTTTAACTTTGATGTATTGAATTGGCCAAATTTTAGATGACCAGCTTGCGATAAAATCCCGAAACGCCTCGAATCTTGGCATGAAACTATGTTTTTTTTTGAGCCAGTTTTCATAGTCATGCGGCTCATTAGAGCCTTGATTAATGTCAGCGATACCAAAATAAGGCTATATTGTCGCGTCTTTTGACCAACACACACACACACACACATACATTTTATTGCCATGTTCCGTTTTATTTTAGCCAACTCCTCGCCGCATATTGTTTCCCTCATTGGGTGCACTTGTTTTTGCCTGTTTTTGGTAATTAGTCTCGTTTGTTGTCATAAATTTTGGCCAAATTTTGCTGAAAAGTCGCATTTAATTGCACTGATTTACAGCTGTGGAGTTTGCAGCTTGCCCTTTATGTATTTTTTGTGTGTCTCTCCCCTAATTACGTGCCAAATTAATGAGGTTTTTGTGGCTATGTGTAACACTCGGGTGCAGCTGAAGACACACATATTTCAGCTTTAATTTGTCTCAGTTTCAGTTTCTGGGTTTTTTTGTTGCCCTTTCACGAAGATCCTTAGCAGCTAATGAATTCCACAGGTGCAATTTAAACCAGAAAAGTTGCGTGTAAAACCACAATAAGAATTATCATTGAGAGATGAGAACTTTAAAGGAAGGCAGATGGCAAATTATATGGTTGTTATGTATGAAAGCAGAGCTTTATAATAGAACCTAATTTCGTATATAAGGATGGTAAATTCATTAAATGCAAATTTTATAAACTTGCTCTGAAATTAAATCGATTTGAAATAAGAACAAGAAAGATCAGAGTCAAATTGCAGATATCTAAGATTTTCTATCAGTTTAAAAATCAACCGATTGTTCCGACCGGAGCCATATGTTATAGTACTCAGATATCAATGATTTTTTGTTCAAATGTTAGGAGAATAATAATATGCATAACTAGCGAGTTTGTTTAGATTATCTTGGGAAACAAATAAAAATATCGTATTAAAACTCATCTTTGGATGTAAATATGTCAATAAATAGATTTGAAACTGAGTATCTGGCTCAAATTTATAAGTCTATATTTTTAATTTTTAATTTAATTTAAATTTTTTTTAACAGATTTACTTATTAATCACACTCAAAGATTTTAAGAGATAGCATTATACCAAATATTGATTGACAATTTATTCATTCATCACACAAAAAAGTCTCTTAATAAGAAAAGTGTTTTTTTTTCCACTTTTTAAATGATTTTTCTGACTTGCTTTTCAGTTACTTTGTTCTTTCGATATCAGTTTAAGGTAATTTCACAACTGAATAGTTTACTTCATTTCGACTGATTTCTATCAGTTAACGAGCTGAGCAAATAAAACTTCAACTACACTTGAATTCTTTTGCTAACAGCTCATCGCCTCATCAATGAACTTGCCTCCCCTCCAAAAAAATAATTGAAACTCATCAGGCTTTATTGGGTTGTACTACGAGGAAGGTGGCGGCTGAGCCATCATTAATGCCCTCATCACGTATTTCAGTGCGACAAAAGCAGCACCCCCAGTACCTCACCACCCCCCCAGCTACTGTGGCAGCCACACCTCAGTCATATATGGCTCACAGGATTTGTCTTAAAATTGCCACCCTTAATTACTTGTAAGCTGGCAACCCCCCGTGTCTAAGAATCGACTCCTGGCTCAGGCAGTTTGACTTTGCAATTTGGCGGCGCATTGAGTGACGAATCCACTACCCCATCCAGATGTTAACCCCCAGATGCTAACCCCCATCGATGGGCCGGACTTCACTGTTGATTAAATTGATGATGTTTGATGGCTTCTGCAGCTGATTTGGCCTTAGATTTATTTTCGGCGAGCAGCGGTCAAGTAGCAGGAGTGGACCACATATGGCGTCCATGTGCCGCCACCCCCCGCTCATTACGATGCATTGGACATGCATCAAGGCGCCTTGAAGACCATGCCCCATGCGGAAGAAGGAAGCCAACACGGCCTGGCATTAGTTGGCATGACTATGCCGCTCTACTTCTGCTGGGGCAACTCTCGAGGCGGCATTCTTTTCAAAGTGAACTCGGGAATGACCTTAATTAATCTTTAGTTTGCAGCTTGTTGCTTGCGCCTACAAGTGCAACTTGCAATGTGGCCAATGTTGATTAATGCGGTGTGCAACCTACGCCTCAACTTGCCGCGTGACTGGGCGTCTTTTTTTCCGACACACACAGAGAGAGAGGGAGAGATTGGGAGACCGGGAAATGAGTTGCATGAGTCGCTAGGTTGCTGGGCGTGCTATCAACTAATTGTGCGGCATTGTTTTGATACTTCTACCAGATATGGATTGGAATGCGCTTCGAGTAGTTCTTCCTGCCACCTTCCAAGTGGACCAGCTCATCTCAAAAGTTTTAAAGCTCATTTCAATGCAAATATATCACTTGCTGCTCCCTGGACTTTGATTCCAACTCTGGCTGGCAGTGACAAACGCCTCCAGGGTACTATATACTTATATATACATATATAGATATATGTATGTATTTACATTTGGAGTATATGTGTGCTTGCTTAGCCACATGTAATGAAAGTGTGAATGAAATTTTCATCTTTTTGTGCTGCAACTGCAGCCAGAGGAAAGTAGAAAGTTCAAATAGAATTTAACCCCAAGCGCATATTTATTACACGCTTCGCCCCTCGCTGCTTTTCCTGCTAAAAGCTTACGTAAAACAAACCCGTACACGTGTGTGTGAGTTTGTGTGTGTGTGTGTTTGTTTGGGTGTTCCCCTCTCTTTGCTGAAAATGACCTAAGGTAAAAAGAGATTTGCTGTTGCTCTGCAATCGGGGAGACGACACCCAGCAGGAGTTGCTTTACAGGAGTTGCCCTAGTTGCTCTCTATTGAAGGTTGTTGGCCTTTGGGCAGATTCCGAATGATATGTGTAGTTCTGCCACATAGTTTTTTTGATATTGCTTAATAAACTGAGTGCAAATCAAACTGTTCAGTTTTGCGTCCGAAAAGTTTCGATAAGGGTTAATTTGTACCCTTGAATTGTTAAATTTTAGAAATAGCTTTCAGTAAATTATATATTAAATTAATATATATATTTTTTTAAATTTGTTGATTTATAACTTTAATTTCAATTTTTAAGTTTTAAAGTTTATTTTGTAATTCAATATTTTTTCTATCCTTTTTTTTTAACTTTTTTGTACCCTGGATACTTTTGCTAATTTTTTTTTTTCTCATACCCCTTTTTGAGAAACCATGAATCTTAATGAATTTTAATCACATCAGTCTGACGGTATTTAACATTGAAATAATGGTGACTAATTCGGTTTCATTTGTGTCTTGGATATTTCCTCTAACCAAAAAGTAACCCCTTAACTCGAATGTGTCTTCGCCTGGATTGCGCATTTCATTACACATTCGTTGAGCTTGTGGCTCAAAGTTACTTGGCTAACCGAAGCGAGTTATTTCCACCCTTTAGTTGACAGATCGGGAAACCACTTCAACCGTAGCCGCTGTCAACTCAACACGAACTCAAACTCATGAAACTATAACAATAAAGACCGGAAATTAAAGTGTGAAAACCGGCAGGAAGTTGACTTGATTACAAGAGTGAGAGTGACGTAGACAGTGTGTGTGTGCTACATATATAAATATAAATATATATATAAGAATATATATATATATGAGAGCAAATATATAAGATAGTTAGGTAGCATAACTGGAAAATAGAAAACTTTACAATGCATTTCATTTGCTCAACTGTCAGCGGTTAGCCTGAAGCTAACTGTAGCATGCTCAGGAGACAGGACACAGCCACAGGCCACAAAAGGCGGCGTCTGTGATTGAATGTTAAACATTTAATTTAAACTTGCAACACACACACACATTCCCATTCCACACTCATGGCTGAGATTCGACATAATTTATGCACGCACATCAATTCAGATGCATCTAATTTGGTAAACAGGCAGCTCCACATCGTCACACCTGCCTGCCACACCACCAGACAAACTAGCGAACCGTGCTCTCGACTCCTTGCTGCCTTGATGTTGCAACGGCTTAAAATAGTTTTCATTTGTTTGCGTTGTACTTAGCTGGCTGCTGCAACATGTGGCATTGGCATTGTCACTAAGTAGCCTGTCTGCATCAGCATCTGCGACTGGGAGTTCGTTGCGCTTCGCTTGCGTACATGCAGCTCATTTAGTTGACATTCATAAACGTCACATGGCGCGCAATGTTTGACAATTAATTAGCCACAGATATGCCAGACGATGTCTACAGTTTACACACAGTTATTCCCTGGAAATCACTCATTGCGCTCCTCTCCAATTTGGATGGAATCTAAGCTTATTTATTAGTGCCATAATTTCACTTCAATGCCATATCTTGTCACATCACTGTGTAATTAAATATGTTGTTGTTTTGGAGAATGTATGGAGTTTACTTGCAATTTTTATACTATGATACCGAAACTATAATAGTATATTGGGTTTGTGCAATGTCCGTCATGCTGTCTGTCCTTAGAGATAGAGATTTGAAACTTACAACGCCCTTGACTTATGTAACGACCCAAAATCACGTTTTCAACTTTAAATGTACGATTGATCTAGAGGCCAAACTATGATTAAAACGCCCTTGCATTTGAAAATGCGTTGAGTTTTGACGAAGTTATGGCATTTTGAAGGTTCGACCTATGCCCATATGCCGATTTTGGACTATAATTTTGACTTGTGTTCCGACCTAAAATAACGTTTTCAACTTAAAATGTAGAACTGATGTAGAGGCTAATCTATGATTAAAACGCCATTGCTTTTTAAAATTCGTTGAGTTTTGACGAAGTTATGGCATTTTGAAGGTTCGACCTAAGCCCATATGCCGATTTTGGACTATAATTTTGACTTATGTTCCGACCCAAAATTACGTTTTCAACTTTAAATGTACGATTGATCTAGAGGTCAAACTATGATTAAAACGCCCTTGCTTTTGAAAATTCGTTGAGTTTTGACGAAGTGATGGCATTTTGAAGGTTCGACCTATGCCCATATGCCGATTTTGGACTATAATTTTTACTTATGTTCCGACCAAAAATCACGATTTCAACTTTAAATGTACGATTGATCTAGAGGTCAAACTATGATTAAAACGTCCTTGCTTTTGAAAATGCGTTGAGTTTTGACGAAGTTATGGCATTTTGAAGGTTAGACCTATGCCCATATGCCGATTTTGGACTATAATTTTTACTTGTGTTCCGACCTAAAATAACGTTTTCAACTTAAAATGTAGAACTGATGTAGAGGCTAATCTATGATTAAAACGCCATTGCTTTTTAAAATTCGTTGAGTTTTGACGAAGTTATGGCAATTTGAAGGTTCGACCTATGCCCATATGCCGATTTTGGACTATAGTTTTGACTTATGCTCCGACCCAAAATCACGTTTTCAACTTTAAATGTACGATTGATCTAGAGGTCAAACTATGATTAAAACGCCCTTGCTTTTCAAAATTCGTTGAGTTTTGACGAAGTTATGGCATTTTGAAGGTTAGACCTATGGCCATATGCCGATTTTGGACTATAATTTTGACTTATGTTTCGATCCAAAATCACGTTTTCAACTTTAAATGTACGATTGATCTAGAGGTCAAACTATGATTAAAACGTCCTTGCTTTTGAAAATGCGTTGAGTTTTGACGAAGTTATGGCATTTTGAAGGTTAGACCTATGCCCATATGCCGATTTTGGACTATAATTTTTACTTGTGTTCCGACCTAAAATAACGTTTTCAACTTAAAATGTAGAACTGATGTAGAGGCTAATCTATGATTAAAACGCCATTGCTTTTTAAAATTCGTTGAGTTTTGACGAAGTTATGGCAATTTGAAGGTTCGACCTATGCCCATATGCCGATTTTGGACTATAGTTTTGACTTATGCTCCGACCCAAAATCACGTTTTCAACTTTAAATGTACGATTGATCTAGAGGTCAAACTATGATTAAAACGCCCTTGCTTTTCAAAATTCGTTGAGTTTTGACGAAGTTATGGCATTTTGAAGGTTAGACCTATGGCCATATGCCGATTTTGGACTATAATTTTGACTTATGTTTCGATCCAAAATCACGTTTTCAACTTTAAATGTAGAACTGATCTAGAGGCCAAACTATGATTAAAACGCCCTTGCTTTTGAAAATGCGTTAAGTTCTGACAAAGTTATGGCATTTTGAAGGTTCGAGCTATGCTCTTATGCCGAAATTGTATCTTTATACAAATATTTACTTAAATTGCTATTATCCCATTTGGATTTTCTAGTGTTATGTCCTAATTGATTCCAAACTATTTGCTGTTAGTATGTCTCAAATTTAAACTGAAAACATCAATACAAAACTACCCCAAGAAGTATAGTAATTTTAATCTGCTAATTCAACAATCATTCAATTTCAAATTCCCACTTTAGATACGCCACTCAAATTTAGTTTTTTTTTTGTGCTCAAGGGCTTACCATGGGACTGCCAAAAAATGCAAAAAGTTCTGACCGAATCACAGCCATTTCCAAAGTAAACATTTTCCTCTCTCACCCTCTATTTGGGTTTGTTTTTTTTTGTTTATGTGTGTGGGACTATCAAGCAAAAAGCGCTAGGATTTTTATGTGTGGTTGCCAACCCCCTCTAGGAATCATGGTACTGGTCGCCTTGCACGAAATTTCCATTTAATGTGTTTGCGCAAAGTATTAAAAGGCAACGACGATTGAGTATCGAAAAGAAGTAAAGCAAACCCAGAAAGCATCCAGATAGCCAGAATGTGTGGGGGTGGTGCTTGGTATGGGGGGCATGTCCATTTCAAGGGTCCATAACGAGCGCAGGAGCTGCCTGCGGCCTGCAGCTTGCACCCAGCAGTCGCCAGAGGGCGCTAGCTGCTGAGTGATTGCCATGATAAGTGGCCCATTATGATGCCAGTTTGCACAGCGAGATTGCGCTGCGCTCCATTGGAGTCCGTCAGCTCTACAGTTCTACAGTTCCTCATTTCGTCAGCTCCTCAGTTCTTCAGCTCGTCAGTTCGTCAGTTGCTTCGTCTGTTTGCCAATTCTTTTTTAATGCATATCAAAGTGGGCAAAGTTCTGTCCCCAAAAAGTGCGTCATTGTTGTAGAACTGGACTCCTCTGTCCCGCTCTCGTTCGACTATTCTTGGTTGTTTTTTTTTTGTTCCCATCAGCATCTTTAGTGGAACGGCTGTTGACAAAAGACATTTAATTTTCCCTTAGTTTGCTTTGGTCCGCTTCTAGTATCTCTGCCATAAAGTTGGTCCTCCGTTTCGCTTTCCTCATTTTTTTTTTCGTGCCTGATTTTTGGTCTGTGCCAGCGAAAACTTTGATAAGTGAAATTTATTGTGGGCGCTTTGAGTTGTCTATTCTGCATGGGGACATTGTACAGCAAAATGCTCAACTGATGGCTCTGATGTCGTCTGCCCTCTTACCTCCACTGCCCGGATTTCTTGTCCTCTTAATGCTTTATGGCACCCATAGTGCAGTTTTAAACAGCAATCGCGGTTTTGTTGCTGTGACGAGTATAACTCAGATTTGTCATTTATCGGAACCATAATAATAAAGCTGCTGACTTGCTTTCATGAAATATTATAGTATGCAAGCTGTGAATATTTAAATTTGATGGATTCTAAATATGGAAGCTTTAAAACATTATGTATTAAACGATATTAATAAATCTATACAAAATCAGAAATCTTTAAAAATATATACATTATATATACGTATATAGGTGTATCAAGGAAATATATACTTACAACTTTTAAATATATGTGTATTTCGAATTTGACTTCTATTCTTTTAAAGCCACTTCATAATTGTATATAACTATAAGTTCTGATAGTGTGCAACAACTAATAAATGTCTTGCCACTCAATCCCCTGTTTGGTGGCACAACCCCGCCCCAGGCACCTGACACATACGTACGTGCGCATTATGCATCGATCATTACTCATGCTATAAAAGAAATCCACTTAATCTCGCAACGAAACATTCAAACATTTATTAAAGACATGACAGACCCTTTTGGGTTGTGGGGTTTTTGGGCAGCCCCCGTCTCATGAATTCGAGCCAAAAATGCAACAAAAGGTACAATTTATAGTTCGACACCCTTGGAGTGTAATGCCAAACCATCCAGGGGGCGATTTGGGGAGGTCGCACGCACACAGCCCGCCCTCGGTCCCAAGGACATTGGTTGGGTGGCAAAATGTAATTGCTGCCGCCCCAAAATTTGGCATAGACCTTGAAAAAAATAAAAATATATTACAACGAATAACATAGAAAGCCCCGTCAATGATGAGGTGAGGTGAAGTGAGGTGAGTGATAGAACTTAAAGCTCAAACGCCGGTGCGTATGCAATGAATATTTACGAGCGGGCTCCTTTGGGTCCTCAGAGGATTATTGGGCTTTATGCAATTGCGCGCAAGTAAAAATCTAATTTATCCGCCTGCCACCCTTCGTTTTGTTTGACAATTGCCTAAAATTATGCACTGCATTGGCATGAGACTCTGTCTGCCGGCACGTACCCATCCGCACCAGGATGGATGCTTTAAGGGAATTTCCCATAAAACTGGCAGGAAAAATTGCTTTGCTACTGGCTGCAGCTACCCTTTGTCTGTTAAAGACCAAGCTTAAGAATTTGGGGGTGGCTTCAAAAAATGTTCGGTGGTGGGTGGTGTTTGGTTGGGTGGTTGCGCTGATGGGTCTCCGGCCTCATCATAACACCACATGTTCTGAAATTGCTGACGGCGTCGCCACGTCGCCATCTCGTGTACTTCATGTAGATTTCTATCTATTCTATTGTCTGACTTTTACTCGTGGTAGATTTCAACATTCATTTCGTTTGATGAGGCGCAAAGTTGTGGAATTTATTGCCTTTGGTTTGGGCCTCGACAAAAAGTTAAGTGGATTTTACGTAAATTAATGAGTCCACTCCTTCCCAGCCTTGTGGGGTTGCAACTGATTATTTAAGTGTTCCAACAAATGCAAATTCAGTTGCAACTTTCGGGTATGTCAAAGGTACAGATATTTTCAAATTAAAGAAGTGCGTAGCTATTTTTAAATTATTTACCGAATTAACCGAATTAACGAGATATATTATTCGGCTCAAAATTTATTTGACTTGCATCAACAAATAATAAATTTTTAAGCTCTTTTTACCATATGTTTTGTATTTTGTGACACATTTTATTTGTATATTTTATTTGAAGTGTTATTAAAACCAAAGATGAATAACTTATCGTATTTTGCATCCACTACGTTTGTATAATCTAATCTCTTCTCTTCGACAAAGTATTCAGCAGTTAAAATGCCTTTTAAACAGAAGCACGCAATGCATTTGAATCTGAAATTCTACAATCTTAAGTCATGTACGAGAGCGAATGTCTGAAAACGTTATCCACGATTCCCTTGATTCGGATTCGCTGCACGGGTGAATTGGATGGCTCGTGGCTTCCACTGAAGCAGGATTGGAGCACCCGCTGGTGCACGCTGCCGGAATTGTATAAACAGATGTGCGCGAAGCGAATCCATAACTTTGAGACTCGTGAGAGCGATGTGTTTGTGGTGACATTTATGAAGAGCGGCACCACTTGGATGCAGGAGCTGGCCTGGCTGCTGCTCAATCAGCTGGACTTTAATCGAGCCAAGAGCTGCTTTTTGCCGAAACGTAGTCGATTCATAGAGTGAGACAATAAAATTCAAGTCAAATGTATTTTCCATTTAAGAAACCATACTTTGCGCAAATGTTTTAGGAATCTAGCTATGACAACGCCATTTATAGATACAGTAGCTGCGTGTGAGAGGATGGTCAGTCCACGTCTTATCAAATCCCACCTGCCAGCTCAACTGCTGCCTCGTGAGATTTGGTCACAAGGTCGTAAAATAATCTATGTAGCCCGCAATCCCAAAGATGTTGCTGTATCTAACTATCATTTTTTGAATGGCACTACACTCTGGAAGGGAGACTTGGATACATATATCGATGAGTTTGTGAATGACCAGATTGCATACACCTCCTACTGGTCACACATCATCGACTTTTGGCGAATGCGCAATGAACCCAACATTTTCTTTGTGACCTACGAGGAAATGAAACGGGATCTTCGAGATGTAATTGAGAGATTGTCCAAGTTTTTGGCAATACCAAACCTTAAAGAGGAGGATATGAATCAACTGCTAGATCATTTGTCATTTGAGAAAATGAAAGGTTGTTAACTGCTCTAATTCCTAAAATACTCTTATATAATCCACATTCCTCTTTTTAGAAAGCAGTTATAACAACTTGACAGGACGATTAAAGCTAAAGTTAACCACGACCCAGGATTTTGAGTTAGTTTTTAAAACAATCTTAAATTATGCTTTACTAAACTCTCTTCTCATTTTCTAGATTTATGCGACGTGGCATTGTGGGTTCTTATAAGGATGAGCTAAGTGCAGTTCATAAAGAAAAATTGGACAAGTGGACAAACGAGTTTTTGAAGGAACATGGTCTCACTGAGTCCGATATATTTGGTGAAATATAAATTTGCACAGTAGGAGTGGTATGCACCTTGAGAATAATCTGATTTATTTCTTCATCTAATTTTCAAATATGGAAAATAATAAAAAATGTATTATCCGGGTTTTATTAAACTACTTTTAAAGTATGGTTTAATTGCACCGATTAAAAAAGCTTTAAGAAATATGAATTTTCATATATAAATATCCCACCTTAAAAAAAGTTGTGTTTTATATTTATTATGAGTTCAACTTTTTCAACTTCTCAGACTACATAAGGAATTTATATTATTGATCGGCATAGTTAGCCGAGTCGATATGTAATAACCAGAAAGAATTGGACCACTTTATCATTAAGCAGTCGAAAGATAATATGAGCTGTTAACTGTAGGATTGAGGGGTAGGCTCCCTTTTTGACACAATGTGACTAGAGGAGGAAACATATAAATAAAATATTGTTTAAAGCATATAAAATCATTTAGAATATCTTAATCCTGTTTTCAATTATGACGCGTCTACTGCTTATTCACAATTGTTTGTTTTGCTATCCTCTTATTTTTTATAGGATTAATTTTTTATCTTAAGTCCGCATCGTATAAGTTCAAATAACATTTCTCTTAAACTCAGTTAAGCTGCCCAATCAGTGTTCTTTATGATGGTTGTGAGGTGTTATTAGTTATACAAATACAATACATAAATATTAAAGAAAATAAAATGATAATTTAATAGATAGCACGAGTGTAAAAAATGACACAATCCTACGTTCATTTAACTTTCTACTTTTGATAATCCTCTTATTAGAGTTCTTTAACCTCCTCCTCCCCGGAGGGTATCCTGGCTATCATCAATGCAATCCAATTCTAACACTCTATCTATTCGGAGCACTTTCAAGTATATGATATCTGCGGTATCAAAGTATAATAATAATAACAAAATTGCTGTAATACAATCTCTAAAGTACATTTCTTATCATGCTTTATGTATATAAAATTGGTATAATATAATTATCCCTTCTCACCAAAACCAGCAGTCGTTTTCAAATATTCGTCAGCTAAAGTCATGTACGAGAGCAAATCTCTTAAAACGTTGTGCACAATTCCTCTGATTCGGATGCGATGCACGGGTGAATTGGATGGCTCCTGGCTGCCACTGAAGCAGGATTGGAGCACTCGCTGGTGCACAGTGCGTGCATCCTTCAAGGAGTTTTGTGGGCAGCAAATCCATAACTTTGAGACTCGCGAAAGCGATGTGTTTGTCGTGACATTTATGAAGAGCGGCACCACTTGGATGCAGGAGTTGGCCTGGCTGCTGCTCAATCAACTGGATTTCAACGGAGCTAAGAGCCCTTTATTCAAACGTAGTCCATTTATAGAGTGAGAAAGCTAATAATTGATGGAAAAAAGTGCTGTACAAAATTGCCTGCTATCTTTTAGGAATCGTCTGATCGACCCGTCGTCCCTGGCTACAATATCTGCCTGTGCGGAGATGGTCAGTCCACGTCTTATCAAATCCCACCTGCCAGCTCAACTGCTGCCTCGTGAGATTTGGTCGCAAGGTCGTAAAATTATCTATGTAGCACGCAATCCCAAAGATGTTGTTGTATCTAGCTATCATTTTCTGAATGGCACTACACTCTGGAAGGGAGACTGGGATACATATATCGATGAGTTTGTGAATGATCAGATTGCATACACCTCCTACTGGTCACATGTCATCGACTTTTGGCGAATGCGCAATGAACCCAACATTTTCTTTGTGACCTACGAGGAAATGAAACGGGATCTTCGAGATGTAATTGAGAGATTGTCCAAGTTTTTGGCAATACCAAACATTAAAGCGGAGGAAATGAATCAACTGCTGCATCACTTGTCTTTTGATACCATGAAAGGTAGTTTTAGAGAAATCCACTGGGATCTAAAACATACATGTTATATGCACATTTCAAATTTCAGGAAACAAATATAGCAACTTGACTGGTCGGTTTCAGGAAGCGTATAAAAAGACTCCAGATTTTGAGTTAGTTTCAATACACTCCTAAATGATATTTCACTAAACTGTCTTAAACTTTTCTAGATTTATGCGACGTGGAATTGTTGGTTCCTATAAAGATGAGCTAAGTGCAGTTCATAAAGAAAAGATTGACAAATGGACAAACGATATTTTGAAGGAATATGGAATCACAGAGTCCGACGTATTTGGCGAAATATAATCTGCTGTGGTTCGGAATAATTATTCTTCCCCCAGCACAAAACTATAGAAAAGTGTTTTATTATACTATGATACCGAAGGTATAATAGTATGTTGGTTTTGTGCAATGTCCGTCATGCTGCCCGTCAGTCTGTACGTCTGTCCGTACGTCTGTCTGTCTTTTTGACTGTCCGTCTGTATAAACGTGCGTTTCGCCGACACCCTTAGAAATAGAGACTTGAAAGTTGGAAAGTACCCTAAAAATGTAAAGTGTCAAGGTTTTGGTCCTACGTCCACTAGGGAGCTAGAAAGCCGCTAAATTCGATTTTAGCAAATCGATAAATCCACATATCTCTCACAATTTAATGGATACAGTCAACAATTTTGGTTGGTTGGTTGTTGAGGATGTCTTTCAAAAATCGGCATGTGCCACGCGAACCTCCGACGTCCCCATCCCCCCCGCCCACAAAAAACGATAAAATCCCATATCTCCCGCAATTTAAGAGCTATAGCTACCAAACTTTAAAGTTATATTACAGCTAGAGTTACCAAACTTGTAAGGAAGATTATTAAAAGCATTCTCTTTAATTTTTTTCAACCACGCCCACTTCTCCACCCAAAATCTCGAAAATTTCATATCTTCTGTAATTAGAGAGCTACAGCCAAACTTTGAAGAAGGGTTACTATCTTATTTCTACCACAATCTAAAAGGCTAACTTGGGCTGTATTTCTAGGCTGCACACAAATTATAGTATCATAGTATTTCGCTGTCGGTTACGTCCGACTGCAACGTTATCTTTTGTTTATCTTAAGTTCGCATCGTATAAGTTCAAATAAATGTTTATAACATTTCTCATATACTCAGTTAATCTGCCCAGTCGGTGTTCTTTATGATGGTTATTAGGATGGTTATTAGTTATATAAAGACAATAAATAAAAGTAAGATACTGTAGTCGAGTTGGCTCGACTACGATATACCCTTAACCCAGTTAAATATATATTAGTTTTATTGGCAAATTTCCCTTTAAGATGATTTGCACTCAAATGTTCAGTTCTGCAATTGCATTTCTTAAAGAGTATTTTTACTCACAAGCCTGAACTGACCCGCACTTGTACAGGCATAGTAGTTATCGGGGCTCTGCAGAATACACACAAATATATTGACGCTAGCGTCGATTATCATGCCATCTCTTTCTCACACATGTGCTCGCCTATTTATATGTATACAGAAAATGCTTCGGCTGCTGACACCAATAAGATCAATATGAAAATATATTTTCGACTATAACTGTGTTGTTTCTTATCCGATCTTAATGATCGGCAATAGATCAATAATGTGCATATGCATAGTATTTATAAATTGTGGAATTTATTGCTATCGGAAATCGAAATGTATCGATAATTCAGAAACTGATACAGTTATCGATAAAATAAAGCAAACTTGATCTGCGCCTGGTATACGTTAAATTATATTCCAAATTTGAAGTTGCTAGATCCTATTGTCTCTGAGATCCGCGTGTTCATACAGACGGACGGACGGACGGACAGACGGACGGACGGACGGATGGACCGACGGACAGACGGACGGACGAACAGACGGACAGATAGACAGACATGGCTATATTGGCTCGGCTGTTGATCAAGAATATATATACTTTATGAGATCGGAGATGCTTCCTTCTGCCTGGTACATAAATTTGCACAAAACCATTTCACCTTTTTTACCCATTTTTAATGGATAAAGGGTAAACAAATTGGTATAACAAAATCTCTCAAGTACATTTCTTATCATGCTTTATGTATATAAAATTGGTATAATATACTTTTCTTTTCTGTTAAACTGAATTTGGCCAAGCAGTCGTTTTCAAATATTCGTCAGCTAAAGTCATGTACGAGAGCAAATCTCTTAAAACGTTATCCACAATTGAATTGTGAATTGGATGGCTCCTGGCTGCCACTGAAGCAGGATTGGAGCACTCGCTGGTACACAGTGCGTGAACCTTTCAAGGAGTTTTGTGGGCAACAAATCCATAACTTTGAGACTCGCGATAGCGATGTGTTTGTGGTGACATTTATGAAGAGCGGCACCACTTGGATGCAGGAGTTGGCCTGGCTGCTGCTCAATCAACTGGATTTCAATGGACATAAGATCTCTTTATTAAAACGTAGTCCATTTATGGAGTGAGAAAGCTAATAATTGATGAAAAAAGTGCTGTAAAAAATTGCCTACCATCTTTTAGGCATCTTCCGATCAAACCGTCGTCCCTGGCTACAATATCTGCCTGTGCGGAGATGGTCAGTCCACGTCTTATCAAATCCCACCTGCCAGCTCAACTGCTGCCTCGTGAGATTTGGTCGCAAGGTCGTAAAATAATCTATGTAGCACGCAATCCCAAAGATGTCGTTGTATCTAGCTATCATTTTTTGAATGACACTACACTCTGGAAGGGAGACTTGGATACATATATTGATGAGTTTGTGAATGATCAGATTGTATGCACCTCCTACTGGTCACATGTCATCGAATTTTGGCAAATGCGCTATGAACCCAACATTTTCTTTGTGACCTACGAGGAAATGAAACGGGATCTTCGAGATGTAATTGAGAGATTGTCCAAGTTTTTGGCAATACCAAACATTCAAGAGGAGGATATAAATCAACTGCTGCATCACTTGTCTTTTGATAACATGAAAGGTAGTTGCAGAGAAATCCACTAGGATCTAAAACATACATATAATATGCACATTCCAAATTTCAGGAAACAAATATAGCAATTTGACTGGTGGGTTTAAGGAAGTGTATAATACGACTCCAGATTTTGAGTTAGTTTCAATACAATCGTAAATGATATTTCACTAAACTGTCTTCTACTTTTCTAGATTTATGCGACGTGGTATTGTTGGTTCCTATAAAGATGAGCTAAGTGCAGTTCATAAAGAAAAGATTGACAAATGGACAAAAGATTTCTTGAAGGAATATGGAATCACGGAGTCCGACATATTTGGCGATATATAATCTGCTGTGATTCGAAATAATTATTCTTCCCCCAGCACGAAACTATAGAAAAGTGTTCTTTTTTTTATATTATCACTATTTCTTGAGCACTATTGAATTGTGTTGAATTTGCTTCGTATAAGGATTGTATTAAAAACATTAATATAAAATTTAAATATTATTTTTATAGAAAATTATTCTTGTTTTTCAGAAGAAATGTAATTTCATGATTTTAACTAGCATCCTCATATTATTTTTTATTATTTTAAATTTTTTAAAAATCAATTTATTTTGTATATTTTAAAATCAATTGTAATATTGAATACCATTTTACATTATTAAATTTACTTTCGGTGCATTATAGAGAAAAGTATTGTTTATTGAGTTTTATGCGTCTGCTTATGAAAATGGCCTATTTGTTATTAATTATTTTTAAAATTATATGTAACAAATCTGCGACCGATGGGTTCACACCTCCGCCCAGTGCACACTTACAAAAATGGGAAATTTCCCTTCTTATTTACCTACCTTAACTTACTTATAAAGAATTCATTTTAATTCATTTTCAAATTTTTCTTTATATTTTTTTAAATATTGTAGTCCAGTTGACTTCATAAATTTGATGTGACAAACAATTTTTTGATATTTAAAAAATACGTTTTATTTGTAGGTTGCCAATCAAAACGAGTATTTAATTTGCTTTAAGGTCTACAGTAAAGAAAAATCATATTTTTAAATATCAATTTGCAAAATTTCACTATTTACAGTTTTTATTTAATGTAATATGAGATTAAAATCTTATTTTCGATCGGTTTAATCTTCCGTCTTAAGTCCGCTCTGCAACACTTTCAACAGCTTACAAACTTTCACAACGTATAAGATCAAATAAGTGGCGTATAAGACTTAAGCGTTGCTCTTCGACTCAGTTAACATGTTCAGTCTTGGTCAAAACGTGAGCGGCCTAAGCCGCCATAATCTTGATGTGTGCTTTACGATGTTGGGTCGTGAGATATTATTGAGGTACAAGAAAATCATTTTATTGCTAATGATTCTCATTGCAATTTGCAATGTGGTCATTTACCTTTATTTTATGGAATCGAACAACGAGGCAACAATAACAAACGGAGTGATTAAATTGACAACCAAAGATGCAACAGCAAATAATGAGATCAGTCAGCTGGCTGGCAAGGGAGAGAATCTGGTAATGGCCGAACTGGGCGCACTGGGCAGACCGGCGAAGAGCAACTGGAGCGCTGCTCAGCTCTTGGCCATGGAGCGCAGTCAGCTCGAAACGGGTTATAATGCTTGGCTCTCAGAGCGCATATCGCCGGAGCGAACGCTCTTCGACATGCGGCATCGCAGGTGAGTAACAGCCGTATAAGAGTTGGCATATTTGAGTTAACTGTTAAACTGTTAACAGCTGCAAAAAGCTAAAGTATCCGCTGCAAAAGCTGCCGGCAATCAGTGTCGTTATCACCTACCACAATGAACAGCCGAGCGTTTTGTTGAGAGCGCTAAGCAGTCTGAGGAGAAGAACGACAGCCAGATTACTGCATGAGATTATATTGGTGGATGATGGCAGCGATCTTGGAATGCTTGGCAATTTCAGTGGCTATGTTGAGGACAAGTTCAAGGGCCTGGTGCATCTTCAGCGCCAGGAGAAGCAGCTGGGAGTGATGCAGGCACGACTGGCGGGTGCACAGAAGGCTCAGGCGGATGTTCTTGTCTTTCTGGATGCTCATGTGGAGGTCACTCATGGTTGGCTGCCGCCTCTACTCCTGCCGCTACTGGAGAACAACAAGACCTGCACCACGCCTGTGGTGGACACCATAGACTATGATAACTTTGCGTACAGACGTGGAAAGCCAACGCGTGGCTTCTTTGACTGGGACTTTAACTATGTGCAGCTGCCACTGCGCAGAGAGGATGAGCTGGCTTTGCCGGCACCTCATGAGAATCCCATCATGAATGGCGGCCTCTTTGCCATTTATCGCAAGTGGTTCTTTGATCTGGGTGGCTATGATGAAGGTCTGCGCATTTGGGGCGCCGAACAGTTTGAGCTGAGCCTCAAGATTTGGCTGTGCGGTGGGCGACTGTTGGAGGTGCCCTGCTCTAGAGTGGGACACCTGTACAGGAATGCCAGCTTCAAAATTCAGTACACAAAATCTGATAGCACGGCTTTAGCTAGGGTGAGAGTAGATTAACTGAGAAAATAATCCAAAACAAATTTCCTCTAATGATTCTCCTCTGCAGAATTACAGGCGAGTGGCTGAGGTCTGGCTGGATGAGTACAGGGACAAGTTGTATGCGAATCTGCCCCACTTAACCCACATCAAGGTGGGTTCGCTGACCAAGCAGAAGGCACTGCGTCAACGCTTGCAGTGCAAACCATTTAAATGGTTTTTGGATCACCTGGCCAGCGATTTCCTCGAGCTGTATCCTGTGGACGAGCCAGAGGATTATGCCTTTGGCGTTGTGCAGAACTTGGCGGAGCCCTCGCTCTGCTTGGATAGGTCGGAGGGTGCAAAGCATCCGCAACTAATGCCCTGTGATGTGGACCTCATGTATCCCAAGCTGGAGCAAAAGTGGTCCTTGAGCCATTTTCGAGATCTGCACTCGAGTTTTCATTGCTTAGAGTTGCAGAAGCAAGAGCCCAATGCTGAGATTTGGCTCTGGCAATGCCATCACCATGCTGGCAATCAATTTTGGTCCTACGACACCAATACCAACCACATTGTCAATGGCCAGAGCAAAGATCAGCAACGTTGCCTGGAAGCTCGGGTGGAACAGCGCAAAGTCGTCGCAAATCCTTGTGATGTCCAGAATCTGCAGCAGCAGTGGAAATTTGGATATGTTAATGAAAGGCGACTCGAAGACTTTTGGAAAAATGTACCCAGATAATTCTGTAAGATATGAGAGAGTGAGAGATAGCAATCTTGAGTACAAATCTTACACACCTAAATGTACTATAAAAAAAAAGATACTCGTAAAATATATAATATTAAATTATTTCTGTCTATCTTTTATTTTTATATAGTATTATTGGTGGATATTTCGAAGAATTTTCATTTCAGTCATGGGTCTCTGGGTAATCCATAAATGTTCAGCTGGAACATTTATAAAGATTGTATATATTTGATATATGTACATATATTCTTTGCTTTGCGCAATTGAAATGAATTTACATTTTGATTACAAATATAATATTTGTCTATATTCTATTGTCCACAACAAATTCATGTTCTCCCCATGATTGTAGGATCGATCGACAAAGTGTGTGTGGCTTTAAAGCGGTTTATTCAGTGAATTGCCCAAGTGAACGATTATTTCGAATGGCAAAAATCGGTGATAACCCAAGTGATCCCGACTATCACCAACTAGAACATTGACATTGGTCAGACAACGACCTTAGTCATTGCTCAGGGACAGCAGCCCTATCGTTTGGTACATATAAGTCTAAATGAGTATAATTAAGCTAAATGAATTTGGATTTAAGTTCGGGTAAGTTCGTGATTATCAGCATCTCTTAGCTGGCAGTCGGAGTAGATGAGGTCTTTGGGTCATGGAGATGTTCTATCACAACACAGCTCATGGAGAGTTGTAAAAATAGTAATGATTGAAAAATTGGAAGAACTTTGAGTCATATTTGGCATTTAGAAACCCATCGACATCGTCAAAGTGATATTTCAGATTGCGAAAGACTCCTTCAACTCCTAGAGGGGATTATAGCTGACAGTTAGAAAGTGATCGAAGTGCCTAGACCAGGTGTATCTGATGTGAATCCTGGCGACAGTCGAAGGTGGATATGCAAAATATATGTGCCGCAGGCGGAGGCGCCTTCAACTTTGCATCCCTTTGCAGCAGTACCGTGAGCAGCAGGCAGAGCAGTCTGCTTATGGAGAAAAAAGTGGATCTTGGTGTAGCAGCTGGGGTTAAAAATGCTAATTTTATTCAGAAAGAAGCGTCGCGTGCTAAACAATCGTCGCATTTAAAAAAAAACTAACACTGAAATCTCAGCAGCATTGAAGATGGACTTGCGGTCTACAATTTAATTATATTGAGTGCTTTTGTCTGTCGAAGTCTGCCCCGGCTGCCACCGCATCCCTCCTCGCAACTCTCGATTGGCTCGCCGCACACAAATTGCCTTTTTCAATTAGAAATATTAGCTCACCTCTCCGGGTGGCAACTCAGCGATGCCTTCGCGTGCTACTCAACCTGATGTTGAAGTTGAAGTTGAAGCTGTTGCAAGTTGAGTTCGAGAATTGAGGAGTGCAGTTTAATATGAATACGATGAGTTCTAAACTGGCGAACTTCAGGGTGTGTACTTTAAGTGTTTGCAAGTCTGATATGTTTTGAGTTCTCAAATGTTGAAGTTGTAATAGTGGAGGGGTTGAAGTCACAGGGTAGGGTTTAAGCTTTGAGATGGAATAGTGGAACTTCAACGAATACATTTAGTTTAGATTAAAGCAAGTATTTCTTACCTCTAAAAATTAAATATTTTAAAACGCATTTCATTTGAATTTGTTGCTTAACTATTCTGATGTGTGGCTTAGCAATCAGTCAATTTCTGCAACCAAAAACAACACTTTGTCAGATTTTGCATACACATCCGTACAGACTGTAAAAGCAAACAAATATTTGACATAAAAGATAAACATGTCAGCTATTGTTGTTGACGAAAAAAGGTGTTTTGCAAAAACAATAACAAAAACAATCGCTAAAAACACTTACATAATACATTGTGTGAGTTCACGTGAAACTGTCAAAAAGGGGAAAAAAAACTAAGAGTAGAAAAGATTAAAGACAAGCTAAGGTAAACGATATTTGTCCATATGGGGCATTAATGTCTCAGTTTACGTGCTCAAATTACCAGATGAGTTTTCATTGTTGGCTAACAGGTTGGCAGTAAACAAAAGGCCCACACAGCCATAGGTAAAGTGACGGATGAGACAGGAAGCAGCAGCAGCACCAGAAAAAAGCGCAATATTGCATTCAATTTGCCTTTCGCCCTTTTTGCCCGAGGGATTCCAATAGCAATGTCGATTGTGGAGTCCTGTTGGCAGGCATGCTGCAACAATGACACTTTGCAGTTGCAACAAAACGGAAGTAATTTTGCACAGACAAAAGGCCTGGGAAAACTGAGACCTGGGACAGGCAGAAATACTTTCCATTGATGAACACGTATCTCAATGTGGGCTGAAGTTGGCTGAGATTGTGGACCCGTATGTGGCATGAATTATGTGAGAAACTGTTGAGCTAAGTAGTTAGATGATAGATGATATGTGGGTTACACGGAAGTAAGCGTAAACGTAACTGTAAACGTAACCCAAGGTGCCGCCACCCTCTGCACGTAATTGAAACATCTGAAATAGTGAAACACGGAAACACTTTGGCAGCTGCGACAGTTTTGTGGTATCTCTATTAGGTAAGGTAACAAATGCATGGAGCTGTGCACAGGTTAGCCAAGAATGTGTACTTTATGGCTAAAATAATATAGAAAGTATATCTTCACTTTGATCAAAAATTGACTCAGCTCTTGTTCTTATTCCTTGTTTTTTTGCGATCTCTAAAATGGAAAATTGTGTGATTCTTAAAACCGGGCTTTTCTTTTCTTAATAAATTTTTTCTAATTCCAATTCAAAGTTTAAAAAATATATATATGCAATTAAAAAATACAATATCCAATTTTATATTAGTTTTCTTGTTACTTATTATTAAACATTAATATTTCACATATATTCGCATATTTACTATTTTGAAATATATCTTATTAGAAACATAATTCTGAAAAAAAAAAATATAACAGTTTTATCTATTAAATGAAAATTATTTATAAAACTTACATTTTCTAGTTTTTAAATAAAAACGTCCAGTTCGTAGCCAAATTTGTTCAATTGCTGAATAATTTTCAATTATAAAGCGCAATTTTTTCATTACAAACAAAACTTTATAAGCAATAAAAAGAGGTTATGCTCAATAAATTCATAACATTTATTAAAGTGTAAATATAATGACGGAATTAATAACTAATTATGCTTGACTAATTTAACAGCTAATAATAAGTAATTAAAGCCATTGAAGTATCGAATTAAATGTTATCATATAAAATAGATTTTTTTATTACATTTTCTGATTATTTCTGGCAATTTTTTCCGCTAGAATGGGACTGTCACAAACTTTGTTCTGCAAATCAAAAGAACAAACTCTGCAAGTCCAAATTAGTAAGGCAAACGCTGATCTGTTGTGCATACAAGAAAACCAGAGACACGAAAATTTTGAATACACATAAAGCGATATGCAAACAATTCGTATTTGAAAAAAAAAAAACCGTGTCAACAAGATTCGGCAAGTTGAGATCCGAAGATCCGTTTCTCAATGAATGGCGACCCACAGCAAACAATGCCAAGTTCAAGACGCAAATGTGCGCAGTAAACAAACTAAAAATAAAAAAATAAACAAAAATCAAAATCAAAAATGGAAAAACAAAAAAAAAAGGCCAACACTCAACACGCTTACAGATAAACAAATTCTGTACACACGGGTCAGTCTGAAGTGTTTCTGTGTGTGTTTCTGTGAAATTGTTGATTTATTTGCCAGACAAACGACCAAAATAATTGTAGATAATGACGATAAGGTGAGGTGCTATTCGCCTGATATTAGTTGGATGGTTTTTTCTGCCATGAACAACATAAAACCGGTTCGCTGAAGGTTTAAGTGTTTTTGGAAGTATTTGTTCTTCTCTAATTAAATTTGCAAAACGATGTCTGCCGGCTGTCTGTGCCCGGTTCAAGCTCAAGAATAAACGCTTTAGTTTTGCTTTTCAAAAATCTAAGAAAAACTGAAAACATTTTAATTACCAAGTCGATAAGCTGCAAAGTGGTAGTAGACAAGTTGTCTCATTTAGAGGCCCATTAAAGTCAACTTAAATGCCTCGATTTTTCATATCTTGTCTCTCTTTCCCGCAATCGATGGTGTTGACATCATATCTAATAAATTTCCAATTATGTGTGTCGGCATAAATTAAATCAAACTCCCATTGACAGCTCTCACTAAGACTTAATTGACCCTTTAACACTAAGTTGTATTGCTTGGAAATAAATAAAATCCGAAACAAAAAATAGTAGCGATAAGCGTAAATTTTGTATACTTAAATTGTAATGAACAATTGGAAGTGCGCAATTCACAAGAAAAATAAATATTATCAAATTTTGAAAAGGCAATTTGGGATTATTATATTTATTATATATGTTATGTTCACTTTGCAAATAAAATATATACATTTTATTAGTAATACATTTAATGAATTATTTTAAGAAAATGTTGAGTATTGAATAAGAAATAAGTATATTTGTATAGTTATTAATATGTAAACTAAACTAAACTGAACTGAAAGTGGTTTTATGCGACTAGTTGAAATATCTATTCATGATTAGCTATTATTATATTAACTAGTTGGAACATCTAGGCATCATTAGAATTAATTTCAATTGTTGCTATACAGCGTAATCCACATCTTAAGTCCAAATACCGACCTCAAATTTTATTTGAGTATCTTTGTCTTGGGTCTGAGAAAATGTTCACTTTCAATTTGAAAGAGCTAATCAAATTTGTACCAATTATGAAAGAAAAACTCCCCGGAGTGCAATCAGCTGAACGCATATGCATATTGTAGTTGTTGTACTTATTGTTATTGTTTTTGTTGTTGTTGTTGTTACTGTTGCCGCTTGACGATGACGACAAAAGGCAGAGTCAGATAAAAGTGCTCTCTATAGATACTTCCTCGTTGCCGTGGCACTGTTGATAAAGGAAACGCTGTGTGAGCCAAACCACAAAGCGGCAAAGGAAGTAAAGAAACCGGAGAAAAGAAAAGAAAAGAAAACGAAAACGAAAGATACGAAAAGAATGAAACTGAACGGAACGAAATGGAACCGAAGTGTCACATAAACCCATAGCCAGAGGCTGATAACTTTATCAATGAAAAGTCAAGTGCGGGTGGGAGGGGGGGGGGGGGGGTGGATTGGAAAGGTGGAGGGAGGGGGTTAAGCGTGCAGTCGACCACATAAAGAAGTTAAACGAATGTTTTGAATGTCATAACAATATGCAAGCGATAAAAATGATGACAAAGACTGAGAGCCGGCAATTTATGGAGGTCAACCATTCAAATTAAGTTATGGATTTTATGATCGACTTTGTTTTTGTTGTAGTAGCAGTTGTAGTAGTGGTAGTAGTGAAGCTATAAGATGCAGCACCAGCATCCAATTGCTCATCGTTCTTAGCTGAGGCACATGGAGTTCGAGTCCACTTAATAATGCCTACCAGGTGTGCTTCACAGGCATCGGTGTATTCCTATTTGCGGAAGGTTTACTCAAGGAAGTGTGTCTTCTGGAACAGTGAATCTGCAATGATGATTACCCCACTCCAAACTCGACTGTGACTATGACGAAGAGTCGTTTTACTTCTATTGCTGACGATTGTACGAAATGGGGTTTTTGATCTATGCCAGTCAAGCTTCACTAAGTTGAGATTGTGCAAGTTTGACTTATCAGCTTTTTAGTTAGTTTCTATTTTTAGTTAGTTGTGTTTTGTAGCGTGCAGTTCCTCCGTTCATTCTTACGGAAGTTGAAGTGCTTCTTAATGAACTCTAGGTTTAATAATAATACAATTGTGTTTTTGCTGAAGGTGCATTCAACTTCACACAGTAAACATCTTTTTATGTTAGTAAACAATAGCGCATAGTAATTATTATGTTTATCTTTTCAGGTTTGCCTTTGAGCTTTGTAGCTAAACTATCAAGTCTCATTTCCTACATTGTTTTTGAGTGAGAGTTAATCAAGAGATTTGCTCAAGTGCTAATCCAATTTGCTGAGAAATTGAGTGAAGAACTTCAATGATGCATAGTTTAAACCCTATTTTTATGGACTACATCATGTTAGTTTTATTTGCTTTCAGTTTATTCCAATATTGTGACAACAAACACACAACTTAAGCCCTACAAATGGCCACAATTAAAGATTTACCAGTTAAGGTCATAAAATGCAAATCCCTGCCCAGACTCCAACTACTCATAGCATTTTGTGCTTGGTGTATTTCTCTGGAAAAACCTAGCCAGCAACAAAGGCAACAACCTGCTGCTCCGGACCAAACTAATCCGATCCAAGCCAATTCAATTCAAGCCAAGCCAAGCCAAGCTAAACAAACATTAAGTTACAATATAAAATCTTTGGGCCATAAAATTAAAACACAGCCAAATACGCAGAAGAGATGAGGAAAACCCAACGGAAAACAGAGCAACACAAAGTGTGTGCTGGAGCGAGATAGCAACATGTTAATCTTGCAACGCGAAGCTTATCAGTAAAACAAACCTGCAAGCAACCTACTTTATATGTGAATGTATCTCAATCTGTAGCTGTATCTGTATTTGTTGCTGCGTCTGCATCTGCGTCTGCATGTGTATCTGTATCTGTATCTGTGGCTGCTGTGGCTGCTCCCAGTTTTGGTAAACCCTTTTGCCCCTTATCCAATTGCTGCGCTTTGATGTCTTCTGATGCAAGCGCCCAGATAGGAACCGTTAGCAGTTACTAAGCCAGTTAACCCTCTCTCCCTTCGACCGTCTCGCTGTAACTCTATTTTTTATGAGTTGGTTTCACATTAAAGTTGGACGAGCATCTTGCTGCATGCCCATAACTTTGACTCTGATATAACTTTTATTTGCATTTTGTTCCTTTTTCTCAGAACTTTTACTTTTGCAGCCGGCGGCGGCAACTAATTTGGTTTTTTAACTAAAACAAACAGATTCTAAAAATGGCCAAGTAAGCATTAAGTTAGTCAGTGCAGCATTTCGCACATTCTCAACAGATTATTAACATGACGAACTTGACCTTATTTGAGGCTTGCCAACTTTTAAGTCTAAGCCAGCTGCATTCTCAATGTCAAGATTGTTGCAAAGCTTGTTTGAAGCGTTGTTGAAAGCTTGAGGCAGTTATGGATTTCAAATCGGTGCAACTGAAGCTTTAAAGTCTAACAACACATTTGTCTCGCATATCTGAAAATTGGTGATTACAAATATCTCACACTAAAAATCACATAATTTATTGCAATGTTTTCTTAACAAATTATTCGTTGCTAATAGTTATGTTTGTCTGTTATAAGTGCAATTAACTAACAAGCTTGTGATAATGAGCTACAAAACAAATAAAACTGTCATTTGAATTATAGCACAGATTTACATAAATCAGATGAATAATAGTTGTTAATGATAAGCCATTTGCTTAATATTCAGGTAGTTCTGGACCACCTGCAGTTGTAATATACACTTTAAATAAAAGTACTCAAAAGCTTTTAGTACAATAAATATTAATTTTTAAATATTTATTCAGGCGACACAATCGTCTCGACATTTTAGATAAGCAAACAAATCAAAACAAAGATTTTGCCATCTTTTTGTTTTTTTTTATTATTATTATTATTTTTTGTTGTGTTTTATGTTTGTTTTTTATCTAAACCTTTCATTCACATTTTTAGGTCGTTAATTACGTGGAAGTTAAATAAATGGCATGTAAATTCAGCAGCGTCAAGTTGTGTTCTAAAAATGTTTGCTCACCTCGAAAGGAAAAAGATAAACATTTTAATGCATAATATTTAAACGCAATTAACTCAAAAATGTAAAATGTAATAATCCGTGAACAAGGTGAACAAATTTTCTAAACGAGAGTGTCACGTTAAATGCAAATAAAAATGTTTAAAGAGTTAAGTTAAATGACACCTAGGCGGACACTTCCAAATAACCAATAAAATATGTAAATTCTCAAATTACTTTCTGTAAATTGCAAAGTGTGCACAATTTTTAGTGGATAATTTTGTAATTTTTAAATTTTTTTAAAGTACCTGTACTTGATATTTTACTTTTACTTTTTATCTTTAAATACCCTACTTAATTTCAGCCTTTAATTATTTAATTTTCTGGACCTTGCGCAAAAATAATATTTATATAACTTGCGCAATTGTTTTTACGGTATTACCCATTTCATTAAACGCGAAACAATATTTATATATATAAATAAATATATATATGTGTATATATATAAATATATATATTTTTTTATTGACCAATTAATAATATTTATATATGTAGTGTGTTTATTTAAAAGCTCGCTTCTCGTCACTAATGTGAACATTTTGAAACTGGCTTGCCAATATTTATTTCGTATATATCTTTTTTTTTTTTGCACCACCTACAAAAAAGTGGGTCAAATGTTGCGTATGACGTCGTCCAATTCGGTTACGGATTCGAATACGTCGCTCGACCGGTTTTCACTTTCAAAAGTCGGCGGCGAGGCGTCTGCAGCTTTGTTGATTCCCGATCCCCGTTCGGCGGCCAACGAATTTGGCGCTTAATTGAAAATTCATTCAACTAAATGCCGCTGCCGTAGGATGGCGCTTAAGCCAAGTTTAGTGTTTTGGCCTATGTCGTGGGTTAATGTGCATTTTATTAATAAATTGTTCGTTTCATTAGGCTGGCCAACAACAGTCTCCTCCACAGGGCAACTTTCTCCCCATCTGCATCTCGTTATTGCTTTTTAATAAATTGTTTGCCCTTTGGTTGCGCTTTCTTTGAGCTGAAGCTGAAGCTGCCTCTGCATTTGTATATTTGAATTTGTTCATTTTTTATTTGAATTGTAAGCTAATTATGTTGTTTATGTTGTATAATATTTTGATATGCTGTCCGAACAACACGTGTTTTGTTGCTCTTGCCACAAACTTCGAGGCGTGCCATATCAAATGCAAATGAGAACTATTCAGTTGATATTACGATACGAGTAGATTTCACAGTCAGCCTAAAGCGTGACTTAGGTATTAATATTTGTGGCTATAACCGTAAAATATCTGTTAGATCTTACATCAACTATTACGCTACAAATCCATTAGCTGAGCAATTAGTTTGTATAAACAAAAACTCATTAGCAACAATCTTAAGTACGCACTTCACAAATGCGCTCATTAATTATTATTGAACAAAACTTTAGCAATATCTAGAGAACTATCAATTGATGTTAACCGATAAGTTGCATAAGTGTTAATAAATATCATATTCACAGTATAATAATAAATAAATATCATAATACAGCGATTACAAATAATTTAATAGGTAAACTGTTAATGTTTTGTTTATTCCTAAAAAAAAGAAGGTGTCTAAAGTTTAAAAATGGAAAGTTGAAATAATAAATTCAACTGGTTGGATATTCGCTGACTGCGACTATTTCGAATAACGAAGTATTTCGAAAATATTAAAATAATAATAATAATAGTAACCGGATTCCACTATTCTCAGCATTTCTTACACACCCATTTGGCGATTCCAACATAATTCTCCGTGCACGTTTGAGTGATAAAATTACTGTTTTGCAAACTGAATAAGAAAACAATTAATTAAAAAAATAAGACAGGTAAAACTACTTTTCTGCAAGAAACCAAATTAATAAAACAACTAAAGCTTTAGTTGACTGCGCTCGACTTCGATATACTCAGCAGGTCTTTAAATATGTATATAATATATTTGTAATATAAATATTTCCCAATGGAATCGTTCTCATTTCAGATGACAGGCTGAAAATTAATAACTATGGCGACTAATGTTGATCAAGAATATATATACTTTATAAGATCAGTTACATAATTTGGCACTAAACCATTATACCCTTTTTACACATTTTCATTCATTATAAAATCAAATATCAAAACTGGTAGTTTCATATTCCTATTTTGCTGTCAGCATGAAATTAAAATAAATTAGAACATATGAATAATATTTATTTAATTATATGAACAACAATAGCTTAACACTCTTGAAAATTAAGCTATTTGACAGTTAATTTATTAGATAATAGTATTAATAATAGATGCCTGAAAAAATGCCAAATTTTGGTTGATTCACATAGATTTTACGTAAGTTTAACAATTAGTTAGGTAACACATCAAATTGCATTAAAATCCAAACAGTCTTTTTAATCATTTTATTATATTCTATATATTTTTCCATACGCTATAAGTATACATATATAATTTATTGTTCAAGTCACAATATCTTCCGAGAAAAATCATAAAAATACAATAACAAAATATTGTTAATAAATAATTTTACAACGTTTAAAAAGGCTAACAGTTTACATAGATTAGATTGATGTTTACTAATTCAGTGATACCTTTAAATTTAGAAATATATTATGATTCATAATTCAATTAATTCAAAATTTAATAAATATAATAAATAAATATAATAAATATAATAAAAAAATTGAACTTCCAATCTTTCTTATTTCCTGGAAGTAGATTCAAATAAATACGAGAAATATTATTCAGAACAAGATAACTTATGTGGAATTGGTAAAGTAAAGTCTTTTGTTCTAGTCGAGAATATTATTAACATATCAAAATAATAGAGAATACCGCTGTTCGTATTTGTTTAAGAACGCAAAACACAATCAGTTTTGGAACGTAAATTGAGACTACGTGAGTTGATTTATTATATGTTCAAATGTGTATCTGGAGTTTAAGCTGGGAACTCAGTCTGGGCACGCTTTGATGTGGCACGCGCATGCGCAACATTTTTGGAATGTGTTTGTGTTTTGCGTTGCATGATTTTGATATCTAATTTGCACACAATGCGAATAGAAATTTTGTTTTGTTTTTAACTATTTTTTTGTTTTTGTTTTTGGACAGCAAAGTGTTCTGTGAAAACAGAAAGCAAACGCAAGTCTGACTTTTGTGGTGAGTCATTGGTTCAGTGAAGAGCCGCTCTGGGGGCCCACTTAGGATGCATTGAAAATATCATAAAGTGTCAAATAAAGTTACGACTGTCATAAATTGCAATTTCAATTAAAATATATTATTTGCACGACTGCAAAATGTGCAACAAAATGCAAATTGCAGTTGGCACCTTTTCGCACATGCATATCAAGTGGATCCCCCCCGACTTCAAATTGAATGATTAATGTTGAGTTGAATAATTTTTATTATCCACTTTATAGTTGTGGCAAGTAATTGGCTTTGTGCTCACCTGACCTGCCCCATAAGTTTAGTTGGAAACGCTTTTATATAAATGTTTTTGCTATTTTGTAGATAATTTGTTGTTGTTGTCACAAACAATAATTGCGAAATGGATTGCACAGATAAGCCAGCAAATCGCAACTTGGCCAACTAAAAATGCGATAGGGGAAAAATACAAATAGACAAACAAATGAAAACAGCAATCGAATGCTTTGTGCAATCGAATAAAATTAGCATACTAACGCTCTCAATGGCAATGACATTCTTGATAGAGATAAGTAATCTTAGTTACTAGCTGCTATACCCAGAACTTGAAAATATTCTTGGTATTTGAAATAATTTCTAAATATAAAAAAAGGTTAGAAATGGCAAACTTTATAATCTAAATTCCCTAAAATTTTCAAATCAAAATATATAAATTTATAAATTATCAAAATGTTGTAAGTGAAATTTAAAAATTAATAATTTTTAAGCAACAAAACTTTTGTTAAAAAATACTATTGATTTTCATATATAAGTAAAGAAGTATTTATAGTCTTTGATTTTTTAGAAATATACTTACCCAGAACTTGAAAATATTCTTGGTATTTGAAATAATTTCTAAATATAAAAATAGGTTAATATTTGAAAGATTTTTTAATTAGAAACACATTTCTTAATAATTGAAATTATATTTTGTAAACGTAGAAATGCGAAACTTTATAATCTAAATTCACTAAAATCGTGAGATTTTTTTTGCAAATCAAATTATATGAATTTATAATCTATCAAAATGTTGTAAGTGAAATTTAAAAATTACTAATATTTAAGCATCAAAAAGCAGCTTTTTTAAAAAAGACTATTGGTATAAATTTAAGTAAAGAGGTATTTATAGTTTTTGATACAACATTTCGTTTTAGAAATATACTTACTGCATAAAAAGGCAACTGACAAAATATAACGAATTTTAAAAATTGACCAATATTTTTTCTGAGTGTAGAGCAAGTGTAATAAAAGGTTTACTAATGTAGTCAGTAATTGTTGAACTGTTAACGCCGACTCAATATTTTAATTGATATTGGAAACTAAGTTAAACTGGTTGGCGAATTTAGTTAGATATTCATCTAGTCGGATTTTAAATATAAAAAAAAACACATTTTATTACCGTTTGTGCGATGTTTAACTGCCTTTTTGTATTTACGAGTATTTTATTTCAACAGCACTATTTATTTATGTGCAGTTTAAGTTTAGCAGATCACAACTAAACAGATTTACAGATTTGCATAGCTGAACCGAGCTGAGGGGATTTAGTTATACAAATGACTAGAAAAATGCAACAGCAAGTTTAGTTTACAATTCCACAATATTTCTATTTGCAACTACTCACGTGGCACGTAGTTCTGCTTAATGTCAAAGTCAAACTGTCTCCATCTGTCTGTCTGTCTGTCTGTCTGGTTGTCTGTTGCAAATATCTCAATCTGTTTGCTCAATTTATAAAGCTCAACAAAAGAGACGTTGGGAAAGCCTTTTGATGGCATCCAATGTTGACTGGGATTCGATTCACATTCAACTCTGTCAAAATCTCTGATTATGCATTTATATATATAGATGCGATTTGTAAATGGGCCACTGATGTCAGCAGGTTGATGTTTTAAGCGTATTTAATCAGACTTAATATTGTTTAGTATAATATATATATTTGTTGTTCAATTTATTACGGTGTTGTCTACTTAAAAGCTAATAACAATTAAGCGAATCGAGCTTATATCGAGCGTTAATATAGTAAATATAAGTACAGTTAATATAGTATATATAATTTGTTTGCGAGTTGTCTTTTTGTTTGTTTATTTTTTACTAGAATCACAGCGCTTAGTTGAATCTAAGTACAAAAGTATCAATTTGTTAGGGAAACTGGGCAGCCCAACAAATCAGCAGCAATTATCACAGAGCACATTTTGGTTGGTATCTTCCGAGAGCTCAGAGCTGAGAGCTGACCTCAGATCTGGCTCCATGGAGAGCCATTTCTTAGCATTTATCGCCATGGTCTTTTGTCTGGTTTTGGAGTTGGCTTTGGCTTTGGCTTTGGCATCTTGAAGATTTCTTCTTCTCGTCGATGGTCTTAAAGCCAAATACCTCAGCATAACTGGGCACAAAATTGGGCTTAATGGTTTCGCATGTGGGTGTGGATAATGTTGTTGCTGCTGTTGTTGTTGTTGTTGTTGCTGTTGCTGTTGTTGGCAACAGTGGAGTGGATGCCTCACACAACGACAAAGTCTGTGGCAGCGTTGTCGTTGAAGATTCCACAATGTCTGTTATGGCTGTGGTTGTTGTTGTTGCCGTTGTTGCTGTTGTTGCTGTTGTTGCCACGTTGGGTCTCTCATGCTTATTGAACACATTAAACACGCTTGGATAGACAATCAAGCACGACGATTGCGGCGCTTTGTGCAACAACTCCAAGGCAGCCTCATAGCTGGGCAGGCCGGAGACCAGTGTGTATTCCGGAACCGGATCCTCCGAGTCTGGCTGCAATTTCAATGCCTCAACATCAATAATGGTGCACTGCGATGAGCTGTTCGCATTGTTATGATCTGCACAAGAAAATAAGAAAAGAAAAATTGTTGATAAGTGCTTGCTTTCCTTTTCTTATATACATATATATATATATCTTTCGAGCAGCTTAAGCATTTCTGTGATTTGTTTTTATTAGTGTTTTTTCATCTTTTTCTCCCATAAAGTTTATTCACTTTTTGCTTGCGTTGCAAAAAAAGAACAATTAAAGAAAATTGTGAAAGCAAAAAGAAACCAAGGCAATGGTTTTGTGCTAATTCTTTTGAAGGTTGAAACAGTTAAATAAAAGTAGAACAACACGTAAATTCTTGCAGAGTAGTCCAACTGTGGATCCAGCATAAAAAAAATCCAAATGTCTAATTAAATTAACATTCAGACTAGAGTAAGCCGGCTCAGATCTAATAACTATTTAGAGTTGGCTAACACGCCCAAATTACTGGTTTAAAATAATTTCGCAATTACGAAATTAAAGTTTACTAATCTTTAATCTCTGTTATCAGCATAATGATAATGCTCATTCATGATACTTTCACAATTTAAGGTAATTTCAGTGATTCATTCATAACACACGAGGTGCGGGTGGGTGACCTTAGTTGGTATTGCTTAACAATTTAGCACGTAGACCACATTCGGAACACTAATCACAGATGTGCGAAATTAAATGCTGGAAAACCCCAAGTGCTCTGATAAGAACTAATCGAGACTTGGTTATATGTGTGGACCTCCTATCCTCCTCCAACCTTTGCAATACTACAATGTTTTACTTACAATTGCGTTTCCAGGTGCGAAACTGATGATACAGGAAGCAGGAGCAGATGCAGAAGACCATCGAGATCAAGATTAGCGTGAAGACAATGCCAATCCACACCTCGTTCATGAACTTGTCGTATTCCAGCTGTTGCTGCAGTTGGTCCACACTGCTGCTGTCCAGCACCACGCGATTGGCGGCGAAATCGAAATCCATGGATACTTCACTGGAATTCCGTGCGTAGTTTGCTTCGTTTAGTTTCTGATGCTTTAGCTGTATCGAGTTGAAGATGGTTTCACCAATCTTTTGCAGGAAATCACTGTTGGCCAGCACATCCAGTGTGCTGATCGTTGGCGTTGAGGCTTCGGCGGCTTGTGCGGCAACGTTCTTGCCGTTATCCAAAATCTGTTGTGCGGCTCCGCCGAAATGATCGAAATGCAAATCGTGCGACAGCTCGTAGTTTAATGTGCGTGGCAACTCCTCCATTGCTTCTTATGTATTTATCGTTCTCAGATTCAATTATGAGTATTACGCGCTGCACGGTATCGCGTATCTTTTGCTGTGCGGTTCACTTTCACTTTATCCGTATCTGTATCTCTTTCTCTCTATCTGATTTCGTATCTGTAGTTGTATTCTTTTGAGTTTCTGATCTCTCATGTGCTGCACACACGTCCGGCACTGGCGACGTCTGCAAACAAACTGATTAGCGCTCAGCGCGTAAAACAGCCGATGGCAACTCGGCTCGATCGTCAAGCGCGTTGTCAACTCCACTCAAGAGAGAGTGAGAGAGAGCGCGAGAGCGCAACGGATCAAAAGAGAGTGCACTACCTGGCTAAAGATGCGCTCAATTGTGCTCAATGTGCTCAGTCAGCAAGCGGCTTTTGCTCATTTGCCGCTTCGTTACGCATCGCTAAGACTAGAAATGTATTTGTGTATGTGTGTGTGAGATTGGGAAATTATCTTCTTCTTCTTCCTCGTCTTCTTCGGGTTTCGTGTAATGCTCGCTCTCAGTTCGTCTTTTGTGCGCCAGACAACAATGCCTTCAAATTATGGGCCCATAATTGGCGTTACAAAGCGGCGCACATGTTGCCTGCCCGACTGTCAGCCCGACTGTCAGCCCGACTGCGAGCCCGGCTGCCTGCCTGTCTGCCTGCCCAGTTCCAGTCGCAGTTCCAGTTCTTGTCCCAGTCGAACTGTTATGGAGCATCGATCTTCATTTCTGTTCAGTTCTGTTTGGTTGTGTTTAGCTGTGTTCTTCGATTTCGCCTTGCCTGGCAAATGACATATCTCTACATTTGTATTGTTCGCCCGCTTGCCTGAGAAAAGAAATTATTGCTGTGTAGGATAATGCTATGTGTGCGCGTGTATGTGTGTATGTGTTTGTAGGTGTGTGTTGCTTTTACGGGGCATGAGACCATTTCTTGTTTTGTTGCTGCTTTTATTTTTCGTGTAGATTTTTGTTTTTTAAATTTTTTGGTGGGGTTTTAAATTACAGCTACGTGCAGATATCTTATTTCGGGACTCGAGAGCAATTTGTGGGCGCACAGCGGAATCTTTACTTATTATGCATTCACCTGGTGGAAGATGAGTTGGATGTTGGATGGCGTCAGGTAGGAGACTGAAATTGGTACAGCACTCCGACTTGCATGAGTTGCTCAGTTAGGGAATGGTTGAATATTTTGTGTTGTTATTGTATGAAGATGAGTTAAGTGAATACGAGAAAGTTGCATTTCAAGTTAATAGTAAATAATCACAATGTATATTTATTTAAGCTATGGTAAATTTGAAATTCACTTTTTCTTTCTATTTAAGATCCGATTTAATAAAAATGTGCTATTTCAGTGAAAACATATAATCAAAGATGATTGATATAAATTGAGCATTATGACAGAGAGTATAAAAGAGTATGGAAAATAAAGTCTAAGAAAGTATGAATCATCTGCCTGAAAAGCTACAGTTTTTTAATTTTCTTTGTCTTGTTTTATGATGAGGTTGTATTTTCATAAATTCGAATTTCCACTATAAATGCTGTCCATAAATCGTCAGTGATCATTGGCCGCCCATTAGGCGACTCTCTCAGTTGCCATTTTTCATTAAGATTGCGATAAGAAATCGCATAGATAGTTATGCAGGCAACGCAGGCACTCAAAACAAAGCCGGATAAGATCAGATTCTGTCTGGCCATAGACAGAGATATAGAGAGAAGCACACTACAAGTAATGAAATTGCTTTTCAACGAGGTTCGTCTATGATAAATTCCAATGCAATTTATAAAGGGTTGTCCGCTTGATGAGCTCATCGACTGCACAAAAGAACATTCTTATCACGATCGGCTAATCTCTCTTCGGAACGAGCGAAATGAATCAGCACAAGAGACGGGGATGAGGATAAGGATGAGGATGAGGATGATGATGAGACTCTTTTGCCTGTACTCAGATCATCTATTAAGAGGGGCAGATTAGCAAATCTTGTTGCTTAGGTAGCATCTTCTGTCACAGTTGACGACGTTTTTTCTTTCAGTTTGTTTAATTGTGGAATTTGCGGCAGTTGCGGGTAACCGAATAAATAGAGACCTGGCCAGGTAACCGTCGCTTGTATGCAGTTCCCTAGACCTATTGCAATAAAGTCTGCCCAACTGTCACACACAGTAAGACAATGGCCATCTAATTAGGTGAACCAAGTTGCCGCTGCTCTGCGGCAGCGGTAGCTGGTGGCAAGACGTGTCTTTGGAGCCGCTTCTGCCGCTGCTTTCTTTTGGCTTCTCGCTGACCCTTTGGGGCCTGGTTGACCGAGTTGCGTTTGCTGGGTAGCCTCCAAGTAGCTTTAATTTAAGACCCTAATGAGCCATTTAGGCATTCTGCATTCTGGCTTTGTATTCAATGCCGACTACTGTGCTGAGCCCCACAAAAATTAATGAGTCCACGGCCAGCTCGACACCAAATGCGCTGCCTTTGGCTCTGTCTTTGGCTCTGTCTTTGGCTTTGGCTTCTTGAGGCTTTGCATGCGGGTGATGGCACTGATAAAGCCGCTTAATTTTTCACTGGCTATGGGGTCCAAGTCCGAGTCCAATTCCAAGTCGATGCGCTGCTTTGCATAATGCACCAAACGATCCAAAACTTAACATAGTTTATTAATTTTATTTTTGTTGTTGTTGTTTAGCTTTTTTTGTTTATTTTTTAGATATTTTGTTGTTTTCCATTTACGTTGGCTATTCAGTTATAGACTGAGGGCTTGTCAAGCGCTTCTGACATTCATAAATCGGCTTAAATTTGATCTTGAACAACGTATTTCATTTCTAAGCCCCCGAGCCCAACGCTCTCAGCTGCACTGATTGTGTGTTGACCTTATATGTAATATATATATGTATGTATTTAGACATACGTGCATATATGTATGTATGCGTTTCGATCTGCTCTAAATTAGTAGCCACTTAAAAGCTACATTTCTAGTTACCGCAAGAATGTTGCCGTAATTAATGTAAAACAGTTACTTATTCATTGGAAGCTGGCAATTAATCTTGTTTTTTTTTTTTTTTTGTTATCGACAACAATGTTTTATTAAGGTACTTTAATTGATTTTAAAACAGCGGCAAGTATGCAAATAACAATATACAAGGCATTAATCACAATCTTCATTGTCTTTAATAACTACCTTCACGACTGCTTCAATTACATAGGAAAATTCTGGAAACCTACATTATATGTTGCGCCCCCTTTGGAAATGTTTCTGGATTGGCAAGTTTTTTATTATATATAATTAAAACAAACAAATTAAATTAGAAAATAAGACGACGTGTACTAATATTGTAATATAAAATAAAATAAATAATACATTTATTGTAAGAATTATGGAAACACAATCCATCTTAAAATTGTTAAAGGTATTCAATAACTAATAAATAATAATCTAAATAGTCTTTTATGATTAATTTATTTAATTAATTCAAGCTAACATTTTAATTGATATCAAAATAATTTGTAGTACTTATATTAAAAATATAAAATGAAAAATATAAAAATAAAATAAAATTATTTAATAAATTTGGCGATTGTCGTGACATTTTATGTTTTATCAATTTCCCAACTACATTTTTGACTTGTTCAACATGTTTCAGTCAGCTCGAGAAATATAAGTTTATTGATTTTATTTCTGCACATTTTTGTTACATTTTTATTACTCTGCGAACCTTTTATATGCTATTTTGGGTTCTATTTCAGTTGCACAGCAGCAAATCACTTTTTGGCCCAGCGGGAATTCGTTTTCACTTAGCATATGTAATTTGGTTTTTTCTAACGGATGCGGAATTGAGTCGTCAATCACGTTGTTTTGCACATGTGAAAATCATTTCACAATTTCCGCATAATTACGTGCAACCAAAGTGCATTTATCACACCCTAATTGAGTAATCAGCTGCAGCATCGATTTGGAGGGAGCCCTCTAGCTTGGGTATCGGAAAAAATAGATTTAGGTACACTTGGCACAGCGAGCATCGGAATAACTCCTGTGGTGGACTGTGCGCCATAAAGTCAGAGAGACCGATTACCCCAAACGTCTCTCGACATCCTGCCAGGCCCTGTTAACTGGAAGCACTTGTTCCCTGACCCCGGCAAAGTCAGCCAACGAGGCACAGCTCGGAGGCGCAGCAAGACGCAGCGGACGACCAACTGAGCTGTGACGCCGGGAGGGATCTAAAGAATAACAATAATCATAATAACAGCAACAGCAACAAATGCAACAGCACCAACAACAAAAACTGACTAGGCAGGTAATTGTTGCAGTCGAAACGCACCGATGTGAAACATTTGTCACATGCCGGGAGCTGCCCTGGGAAAGTAGTCGTTGTCAGCGTCTTCGAAGTTGTGCTGCACGGCCTGGTCTGGTCTGGCCTGGCCTGGCCTATGTCGCTACGCTGTGATATAGGTCATGCAACCCTCAAGGTTCCGCGTAGCATGCCGCATGCCGTTGCATTGTCTTTGGCTTTTGAATTCGTAGAAATTACGCGCAAGCATGCAGCACTCAACTGCAACACAGAGAGTAGCCTCGTCCCTGCTGGTCCTGTGACTAGTCCTGGTCTCCCATTATGTTGCCCCATGATGATTGCCACTGTGTGTCTGTGCGCAGCTAACAAGTGCATTTTGAGTGCCGCTTTCATTGCATGCACAATTAAAAACGCAGTTGCTCAACAGCAAAAACATAAGCAAAACAACACAGAAACCCCAACCCGAGCTATATAGCCACCCCAACTGTCAACCCATTCAATGTCAATGAACCGCAGTTGTCAACTGAGATACACACACACACACACCCAAACACACACACACACTCCGTTCTAGTCAGTTGTCAGTCGGTTTGGATTTATTCCTTATTTGTTTATGGTTTTGCCCGCCTCAGATAATCTTGGGGCGCGTTAGCTTCAAGTTCGTTGCGCTTGGCCAGTTAACTCCTATACTCGTAAGTATATATGTATCTATATCTACACGTCTATATCTGTATCTCTATATACAGCTATGCAGCACTTACAATGTTGTCGTGTTCTTCGTTCTCCTCTCCGTCTCCGTCTTCTATCATAGTTTATAACAATTTTGTTGTGTTTCTTTTTTATCGCTTCAAAGGTTCTTCTATAACTCAACAATTCATTGAACATTATTAGCACTCAAGCATAAATACTTTCGACATTTTAGTCAGCCAAGTGGCTTTATATGGCTCTTGATGTGTGTTTCTCTGTTTATTTTTGTTTTTTATATTTTTCTTCTTTTTTTTATAGGTGCAGCTAAGCTTTGCACCCCCTTCTTTTTGAGTAGGAAGAGGTCTTAAAAAAGCAGTTGAGATATTGATTACTTGGGCAATTTGTGTAATCGTTTTGTGGCATAGGTGAAAATGTCGTAATGCTACATTACACACTTTACATTAGACACTTTGAACACTAATTTTGAGTCAGCCCCTATCATATGTAGCTGTTCAATCTAACAATTTGATATTGAACTTAATCTCAACTAAGACTAACCCAAATATTTAACAAATATTTCGTTTATTTGTCCGATAATGCTTTATATAAGTCATAAGTGAGATTAATTTTCTTTGTTATATTATAAACGCTAAATGCAAAATGAAAAATAACTGGGGCACATCTTAATTTTAGTTCAGAGTTGGAAATGTTATTTAGTTTTTGACACTAAAAACCAAATTAATTAATTTGTTATCTGATTAACGACTGGCTGTGTAGTTAAAGTAAATTAATTGATTGTTAAATACAATTATTTTAAATGATGACTAAACCAAATTAAAACCACTTATTGCTGAGCTTCAATACTCATAAAGTCAATCAATTAATAAAACACGTGAGAACCTTGCAGTCGGGCGTAACCGACTCCGAAATACTCTGATACCATAAATATAACCCTTTGATGACGGTTTGCCTTGCAAGGAAATTCCTAGTAATCCGTCCTTAAATTTTGCTTTTAAAATTGCGGTAGGTATTAAGGATTTATAAAATTTTGGAAGTGGGCGTGGCTAAAAATATATCAGACAAGACTCCCAATAATCGTTCGTTCGAAGTTTGATAACTATAGCTCTTAAATTAGTGACAATATAGGGTCTTGCAACTTGCAAAGATATTGAAGGACATCTCCAATAACCTATTAACCAAAAAGGTGACTGTAACCTTCAAATTGAGGAAGATATGTGGCTTTATCGATTTGCGACTATCGATCTTATCGATTAAATAGCCTATTTCATACAGACGGACAGAGGGACAGATTGTATGACGGACACTGCCGAAATCCAATAAACTATAACACCTTCGGTATCAAAGTATACAAAGTCGGAATACTGGATTAGCGAACATTTATTTGTTAATAAAACAATAGGTTCAAGTTCAAATCAGAGATCAATTCGTTTATTAAATGTCGCGACACTTCAAATGAATTCAGAACTTGAATCATCTCATGTAAAAATTTAGAGATGAAAAAAATATCTATTTTTAAATATATCTCAATAATTGATGAATAATTGATCGATGTCATTTGCATACATTATACAAGCAGTAACTAATAGAATTGATAATTAATAACAGATAAGCATATTTAAGATATGAGCAAATACTAAAAAAAAACAATACAATTTCTAAGCGACTTTCAGAGCTATTCAAATGAATACACGATTAATAATAAGTGTTTACAGCAGTCGTGCTATAAATCAAAATGATATGAGCATTTTTTGATTATATGCATCGATTAAACCATTGTTCATTAGAAAAAGATGCAACTGGTTTTCGCTTAATAGCTGCAAGTGTTTTGAACTATTTTTTTCAACTAACTTATGTGTTAATTATAGTCTTAGCCAAGTGTGAATTTTGCAAGTCATTGAACTTTAACGAGCGAAACGAGTTTCTCAAAGCGTCTCTTACAAGACGAGCCCGTGCTGTCCATTAGAACCTCAAAGTGCAATCAAAGTGTTAATAGTTTTTTAAAGCCAGTTTCCTCTGACTTGGTCGTGTGAAAGCTCCTCGGTAATATCTACTGGATATGTGTGTGTGTGTGTGTGTGTGTTGAAAATATCTCAATTAACCCTAATTTCGCACTTGGCGCCAAACACAACCGACCGACCTCAATTAATGTCTTGGGATTTTCACTGTTTCACTGTACAGTAAAAATAAGACAAACAACAAGCGTTGTGACTTGGGCCCATCAATAAATGTATTTTATGATTGATTCCAGCCCTGGGCCTGCATTGGGAAATCAGACAGAGTGTGGCTTATCGGCACAGGGCTCTTATCGCCGTGTGGAGGTACCGTAAAATGATATGCAAGGTGCTCGGACTGGGCTATCTGGCTGGTTAGTTGGGCAATTCATCAAAATCCATCAGCTATAAACTTTCAATTTCGAGAACTACCCGACGCCCTGTCGGGCTTGTCATTATTGACATTACAAATGTTATTGATTGTACTGAGAAATGCGTATATACATATAGATTGTTGAGGATGGGGGAGCAACATGGAGCGGGTACTGTGCACAAGTGTCTAGTTGTGGCTCCATTTCGTTTTACTTTTCGACGGGCTTCTTTTCTTTTTCTCACTTCTTCATTTCAAGTCACGAAATCGAAAGTACATGTTAATTATTTCCACATACAAGCAACAATCACCTGCATTCATTGTGGAGACCCGATCAATTTTCACTGATAAGCGCATTAGTTTTCGAGTGTTTTTCTTTGTACAAAAACAATTTCCCCGCTCGCTGTACATCTTGGTGTCAATCAATTCTCATTCGAGTTTTTTCTTCTTTGTTGACATTTCTTTCTGCCTCGTCAACGTTGCATGCAAACAATGAAATAGGTTTTTCTTTTTCTATTTTTTTCCTCCTTTTTTCTTTTTTTTGGGGCAACATCATCAGACTGGCGACAGTAGCATTATGAGGCGTTTGCTTTTGGCTTGGTGGGTTAGCGATTCTCGGTAAGTGACACAGCCGTGCTTTGTTTTGCTCTGTATAGGTAAGTGATATGGCCAAATGATATTGGAATGGGGTAAATAGGTCATACAAAGACTTTAATTTCGATTTTCCTACAAATACAAACAATTCTGCAAGTAATTCAACATCGGTCTAATCAAAAATGTTGTAGAATATCAGAGAAAGTAATGAGACTAACATTATTGGAATCAATTCTTTATTTTCGGGTCAATTTTTATGCTGAGAGAGTTTAGTTTAAAGTGAACAATGTAATATGTAAAATTAAACGAAGTTGCTGCCTCATTTTATTCTCTTATTTTTAATTCGCATACAATTTGCATTCCTAATGAGGTTAACAGCCTTCAGCTGCTTCTAACACTTGGAATATACCCACCACTGCTCTAATTACATGACTTGGTGCCTTTCGGGCTCTTAACGACGGCCAACACCCAACAATTCATACATAAGTACATTTAGCTATCCGTCCACCCATCCACCCATCCACCCATTCATCCAACCAGGCATTCATCCATTTGTCCATCTGTCCAATACAGTTGCTGTAGTTGGAAGCATGACAACCTACAATTAATTGCATGCCAAGTTGTTGATGCTACCTTATGAAAATTAGTATATGGAGAGATTGCCCCAGGCACACAATATTACAAGGAGTAGCAACAACAACCAGTTGCCGGAGTCAACGCAATTGGGCAGTTGCGTATTTAAAGTCCAATCTGCAACAATTCAATTAAGCCAATAACAAAACCAATTTGTAATGCGCTGAAGCTTTTTAGCTACTGCCACGGAGAGTGCCAAACGGCGATGATGACGATGGCTTCAAAACCCTCGGGCGACTAGGGAAAGTACGGGAAAAACGAAGAGGACAGAGAGGGACGCAAATGGCAAAGCTAATGCCACAGAGTGAAAGACAAAAGCAACGCGTCAGCGGGGCAAATCCAATTAAAGCGGTGACAACGATGTTGCAGCTACTAAAAAAGGGGAACGATCTGGGTTGGTGGGGGGGTTTTGGGATGCAGGAGGTGCTGGTGCTGGTGCTCATAAAAATTGAATAAAGCGCTATTTGAAATGGCTCTGTGGACCACGAAACGTGGAACACGGACCGCGGACCACGGATCGAGTAAGTAAAGACCATGGAGCAATGCCACCTGCTGTTGGTTTACATTTGCCAAAGTCGACTTCAAAGCAATTGCGACATAATTAAGTTGACAACAACAGCAACAGCAACAGCAGCAACATCGACAGCGACAGCAGCAGCAACAATAACAACAACAACAACAACAACTGGAACCAGCACAACAGCAGTTAACGATTGACACCAGTGACCCAGTTAAACGGGCCGGATAAAACTGGACGTGGCTCGGGCCTCGACTCTTGTGCAGTCTGCGACTCTGACTCCAACTCTGTCCCTGGCTCCTTCTGTGACTGGAATAGAGTAAAAGGCGAACCGTGTGACGTCGTCGTCGTCGTCATCATCAGCAGCAGCGTCGTCAGCGTCGTTGTTGATGTCGTCCGTCGCTCCTAAAATTGAAAATTAAAATTGTTAGACAGCGTGTCGCGCTGTCGCCTGTCACTAACATTTGTTCAACATATTACGTATCCGTATGCGCTGCTCTGGACTCCGGACTCTGGACTGGAAGTTGCCTTGAGGCACTATAAACTTAATTCTATGTGCAACAAAATGTATAAAGTTAATTAACTTCACAGTTGGACACCAGTTCCCAAATAACTATATAATGGATTTTGCAACTAATTTTTTAACAAGAACCAAAATGAATTCGTATACCCCCAAATATCTTATTGTTTATTCTTTCATTTTACATTTTTAAATAAGCCATTTAATTTGTAACTTTTAAGTAAGTTTTAATTTATGTTTAACTTCACTGTTTGATATGAGAACTTAAATAGAAATTATACTGGAATCTAATTTTCCCCTTATCAAAAAAATAGTTGAGGTTACCCCCATCGATTATTTTATTTTTCACTTTAATTTTTTATTGCACCACTTAATTTTAAATTGTATTAAAAAATTAATTCTACATTAAATAAATAAATAAAATTCAAAATTAAATCAAATTTTATTATTATTATTTTTAATTTTAAAGTAAATTATTAAAGACACGAAATAGGGCATTTATATATTTACCGAAAAAAAATCCATAAATTTAATTTTTTTTTTTTTTGGGGTATTTTTACATTTATAAATGTACTCTTTTCTATCATATGTTTATATTAAATTAATTTTGTTTTTTAAATTATTGTTTTATTCTGTAGCAGCGTATGTTGCTGTTCATGAAGCTGATCTTTCCACAAGTTGCGAATTTTTTGGGGTGCTACTTTAACGGGTTTTCCAGCTGCCTGTTTATCTGTCCGGCTGTCTGAGTGTCTGGTAGGTCTTTGGTCGGAGCCTGCTTTTTAACTTCACACCAACGCCGCCAACTGGCGAATGCTTCTGCGGCGCTCTTAATGGTTGTGCTTGCAGCTATGACGACAAAATCCAATTAAAGAAATTATATTTACACAAACATAAGTGTAAGAAACCTGGTCACATTTGCGGCAAATTGTTATTAAAACTATTACAAAACAGCTGAGGAGTGCAGGGGCAGGGGCAGGGGCAGGCACAGGGAGGCCGGACAGAGCACTTAAAACGTTGACGCCTCAACCGCTTGCGAGTATTTTGTATTTTTTTTCTTTCTTCTTATTTTTCAAGCAAGTGGTTTGCCAAGGATCTGTGATTGTTTTCAGAGGACGTGCTGCTAAAAGCAGGAATAACATGCGGCCACATAAATCCACGTCCACACATGCTTAACTTGAGAGATTCTTAACAAATTTTGTAGTGTAATTCCTACGAAAACACACACACACTCACACAGCATCGACAAATAGTTATCCAGAGTATGAGACACCAGATACAAGATACAAGATACAAGATACTATTCACTGGCCACTGGCCTCATATTGTATAAGGCACAATGTTGCACACACAGCACAGCGCAATTTATGAAAACAAATTGCTCAAATTACAAGTGCTTCTCCATTTTCCCCAGCCCTTTAATACTTTTTACTATATGCTTGAATGTACTTTGTGGATTCGTGTGTCCTGATCTTGTATGTGGGATGAGGAGTGCTGCTTAAGTGCACTATGGTAAGGATTACGCCTGAGCCAAAGGACAATTGCATGCAACACGAGGAATTTCCATTCAATGGTTTTTATTTTATAAGCAAAACTAAAACATATGTATATATATATATTTTTTTTAGCAAATTGTAACCATTTGAAATACCTTAAATATATTTTGTTAGCATGAGAACACAACCCGAACTAAGATAACTTAATCTCGATATGATTCATATTTGAATTAATATTTGAGTGACAAAAATACTGAAGCAAATAAGTGATTCATATTATCTAAACAAGACTCAGATAAGGATTTTAAATCATCATAAGTCATCGGCAGACGTAATTGGGTGAGTAATGTTGTGAAATACATCAATTAAATAAAATATGAACACCACCAAAAAATATCAATAGAAATATTCAATAGCGGATATAAATAAATTTGACTTAAATACTATTCATTATAGTCATTTGAATAATCCATAAATTCAATTTGCTGCCTGAGCCTTGTATATTCCGCATATAAATTGCATCTATAATTACCATTTACTGACCCCAGCCAAAAGTGCGAGGATTATTTGATTTTTACCGACTCCCAGTCGGCATCCTCCGACCGCCATCAAATTTTAAAATCTCCAAAAGCGCATAAATCTAATTTGGCTCTTTGGCTCTTTTATGACGTTCAGGCAGCAGATCATTTGAAAAATAAAAAAAAAAAACACAGAATTGCCAAAATGCTGCCAAATGTTAACGCTGATGATGTTGTTGATGATGATGATAATGACTATGAGCTATCTAAGCGCCCAAAACGGAATACTCCAAATCCACTTACACACCTGCGCGTAAAATAACAAACAGGAGAGGAAACACCTAACAATGGTCAGCCTTGAAATACCCTGTTCAAATATAAATCCAGCAAACAGCTTTAAAATATTTTATTTACTGCACTTAGTCGGCTAAGAAAAATTCTAAAATATATAATTTGAATGTAAAAAAATTAATATTTATTCCTTTTAAAAGTACGACATTTGTGGAGTTGTTTAATTTCAAAATTCGCTAAAAGTCAGGAAATTTAAGGAAAAGAAAAGACAAAATGGAAAGAATTATTAGAATAGTTTCAAGTAAAATATGAAAATGCAGCAAAATTAATTTTATCATTTCATGGCTTAAAAACTAGCGTAATCCAACGATTAGCACATTGCCAGAGTTGCCAGGGTATTAACGGAAAGTTAAAAGCCATTCAACCTTGCCCGCAATAAAACGGCAAATGCGAACGCGCAAAAATTTTTAACGCGCACACGAAAATTATTTTATGATGCTTTTAAACTAATTTTCTGGAAAAATAAAAAAACAGCAACAACAACGTGCGAAGGCACTCGAAATATTGCAGAGGAAACCAAAAGAAAAACGAACTGTTGACGGGACGCGTGGGCACGTACAAATTGTATTTACCTGCAACCAAATTGGTGGGCCTGGCGAGTGTGGCAGTCGCGAGTTGCACATTCGTCGTGGCAAGCCAATTTAATATCCACATGCGGCGGGCGTAACAGGTTAGCATATGGACTCAGACCCCGACTGGCAGTTCTAGCACCGTTATTTTGGGCCACAACTAGTACGCTTTTGTGGCCACTCGTAGTTGCAGTCACGAACTAGCCATAAAATTAGCAAAAAGGTTCAGTTACTTGAAGGACTGGGCAACATTTTTCTCGCCTATTTTTCCACACTTTCGCTGGGCCATCTGAAGAGCCATCAATCTAAATTACAGTGCGAGGCATTAAATTTTGGGAAGATATCAAAATGTTGTAAGTCGCTTTTAGCTTTGACGTTGCAGCAAAAGTAAAAAAATATTTTCATGCCTTGACATTAAGGCGACAAATTGATTTATCTGTGCTGAGTTCGTTTGATAGATCTGTGAATTGTGCTTGAGTCGCCGCAGGAAGTGAGCAGTTGCAACGTTTCCACACAAAAAATTGACATGTTCTGCAGCATAATGAAGCGATCAGTGGCAGGCACTGCCAAAAGACAACAAACAGGCCACATCCTGAGCCAAAGAGCTCAACCTACGCCTATTCATAAATTCTGAATTCTCAATTCGCCTGCTGATTTGTCAGCACCAGGACTAGAGCCAGCCTTTGACATTGACATTGTCCTGCGTTGAGTCAGAGCACTGGAATACCCAAGGACAACTGTGTTGTGGGACTCAGGTAGCAACTAGCTGGCATTCAACCTATATTCATCTTGCCCCATCCCAAGTCTGTGCTTTGTTTTGCTCCTTTTGCGTGTGTCTTGTGTGTGTTTTGCCTTTGCAATTGACAGCCAGCCAGTAAATTGCAAGCGTGGTCATAATTATCCTCTTCAATCTATTCCAGGAATTTTTCAGCAACTCCCACACACTGTGCGGAATATTAGGATTTTATGCGTAGTTACTAGGAAATTTGCCTGGGAGGCATTCAAAATTCGTTGATGTCATAAATCTGAACTGAAGTCTCTCTCAAGTTGAAATGGCTGCTGCTCCTGCGGCGCAGAAAATGAGTCCTTGAGGTGTAATGCTAGACAGGTTGTTTTGACCATCAATGAACAGCCGTTGAAACCGTTGAAATTGCCTCTCATAATTTAACTCACTTTCATTTAATGTGGGATACACAATATTTCATAAAATGAACAACCTTTTATTAAACATAGTTGGTTCACCTTTTTTTACTTTATTCATCGAACAGTAGCCTGTCAATGACATATCATATCTCAGGTTTGATTTTTACGACTCATGCTAAAGCATTTCCTTAGCAAACAAGATTGTAATTTCCTTTATTATTGATTTACTTTTAAGTACTCGCTCGATATACAAACATTCATAATATTCCCGGACTGCTCCTTGAAAAAGTGACGCATCATCCTGTAGAAAATGTCCTGACAACAAACTCATTCATAAATCAAGCCAAACAGCGATTGTTAATTTTCGATATATTCTTGCCATGTTTTTATTTTTTTTGTTTTTTAGGGGAAACCTCTCAAGTGTTGTAAAAACTGCTTCCTCATGGTTATTTCAGTATTGATGTATTGGAAATATGATAGCACATTACTTGGAGCCACAGACAGCTGACAAACAACTGGGAACTCCTAGTGCTTCCTGTCGATGTATCTTAAGAAAACATTTAGAATTTAATTGTTGTTAGGTAAATGCAATTTCCTAAAATTGTTTTGTCATTTCTAAAGATCTGTTCAACTATAAAACACAAATAAAACGCCCATCTGTATTTTCTACTGACTCACTTTCTAAAGTATAAAATCTTTAGCTTATTCAAGTGTAAATTGCCAATAAAAGTTGAAATGGAAAACGTAGGTTTGGTTTAGAAAATTTCAAGAGAAAAGTTCTCAAAACGTGGTGCAGCAATAAATATCAATTAACTTAGATAAAGAGGCCGAAGCGAAACGCGGTCAACGATTCAAATATGGGAAAGCAGGCTAATTGCAGTTAGCCGGTGGTCCGGAGTCGGGGAGAGAGTGCTCCGAGTGCTCCCAGTGCCGGGGTAACAGCCAAAGGAAGTCGTAAAATTGATAAGGACAAAGCAAGAAAATGCGCTGCAGGAAAAACTAAGTGATTATGAAATGCCCGCAAAGTGCCAGGTCACGTTCCATTTTTGACTGAGGCTGAGGATGACTCACACAGCTCAGTTTTCACAGGTCTCTGCGCTTATCAGCTGACACAGAGAGTGCCGCCGAGTCGCCTCCGTCTCCCGTTGATAACCAGCAACAAATTTGATGACGCAAGCGTCGACGACATCCACGTCCCATCTAGCCTAATCCCAGAGCATTTCTTGGTAGTTGCTGCCTCTAATTTGTTGCTCACTTTGTTTGATGATGTGACGACGCTGTCATCGTCGGCTCTTTGAACTTGCCCAGCGGCGTTTTATCTCCTCTGTGCTCTGTCTCCTACTCTACTCTACTCCAAACTACTCTCTGCCCTATCACGTGGCCCAAGTCTGCCCGGTGTGGTCCTTATCTGGGCATCGTGTGCCCGACTCGGAGGTGGGCTCAACTCTTATTTGCATTTGACTTAGTCAAACAACTAGTTGGCATGACTTGCCTCAGCATTTGTCTGAAACTGTGACTAAGCCAACAATGGTGTTTATCTAACAGCCACCCGACCCTGACCTAAGTCACGTTTTCTGCATAGTTTAGATATGCGATATCTCTGTGAAATCTAATGTAGATCACACTTGCCTCTTATCTATTTGGATCATTGTCTTCATGAATGATATAATCGTGTTGCTTGTGCTTTGGTAACAACTGCATTATTAAATAACGCATTATGTGAATTTAGATAATAAGTATTTTGGATGTTTCTTTATATTATTATTTAACTTAAAATAGATAAATCACGCTTGGCCTAGACATTGACCTGAAGGAAAATGCACACTGAAAATTTTGATAATCAACATTCTACACGAGGCATACAGAAGTACATCTATTAATTTAAGAACTGTTACTTACTATAAGGAATAAGTAGCTGATTAGTATATCTAAGGAACACAACAAGCTTGTTTAAAGCTAGATATTCACTTCATACATTCTTCCATCAGTGGAAGCAACTTACTTTTACATTTCATATCTGAGCTATATTCCCTTCAACTTCATGGAAGCAACTTACTTTAGAGTTGCATACTTTTCATACCGGAGCTATATTCCCTTCAACTTCAAGGAAGCAAATTACTTTTAGAGTTGCTTACTTTTCATACCGGAGCTATATTCCCTTCAACTTCATGGAAGCAACTTACTTTTAGAGTTGCTTACTTTTCATACCGGAGCTATATTCCCTTCAATTTATAGTTCAAACATATACTTTATATAGATTGCTTAAGAGATTTACTTATCAAATGCTTGCAGCTTGGAGTTGCCTCAATTTTACGGCCAAATCATAAACACAAAGCAAGTCTGATTAAAATTTCATTTCGCACTTTCGACTGGGTCGCTGAGATTGTGCATTTGGGGCAAAGTGCACCCTTTTGTTGTATGGCAGAGTGCGGCAGCCCAGTGTTGCAACAGTCGCCAAAAGTATTGCTCGTAAAAAGTGCAGCAAAGAACCGCAACACTGCAATGCAGCACCAAAAATGTCAGCGCTGCTTCAAGTTTTATGGCCTTCTGCCGCAAATGGCTGCGAGAACGTATCTAAACTGAGGCCTGGTCTGGCTCTGGCTCTCGGTCTGGGTCTGGGTCGGGGTCCGAGACCGCGACTCTGTCATTCTGCCTCTAAATTCGGTTAGGGCTAAAACGTAAAACTTTTATGGCTGGCGCAGCGCGCGTGGAAGAAGCTCAGCAAAAGGCAACAGCACCAGAAACAACGACAAATCCAACATCAACCAACGTCAGCATCGTAAATAAATTTTGCTCGTAATTAATTTTGCATGCAAGTCAGATAGAGACAGCGAGATGTATACTGAATCGCCCATGACTATATAGTAACAGGTATGTGTGGTAAATACACTACAAAAAAAAAAAAAAAAATTAAATCTGGAAATTAAAATATTGCCTTAAAATTGTATGTCGAATTTTGTATAATTTTTAGAATGTATTTCCAAATATACGAACCAATTTCTACAAATTTGAGTCTTTTTTTAAAAAACTAATGTATTTTTAAAAATTAGAATTTCAAATTAATTTTTAGAAAATATCCTGTAAATAAGTAAATTTCCTTTCGACGAAGCTTCTCAAATTTGAAACGCGTTCAAATGATGTTTTTTTGACAAACTTTTTTAACTTCTGTGCTTAAATTATGTGAATTTATAAATTATGTAATGTGTTTAAGCAAATGGAATTTTAAATTGTATAGCCTAATTAATATTTTTAAAATCACCAAAAAATGTTGAAGATTTTTTTTTTAAATTTAAGGAAAAGTTACATTGAAAAAAGAAAAAGAAAAATCCTTTCTTATTTAAATATAATTACTGAATAATAAGCAGAACTTCCCTCACCGCTCAGTGTATGGATATTTTTTCTACATATGAGGGTGGTTTTTTTCTGTGTGTATGTATGGGTGTTTAGTGCGTAGTCTGTTGACTGTTATTCAGTTTTGGAAGTTAATAAACTACGCACACGGCAGCTGATTTTGAATGCCGCATGACGTTTAATGATGGACCCGGCCATCCAATTTTGTTATGCCAAATGTGTCGCTAAATGTTTCTCTTTGTTGCCCGTTGACTGCCTGCATGCCGCCAACACCCCCACTTTGTATGTACCTCCCTCCCTCCCTCCCTCCGTCCGTCCGTCTGTCTGTCTGCCTATCTGGGTTGTGCATACGTCCCGTGTGACAACGCAGCTTTCGACTGGCATTAGCTTTTGACTTGACTTCGTTTCGGTTTTTGTATGCAAATTGGGTTTCAATGAGGGAGGGAGGGAGGGGGTGGTGCTGCCTGGTGGATGGTGAATTTTAGCTTGGCTTGTTTGCGTACGCCTCGTGCAAAACTTTGGCTCTGACAGATCGCGAGCTGTGAGCGAGGTTCAAGTTTTGAGTTTGCATTGCATTTGCCAGGCAGCTCATTAGAGTACTTGTTTGTTGTTGTTGTTGTTTGTTGTTGTCTTTTTTGTTGTTGTTGTTGTTGTTATTGTTGCTCTAGCATTATTTATTTGACATTTTTAACACTTGGCGCTGACAGTTGTGCCGTGTTCTCTGCCTTCACTTTAGTCACATTATGTTCTCAAATTTGCCAACAGGCGTAAATCAGTTTGCAGCATTGAGCTTAACTTGTTTTTGTTGTTCTAATTTTTGTTTACTTTGCATCTGCAGTTAATTTTTGTTGACTTTACATGTTAGCTGCTTGCTTGCCTGTCTGTCTGTCTGACTGTCAGTTTGTCTGTCCAACTGTCTCTGTTGCTTCTCAGTAAAGTTCCGCAGCTGTGCTTTGAGAGCTGACGTACTTCAAATTGGATCAGCAGGTGCACCTAGGTTAAGGTTAATGATACTTGTTGAAAACAGCTGGAAAATTGCATACTCTGGTTAATTATATGAAATTAATCTAACATTAAAAAACAATATGACCTGATACATTATAGGAAACTAATCTGTGGAATAATGTGAATATTCTACAATTTTTACTACACAATAGAATATTTTGTTGACAAAGGCATGACTCAGTGGCTCAGCTTGGAATAGTGATCAAAAAAGCTGTTGGATCTTTATATATTCTAAATACCAATTAAAGATATTATTGTTTTAAGGGATTTGTAGCCTTAATTGAAAGATATCATGTATTTAAACTGTAAATAAGGAAGTATGAATGATATCGTTATATTAATTTAAACATTTAGGCATTTATCCAGAAAATATATAAAAAGAATTTACTATCCCTATTTTATTTTATTTCAAGGTTTATTTTAAAGAAAATTCTCAAAAATTGGTTTGTTGAGATACATTAAGTGAGTTGTTTATCTACAGCCAAGAACACTTGAGTTTAATAATTGTTTCCATCTTTAGTTTGTTTTGAGATCAATGTCAGATTTATTATGAAAAAAATTTTGTTAAATTTGCTGTCGATTTTGATTAAGTAGCCAAATTCACAGTACGTTAGTTCAGTTGGGTTCTGTGGTGCATCATGGAGTCCACTTACGACAGTTATGTTCAATACAAAGAAGCCCGAAACGTGTTTGCTCTGAAGACCTATTTGATATTGTTTGTCTGGCTAGTCTTAGCTCTGATTCAGTGGTCCGTGATTTGCCTCGTGTAAGTCTCAAAAATATTGATAAGTATTTAATCATTGAAGAATTCTTTTTACTTTTAGCAAGGATGCCAGGGATGTATTCCAGAATCACTATTACATCAGCTTTGTGACTTTCTCTCTGGCAGTTCTGCTTTTTGGCGTATTCATATTTTTTGAGAGCCTGCGTTCAATAAAAATTGTAAACTTTCTTATCAGCTTTATAATTGTAAGTTACTGATTAAGTATATTATGTCTATCGTGTTTCTAGCTATTTTTGTGTTTTCCTTTAAGGTTGAGCTGCAAATAATTTCAGTATTCGCGGTTGTCGTTTATTGTCATTGGAGCGAAGTTCTTTCGTTCTATGGAATGTGTTTTTTGCTTCTCTGGTTGTTTATCTTGATTGGTACATTTCTCCCCAAAAATGTAAGTCTTATTAAGTTAAAAATATATTTTTTAATTTGCTTCTTGTTTTGAAAATGTCTTTTAGATTGACTTAACCCTGGATGTGGCTGTACTTTTCATTTTGGGTTTCATTTTTCTGATTATCGCCGTCTACTTTCTCATGATTAGATTCGTGCTAGTCTCCGAAGAGATATATCCATATATCATTATTGAGATCGCCATTAGCATCATAGTACTATGCGTAAGTTTGAACTAATTAGCCGTAGGTTTAAGATTTGCATTCTTCCTTTCCTTTTCCTTCAGTTTGTCATGTATCATGCACAAACCATCATCGGCAGTCGATTTGCAGAGATGCGTCTAAATGATGCGCTTCTGGGATCGTTAATTCTGTTCCACGACTTTCTCATCCTATATTGGCTCACTTTCTATTGGCAAATCTTGGAGCGACCCGTCACGCCTGATTCTTGGCTAGTGACGTCGAACTCAACGGAGGGTAAAATGCCAACACGATACCCTAATTTGGGACAAGTGCAAGGTGACGTAGAATATGAAAATATAGATCCTGATCCAATCGACTCAGACGTAAAACAAGGAGAAGGACATCCATCCAAAGGCAGACCGAACAATGCACCCATAAATCGAAGAGGAGATAATGATAAAGAATATGGAAGCCCAGGTGGATGGGATGCTCGAGGCACTGGTAGAAACCGTGACAGAAACCCTTCTAGGGAGGGAGGCTCGTCTGCTGGTCAAAGTGGCAATCCAGCTGAATACCCAAGAGATGAAAGCGCTCTTAGGAGAGTGAATTCCAGGCTACGGCCAGGAGTTTCGAGACCAGACGATGGAAGAGTTTTATCAGGCACAGATAATAGTGGAGACTCTGATCGATATAACGGCGGTGTAGGTGCTTCTAGAGATGCTGAAACCGATGAAAACGTTTCAAGAAATGCAGGTGGAGTACGCCACCCGAATGGAGATGTCAGAGACGATACAGGATCCGGTGTAATCCTGTATGGAGGCATTAGTGATGATAGAGCTGACGAAGTCCCCGTACGCCATGAAAGGATTCAGAATGTTCGAGGAGGAGAAAAATATGGCAGGGAAGTCGACGAAGAAGTCCCTGGCGCAGTCATGAATATCGCAGCAATTAAGGAAGGTGAATGAACGGCACCTTGCAGTTAAAATTGTACTTGTAAAAGTATCTATTTGATGATGTTATGTGTCAATCAGCGTATCTGTTCACAAGCAATGTGTGTGTTCTTCAGAGCTTGTGAGCAGTTACTCTTGGTTGTTGGCTTATAATTGTCAATATAATCAGTTAACAGCACTCACGTTAACAATTTGGCTGTCATTTAACTACCAGGTGACTTACAAATGAGTGCCCCAAAGATTTATCACACGAAAGTCAAATCACAACAACCTGTTCAATGAACCCCAGCTGAAAAACAAAAGAAAAACGGTTCTTTCGATTACGACCAGAACACGTGCAGACCCCATAAAAATGTACTTGTACCACATAGATATGTGCAGACATACATATGTACATATATACTTATATATATTTTTTTATATATATATGTAACACAAATACTTGAACGTACTTACGCCATCCCACATTGCTTATCTTTGGGCACAATAAAATGTCATCAGCTGCTGGAAGTTTACCACCCGAATACCTTATAAAAGTGTTATGAATACAATTATAAAATAATAATTTTCTCGTGATCTTTTATCCATTTCTAGCCAGGCACAATTCAATTCATTTCTTAAATAAAAACTGTTCATATTACCTTTTAAATATAAATTAAAGATTTAGTTAATAATTTAATATTTAAGCACTAATTCCAAAATTGTATATATTTAGGGAAATATTAAAAATTGCGGAAGCCAAATAAATTGGAATTTTTTGGTCTACTACGTTAAAATATAATTTAAACTTGAAAATCATTTCGTAAATCACAAAATTTCCCTGAAATAAGAAAAGGTGTTTGTATTCAAATTAATTTAGAAAATTTGTTTCAAATCTTTCCTAAGCTGCGCAGAAAAGTGTCTTTTTTCAAGGAAATTACTTCTATTATTTCTAACCCAAATAAATTGCAGTTGCCAAAATTCAGCTTGTTATATTTTATAGCCGAGTTTTACTTAATCAAGCTTAATTCAATTTAATTAGGGTATTCAGCTGTCGACTTCCGAAAATTTGGTTTTTTTTTCTTTCTGGTTTTTGTTGAGCATTAAAGCAAATCATGAACAAGAACGCAAAACACGACCGCGACACAAACCCAACGATGACTGCAACTGCTGCTGGTGTTGATGTCAGTGCCAGGTTCCAGACCCTTTCCCCCCTCCCCCACCTACTTTCAACCGAACCACCCGCCTCCGGGCTAGCAGCCAGTTTAGCTGGCAGTCACTCATGACTGTGACCTGAACCAGATACACGATGCACGATAATATAATTTATGGCCCTGTTTTTGGTGTTTGTTGCCTCCGATGCGTTATGGTATGTTTGATGTGGCGTGTTACGACGTCCGTTACGTCCGTCAGTCAGTCAGTCAGTCAGTCAGTCAGTCAGTCAGTCAGTCAGTCAGCCAGTCAGTGAGTACAAGAGTCGAACTGTCTCTCGTCGACTCATCAACAAATCGTACATTTGAATACAAATTGCAGCATTACGAGCTGAGGCGCAAAAGCTTTAGCAAAAGTGTCAAATCTGACATGAAATTATTTATGCTCACACGAGAAGTTTACCTGGTTATAAATTCCATTTGTTGCTGTTGCTGTTGCACGTGCCCCAGACAGCAAGTCAACCGAAATAACAGTTAGGCGTGTTTTCTTTTGATTTTCATACTTTTTTTGTTTTTTGTTTTTTGTTTTTATATATTTGCATACATATTTAAGTTTTGCTTGCATTTCTGTTTACCATAGTTGACAATATTTATTTTATTTAGTTAATTTATGAATTTTGTTTTAGATTTCGAGTTTCTCTCAGTGTATATATATATACTATGTAATTAGTTTCTGTAATTGTTTCTTCACTACTTATGCACGTAGTTGTAGTAACTGCAACATTTTATGAACTAACTGTGCTTAATCAAGAGGTGCCACTTTATTTGAAACCAAATTACAATTATTTTATTGTTTAAAAAAATAAATAAATAAATAGCTAAAATTCAAAAAAAGAAAAAAATAGTAACAAATTTATGAATTCATTGTAGAACAGTTTTGGTAATAAAAACATTTCTTAAAGCAAGTTCTTCAAAGTGATGAAAATCCATAATAAGAAAATGGTTGGGCCAAAATCGGTAAAGGAAAACAAATTATAAGTTTGCTTACTGTTTATTTGTTTGTTTGTTTGTTGATGGGATAGCATTAACCTATTCAAATATGCTTATCCAATTCACAAATCTTGAATATCTTGACCAGATATTGTTTAACTGGCTGCTGGAAAAACCAGCAAATGCTTTGGGCCGCACAAGTGTTGCGGGTTCAAGCCAAGTGGCACGTACGCAATTTAGAGGAAAACAACAATCAAACGAAATGCAAATATTCGAGAAGAAGAAGAACTTGGCAACTAAAAAAAACAAAAAGTAAAAAGTAAATAAAATAAAAAACGTGTTTTTTTTTATATGATGATTGCTTGAATTGGTTTTTCTAGCATAGTTTTTTTTTTTAATATTTTTTCGTTATTTAATTTTTGTAACATTTAGGCTTAATCGATAGGCAATTCGTTTAAATTACTTTATAGATACAATAAATAATACTCAGTCTTGCATAATACGTGATATATATATATATATGTAACAAATAACTAAAACGAAATCAAATCATTTACAAGGGATCATCTAAATAGGATCTGTTGTTGCTCTATAGGACTCTACACAGATAAACCCAAATAGCTGGGCAGCTGGATGGATGCGGCTATTTACAAGTGACTAAGCAAGTGACCATGAACTCTACCCCTTTAACCCCTCTCCCTAACCCCCTTCCTATACCCATGCCCCTGCAACACACCCATATCCACACCCACACCCACACCCAATTTAGTTGCTGGGCAATCACGCGGCAACAACAACGACCAATGAGGCGCAATCGTCGTCAGCTGCCGCAGCCGGCAGCAAAGTTTGTGTCGGCGCGACAGTGGATGCCACATTTCGAGGCTGCCTCTCATTCTGCAACTCCTGCTCAGCCGGCATGTTAATGCAAATGGCTGGCAAGGCTTTGTCCTCCAACTGCAACTGCGTCCTCGTCTGCTCTTCTGTTGCTGACAGTTTGCACTTTTGCAGCTTATTCGAACGTTGCTGCTGCTGGTGCTGATGTTGTTGTTGTTGTTGTTGTTGCTGCACTGCGTCCTTCTCCCAGTTTGTGATGCACGCACGCTGATTGCTGTGATGATGATGATGATGATGATGCACCGCCGCCAGACTGGGATACACAAACTTCATGCCGTAGGCAAAATGACGTGGCTGATGATGCAGCGCCTCATCGTAGCTGGGCAACCCGGTGGCAATTGTGTAACAGGGCGGCGATTCAATTTGATAGAAGCCTGCCTCATTGCCCCCGGCGGCTGTCGCTGCTGCTGTTGCTGTTGCAGCATTGTTGCTGCCACTGGCAGGCAGCTGCTGCAGCAATCGACTCGCATCGCAGCTGATCAGGTGATGACTGGCCCCATGCGAGGAGTAGGAGTCACTGGCCGCATGGATCTGAGCGCGTATATCCTTGTCTGCAAATAGGAGAAAAGGTACAAAATAAAGTTGGTTAGTTTGTTTTCAGTTTTTGTTTCTTTCTTGTTTTTTTTTTGTTGTTTTTGTTTTGTTGTGCATTGTTGGTCAGCGCTCAAACTTTGACTTTGACTTTGACAGACGTCTCATTAGTTTGTTTGTTGGCCCACACACACAAAGCACACTTGTTGTGTCCGCAGGGTGGGAGGGAGGCGGGGCAGAGTTGGGCATTAAATTCAATTTAGCGTAAAGGCGCAAACGCTTGAACTTTGTGAATGGCAGGACATGAACAGGAACCTCAGGATCTTTTATTGAAAAGACACAAAAAATGCGAAAACAAAACAAAAAACAAAATCACGAAAGAAAAAAAACTTTCTTTTTTTCCTGCCGACCGGAAATGCCTGCGAGTTTGACCGGACAGGAAAAGTTTCCCATTCGCAACAAGCTTCCGACCGAATGACTGGCTGCCTGACTCTCTGTCGGTCTGTCTGACTGACTGACAAAAGCAGCAGCAGCAACAAGAACAACAACAACAAGAAGTAGGCAATAACATGACGGAAGTGCGCGCGTGGCACAAACGAAACGAAATACCAAAAAAGGGTGGAGAAATAAATATTGTAGAAGATGCAGCAATGCAGAGGGAGAAGGCTCCGAAAAGTATGCAACATTAAATGTTTAATTTTTATAAAATATACCCAAGGTTGCAAGATTTAAGGAAATTTAAGACAAACAGGAACTTTTTAAGCCCTAAAAGTCGTGTAGACAATCCATTAAGCTAGCTGGTATATCGCAGTCGAGCTCACCCGACTACCACATTCTTGCTGGTTTAGTAATATTTTTTGATACACAAGCGTATTTTATGCCAATTTTGTTTAATTTGTTGTTTTTTAACCAATTTACTATAATTTTTATTGGAAACAAATTGTTGGTTTTTTATTAAATGCGATTTAAGCGAAAATTTCGTTGGTTTTTTTTTAATGAAAGTCATCGTGTGCTTTGTGCAATTGAATATTGCGATTTTAAAACTCTCAACAATATTTTTAATTGTCAGCGCAACAATTTGAGTATTTCGTTTTTTATGTTATGAGTTTTAATTGCTTTTTTTATGTGTATTTTGTGTTTTCCATTATGTTGCTGTTATGCTAGAATTTCACATGTGTAAATATTTTGGCCAAATGGTTTTCCATTAAAGCGAATTGGGCTTTTGTTGTGAGGGTGGGCGGGTGTTTTTTTTTTTGGAAGGCGTGGCATGCTGTTGTGCAAAACAATAAGAAACAAAAAATTGTTCGCATTACAATATTAAAACACAAGCAAAGAGTCGCACAGCCGGAGTATCCGCACTGGTACACATACTGGCAGCAGTCAGTGTGCTGCTGGCAGCAGTTGTTGATTTATTGTTATAACTGTGGCACCAGCAGTTCGCATATATTCTTTGGGTGCTGCTGGACGAGACCCATTTGACTTTTGTTTCATTTTTTGATAGACAGACGGCAAACACGGCCACAGTGGGCGTGGCACTCACACTCACACACGCACACTACTGGGGGCTTCATATTTTATGCAAGTGTTGGGGCATGCCCTGGCGGCATGCAACAACAGCAGAGTAGTGCCGAGTATCCCTTGGGTTCCCTAAGGGGGGGTGGGGCAGGCAGATGGCAGCTGCAGTCACTGGGTAAAAAAATTAGCACGCCATTTGTTTTTGGCTTTTGTTACAGTTGGCAGTTTGGCGGCGACTCTTTTTTTTGTTTTACTGGCTGCTGCGCCCAAATGTATGCAACAATTTAAATTCATTGCAATGAGCTGACGAACGCTGAAGCACCAGCAATTGAGCTCAACTGGCTGCCGCAACTTTTATGTTGTATATATATATAAATATATATATGCATGTATGTGTGTGAATTGTTTTTCATAAATGTCTGTTAATTTTTTAACAGCTTGTGGATTGGGGGAGGTGGGGCTGCCTTTTCGGGGATTGGCTCTGCATTTTTATTACATTTAATCGCTCTCGCAGGTGATATCAATGCAAGCCGCGTGTTGAGTGCGGCTCAAATTAAATTTATGCGGCTTGGCTCGCAAATTAATCTCAACTTACACGGCATTAAACACATAAGCCAAATTCAAGTGGCAACTGCAGGGAAACCGCTCAAATATTAGCAAGCAAAACACTTGGCCAGTTAGAAAACTAAACGCTGCTCGGCAACAAAACAATTTACTTAATTAGAGCACTCAATTTGGCGTTGGCTAACTGAAAACCAAAAGGCAAACAACACACAGAAAAAAAGTGTACAAATTTACACACACACACACCCATATATATGTATAGTTAGCAGTTGCTAGTTTTTGTGGCAGCCACAAAAGCTATTAAAAATTGAAGGGACTGCGGCGAGCTGACGGGGCAAGAACTTTTGCGCCATACCAGGGCAAAATTTGTGTGCTATGCTTAATTACATTTTTAACGCAAGTAAATTATGCACAACCTATACAACATAATAAACAGTGGCAGCGGCATGTCCTGCGTCGTCCTGTTTCGTCCTGTTTCGTACTGTGCCTTAATTTACAAGTGCCAGTGAGGAACGCTGCCTGTTGTCCTGTTAATAAATTCAGTTGTGTGTGCCGCTCTAATTGATAACAAGCCAAAACTTGCTACCGTCTCACTCAGTGTGTGCAAGTGTGTATGTGTGTTGTGTGTGTGTGTGTGTGTGTGTTGAGTGTGTGTGTCTATATCCTTGCTTAATAAATAAACTCTAAGACCAGGCAGAGGCTGTTCAGCATCTCAGGCTCGTTAAGTATTTATAAGGTAAGCACACTGTGTGTGTGTGTTTGTGTGTGTGTGAGTGAGTGGGAGCAACAAAGATCGGGAGAGGGAAGTAGTGAGGCAGCACACGTAACCAGCATTAAACGCAGAAAAGCGTGCTACGAAAATCGAGCAGACTTAAGCCAAAGTTGCTTAATTATAAATGACACACGTGTGTGTTTCTGTGTATGTGTCTGTTGCAACGTTGCCACATCTAGCACTACATCTGTGTGTATTTATATCTAGGCCCCGTCTATCTATCTATGTAGGCCAGTCTAACACGTAACACAAAAAAGCAGAAAAACAAAAAAAACCAGGCTAAAAGTAAAACCAACACAACACTAACGAAACTAATTAGACGCACAGACGCCCAAAAGCTGGCAATGCACACACACACACTCGCACACACACACACACTCGAGCACACACGCATCGCTCAAATTGATATTTTACGTAGTGACCCCCCTGCTCCACTCAGCTCCTCTCCGCGCTCTCCCTTCTCTTCCCTCGTTATTGTGGGACGCAAAGTTTTTAAGGCTCGTTAGCACGAAATTGACAGTTTGACAGTTGAGTTGGCCATACTTTAATGCCACGGCCTTTGGCAACCACCTTCCCCTTTCTCTTTCTCCATCTCGCTCTCTTTTCTTCACTTGCCCCTCTCTCAAGTTGTGTGCTCGCAACTCTCATCTGTTTTGCTGTTGCTGGCCTAAATAAATCATTTGGCTAAATTGGTCTGCAAAAAGTTTGACACTCGAGTTGAGACTTGTTTAGTTTCGTACTCTCATAGTTGTCCCAGGTTGTGCGAGTGTATGTGTGTGTGTGTGTGTGTGTGTGTGTGGGTGTGTGTGCACAGCTCGTTTACTTCCAATTATGTGTAAAGTGCCTAAGCATATGATTTACTTTTAGGTATTTGTTTACATCACTTAAGCAACAGGTTTTTTTTTTGTCTAAGAACTGGATTTTAATTGTTGTTGTTCTTCATAATTTATGACTAAATTTAGCATAGTTATTAATATATGCCAAAAATTACCATTTGTTAAACTTTGGTGCAACTAAACTTTATCTTTCAAAAAATAACTTTTTTTTTGTTTTACAAAACAGTTTTTTAAGCGAATTCAGAAATTATAAAATTATTCGTAATTGAAACTTTTAAAGTGTATATTTTGTGAATTTGTATAATTTATTATATTTAGAAACGGCAAATGTATTTAAATTGGAATATTTGGTGCTTTGGGAAATAAGTCTTTTCTTTCTAAAACAATTATATTTTTATACTTTAAATAATACTATAAAGCAAAAATTGGCCAAAACTCTTTTAAAAAATCAGCTCTTCAATTTATTTTTAATGTGATTTTTTTTTTCTATTTTCTTTTTTTTTTTTTTTTGTTTGACTAACTAAACTTTTTTGAGAAAGAGACTTAAGTTCTTCACTCTCATTTCTCTTGCGGCAAGTTATTAGTTTTGTGGCATTGATATTTTCGTAGCTGTTGCTGCAGCAGAGATAAGTCAAAATGGCCCCATTATCATAATGCCCATTTACTATAACTCATCTGGCTGTTTATCAGTGTCCACTCCACGGGAACAACTCACACAACAATTTCACGCCTTTCTCGCCCAGTCAAACACACGCAAACAACACACAAGACACACAACAACAACAACAACAACAACAAATTGTAAAAATGGCAGCAAAAACAAATTTCGCACAGCTTCCACATAATCAAGCTCGTAAATGGGGGCGTGCAGAGCGACGGGGTCGGGCGGGGGCTGGGTCAATTTAATATTATAAATATGCTGCACATATATTTTGTGGCATCATAAACTTGTGTTGTATCTAAAATTACGAAGAGCAACAGCAAACCACCGGAATGCAAAGAACGCCTGACAATTTCGAAGCGCGCCAAAATTTATGAGACTGTCGGCCATAACCAGTGGCTGTCAATGGAGGAGGAGGTGTGGTGGGGGATGGGGGATGGTGCGATGTATTCTGCATTTTATATTGTTTAGCCTGGCAGGCAAAACAGCTGAATAAATGGCCCGCTGATAAGGGCGAACCCAAAAAATAACATTTTGATTACAGCTGCCACAAAGTCAAAGCGCACATAAAAAAAAGGCGAATTTAAAAGGGGGGGCGGGTTGCAGATTGGGAGGTGGTGAAGATACTTACTGCACTTTTTCCATGTGCGAAACTTGCGATAGAAGTAGCAGCTGAAGAGTATAAAGATGAGGGAGAGCACCACCAGCGAGGTGACGACACCGATCCACAAATAGTTGACAATCGCATGCATGTCAGCATCGCCAAAGATCTGTTCCCACCACGACCACGAGGAGTTGACGGCATCCTCGGCATCGCTGTGCTCCCGCAGATCGGCCAGATCGAGTACCACCGAATTGGAGAGCTGCTCGGTGCTGATGCTGCTGGCCGGTGGCAAGGAATCGTAGCCGATGCTTTGCAGCAGCTTGTTGAACGAGTGCAGTGCATCGATCTGGCGCAGATCGTGCGCCGTGGGTATCTCGAATGTGATTTGATTCTGTTGCATGTGCTCCGCAATGGCAGCGGGACTCATGCTGCTAGCCGGTGCCGCAATGAATTCCGCATACAACTCCGACCCGCTGCCAGTTGTTAAAGTTGCCGCCGTTGTTGTCTCCGTCAGGGAATAATCCATTGTTGTTGTTGTTGCTGGAGACATCTTTGTTCAATTTGCTCTCTTTTCTTTCTTTTTTGTTTATCACTGATTTCGCTGTTGTTGCTGTTGCTGTTACTTAGTTTGGTTGTTGCCACACACACGCGTCACGACACGTAAACAAAACGCAGTCTATAAATAGTCATTGGTCGAATTTGAATAGTTCGTTTGCTCGAATCACGTTGTTTGGCGTGCGCACCGTGTCCGTTCGCTGGAGCGACTCGTTGTTGACTGAATTGGTCTCTCGGGCGGCGAGCGTAAGGTAAACGTTGCCTCATTCCAAATGCACTCGATGAGCATGGCGGCTGCACTCAGTGCGCTCTCTCTCTCTCTTTTGCTTGTTTCGGGGGACATTTTGTGACTCACTCAATTGCCGGCTCACTCACAATTTTGAGTGCAAGTTGCGAGTCCTTGTCTTTAAGAAGTGTTTTTTGCAATTTTGGCCGCATGTTATTTTTTATATAAAATGTTCAGTTGACCCAGTTTGAAGCGGTCCACAAAGCAAAAGTCGTCAACGTCGCTTTGGCTAAAGAAAACTTGCCTCCGGTCACGTTCGTGGCAGCTTTTGGGGCGTTTAAAGTTCTCAAGTTTTTTCAACCAAATAGCAAAAACTTCTCCGGCGTTTATAATAAGACGAGACTCCAGTGGCAAGCGGCAATGTGGTATGAGGCAAGGAGCGAAGGGGCGTGTGTGGAGTATTTGCTAAGCTTGAGCTTGGTCTAGGATTTATGAGCCAGGATCTCGCTTAGAAAGTTTGAAGCTGTTCATCAGTTGCTAAAACAAATATAAATTTAAAGAGCTCAATTTTGATAAGAACATAAATCTCGACTCGCTTTGTGGTAACAATGTGAAAAGTAGGCAATGCTTAAAATTCAGCTCTAACTAAAAATAGTCGTTATAAATATAATATAAATTTTTATATATAAAATACAATATTTATTAGTTATTGCAAAATATTCAAGGCTTCAAGTGGGCAACAAAAACTATTTAGTTAAAAAAGTATTAAGAGAGTGATTATAAATTTTTTCCAACGTTTTTGGAATATGTGTATGTGAATTATATTGTTAAGACTATTTATTGGAAATAAAATAGCTAAAAACAATCACACCAAATTATTAAGCCAAGTTAATAAAGTAAAGCTCCGACTTCCAATCCTCAGACGTCTTATGAAATCAAATAAACCGCAATTGCTTTATAACACTTTGCCGATATATATTCATCATTATTATGTATTCATTAATTAACTAATTGTTAAAAAGTATTCAAGGACTTTAAGCATTCAATTCATTTAAGATGCAGCCAGGCGCAAACGAACTTTAAATGGCCCAAAGTAAGAAAATAACTTTATAGTTGAAAGGAGCTGAAATCTCGGCCATTATGTGTCCCTTGGGCGAAGGGTTGTCGCATTGCTTCCTGGCCCAAAGTTGTTTTGCCTGGTGGTCGTTGCAATCAGGACGTGAACGTGAATGTCCTGCAACTTAAACTCAAACTGACCAAATGCCGCACTCAGCCCAGACTCAATGGACAAAGGTTTCTTCGTGATATGTTGGCCAAAAAAAATACGTGCTCAGAAAGTGGAACAAATGCATTGCTCAGCTGGCTGGCACACCCCCCACCCCTCACTCAATCTCTCTCACTCAATCCAAATTGAAACTCATCGGTTTGAGTGTCACTCGAAAACCGGTTTAACGTAGCGCATGTGCGCACTCACTGAGAGCAATTTCAGTGAATTGAGTAAAATTTCCCTTGACTCGTCTGCTCACACAAAGAGCGAGACACAGAGTCGAATTGCCAGCATTCGCCTTTGAACTGCGCCCGGCTAAAGGTCAGACTGTGTGGGTGCTGCGTCTACACGCACGTAAAAAAAAAGTACGTAAAACTTGCAAACCAGCAACTGGTTTTTGGGCAATTTTGGGCAGGAGGGTGGCATGGAAAGCAGTGCGGTGCTGTAAAAGCTTGTAATTGCTGCAGGAAATTGAAATAGATGCCCGATAATATGCACTTAGCTGCTGCTGTTAGCAATTTCATTCGATAAATGCATTAAAACTTTTCGACTACTGCAGCAAAACTTGGGCCTGTCGCTGTGTGTGTGTTGCTGCCGCCGCCTTAGGCAAGAGCCAAACGCTTATCGTTAATTAGCTTTCGACTAATTTTCGAACTTAAACATAAGTTGAACGGCAAACGACTTTACGTAGATTGCCGCTGAGATTTATGTCCACACGATAAGGGAAATTGCCAGCGAGAGAGAGAGAGAGAGAGACAGAGCCAGAATGAGAGAGATAGAGAGAGACAGGCAAAAACTGCGTTAGTTTAAAATAACTGCAAAAATGAAGACCCGAAATTGTAAAAGTAGTTGGGATATTTATTTTGAAAATACTGACTTACGTTTATATATATACATTATATATATCTTTTGGATCACATTAAAATTAATTTTCAAGTTGATTATGTTATAGGAATATAAGTAGTTGATTTATATTATTTACTGCTTTGTTATGTAGTTTAAAACTATCAAACCAAACTCCCAGGTTGATAGGAAAAATGATACTTTATTTGAATTTAATGTAGCTTTTGTGTTTTCAACACTTTGCCGTTATATTTTTTTCGTTCTTGTTTTGTTTTAATCTAATTTCAAGCGAATGGGAATTAAATTCACAGCACTTGACTTGTCGCATTCAATTTGCAAATTTGCTGCCTACGCCCCTGTATCAGCCCCTCAGTTGGCCCGGCCATGACTGGCACTTTAGCACACTCAGCTACACACATGCACACATATGACAATAGATGCTCCGTCATGTCCTATCCTATCCTGTGCAACATTGCCAGTCTTGGGGTGGTGGTTGTGTTCGTGGCTAGTGAGGCAGAAGAAGTTAACTTTTATAAACAAATTTACACCTTTCATTTTGTGCACGTTTTTAATATATATTTTCTAAGAAAATATGCAAGCTGTCAGTGCTTATGAAGCCAAGGCAGCATTCATGCCATGTATTCCATGCATGCAGATGCAGATGTTCTGTGACACCGAACTAAAAGTAAATTCATTAAAAATTCCATCATAAAGAATACCTAGACACACACACACACGCAGACATAAAAAGGTGATGAGCAAGAGAGATAGATAGAGAGAGAGATAGAGAGAGAGAGTGGGAGAGTGAGAGAGTAAAAGTTATGTATATATTTTTTACTAACTAACTAAAAAGTAAACCATAAAAGCTGACAAGTCAAAGCCGAGAGAGATGGCAGCCGGAGTCTCCTATCTGCAGCCTTCTAACTGTGTCTATCTCACGCCTTCCTGTGCACAACTCGTTGCACTTGGCAAAATATGAGAGAACAAATTATATATTATATATAACCAATATCCGGAAAATGCCAAAAGAACTAAATTCTCAACTTAAGACGTGTTTTTTTAAGTTCTTATGTCCGGTTTCACAATATGCAGAAACTAAGTAAAATTCAACTTTGTTTTTAAATGAATCTCAAAAAAAAATCTTAAGTTTCCATAGTTCAAGAACTTAATTTTTAGTGTAATCAATTTATGACAGTAAATAAAGTTCTTGAATTAGGAACTTCAAAAGTTTAAGATCTTAACTCAAGAAAGTTTTACGTTTATTTTAAATATATCAAATTTGAAAATATCAGCTTGGACTTGATTAAGAAATTCTTGTCTTGTAATTGTACGATTTTGAAATTGTGATTATGAAAGAACGAACTAAGAAGACTTAAATAAATTCTATTAAAAGCCCTGCTTAATTGTAATGTTGTACTTTGGTATTTTTCTAAGTGTACTCTATGGTTTTGCAACAGCAAGCTTCCATCACATTTCACTTACAGGCTCTTTAGCATGTCAACATGACAAAAGCTCGCCGACTCTCTATCTTGCCACTCAACCACCCACTCCCTCCCCCTGGCTCCTCCATCAGTGAGTGGAAGAGACTAGCTGTGTGGTGACATAGTGACATAATAAAATGTTACTTTACTCGAGTTTAGACACATGAAATATGCAGAGCGTAAGTAAATTTCGGGCAGTTCTTAACTTTAACTACAGTTGGGAATGCCTGAAGCAGACAAGGCCATGTTTCATAATCACATTAATGAAATATGCAATTGGCATGCCTTTAACTTTTGTATGAATTTGCATAATTGCCAGAGGCTTAAGGATTAGCATGAATCAATCAAAGGAAAACCCAACGAACCTCAGCAGAATCTTTCACAAAGATAGACGGAGAGGAGAATTGTGTGTGAAATTGTGCAGAACGGCAACGGTTGAAAGGAATTCAAAGAATGCGGCACAAAGGATGCAACGGAGACGGCCCGAGGCAGAGCAGAGTTTGCTGCCTGGCTAAACAAATACAATTGCATAAGTCCTGCCTTTGTCTGGAACCCGTGTCCGTGTTTCACTCTTATATAAATATGGAGATGTGTGTTTATCATATGTGCGCTTGATTAGCGCTGACAACATATGCAGGCTGGCAGCTAGGCAGGAAACTAGCCAGGCCAGGCCAGGCCAGGCCAGGCCACAAAAGGACTGCACAGGACAAACTGTTGACAAACAAACAAGTGCTCATTTTTCTGTTTTTGTTTTTTTTTTATCATCTCTGCTTTTTACCCCTTGTTTTCTTTTGATGGCGAGCTGCATATTTTCTTTTTGTATACTGGCACAACAAATATTGCTGAGGTCCTTGTTTGTCCTTGTTGCTGTTTGTGGCATGTTGCATTAGGGCAAAACAAAAACCCAACTGCATCAGAGCAGTTTAAAAGGATTTGTTGCCTGATCTATGCATGTGCAGCACATTGCTTAAGACACTCGGCAACCAACCTCAGCTTATGCACATTATGCAAATGGAAAAGTCGCCTGTGAAAAGCACAATTGAAAAGCAGTAGAAAATAAATTGTGAAACTAAAAAAAATATAATGCAATGAGTTGAAATTATGAAATAAAACCATTCTTAGAGCGAAGTTATTTTTTTTTAATTTACTTTTTTTATTTAGACTTTAATTTTGGTTAATCTATTTATTTTGAGTATTTCATTTAATTTGGGAAACAAATCCTATTTGACCCTTTGAATTTATAGTATACCTATGCCTATTTTTACCTCAATTTGAATAGAGCTCATTTAAATATAGCTCTTATGTACTTTGATAATTGTTTTCTTAATTTAGTTAGTTACTGACACATTTAATATTAATATATTTTTAATTAATTACCAGAGATAATCCATCCCCCTTTACCACTTGTATTAATTCGAGTCAGTCTTCATAAAATATAGATTTTCTTAATTTTTTTCAAATTTTTGTTCAGTATTATTTACATTATTATATTTTTATTTAGTTTTATTGGTTTTTTTTTTCTTAAATATATTTCTATTTAATATGAAGAACATATTATTATATTAAAATACATATACATACTTGATTGTTTTTGTTTGTTGAATGCTTTATAAGTTATTACAAAGTTCCACAACTTGAGATCGAAATGAAGTTATCTGTCTGCAGCTTATGCTACCATTTTGGATAATATATCAGTCCAAAATTTGATATGCAAAATAAATAGCTTCAGCTGGCTCACAGCCACAACTAGGGCAGCTGCAGGGGGGGTGGAGCGGAGGGGGCGGTGTGGGGAGGTCTAACCATCTTTCTGGGCCCAAGTGGAACTACTTGTAATTAATCTATTTCAGTTTCAGTCGCATGCTTTGCCATTTCGACCTACATTAATTTTGTATTCATTGCTGGCTGGCTTGCAGCATCAGCTGTTCTGCACAACACTCCGCAACCCCCTTCACTACCACCCACATCCTCGCTTTGTGGCGCCTCCTCTCGCCTATCGCGTGCCATTCGCGCATATTTTGCGCACTTGAAAAGTTTCTGGGCCGTTGCTTATTAAGAGAAGAAAACAAACCGACAACAAACTGAAAGGCAAAAAGAATTTCCAGCCATAATTCAAGTGCGACTCACAAATGCCGAAGCGAATACTGAACCAAATACAAATACAAATACAAATAGGAATTGGAATATCCAAAGCCGTGACATGCCTGAGGATGTCTCCGGTGCGGTGCGGGGGGAATTTTGTGAGCCTTTTTGCTAACCGGAAACTGGCTGCATGCTTCCGTTTTGTGCCTTAAAATTAATGAGCTGACAGGGGCACCGGGGGTTAGCGGAGCAGCGCCAGAGTTGCCACACTTTTCGCAACTAATTCCGAGCAAGTTGTTACAGGCGAGCAAAACTTTTGCCACGACCGGAGGCAGGACGACCTTCGTGCCAGTTCCTGCCGGCGCATCACGCCGCACGTATCCGCATCCGTATCTCTTTTCCCATTCAACCAACAACAACAACAACAACAACAACAGCAACTTCATGAGCAAAAAAATGTAGAAAGCCAACATTATTTGCGCAAAATTTTCGCTTCAAAGTTTGCTTATTGTTTACGTGCGTTGCTTCATTAAGAACTGACGCACACGCGAGGAGCGAGAAGCGAGAAGCAAGAAGCGAGAAGACAGAGAAGAGACTGCCTCGGCGCTGCAGGGGCGTCACTTTGTGCCGCGAGGGTTACTTGACTACAGTTACACATTGCTACACAGACTTGAATTGGGTCAGACAGTCGTCTAAATGAGTGTTGCAGTTGTCGTTGCTGCTACTTGTAAACTCTTCTGGGTCTTTTAGTTAAGGTGTCGAGGGAGGGAGGAGAGGGGAGAGTGGCAAGTACGGTGGCAAGTACGGTGGCAAGTATAGGGTTGCTTTCAAGAGGCGCGTGTTTATTTGCTTTTGATATAGATTGGATTGTTTAATAAGTGTGCAGGCAGATTATTTGCGGCTACAGTTATGAACTGAGTTCCATTTAGTTTGCGTTTGATGGGAAACTCGCATATTGTGGGAAAGAAGTTCTCACTTCTGAGTGAAACTGTGAAAATAGAGAAGAAAAGCAAAATAGAGCGTCTGACTGCATAGCAGATAAACCTGCAGAGGAGATAGTTAAATGCCCATGCAGATCGGAGTCAAAATTGGCACAAATGTACTACTTCATTATCATTAAGTAAAGTTAGTTTGTCTATATTGTTAGCTCTTTATATGGTTTTTAAAGTGCTACTATCTGGTTAATTGTGAGCATTGGAAAACTTGAACCTAAAAGGAACTTTCTTAAATCTAAAATCAATATGAGATAGACTATATCTCTATCAGAGCTTTACGTATTTTGCTACTTTAGTTTTTTGGAGAGTGTCAGAAACTTACATAAAATACACTCTACTTTTTAACAGTTATTAAAGATCTGTTAGTATTAAAGTCAATTCAATTCAATTTCAACTAGCAATCGTTTCGATATTCAACGTTCGAAACTAATTTCGAGGTTTTTTTAAATGCCAATAAAATAACTTCCCCCACTCAATGTTATTTCATTTAAAAATGAAAAAGCCAATCGAGAGGAATCGTTACGTTCAACAAAAAAAAAAAAGAAAAAACAACATAAAATCAAGAGGCGGAAATTGAATAAACAAGTGAAGCAAAAAAAAAAAATAAAAATAAATAAAAACAAAAGCGTTCAAAGAAAAGCATTAAATAAATGCCAAAATGCGAGAAATGTGCAAATGGGCGAATTGGGAAGTGGGAAGTGAAAAACTGACGCCAGCCATTCAAAACAAAATCATTCAAATCAGTGAAGCTCGGAATCAACAGAAATCAGTAGAAATTAGCGCAACGGCAGTCAAAAGTCCAGAAATTAACATTTCCACCAGAGTAAACAGACTGAAGCGGGCCCGAAAACAAAACCCAAAAATTGAAAATGGGAAAAAATAAAAAACTGCTTTTGCAAATAGGTTTGTGGGTTGAATTAGGAGTAGTGGAGGAGGAGGAGGGAAAGTGGGGGAGAAGGAGGTGGTAAATGATCAGCTCACAAGATGGGCAGGGAGAGAGCGAACTTCTCCAACAATCTACGAGTATTAAACAAATTTATTCGATATAATTAGAAAACTTGGCGACTTCTGAAGTAATTCGCTTAATTACTTTAAGTGCGCAAGCGACGACGACGGCGACGACGACGAAGTGACTCAGTAACCAGCCCCACAGCAGCTTCAGCAGCTTCAGCTCTGCCACCAGCTGGTGCCTGGTGCCTGGTGCCTGGTGACAACACAAAAGGCGCCACAAGCCAATAAAAGTTGCGCCAACTAAATCGCAAAATTTGCTCTCAAGTGCTGAGTTTGACGTGAATAATGTGAGGCACGAACAATTCTGAAAGCAGTGTGAAATTAATTGAGGCCTGGAAGCGTGTTATGAAGTGAGCAACCATCGCGATAAGGTCTGCTACACAACTAGAGCTTAAGATACTATTCAATATTGTTGCATGAATGCCATTGCTTGGTTTTTAACACACTTTCTCATCACTTTCTGCATGGCCTGCAAATGGTGTCTACATCTTTTAAGTACATATTTAATGTGTTTTAATGTTTAAGAGAAAAGATACATTTTTCAAATATTTTTCAATTTGTTTTCTACATTAATTTAAGTTTGATTTTTATTTATATGTACTCCGATTTATTTAAAATTCCCTGCTGTTTCATCTTCAGGGAGAGATTCACAGCATCAGTTGTGAAGTTTGAAACTGATACTAAATAAATAATTAGAAGGAAATCTTGAACATTTGTTAGGTATTTTTAACCAACGCGAATTAAGCACTTATGTAAAATAAGGACAGAGAAATAAGTATAACTAAAATAAGTAAACGAATACATTTTAGTTTTATTTCAGTGTATTAAAAAATCTGTGAGACTTGGTTATATACAGCTAGAAGTCCCTAGCATCATCAGAATTACAATTATACGGACAGAAGGACGAATATTAAACCAAACTCAGCTACTACCTTTCTCTCAGGTTCAGAATACAAACAAACACAGTAAAACTCTTGGCTTTAATTCCATACGTCAGAGCCTTGGCAATAAAACATCAATTATGGCCAAGGCAACCTAAATCAAAATGGAATCATGCTGAAACCTGACCTTTCGCAATGATGAAATGAAAACCCAACTGAACCGTAACCTAGTCATGATATTAACAAGAGAAGTCGGGAAGCGCGAATGTTCCGGTACAAACTTGAAAACATAATCCCACATCCGGTAGCCACAATTTCCGGCAATACGAAAAAGCCACAACAAGTGTAACAGCAACAACAGCAACAACAGCAACAACAACAATGATAAGCACAAAAACAAAGCTCTCCTGCCACATTGAGAGCTGGCAAAAACCATGTCCTTTGGCTGGGCCGGACTTGAGCAAAAATTTGTGTAAATTTGATGGCAGGATTTGCGTGGACAGGCGGCAGGCGGAAAGCGCGTCTCTAATAAAGCTGAACGAGCAAAAATGAAGATGCGATGGCAATAAGGATAAGAAGGCAAAGGATAAGACGCCTGCTACTTATGTCCCGGGTATACATTTGCTAAATGGTTGAGGCTGCATTAGGCATGCGGCCAGCTAAGCAGCCAAACGACGGCAATGAAATGGCTAAAAGCAAAGGCGTTAAAAGTCAACAGACAGCAGAAAGGACACCACAGCATAGCACAGGACAGGACAGCACAGGACAGCATTGACTCTGTCAGGATACGCTGACTCCTGTCCTGTCCACCCGATAATGATGTTATTAACATAGGAAAACACATTATAAGCCACAGGCAGAAAATCCAGCTGAAATGGGGCAGTGGGTGGTTTATGTGGATGCAGCTTAATAAAAATTAATGTTTATTTCGCGCTTTTGGTTTTAATTAAAAACTGTGACGCAAGCAAATTGAAAATTAAATTTTCTGCAGTCCACAGTTGACCCAAAAAATGTGTCACGATTTTCGTTGAAAAGTTTTTGCGATCATATTTCGCTTACATAACTAAGGCGGCTTCTTGACTGGTGTCGTCCTCATGGCTTCAAGTGTTTTTTGGCCATAATGCAAAGCTTTTAGCATTAGCTTTGCTTTGCTGTGGCTGCCACACCCATCTACCCATCCACTCCAAGACCCTCTCCCCATCCATTCCCTGCATTGTTTCTTGTCTAGCACTGTCGCAAATGGCAAAAGTTTCAGCTTTAAATAATTGGCGAGCCAGGGAAACAACCAGGGCATGAGTAGGCAGAGGGGGACAGCAGAGTCCAGGCGTTAGTTTTAAATATTGTTGCTAATTTGCCACATTGTGCGTGAACAGCAGGCGGCAGCTGGGGGCACTGGTCTCGGAACTTTGGGCAGCGGAGCATGGGAGCTAAGAGCTGGATTAAAATTATGAGCTTGCCATATTTTTGAAGAGTGCGCGACAAAAACGCCTGACGATGTTGATGGAAGGCTGATGGAAGGACGAGGAGCAGGCGGCAGGCGGCAGGCGGCAGGCGGAGCCATGGCAAAAGTTTCCTTCAAGTGGACAGAAAATGACGGACGGAGGCTGCCAAGTGCGAGAATTTACTATAACCGCCTTTTGTCTCTCTGTCGCTCTTTACTAAATTAACTTGAAAGATAACTCACAGTCGCATCGGAGTAGTTGAGAGGCTTATAAATACTCCAGAATTAATTAAAAAAATACAGAACTTACGCAATTAATTTTACGGGGTGTTTAATTAACTATGATAATTAATTAATTCTAGTTTGCAAGGTCTTTGTTTTTAATATTCATATAAAACTGGCAAAATTATTACAAGTTCAGATTTGTCCGACATTATATATTAATTTACTTATTATTTTTTATTTAATTTCAATTTAGTTAAAGTTCAGTTAAAGTAATCTACAATATATAATTATTTATTAAAAAAATTAAATGTTAAAAAATTAAGTGCCATTTAGAAATAAGAGTTTCTATTTTGCAGTTATTTAAAACACAGGAAAATCGAAAGATATTAAAAATAAAAAAATATGTATATCTAATAAAGATATAATAATATAATATTATTAATAAAATTTTATTTTATATGAATGTTTTTGATAAAAAGCGCATAACTTATCTGCAAGTGCAATAAAGAGATCCTTAAAGCTCTGCCCATCTGTTCAACCTTTAAGATATGTACTCTATTTGGCTCTGTTGAGGTCTGCAAGTCTAAGTAGCCTTCCTGGGAATGCAACTTGACCACATTCAGTGCTGTGCTGTGGATACTGCACATACCCGAGTACCTCAGTGGAGCTGACCAAAAGCTCAACTCACACATTTTTCGGTCGTCGTCCTGTTAAACAATTGTTTACACAGCCTGTTGTTATCCTGTGGCCTGGGGCTGCTAGCTGTTGGCCAGGCCAAAACCGCACAACTGTTTTGGCATCTTATTATGGCCAGTTGACAGGTGCATGACATTTTGTGGCTGCACGCACCGAACAGACAGCTCGGACAGCTGGCGACGCATGCTATCCACTTCCTGGCCACATCTCCCCTTTGCCAGCTCTGATTCTGTATATCTGTGTGTGTGTGTGTGTGTGTGCGTCCTGGTCAGAGGCGTCAACGCGCGAAAAACAACCCAACCGCAATGAGCAAGGACAACACGTATTCTGCTGGTCGTGTTGACTATGATATCAATTGCCTTTGGCTGGCATCAAATAACATTATGGCACAGTAAATACCAATGCTGAATTTATTATTTATATTTGCATATACATAAATATATATATTTTTTTTAATATACATATACATACAACTCTTATCATAAATATATTTATTTTTTTTTTTTACCAAAAACGATTATTAAAATTGGCAAACACTTTGTCAGCTCCTCACCTGCCAAATTCTTTTTTGTTGGCTGAGCGCCATTTCGCGAATTGTTGACAGCTGTCATGGGAAAGGGAAAAAAAGGGGAATCCCTCGGCATGTGAAGCATGACTGTGCTCCTCTTTACTCACAGTGTTAAGCGCTTTGGTCCTATGTGAAAACTACATTTCAATGTGGCGCCTGAAAACGTGGCGTGAAAATAAATTAAGCTCCGAGTTTAAGTCAGACACGTTGCCGACTGGGGAATTACCCTTTCATTAATTAATATAGCTAATGAAAAACAATAGTTTATTTTCAACTCCGTAGCACCAAGAGCAATTCCTACGAACTTTTACAGAGCAATAGCAGAAAACTGATATGAATAGCAATAGCAGCAGCAAAATCAAACAAATCTCCTTTGTGCTATTCCAATTTGGGTAACATTACACAGAATAATATTTTTTGAATACAATCGAGAAATGATCATCAAGATTCAAAATACAATTTTAATTTTTCATATTTTGCCTTATTTGCATAGGTTTTCAAGCATATGCGTGTAATCTACTTATACAAAGATTTATGTATACATTAAATGGGTTTACAGCTTAGGCTTTTCCATAGTTACCCTTAAAAGTAACGCAACAACTTCTTTTTTTTTCATATTTACAGAGCACAATTTGTGCTGTCGTGCAAATAATTTCAAGTTCAAAATTCAGACTGTCATTCGGCTGACAGCCTTTCAGCTCTGCCATCCTGGCAGTCTGTCGTCCTTATTTGATTTCTCACCACTGCCAAAAAGTTCATACACGATATGCAACCGGTTCCAAGCCCAAAACCCAAACCCAAACCCAAACCCCAACCTTTTGGCTGTTGTCTAGAGTCTGTCATCTGACGTCTGTTGCCTGACGTCTGCACTGTCTATCTTCATTTGAGTTGAGTCGATTTGCTGGCAAAAACGCGACCGCTACGTCGTATTGACATAAGTCAACGGATTTCATATTGGTCACGTAGTGCGCCATCTGCCACAGCCACGTCTGCAGCGAGTCTCGTCGGAGCTGAGATGCCGCGTTTCCAAGAGGCACACAAATGTGTTGTGTGCTGTGTGTATGTTTTTGGCATATATGAATTTGAATTTGAAAATTTTATTTTGTAAAAACTTAGACGCTTTGAAATGTGTGTGCAACACCCAATTAAAAAGTTTTTTATCACCTCATGCATATATGACAGTTGCTGGCTGCCCACAGTATTTTGGGTCTGGAAATGATCGCCTATAAACACATCAGCTCACAACTCAACGCATAAATATGCAAATTTTATGGGTTTTTAAATAATTTTCTTGTTTCGAGGCGTTTTTCCGGTCGCCTCATTGCCAGCCCACGCCGACAGCAGCGTTTTTGATTTCTAATTTTGGATTCGATTCTAAACGGGTTAAAAGTTTAATGCGATCATCGATCAGCTTAAATATATTTTCTGGTTGGTATTTAGAAGAAAGTTTTTCTGCTCTGTGTGTTTTTTTGGAAAGTTTTTCAAAATGTTTGTGCTGCTCTTATGGCATTTAGATTGGGCGTTTATGTGTGCATGATTTAAGAAATGTTTACGATACGATTGCGATAAACAAATCTAATCAACAAAACATGATTCGAATCGCTTACATATCTCGTGAGATTTATAGCATGTTAAATGTTGAAACATATTTAAATATGCGCCGAATGGATATTTTAAAAGTGTATAAACTAATAAAATCGCCAGATAAAAGAGATATCAGAGCTATAAACAATTTATAAGATACAAAATGTAAATTACTTTTGAATTTACAGTTAAAACACGTAAACTCAAAAAAATGACCGTTAAACTAAGCTTTATGGCACACTCGCATTATCCTTAGAACCCTCAAGCCGCAAAAGGCGATTTTACGAGTATTTATTTTATTTTTATTACAAAACACTAAAATGAATTACATCCGCATGTAAATGTTTCTTTTGTTGCTCTTTCATATGCGCAAGGGGTATGCATTAAATTAATTTTATTTTCATGATGACGCCACCACAATGAGCAAAGTTTTTGCCAACAGCCAAAACCAAACCCTTTTTTATTTTTTTGTTTGTCCAGTTCTTCCTTTAATCAGGCAGCTGGAAGCAACGGAACGCATTCAAAGTGCGTACTTTCGGCCAACACATAATTAAGCTTAATAAATTTCTAATTATCAGATGGCCGAGTATTGGGCGGCTAAGTGAATAAAAAAAGGGTCTAAGGACTCACTCAGCAACAGGAATAGGGACAGAAAAGAGTTGGTAGCACATGGTCGGCCCTCGTGCAAATTAACCCTTTTTTTTTTTTTTAGTCTTAGTCGGTTGTACGGGTCTTTGGACAATTAAAAGTACGCTCATAAAATGCCAGTTTTATGTTCATCCGCAGACTGCAGTTGAAATTTGAATAAATTGTACAAAACTGCGACGAGGAGGAGGAGCTACTGCTTCCCACGTCCACCTTTAACGACCTGACCAGAAATTAAAAGTTTATCTTGATTTCCCTCTAAACAGTTTGACGAAAAACAAAGACAAAGGCGTTGACGGGACAAAACGAGACAAAAAATGTGTGTGGAAAGGGAGAGGAGTCAAACTGCATAATTAGACACCCGTTGGGCTCATCGAATGTTTCCAACTCGAACATCGAACATGTCCAGCTATACATGTATGCAAATGGATCTATCTCTCTCTCCTTCACTCTCTCTCTCTCTCGTCTGTCCCACAATTGTTTACGCTTAGTTGACCACCTGTGAGCGGCCTGAGACAGCTTTGATAGCTTTGCTCGTTACGGTAAAAAAAAAAGAATGGAAAAAACAGCAAAAGAGAAAAATAAAATAAAAAATAAATACTGAGAGCTGGCGATTGTCGTCGACTTCATCGCGTTAAGAAAATTAACATAATTGAATTAAGCATTGATAAGCTCGTCGCTCTGCAGCTCGCTCTGATATCATTAGCTGCCACTGCCACTGCTGCCACTGCTGTTGCTGCCGCTGCTGCTTGTGTCCCAAGAGTGGGAAACACACACGCAGTGGCAGGTTGTGTCACTCGATGCTCATGTTTTAACTTCATTAATTTAACATTTGATAAGCCCAAAACCGACAATTGCCATTTGGCAGCCGTCTACTGTCAACATGCTCATGGGTTGTGGGTGGGGAGGGGGAAAGGGTTGAATGCAAGTGGCGCCGTAATTGCCAAAATGTCAATAAACGTTTTACATTTTTGAGCCCTTTCAGTGAGTGGCATATCAAAAGCACCGCATAGAATTGATTAACCAGGGTTGTCAAGCGGCTACGAGCTTAGTCTCTAAAAAGCAAATGCTAATTGATATAAATAAATTATGAAGGAAGGAACCTAAAAAGCCAGTATTTAAAAGCTACTTAGTCAATGTTATGGGTTTTTCACTCGTAAATCTAATGATTATATTAAATTCTTTATTCATCATATCAAAATATTATACAATAAATGATATATAAATTTATTACAAGTTATTAATGCAAGTACATAATTAAGCTTGAGTGATTTAAATATTTTATTCTTTAAGAGTTTGAAAGATTCATTAGTGGTATTTAATTTTATTCTAGTCGTATTCCATACATGTAATTTGAATCAAGGATTCATTTTGGTTTAGTATTAAAGATTATCTTTAATAATTTACAATTTAACATCTTTCATTGCATCAGTTGAGCCACTCCACCTCAATTCGTCTGCTTTCAGAGGACTTAACAAATACACTTGACAACCCTACAATGCCAACCCAAATGATTAGCACCCACCCAACCCCAAACTAGAACGAACCAGTTGACTTACAACTGCACAGCCTTGTTTCAAGTCAAACAGACAGACAGACAAACAGACAGATGGACAGCCAGACAAATATTTGATATTTAATCTTATGAAATATGTAAACAAAACAGAGCTGGGAAAACTCGGGGCCAGCAGCGGAGCTGACGTGGGAACGATGGGGTCTGCTTGAATTAAACAGTCAGCGCATAAAATTGTAATTAATTTAATTTAAAGTCAACTCTTGCTGGCTTTGTGGGTGGTGGGTGGTGTGGCGGTGCGAGCAAAAGGATTAACAAATTCGAAAACAATGGGCATCAATTTGACGCTCAAACTGTTCCCAAAACCGAAGACAAAATGCAAACAAAAACAGAAACAACAGACAGTAAAACACGTATGTGACGTGGCAGGGGGTGTTGTAGGTGGTGAGAGGCGTGGCTGGGGCCCAAAAGTGCTTTTAACCTACTTTCTGTTTACACGACAACTCAAAGTACACACACACACACACACACACACACACATACATCTATATGCATAAATAAACTTAACCTCCTTCGCCTACCTCAAACCACCCACAAGCGAGCACTTTGAATATCTGTGGAAAAAAGTGTGGTCCGCACTTTGTTGCCGCCACTCGCGTTGCTTTCAACAGAATTTAATCTCATTTACACACCAATACACACACACACGCACACACAGTCACAACACACACACACTCTTTAGTACGTAATCCTTTAAATGAGTTTAGCGTCACGTTCGCACTTATGCATTTAACACGTGTTTTTGCCCGGCATTATCCTTGCCTAGCACACAGCACACAACAAACTCAGACACACACACACACACACACACACACTCACACAACACTCACACACACAATACACACACACTCCTTTGCTCACACCCCATGCGTTATGCAACGCTTTTTTGCACTCTACTGCTGCACAATTCAAAATGTCAATTGAGGCATGCGGCCATGTGGCAGTCCAACAGCCCTTGAGTGCCACATGAGCCCAACCCCCACACCCAACAGCCGTGCTCCTTTATGTACCCCTGATGTTGGACCAGACCCTGATGATGCAAATGCTGCACGTCAAACATCCAACGACAAGCGCCGCGAGTCCTGCCTCAGTTTAGTCCACGTCGTTGCACCTACAACAACTGTCGTGTGTTGGGGGCGTGGCCATGCGGCACACAAAATGAGGCGGCACTCAGTGCGCCACGTTGGCTCATTAAAGTGGCATATTTCACACATAGCCCCAGTAACAACAACTGCCAAACCCCAAAACAACTACATTTACACTCTGCATAGAGCAATTGTTATACCCTGTAAATAGCCCTGCTCTATTCAGACTTGCCAGTTATCGGAACAATCTTACAGTATACCTATCTATGTATGCTAAAATCACATACTTTGAGCTTAATGTTGCTGCAGTTTGATAGACCAAATTAAACAGTCAACAAATATTATCTTTTATTTAGGACAATTGTTCTTATTTTGACTTTTATCTTTTAAAACTGTAAAATCTAAGTTTATTTCATAGACCATTTCTTTTGAACCACTCTCTATGCTAGAGGGTATCCACCCAAAAGTAGCGCAGCTTTTACTAGCTGCTGTTGACGTCAACCATCCAGGCCAGGCATTTGGTTAGGCATGTTCTGAGCCAAGTTCTGGGCTGAAAGTACAGTTGGACACTGTCAGCGTTAAGTGCTGGCAATTTGAGCCTTTTGTAAAAACTTTGTTGCTGCTGCTACTGCTGCTGTTGCTGCCTCTTATTGTACATGGTGCATTGCGTCGGGGGACGTGGAGAGTATGTGGCAAATTATTTTAATTGTTTGGCAAGTGCTTAGAATGCCGCCAACTTAATGGAGTTTTTGAGGCAAGCGAACACACTCAATGGAAGAGGTGGGTGAGGGGCGGTAAGGGGGAGTTGTTGGTCTGGGTGCGTTTCGCTGAGGGATAAATTAATATCAAGGGAGTTACACTTTTGGGTTAGATTAATATTCTTTGTTTGGTTAATTTTCGAAAGAGGTTTTAAGGGCGTCGCACATAATGCGATTGGGTCTAATTTAATTGGTTAGGCACCTGAAAAGCCAGTGTTGGAAATTAACTTAATGGCATAATCAGTCTACGGGAACTTAACCATCGTTATGCGGTTTTTATTTTTTTTTTTTTTTGCTCGCCACAATCTATTAAATTCTTAATTGAGCGCAACGAAAGTCGTTTTACAGTTGTTTTTTACTATTCATACAGAATTCACAAAAAGCCATTTGAAGTTTACAGAAAATTAATTTCGCGATGCCATTGAAAGAGGCCTCTACTGTAAAAAATTAAATACAAATAATATTGGGAGACATGCAGCATAATAATAATAATAAATAAAGCGTCAGCAAGGCAAAATCAATATAAAACGCGTTGAAGCGTGTCATTACTGAAAGTGGGCGTTTCACAATGGGGCGTGGCCAGCAACAAAATAACCGCATGACGTCAATCGCTACAAGTTGTGTTGTGTGGGTGGATTGCAATGGACAACATACAACATACAACATACAACGGAGGCATATCAACAACTTGCCGCAGTGTTGGTTAACACTTCAATAATTCGATAAACGCATCAAACAGAAAAGCTGCTGCATAATTATCGACGCACAGGCGGCACTTTAATTAAATTGCTGGCGTATCTGTATTAGTGAATAACCGATTGCATTTTCTCATTTTCCCTCTCTCTGTCTCTCATTCTTACTCTCTCGCTCTTTCGCTCGCCGCCAGGCATTAATCATAAAAGTTGCAATCAATTGGCAAAAATTGAAATGGCAGCCAGTTGGCTCACATTCCACATGATTTTCAGTTTATTTACATTGGGTATTTTAACTACAAGTGTAGGTTTGCCATGTAGCTTAATTAACTGAGACTCTCTAATAAACTATTCACATATTATTTAAATTTTGTCATAAGTCTAGTACTATTATAATAAAATTACAGAAATAAATAAATTAGTAAATAAAATGCAGTCATTTCAAAACTATGATCATAGCTAGAAGAATTCAAAAAACCAGTATCTGTTTACATCCAATCACATTAAGAACATTTAAATGTCGTTATAGTTGGCTTACTGGTTGGCCGTTCCAAGAGAATGGACACATCAGTCAACGTTGATGTGGTTGATGAGGACGACGACGACGACGATGATGATGCAGTGGGATAAGGAATACCGCAGTCAGGTAAACTGAACAGCCAAATGAAAATTAAGTTGGCAAAGCGTTCAACTGCAAAGAACGCCCCCTACACACACACACACACATACACACACACACAGGCACACTCACTCACACACACACACACACACACACAACCGCAAACACCCCGCTGCTCTTTGGTGTTGTTAACTGAAGTTTCTGCACGTGACCGACAAACGTTCGCCTCGTGCTTGTGCCAGTTCCAAATCCCGTTCCCAATCCCCAACGCAATCCCAATCGGAGGCAGCAGCAGCAGTTGCAGCTGCCACGTGTCGTCATCGTCAGCGTCATCGTCAGCGTCAGCGTTGGAGCACTTGTCAGCATATGTCGAACGGGTTCGAGTGCCACTGCAACTGTGCAAGTGGCACAGTAACTGCTGTTGCAGCAGCAACTATGTGATGGCTTTTATGGAGCCACCAGTGGGTGTCATTAAAAAGATAGCGTATAACTAAGCCAGCTAACGGTGCATTCTGTAATTATACCCTGCCAGCTGTGCTTTCATTAGTTGTCCTTTCTGCTGTTAATATCATTTGCAAGTTTCCCTTACACTTTTCTCTCCCTCTCTACATATTTTTTACTTGCAAATTTTGTTTATCACTCTGTTTGTTTGTTTGTTGTTTTTGTTGTTGTTATTGTTATTTTTGTTGTTGGTGGGTGGCTGGATTATTTAATGCTGTTAAATGCATTGCCATTTTTATCTGTTTTGAAGTTTTTCCCTCAACTACGTGATGTTGGCGCTTTGCATTTGAAGCCGGACTTGCATATCCGGTCGCATATCCTGAATGCCAACCAACGTGCCGTCCCCAGCTCCTGCTCCTGCTCCTGCTCCTGCACCAGCTACTGTCCCATTCCGTTATCTGCTGGTTTTTTATATCAAGCTGAGAATTTTCTCATTAATTTCAACGTTTTTGCTGTTTGCCGCTGCTTCTGCCAGTGCCACTGCCGTTGATGTGTTTTGTGGTTGTGGACAGTTGTCGGTCTCTGTGGCAACGTCCTGTGCCACAAGCCTCGTAAATGAGTGTACGATGTGGCACAGACAAAACTATTCACATTTAATGATATGTAAGCCCTGCCACCAGATATGTTGGACAAGAATTTCGCTCCATTTAGAATGGAATTGCAAATGCTCGACGGAGAAGGGGCTTAGAGATATCTAGCAATTATATCTGACAGTATCTTATGCTAACATAATTATTGGATACGATCGAGGAACATTTTAAATTGAATGCAACGCTTGATTTAATAAATTGCCTTTTTTTTGTACTAATGAATACCATATTTGAGGTACATTTTCTGTTACGTAAATATGATTCAATTGTCTATTACCAGTTATAAGACGTTTCGATATAATTATTATAACAAAAATTTACTGGGAGTGACAGTAAATTTGGTGCTTTTGCCTGATTTCTAACTAAAGACATTACATTAAAGCACAAGTAGAAAAATTTCCCGTCGAATTAAATTGTACATTTTTGATTCAACTCCTCACCTGCTTCATATTATTATTTAAGAAGTAAATTTTTCCTATCAGAAATGTAAGAAGTACTTGAAGAGTGTATTTTAATATTTCCCACGCCACATTTCTGATGAGCGATAGCAATAGGAAAGTATTTCCTACTAGTCTAGGAAGTTCACACAAATTAGTGCAGAGGTCACGATAGGAAGATCGAGCGAAGACGAGCTGGAGAATAAGTGCAAGACAAACACCAATTAAATGCACATAATGATAATGTTGTGCCGAAAAGTCATTTGGAGCTAACTAAATTACAACTTCCACTTTACATTACATGGTACGACAGCGGAACCTCAAAGTCGACCCCGACCCCTGTTTCGACTCCAGTCGCAACCTCAGCCACAACTGCAACCAACGACCTCGACCTCGCCCAAGAGCTCGCGGGGCATCGTTGTGTGGAACGGAACTGGAAATCCACACAAATTAAAAGTCTGCGGCAGTTGCAAGTAAGAACAGATGGCTACTGCAACCTAATGAAAACAAACACTTCCACAGCAAGAACAACAACAACAACGGCAAGAACTAAAAAGAAAACTCGTGTCTAAACTGTAGCTGAAGCCATTTTCAAGTTGGTTTTTCGGCTTGGCTGCCTGCCTGGCCGAAGTTCAATGCACAAGTTCACGAACTTGGAACTTGCAAAGGGTTTACGGTTCGCTCCACTGACTGCTGACAGAGCAGTTTATAATTAGAAAGGTGGCAAGAAGCAGAAGCAGAAACAGAACCAGAATAGAACCAAACAGAACACAGCTCAAAGACCGACAGTTTGACTTGCTCAAGTATCTGACAAAAAGTCAAGTGGATTTCGCCGGCTAAACTTGCATTGCCTTCGACGCTCAAGAGTCTCATCAGCGCTCTCTCTCTCTCTCTCTCTCTCTCTCTCTCAGTCTCTCCGCTATCCCTATCTATCCATCTATTTGTGCCTCACGCTCGCACTTCTCTGGGTTACGTAAGCCCACGTGCGTGGGATTTTCTGTTTACCCAAGGCACAGTCCCAGACCAGTCCCGTAGTTGATGATGATGATGATGACGACAAGTGCGCATTGCTCCTGCGATATTGACAGAAAACAAAAGCAAACAAATTGTCGGTTTGTAGTCGCATATGTAAATAAAAGACAAGAAACAAACTCTAAGAAAAGAAACTTCTTCTGCAGTACGAAAATTAAATACCCTTTTCAATTACACTAGTGAATTAGTAACAAGTGTAACCTTAACTAAACAAAATCAAGAACAGCATAAATACCATTTCACAAAGTTAATTTCAAAAAGTTCACAATATTCAATTTAATAAATATTAATTATTAATATTATATTAATATTTATTTCGGTGTAACTACAAACATTCCAAAAAGTTACAAAATTTGTTTCATTTGTATTTTTAAATTTTAAAATATTTATTTTCAATTTAAATACTTTATATAACTAACAAAGAGAGCCACAAAAAAACATTATCTCTAAAATGTTTGTTATTTCTTCAAACATTCAAAATGAAAAGTATTAAATGATTAATATACATTTGAACTGTCAACAAATCTGAAATATTACAAAAAAAAATGCTTCACTCAAAACTTGAATTCCCTAATTATTTACGATCCACATTTTAAATTTTAAGCTCATATCTAAAACTGATTTTAAACGTTGGTATTTGTTACAAATTGTTGAATTTTTTCGAAATTTTAGGGTTATCTGGTTGCTATCTTTTTTTTAATGTAAAAATATATAATTTGAAATGTAAATTCTTAAATTACGTTTAAACCACATCTGAAGCATCTGAAATTGATGTCTAAAACTTATGTTAAACTTGGTTAATCTCTATATTTTTTAACGGTTTTTTTCTGGACGGTTTTAATAAAAGACCTGAACCTGTATTTTTTCACACTTAGCTTCACATCCTCGATATACTTTACACAATTATAGTGTATGAGGTAGTACTACCAGTACTTGGAACATATCAAAGATGAAATTAAATTCCGTTTAAGAAAAATATCACAAAAAAACAAAAAACAGAAGAAGAAGAGAAATAAAGGAAGCGCGAGAGACAGTTTTCCATTATAAAGAGGTGAGCGCCTTTTGTTATTGTGTTCAGCAGCTTAAGCAATGTTTAATATTTAACAACAATAAAGCCGAAACAACAGAACAGAGCCAACAATAACAATAGCAACGAGAGCATTCCAATTTCAACAGTATTCCACAAACATACATATGTATGTATGTATGCATGTGTGTGTGTGTAGATAGCGAAGAGTATGTGTACTTATGTGAGGCACTGTGAACTGAAACCGAACCTTATTTCGTTTGCCGTGCGCCGTGCGCTTTTGGTTAATCTTTTAAGTGTGCCGAGCACCTACCCTCCCCAACCCTCTCCCACCATCTCCTTTCCCATCCCTTGCCACACACTCTGTGAGTCTGCATTGCATATGTTTATATTTCGATTTAAAATTCTGTGCACGCGCGGTGCATTATATTTTCTATACATATCGAAATTGTGATACTCAACGGCCTGTCGCCTGTTTGTTTGCTTTTTTCCATACAGGCATGCAAATAAAGACAAAATATAACGATTATCATATAAAATGTACAGCAGCAAACAATGCTTTTAAAAATAAATACAGTGCAAATAGCCCCACATTTCATGCCACACCCCCTCTTCAGAGCCGTGTCTGTTTCCATAGCTGTTTGGTCAATTGATAAGCAGAGTGAACCGAAAACGACCTCTGGCAAAATGCATTGCAATAAATTACATGAAATGCATTTAAAAATGTGTAATTTTTTTTTTGTCAGGCTGTCATTTTTGGCATTTGACCGTCAAATAAAATGCAATAAAAATTATGCATTTTAAATTGAGACTCAATGAGGTAAGCAGTTAAATGCAGTGTAAAACGAATCAAAATTAAGTAACTGACGATGGATATGATTTGTGTTATTTATTTTTTATACTTACTGAATTATAATATTATCTATTTTGCCTCAAATACTGTAAAAGTACAAATAACTCTATTAAAATGCAGTTTAACTTTAGCTCAGCTTATTTTGAAATTGTCAAGATTTTTATAATGATTTCCAGTGTATCTCACAAAAATGCTTACAATCAAATTAGTAACTTGGCTTATTGCAGAAAGTACATATATTTTCAGATACTGCCATGTTTTTTGAAAATCCCAAAATGATAAATCGAATATTGTTAGCTGCTTAAAAGCTTTCCTATTCTGCAAAAATCAAAATAAAGTTTATATATAGTAGAATTAAGGATGGACAATTGTAAGCTCCTCTTTGTTCGTCTTGCAAACTGTTGTGAACATTCTGGCCATAATGCTTGCTAATATTTCTATCCTATGTGTCGACTTGGACTATTACCAAGACAAACATCAGGGTTATAAATCCTTCGGAGCGGCTATCTGCATAATGCATTTCTACGCAGACCAAAAACAAGACCAAACAGAGCTTCATTTATCACATTTATCGCTGCAGGCAGCTCAACGCAGACCAAATGCAATGCAAAAATTCTATTACAAGCCAACAGACCGAGTGCTGCACCACCTCTCCCCCCACCTCTGCCACATCCATCCCGTCCCGTTCCGTAGCCAGGAGGCATGACCTGCAGGAAGCAACGCCGGCAGACCATTAAAAATTACAATGGCAACAGAGACAGTCGAGAATCTGGCATATCATGTGAGACTTGCGACATATGCGATAAATTTCCCGAAGTGGAAGAAAACTGCCGAGCAAAAAGGCACTGCATCATTTTCCATTGTGCACAAAGCAACAAGAAATACAAAAAAACTAAAGAAAAAATCTGATTATAATGCACATGTCGAGAGAGTTTCTTGAGATTCGAAGATTTTTTTCTTTTCCTTTCGCTGCACTTTGTTACAATTTATCAATGTCCTGGAATTGCATTTAAGCCGCGTCCATAAGGATCAATAAGAATAATACGAATATATGTTTGCAAGTCGTGTAGGTAAACGGCGATTGTAATTATCGTTTATGCCGCAACGTGGCACGTTTCGACTATGGTTTGGATTTAAGATTGAAATTGGAATTGGAATTGGGTTTGGGATTGGGCTTAGAATTGGTGTTATTATTTGTGTATTGGGGGAGTTGTCTTTAATTTGTCATGCCTTTCAGCTGCACATGTGTGTAGAGTGTGTGTTGCAAGAGTGTTATTGTATTTGTGTTTGCGATGCGATAAGCACATGTTATGGTTTTTCACACTCCACCCATGCCAAGAGTGGGAGTTGATTGGGGGAATCGGATTTACGTGCTATCGATTTTGCCTTTTCGAATTGTTCAGTTGCCATTGCGGTCGTGTTGCAACATGTTTTGTGCTATCAGAATTATGATTAATTGATTGCCTAGCATTTCAGCATTTCAGCAGCTACCGGGAGGCTAGCAGGGAAGGGCGTTGCATGAGGTCACGCCCCTGCAATTTGGGGCGGTTCACTAGTTGCGGTCAACGCACTCCATCCCCATTTCCCACCCTCCTGTCGTCGTCGTCATACGGAAAGTGGGAGCATTTCCAGTGAAAAGCATTTAAAAGAATTCTGACACTTGCCACAGCCTCCGCCTCTGACTCCGCGTCCTACTCCAGCGATGACAAACAGCTGGAGGCCGCTGACGTTGCATCAACAGCAGTCAACAGCAAATGTGCAACAGAATTGACAGCAATAACCGAAAATAAGCAACGTTTAATTGGCACTTGAAAGCCAAACAAATAAATGAGCACAAATTAGACGAAGCCTGAATACACTTCATTTATTAAAACAAGCACAAGAAAATCAACTTTACTTACTTTAAAATAATTCAAAATTACAATTAAAAACAGTTTTAGTCAGAAAAAAAATTAATATGGAAAATATATAAGCAAATATAAGAAGTTGATATAAAATCACAAGATTTAATAAAATCAGATCAGATACAGATTTTTAATCAGAAAAAAATATACATTTGTATTTTTAATATATTTATATAAATTATCTAACCAAGTAAGAATTTAATTATGTGCTTAAGAGAATAAATAATTTTAAATCATGAAAAATTTTTTAAAATAAAAAATATTTAATATCTCAATTGCATACCTATACATTATATTAAAATTCTGAGAAAAATAGAGAAAAGTCATAAGACTTTTTTACTTAAGTCAACTGTTTTACGAATTTTATAGATCAAATTTTCTTAAAACATAATATCCGAAATATTATTTAACATCTAAGGTTATGATATATATTTATGTTTATTAAATATCGCAACAATTATTTTTTACTACTATGAAGCCCAAGGACCCCAATAAGAAATATAATCAGACAGTGAGGCAGTTGGAGGCTGGGGTTGTGGCAACGTGTGGCAGCTGTGGTGCTGTACAATCATTTAAATAGTTATTGCACTTTCCTTCCAAAACACACACACTTAAGCACACACACACACATGTCAATGCAATTAGTTTAAAAGGCCAAAAAGAGAGCGGCGAAAAAAGGAGGAGGAAAAGAAAAGAGGAATCTTGACAGGCTGACAGCACAACAAACATGCCAGCAGGAAAAACGAGAGCTACGAGCTACATGGAAAAATGTCAAAGCAGAAATAAAGCCATTAAATGAACGACAAAAGTTGCCTCCCAAAACGGAAAAAAAAGAGAAAGAAAAGTGAAGAACAGAAGCAGCAAAAGGAGGCAACTGCAGCCAGTGCCGGTGGCAATATATTTCACACCCGCAGAACCGTTGCCAGTTTGGCGGATGCCACAAGAGGACCCACAATCTTTGACTAGTTCAAACGTCATCGTCATCGCGCAGTCCGCATCATCTTCCTCGTCATCATCAGAATCGGAGTTGGAGTTGGAGCTGGAGTCGGAGATGGAAGTGGAGGCGGAGTCTCGTCTGCGTCGTAAACGTCAACATCTTTCACGTGTGTACGGCTTGAATGTTCACCCCTCCTTTCGATGTTGATGGCAAGAGTGAGGAAAATAAAAAAATTGGTTGGTCCAGGAATAGTGAGCACGAAAAGCTAACATAGTATTGTGGTTGAGTCGAAATTTTAATGGGCTACTGCAAATTGTGGTCAACGCATTAAATGCAGGCGGCAGTGTTTAAAATGGACTGGCTGCTAATGCAAGTGGCAATAATCTAATGACGTCCGAAACTAAAGAAAGCAGCTAACACAGCACTGCTTGTAAATAAAAAAAAACGTGGTTTAATTGAGCAAATTTTTAATTGAATTTATAAAAGTATACTATGCCAAACTCGAGGTCAGTATTAAAAGTATCTTTATAAATACATTAGACAAATAGAAAACATTTCAACTCTCATCAGTTGACTTTATTACAGTTATGCATAGTTTTCTGCCTTACCTAATACTGTTCTGGATTTGCTTGATTCAATAAACTTTCATGTGTGCAAGGCGGGTTTCCAACCAACAACAATATCCAATATATAACAATCAGACAATGTGTATTTAAATGCTTGCCTGCTTTGCAAGTGGAGCACCTATTTGTCAGATAATTGGCAACAGCAATTAATTAACAGGCAGCTGCAGACAGCCGTTTACTGCATAAAGCCCTAAACTTAACAATAAGTAGGTTATGCTATCAATTTCCATATTCCAAATTCCATACGCCTGTTTTTCGGAGGGGGGTAGCGCAACCAAAACTTTGCCAAACAGCAGCAAAACACAACAAGACAAACTACTTGTGCATTGCCGGGTGGGGTGATGTGGTTGGGCGGGAGAGGATGGGTGGAAGGATCTGGAACTGTACAGGCTGCGGGCGCACAGAACACGTGAGTTTCTGCAACATTTTTGCAAAGTAATTGCTCATTTTGACAGCTCGTGCAACGCCCTTGTTTGCAGTTGCAGGGCTTTGCCAAGCATCGGCTTGTTGCTTCCTGCCACTGGCAGCACCAGTGGCAGCAGTAGCAACAGCAGTGGCTGCAACCCGCAGCAACCTGCAGCATCAACTTCGCGTAGTTCTTTACATGCGAGAAAGCAATAAAATCTTATAGTTTGTTTTTTGTTCTCTACTACTGCTGCTGCTGCACATGTGGCAAACCCAGCACCAACAACAACAACAACAACAAGAGCAACAACGTATAACGGTGACAACGACGACAATGACGACACTGACTACAGACTGTGCCCTGTCAGTGACAGGCTGTCAGTTGACAGCGAGAAGAGCGAGTCCGAGGTGTCCCCCACTTGTTGTCAACTCTGAGGTTCCTTTGCTCCATTGCTTTCCATACCCTGCATCTTCGCGGAAGTGCCTTGGATAAGCACATGGAATGCAAGGCAAAGTTGAGAATCTAAAAAGTATTAAAAAAAAGTGTGGAACCTACATTTTACCTAATCACACCAATACCAATTAAGCGCTATTATTGTAAATAATATTCAGTAAATTATATTTATTTAACTATTCGCTTTAAATTGCTATTCTAATTTGCAACTTGTATTTTAATTCTGAAAAAAATATTAAAAACATATTATATTAAATGGTCAGATTTCTAACAATATGATAATTATTATTACTAAATTGTTTTTGCTATTATTAAATTTTATTATTAATAACGATTGTCGATAAGCATTATATAAGTTGAGTAAAATATAAGTTATGAACAGTCATAAATTAAAGTAATTCCATCATTAATAATACAGTTTTAAATGCTTGCTAATATATACTGATTCTTTATTTTTCCAGCTGCTATGCAAATTCTATAATTAAAACAAATACATTTTAATTTAAAATTCATATTTTAAGTATTTTTTTTTAATTTTATTAATTTATTATAGTTTACTGTGTCGACATTGAAAAACTAAATATTCTAACTAGGTCTGATTTGCCAGTAAATTTAAAATGTAAGCCACAAAAAGTGTGCAATTGCGTAGGGTATGTGTTAGTCGACTATTTTATTAAAAATCTCTAGTCAATGGGTGCTATTGTTGTCGGTTGCATTGTTGCAGCGCTTAAGTGCAGCTATTAAATGCGTTTCACAATAGTTGTCGATGGATTTGTTATTGTTAGCAATAAAATTAATATGCATGCTGGGACAACAGTTTTGATGACAGTCCGAACTGCGAAACATCAGCAAACATGCAACGACACATTGCGACATCTGTTTTGCATATTATCAGCAGCGCAATCGAATGGTGGCAGCAACATCAGCAGCAGCCGCGGCAGCAGCAGTAGCAGCTTTTTTGCGTCTTTCATGGTGCAATAGCTGCTAGATTTGCGCCATGTAAACAGAATGTATTACTTTTTGTTTGGAAGACATTGTCTAGCAGAGGATGCGACCCGTTGACGGAACGTTCAATTTTTTGTCTCAATTTAAACGCATGACACGACACAAAAGTGTCAGTCAGGCGGAGATGCAGCAAAGCGCCGGAGAGCACAGATTTGAGGGGGTTGAGGTGGTTGAGGTGGGGCACTTCATAGCAATCTGTCACAATCAATTAATTGCCATAGAAATATCAACAGAGCACATCAAACAGAAACTGATGGCAAAGGTAAACGGCATGCGGCATGCGGCAGACGGTGCAGATGCCTATCCGTCAGATACAAGATACTCACACAAGATACAAGATACGAAATGACTGTGTGACTGCCTTTGGCTTTTATCAGCACGCACGATCACTTCAAAGGAGGCAAACAGAACCAGTGAAACGGAAGTGATTGCATTCACACCACACAGCTGGCCCAAGTGGGGCAGACCACAGAGCCACAGAACCACCACCACCACCACTCTTGCCACTCAGCATTCAGTAGATCTGGCGGCACATCATTTGATCAACAGTCGATCGCATTTAGCAGATACTTTCCAAGGAACATGTCAGGCCGATAATTTGATCATGTGTGTCAGCTTTATGCGCAGGTATATACTAGATATATATGTATATATATATATATATATGTCTGTGTGTATTTAGAAATGTCATGTTAAGGTTAACTGGAATTCCGAGGCGACACGCTTTGTGGTTTGTGCTCTGAGGCGTGTTCGATATGTGATTTTACTAATTGATAGCAACATATTTTCGGGGACTAAAGCAATAAATTCCCATGATCTGGAAATTAACTGAGTGGAAATATTAAGGATTTTCTTGAAATTTAAGTTGAGTTATGTCATGAGAATATATAAACAATTTCAAAGTTATTTAAAATACATAATTCTCGAATGAAGTTGAAGTTTTCAATGGTTGCACAGGAAGCAGGCAAAGAAAGAATTGCACTTAAAATTCACTATGGTTGAGGCAATAAAAAACTTTTGCTATTTCTTGACAGTTGTTTGCATAAACTACTCTCGAGTTAAGTTTTCGCCTTGTCTCCGCTAACGTATAATATTGTTTGAGTCCCAAATTGGTTAATGGAAAGCGAAGCTTGCCACTCGTTTCGGTGGCTCTCCAAGAATTTTGCTGACATAAATTATGCTCAAGTTGCAGCATTTTTTTTGGTTGGTGGAAAAATGTTTTCATATATTTGCTGGGCACATGAGATAAAAGTTTGGTAATGAATTTACTTTTTCATTTCATATCAAGTTGTTTGCTTAACATAAAGTAAAACTTTGCTGCACGTTGGAGTTTCAAGTGTCTTCTGTGGCTTCTTCAATTGCAACAAACAGGAAAAATAAATTGACTGCAGCTTGCATTTAAACATTTTTTAACTCATTTGCTGAGGCAAGGACTGTAGTGTAGTGCCACATTTCCAAAATGTGTCCTTTGGGAATTGATGCATACAAATCAATCGTTAAAAATTCGAAATTGTAACTAAAATGAATTTTCACTCATAAATAATGCGTTGACAGTTTGTAATTTTCGAAAGTAATCAAGCAAAGCTAATTAATAACAGCAGCACCACCAGCAGAGACGACTCGCAAAAGGTGCACACTTCAAATGGGGGCGTGGCAAGCAGCAGCAGCAGCTAACGATGCGCCCTAGTATATGCGATGAGAAATGGAAAACTGAGTAGGAAGTAGGGAGGAGCAGGGAGTAGGGCGACCCCAACCCAGCGAACCAAACATACAGAGAAAGTCCAAAGAGCACTAATGAGAAAAATATGACACAATTGTAATTATCTTTGTAGCAAGGTTGACGTTAGCTGCTCTTAACATTTAATACCAATATGACAGACCCAGGGCCATACAGCCAGTGGCACTGACAGTGGCAGTGGCTGTGGCAGTGGCAGTGGCAGTTGCAGTATGTTTAAGATGAATGAGCATGAATTATAAACACATAAAAAACAACAACAGCAACTCGGTGTTGGCCAGTGAAAATAGTTGTTATTGCTGTTGTTGTTGGAACTGCAGCTGACATTTCAGTTAATTTTGATGTATGTGCCTTGGTCTGAAAGGAGGGGGAGGAGGAGGGGCGTTGCCAACATACATGGAATTGTAGAATATAGAGGATGTAACTGTGGCAATGTGTGGGTTCCCTACTTGCAACAACAACGATGCCCGAAGCTGTTGTTAAACCAAACGGATTTGCCCTTGTTGCCTGGATGAGAGGAGAGGAGAGGGAGGGGCTGAAACGAACGCTTGAAATAGCAATAACAACAATGAACAGGAATGAAATGTGGGCTCGTAAATGTTCACGTGGAAGCAGCTACACCTGCCGCTTAATTGTGAACAGGTATGTGAGGCACAACTCTAAAGTAGGCGCCATAAAGTTTCATTAAGCGTGACGTGTTTTATAATTTTTGTAATCCAAACCGCCCCCGTAGAACAACCAACTATCAAAGAGCCGTAACTGATTAACTAAATGCGCATAAACATGAGAAACAACATGAAAGCGAAAGGAAAACGGGAAAACGGGAAAGGGAAAGTGCACAGGACAAGCCACATAGAACATGCCACGTAGGGCATGCCACGCACGACTAGCAGCATCCCAGCAGCGGCAACCCCTATTAAAAATGATCTATTGCCAGCTCTGGAATTGTGAAAAATATGAGTAAATTTTTGGCTTGTTTTCATGGGAAAATTGTTGTTTGTTGTCCGAGGCGAAAGCTATGCGGTGGTCTCTCGCCAACTAACACTCTGTGGGTGGTAATATCCTGTGAGCATTACTTGCTATTTTTGGAGGGTTTTTGGGCATGCAACAAATTGTTGTGTCATTGCAGCGGCACTCGAGCGTATGCTGCAGGATCTGTTGGGATCATTTAACTGGATGAGAATGCAACAAAGCGAACTACTGTTCGTAACTTGAGTCATGAGAAACCATGCACAGATGAGATCTTCATCAGTGAACTGTGACCAGTTTTGTTACAAAATCGAACTTAAAACTAAAACTAAAAATATCTTTATATTTTTGATTGAATGTGAAGCAAACAAACTGAAATTATGTTGACCCAAATATCAGGGAATTGTGTTCATAAATTGCGTATAATGCAAATATAAAAAAAAAATAGGAATTCTGTTGCCTAACAAATTTTGCAGACATATTTATGAATGTAAATCTGGAATTGAATCAGAAACAGAAACAGAATCTGTGATGTGTTTACACAAGAGACGTACACGAAAATCGAAATGCAGAGTGAAAATTCAAAATACGAAATTTACAAGGCAGCCATCCAACGATTTCTCACACTGTTTATCATAAAAAATAAAATAAAAAATCCAGAATCGAAAGGAGAGCCAAAAATCAGTGAGAAAACTGGGCAAATGTTTACACAAATTACATTTTCCTGATCCACCTCAGCTGCCCCCTAACAAGCCCCACTCTCTTTGGCCGGTTGACTGTTGGCATATTTGAGCGGCTACCGTATTGGAAAATAAACCAATTGGCTCGTGTGCATCTGATAGATACAGAGATACATAGATACATATGTACACATAAATGCACAGATAGGACGTGGGAAACGGGAGGCAAACACGCCAAGGCTGACAAACAGTGTATGTCAGGCGATAATATTTTTACAACACTGCCAGTTACATATAACACAAACACATCCATGTACTTGAATATAGTTAAATGTATCTACGTGAATGCTTGTATCTATGTATAAAATGTATCTATTGGTACGTCCTACGTGGCAAGGGCAAAGCGGATTGAAGGTGTTAAATGGGCATGAAACAGCTGCATTGCGACGAGGACGAAAGGACAATCACCAAATAAACATGCACACAACGTTGGCATACAGACAAGTCCTGCTGTCGTCCTGTCCTCCTGCCTTCCTGCCTGCCTGCTTGACTATGGGAAAGCTCAAAGGACATGTACAAAATTTCCCAATTGGTAATGCAGGCGGGGCACATTGATCGGTGCTGTAACGACAACGGGCAACGGGACATATGTAAATACCAATTTACGCTACGAAACGTCAACAACTACGATTACAACAACAACAACAACAACAACTAGGGTTGTAACTAGACCCTGGGGCCATCTTAACCCTTCATGTTTATGCCCACAATGCGTAGGCAGCTCGTCCAATGTTTAATTTTAATTTTGTGTTGTGTTTTTTTGTTTTCTCCTCTGTTTGTGCATATTAATTTCCATATCGATCAGCAGCAACTGACCGAAGAGACCCGATTCACACAGACACATACATGCACATCTATTTTGGGTTGTGGGCCACACCCGTGCCACACCCCCTCGCGGGCAGTCGTGACCCAAATGCAACTAATTGAGCATGACGTAATTAGTCATCTATTGAAAAGTATTCGCAGGGTTGCTGTTGATGTTGTTTTTGCTTTGCTTTATTATGAAATGGTCATGGGAAAAATTATATAAATTATGGGAAATGCATTTAAACACCCAACCACAAACTAGGAGCGTGATGGAAAACCTCAGTGCACTGCTGGCTTTTTCAATTTGCGATGGCTTCGGGGCAATCATTTTGCACAAAATGATTTTCGCATGCCCTTTGAACTCAATTACTGGCTAATTGTGGAAATTTGGAAAGTGGGAGAAATTATATTTCTGGAATGGAAGGATGTGGAAACAGCTATCAAATTGGTGTTGGCAAATTGTACGGCGGAAATAAACATTTACACAATCACAAATTTTGACATCCTTTATTCAGTAAAATTCAAAACAAATAAAGTTAATTGAATTTCATATTAATTTTAAAATTGTTCAATATTTAAACATATTAAATAATGCATTTAAGCATCAAAAGGCACATTAAGAATTTAATTAATATCTTTGAAATATAAATCAACTAATTAAGCTGCAATTGGATTGTTTATATTAAAAATCACATATGTTTTTGCTTATTGTGCAACAGGAAAACAAATTATAAAATTGTGCACAATTTATAATTGAAATTAATTTCAGCTCAACTTTGGACCTCATCATTCAAATGACTCTCTTCCGATGTGCCGCTGGCAGCTGTTGCTGATTAAATGCAGCAGAGCTGAGCTAACCAGAGAGAGAAAACTCATTTGTTACGGACAACAAGCAGCTACAAATCTTTTAAACCGAAAAGCAACACCCACAACAGCAAAGAAACACACAACAACAACAAAAACAACGAAAAAAGTGGCAAAAAGCGACACAGATGAAGCCAAGGAAAACCCCATTACCGAAATGAATTTATGCACATTTCAAAAAGAGCAAACAAACAACAAGCTCTGAGCTCTGAGCTGTGAGCTGTGTGTGCTGAGGAACAGAGAGATACTATGACCAAGACCAGGATGACGACGTTGCGGATGTGCTGCAGATGATGATGTTGATGGGTTGCTCCTGCTTCTTCCCCTGCTGCTCCTGCTGCAAAACTGCAAAGATAAAACACTGCAGAAATGTACAAACAGTGTTGCATGTTGTGAGCTCTATTTCTCTGAGAATCTCTGTTTGTTTTTGCTGTTGTCGGGAGTTGAATAACAAATTGTCGGAGAAAACTAACTAGACCAAATATTTATTTTTTAACACGTTAATCCCTCAAATCCCACTGAAGTGCAGCAACAACAACTGCAGCAACAACAAACCGCACACAGTTGTCTGTGTAAACAATGTGACACCAGATACGCACCACAGCCGCAATGAGTTCGAGTTTTTCCAAACTTTTTGTACAGATTTGTAAATCATCGTCGTCGTGTCAAGCATAGTTTTTGACTGGACGCAGGAGTCTAAACAAACAGTAGCCCAGGCCCAAGTACTGCCGGCAAGTGCCGGCCATAATCAGCCACAGGCCCTAACAGAACCAGACCTGTCACCACTTGAGTTCCCCAGACTCCAGTGCCATCCCATCCCATCCCGTCCCAACCCATCCCGTTCTGTCCTGTCCCGAGTGCACATTTTCTCATGAAATGTGACGCAGGCGTCGCGGCCTGCTGACAAAAATGTCGCGACCATAGAAAACCAGAAATATCAACTAGGAATTTTCATTTGCTCACCACGAAGATGGAATACCTTTGAAACGCCATGCGGCGATATACCACATATGATTTATGTGACCCCCTTTAGAGTTGGAGCTCATCCATCAATTTGGCGGGCTTTCAAGATATTTAAATTCAAATGTGAAATTCCTTAACGTTTTCAACTGTAGTTTATATTTTTTGCTGAATTATTTGGCTAACAGCGTATAATAAAAAATAAAAAAAATATGTTAAAAATGTTAACAAGTTGCAGACTTAATCAGTAGTCGACAAAATTATAAATCTAGTGAGGGCATAGTCTGACTTATTACTGTAAATTCAATTTTGTATGAAAAGGCAACAGAAAAGGCAAAGACAAAATATATATTTCTCCCTTTTTTTTTAGCCACTCGACGTTGGCTTGGCCAACTCAACTGTCAGGCGACGACGTTGAGTTTTTCTATGTGTGTGTTTGCGTGTGTGTGTGTGTGTGGTCCGCTCTTGACGCGGTTCAAGTGCCCGAGCCTCATTGTGTTTGTGGTGCGGCCCCAAAAAGGCAACAACGGAAGCAACTCAATGGGTGGGCCTCACTGAGATTTGTGGGCGGGAATCTCTCTATCCAATTGTGTGCTGGGACCCGGTCAATGTGAGAGCTTGTTAATTATGATAACCGGGTCGGCAGTGGAGCGGTTAGGTCAACTCAGTGGCCAATACGATGTAAATGCAGAACAGTTGCCACTAATTAGCTGCCCACTAAGAGCCTGTTCCTAATTTACAAGCTCTTAAGATCTCCAACGGCGACTCGGACACATTGCTTCATTAGCGCCCATTAGCGAAAACTAAATTTCCGTTTCGCTGATGAAGATGAAACACATGCCAAAAACAAAAGCATAAAAAAATGTATCCACAAAAATGAGCAGCAAAAGCGGAAACCCATCGAAACGCCGCAGGTGATTTAAGTTTCATTGCAAAGAACAACAAAAGCCAAACCCAGCCGGCAAAAAAAATCCAAAAAAAAAACAACAAAAAAGGAAAACAACAGAAAACACGCAGCAATATAATTAAGAGCCTCAAGTGTATTTAAATCAACCAAAAAAATAAAGAAACGCAAAAAAAATAACTTTAAGACGCGTCATAAAGGAATTGGGTCTGGGTCTGAAATGATTCGATTTGCAGGCAGCTGTTGCTTTGGGTTCGCCTTTGTTTTTCGCTCAAGTAAAAAAAAAAAACACAAGAAACCCCATGGATCCCGAGTTCCACACAAAACTGAGAAGGAAGCGAAACTCTGAAATTTTGGCAAGCTGCAAAATTTTGAATGCGCTGCACAACAAATGAAAAGGCATTTTTATTAATTCAAAATGCAAAATGGAAATTTGTTTATTGGAGCGTACATTATATGCAAATTTTATTAAGTAAAGTTTACATTTTTAAACATAATATTACAAACCAATTTTGAACAAATTTTAAATTCATAGAACAAAAAAATAAATCAAAAGAAAACATATTTTAGATGTGACAATCAAATTTGTAAAAATAAAGCTGCTAATTTTACGAATTTTTTCTGTGTAAAATCCTTTTAGGTATAAAAATATTTTTTTTTAGATTAAGAACTTTATTAAGTAAATGTTTTTTCAAAAGTAAATCCATTTTTAAAAGTATTAAATTTATTATACTTTCACTTACAAATGAAATATATTTACTTTATTTTGACATATTATAAATGATAGGCAATCTTTTAAATTAATTTAAATTTAAATTAATAAATTTAATTTTTAAAAACCCAGTCTGGCCGCGCTAATTTTATTGCTTATTTGGAATTTGTAAATGATGTATGAATACATTGTATATCACAAGAAATCGGCTGCAAACGTGGCCACATAACGATGGTATCCCAGTATTTGTAGCGCCCCAGGTTATGTTGATGGGCGACTTTAGCTGTAAATATCGAAGAAAAATGATGGCACAAAGTATACGCAGCGGGAACTGGTGTGGTTTGGGGACTGGCAGCGAGCCTCTGCTGTGGGGCACACCTACCCAGAGTGCACACAGTGTTACCCCCCAGCCGATATGGAAATATGCCAGATACGCACACGCGAATAACTCGCATTCACATTGTCCATATCTCCTCACACTCCGCACCACCCAATCCCTGATCCACAAGCGTCCCCGAGCCGTTGCGTGTGATGTGCGTGAAATGCAACTAAATCATGCCGCGAAATATTTCAGGGATTTCAGAAACGCATACAAAAGAAATGAGGCAAGAGCTGAAAACTGAACCAGAAGAACGCGCCCCGCCAGGCGGCAGATGGCCCGACCGAATGGACGGACCGCGGATTGTGCTCTTCTTGCTGTTGTTGTTGATAACTTAAATGCCACATTTAGATACAAAATTTCAGTAAAGACGGCGCATAAATCAAGCGGCAAGATCACCAGAGGCTGCCCCCAGACTCAAAGCTCAGCGGAAGCAAGGGGGCGTTGCTGGAGACGAAGTCGCAGTCGAAGAAGACGTCTAGAGGCTGTGCAGCTGAGCATGGAAACTGGAAATGGTAATGGGATTGCAACTGCAACTGCAACATGATCGCCAATGGGCGGGGGCGCTGCAGCAAGACGGAAGTGGACAAAGGGGAAGCTGAGGAAAAGGAAAAAGTGTCATTTGAATGTGTCCCGTGCGTTTAATTATTGTCATTTTTTTGTAGCCGTTTTTTGAGGGGCGCAAAGGGGTTCTTAGTCACAGCTCTTTATCATCATTCGTCGCCCTCGTCGACGTCATTTGACACTTTTCTGACATTTTTATCATTTAAGTCGCATTCAGTATTTGTTTATTCTCAATCAGACAAACAAAGAACCGACAAACAGAACCCCCTTCATTTAGCTGGCTTATGACAGCATTTCAGTGCCCCCCAACCCCCAAACTTCCACAAATAAAGATATTTTATTGTTGCCCAATTCAGTTTTATATTTTGTATTTGGTATTTTGTATTTGGTATCTATGCCTTAATGAAAGTGTTGAGTTTTAGTTTTCGTTGCGCTTTTTTAATTGTTTGTTTATAGTCAACGCATTCGGAGCGCGCTCGTTAAGAGCCCCCATGATAAATTGCCAGACGTGAAATGAAAAGCCATTCAAAATACGCCATAAAAAATTGTTGTAAAATCTTTTACTTACCGACTGTGTGCACTACTCAAATTGATTTAAGTTGCCAGCTTTTTGTTGAAACACGAAAATCTATTAAAACGTACAGTTACCTTAAACAACTCAACAATGGGGAATGGGAATGTGAAAATGGGAAAAACTCTAAAAGTACCTACATCAAACATTTCAAAACACATTTCCTCAATGAGTTCTTTTTTTGAAATTCTAGTATTGACTAAAATGCACCAATAAAAAAAGCAAGCAAACATTGAGATATATAATAGATTTCCACTTAGTTAAGTAAATAAAATAGTTAAATATATAGATGCAAACCCTGCTTTCAATAGGTAACCTGAGGCACTTCCATTCAAATTCACAACCAGTGCAAACTAATTTATAACATTTGTTACATTTAGCCAAAGCTTCTGTTCACCTATATATTTATTTATTTAACTAAGTGCAGTTAGTTGGCCTTAAAGTCGATGCATTCTCAATTGATTCCAGTTTAATGGTTCTTAGAAAGCCACCACCAGCGCAAACTGCAACAAATTATGCGTTCTTATAAATCAAATAGGCTAACAACATGGCCACTATAATTATGGGAAATTTATAAAAAATTACATAATATTTACAAGATGTTATCGGGGCTAAGTATAGGCCAGCCCGATAGAGCCAGACAGAGCCAGACAGCTGCAGTCAGAGTTAGCCGAGTTAATTTGTCTATTAAGCGCCCTTGGGTCGGGCATTTCTCCAAGAGAGTGGGAGAGAGAGAGGGAGAGAGAGAGTCTCCTGGTCTCCCTCTCTCCCGGTTAGCCAGTTTATCGGTCAGTAGAAAAACGGCAGCCAAACGTAGTCAGACAAAAATTTGTAAATGAGTCTAATCAGTCAGGCAAAAGGGTAAGCCTATAATTTGGTAATTACGATCACTACAAGGAGCAAAAAAAAAACACAATAAAAAGAGGAATCCACATCGGGTCGACGAATAATGAAGGCAATAAGTCAAAAGTGGTTGCATGTAATGCATAATTTTTGGTATTTATATGATCTCAAGCATATTCCCAAGCAGCTCAGCCTGCAGATATAATTAGCAGTTCCAAAATGGGCTGCCTGCTGTTCAGAGTCAAAATTTTTTGGTGGTTGCTTACCTGAGGTTTTCAGCTAAGATAAGGTTGCGTTTCCCCGCCAAACAGTAGCCAGTTTCCGTTCCAGTTATGCAGGAGATGCAACCTTTATAGAGACATCAACAGCTGTGGCACTTTTGACATTTTGATTTGTGGCTTGATGATGATGATGAACATGTTTATGATTGCGCCATGTGTCTGACTCCATCGAAACCACAGCCAAAATTCTAAATACAAAAAATGAGAGAAATTAAAAAATGTTTAGAATTATTCTAGAGACCGCAACAACAGATGACTGCAGCAGTGGAAACCGCAAAAATCATTTCTCTTTTATATGTATTTAAGCGAGAGGCAACCTTGTACACATATTGTAATGCCAAAGTTCAGGAGCACCGCCCAAGGGAGACACTTGACCAACGGAAACATGTCCTATTTTTATTATGGGGTCTCTTTTGTGGAACCTTGGCACATTTTTTGTTTTTTTGTTTTTTGTTGCCTGTTTTTTAAATAGCTCACGCACCTCCGCTTTGTCAAGGGACATGTTCACGCACTTTGACGCTTTATCTAAAAAATATTTACTTGTCGAACCAAATTTGTAAGCCATTTTTAAAAATACAAGCTCCCTCTCCCTCTCTCTGTCTCTCCCTCTTTCTCTTTCTTCCGCACAACTTCCCACATATGCTGTTGTCGTCTATGTCAAATTACTGTTTAACTTTTATGGTGTTTTGTCGTATTGTGTCGCATAGCTATTTATATACATATATTTCGATTTTTTTCCAATTTTTTTTTTCTTTTTTGTAGCTTTTGCAGCTTATTTTCTTGGCATTTTTCGGCTGTTCGGCATGTGACGCAAATGTGACATAAAATTTTAGGGTAGAACATCCCTCATTCCACCCAAAACAATATGGCGCTTCTCTTGACAAAGTTGTTGTTGCTATTGTTGATGTTGTTGTTGCATGGCATGTTGCGTAATTGCTGCAATCTGTGGACCTCTCTCATCGGAGGTGGTATGTGTGGTGTAGCTGAGATATTGGGGCCTTGGCACATGTTGTCGCAACAGCTTTTAAATTGTTATTGATTGGCAAAGCGGACTCGAACAAGCCAGTGAGCGAGTGTGTGACATGTTTTGTGCCACATAAGTGGTGGCAACGAAAGCGAAAACAAACAAATTAATATGTATAGTATATATGTATGTATGTGCTTACTGGAAATTGGGTTACGATAATATGTATCTAAGGGATATGAGGGATATGGAGAGTTAGAAAATTAAATTAAAATACACACAACAATTCAAATTTGTTCTAATGAAAGGCAATTGTTAAAGTTGCTCTGGCTTTCTTATAGCTTTTACTAAGAAAACTTATGAGATAATTTGCAGCAAAATCTTATTGAAAATATTCATCGATTTTGTGACAAAATAAAAAAAAGTTAATTTGGCAAACTATCCGTTGAACAAGATGAACAAAATTTGTTAAGAAAATAAAAAGGATTATTAAAATAATGAATGTAATTTAAAGTGATGCATTTATCAATCTGTAGTTAACTAGAACTTTCCAATAAATATAGATATTTGATATTTTGCTTTCCAAGTGCTAAATTATAAGCTATATACATATATGTATGGGACTATGCAGTAATAAATAATCCGTTTTATAAAAGATAAATATTGACAATTCCAATTTCAAGCTTAGTTTCAATCATTTTACTTTGCCGTGCTCAATATTAAATATTTTGTATTTTGCTAATGTAGCATTTAATGTGCAGTTAGAAGAGACCACAATTTGTAATAAATGTATTAAGAAATAAAAATTGTAAATTGAAATTGAAGTAATAAATTAGATGATATAAAACTAAAACGAAGTTATTAAGTTAAAAATTTAAAATTAAAACAAAGTAAAAGATGAAATAAATAAGAAATAAAGCGAAACATTGTGTGCATAATGGATATCTATAAATGTTTAATTATATATTAATTTAGTTTAATTTAACTTAATGAATCCCACTTGTATTGCTTATATCTTTGTGCTTTTAGTAGAATTTACTAATGTCACAACTATTTCCAAATTATGAGTAATAATAACATTCAGGACACTTTTGACTATTTAGCTGTCGGTTATATATATTAATTTAATTTTCGCACAAACACTAAAAGCATTAATTCATATTAAATTTTAATGCAATGCACATTTTAAAGTTTGTAATTGTTACTTGCACTATAATAAATACACTATGAGGCCATTTTTCTTACGATTATTAAACAAATAATGGCAATTTTCGCTATCGGCCAGCTGCAGTGCATATTACACATGTCATATGCACGTGTCTGAGGCGAAGAAGAAAAATGAACTGACCCCGGGAGAGGGCCCAAAGAGCCCAATGCGACCGAACATGGCCAACTGCAATGCACTTTTCTTATCTAATTGCATTTAAAGTCAATAAATTAATAAATAGCAAGCAATAAATTTAGTAAAAACAAGCCATTAATAACACTTTGGTTGACACAACAAACTCGACTCGCTGCTGATGTTGGTGGCTTTGCCACTGGCTGTGGCTGTGGCAGTAGCAGTTGCAGTGGCTGTGACTGGGATCGTTTGGGTCAGGTCAGCCAGGCGGAGCCAATAAGTCGCCAAAAGGTCGCAACGCGTCCGACGGTGCTGAAAAGTTGAAAAATTAAGCGCACAGTGTTTTTGTCACCAGCGGAAATTCGAAGAAAAATTGTCAAATGCGAGTTTTCACTAGTGAGTCTAATGCAAGCCACCAAATTCGTTGCACTTCGTTGAGCTGCCACATTCAGTAATTTAACAAACAACAAATAATAATAATGCTAGAGGTGTGGGCGATTTGTGTCTGACAATGTGTTGCAATTACATTTTAAAACTATTTAAATCTGCGCCGTTAACAATTGAAATTTGTATTGTGCATTAAATTTGATGGGCAACCACAGCCCGCATACCGGTATCAATCCTCAAAGCCCAAATGCCGGAGCTGAACGGAGCGTGCCACTTCCCATTTTTAAGGCCAACTGTTTCGGATAATTTGTTTAATTGAAAAATCGTAAAATGCCATTTTATTTTATACATTTTCAAATGCCTTTTTATGACACACGCAATTGACAATTACGGATATAACCGAAATTTACGATGCCCTCGTGCTAAGCCTTTTATTATTATACTTTGTGAAAAAGGGGAAAGCACTTAAGCATTGCCATTGCCTGAAGTTTCCAAATAATGTGTGAAATTTTCATGTGTATACATAATTCATGTATGCCACTTGGCTAAAGTCAAAATCTAAGGTCATCCGCACACCCAAAGTACAGCCAATTAAATCAGCGGATCTCCCAGCTGCTGACTCCCTCCTCAGGTCGGGTCTATTAGCCAACGGCACGTAGCACATTTTAGTAGACAGAGTTAGGGACTCAGCTTCCAAGCACCCTGGGCAGAGTGCGTAGGCAGTCGGCCTCCACAATGTAGGATAACTTGGGAGACCACCGGCAAACCACAAAAATGAACGCAACTTCAAATTGAATGTGTGTGTGTGTGTGGGAAATGGCAGAAAAAGTAGGAAAAGTGGTGAAATGCTGACTGAAACGTGTGTGTGTCTATCTAACTTGCTGACTGACATGCCGACTGTCCAACTGGCTGACAGACAGACGGACTGTCAAACTAACGACCAACGAAGTGCGCTCCGGAGACAACAAATAGCATTTGGACACGCAATGGGAAATTTATGTTGGATAATGCTCGGGTGCCTCGTGCCAGTGTGTGTGTGTGTGTGTGTGTGTGTGTGTGGTGCCGATCTAGAGATAAAGTTTCAAATTAGTTTTGTGGCTGGTAATTAAATTTAATTTTTTTATTAAGGCCAACCAGAAAGAACAATGGGATCAGAGGAAACATGGCTTAAATAACTGCTACCGACTTATGAGCTTAAAATGAAAAGTTAAAATAGAGTAAAACGAATTAAAAATAAATATAACAAAATACACATTTATAGCTTAAGTCAGTTACACAGAAAAAGATATTCAAATGCAAACTTGAAGTTACGAAATTGACAAGACTTAACTAATATAAATTTATATATATATCTAAAGCCATTTATCATACAACATGCTGAGATGCTGAGCACATCTTAATGACAGAGCTTTTTACGTAATCATTGTAATCACAATTTCCACAATCACAAGTGTAAGTTGAACGTTAGCCACATTTCCAATTTAAGTTATTTGCATACCCTAAAAGCTTTTGGCTGTAGTTGGCAGCAGGGAGACGCCTCAATTTGATTACCGTTTGATTCGTCTTGGCAACTTGGTTGTCAGTTTGGTTGACTTGATGACTCGTATCGACTGCTTGATGGGATTGATTGATGACTTCTGGATGTGTAGGCACCGGAACTGCCAGCTGCCATTCTCAAAGTCAACTTTAAGCAGAGCTCCTAAACAGGGATTTAAAGGTTGAATGGGAAAACTTTGGCAGTGGCAACCTGTTAACCCAAAAATCTTGCTGCCACGGAGTGCGTTAAGTGAAAAGTTCCCTTGTATTGTTGTAACTGAAATTTGTGACAGCAACACGGAAAACTTTCAGCCAGGTAAACGCGTAAACAATCCAAGCGGGTAAAACAATATCGGAAAGGCAAAAATGGAAAATAAGTAACCAAAAAAATATGCAGCTGGTGCTGCGAGTCGGAAAAAAGGCACCAAATAAAGTGGCAAACAAATTGGGGCACATACATATCGGAGAGACAAGACATAATCCAAGGGCACAGGGCCTGGTTGCTTATGATAAAGTGCGAGAAATTCCTGAGGTTGTCTCCTTAAGGAAAGTGCCGCCAGTAATTGAAATAAGCGTGGAAATTTGTAAGGCTCAGAAAAGTTGGTGGAAAAAGCTTTTTACTGTTGTTGTTTATTTTCTTGTTATTTTCGTTTCATTCCTTCTCTGAAATGTATGCGTGTCTATTAATTATGATTTTGGGTCAGGATGGAAGCCCAACGGAGCGCCCACCTGTGCTGGAGGCCTGGATAATAAATTCAATTTAAATGAAGCGTAAAATTCAATCAGGTCGTGGTCGAGGTTCGGGTCGAGATTGGAGTTTGAATTTGAGTTTGAGTTCGAGTTCAAGTCTGTGGCTGAGGTTTGAGGGTTGAGGTTGAGTTTGAGGCTACTGCGGCTGCGTCTGTGGCTTCTTAGGTGGTAAATTGTTTTGGTCGAGAGGCCAGAGGAGCCCTCGACAAATTCTGCGAAATTAAGGGCAACGCAACGGAACGCAACAATAAAGAAGTCAATTTATATAAATTTTCCACACGCCAGGTCCCAAGACTCGGGCATCGCACTGCGGTCTGTAGCTGAAATGCAATTTACGAACTGCCCTAGTATTGTTTTTCTCGATTTTCTTTATTTTCTTCTTTTCCTTAAGTCATGTTCTATGTGTGTGTGTTTTCAAGTGGCTTTTCTTTTGTTTGCCTGTCTGTTTTTCTTACATTTCCTTTTGTGTAATATAATTTAAAATTAGGTAGCATATGTTTTGCGGTCTAGAGTCTGGAAAGAGGGCCCGGGACAACCGGGTATTCAACAGTATTCAATCAAAATGATGTTGTTTTAATTTCAAAACGGATTTGCGTAGAGAATTTTTAATAAATGCTTTTTTATGGGTCTTTGAGCGTTTGAGCTACCCATAAAGAATTGCCTGTGGTTGCCACAGTGCTTGCCTCAATTCTATTAAATTCCATATTGTTCTGTGCTGTTCTGTAATGTTCAGTAATGTTCTGTACTGTACTGTTCTGTTATGTCCTGTGCTCTAATTTTATTGATGGCGTTTCATGTGCAGTGAATTGTACGGACATTTGTTAACTGTAATTGCAGTTGGGTTCCGCACTCAGTGTTCTCGACTTTGGACAAGACGCAGATGTAGTTGAATACTATAAATGCATATGTTTTGCAGGCTCGACTAACTTTGGCACAAGGCAACCAAGCAAGAGGCAGCTGGGCAGATGGGCAGCTGGGGCAGACAGAGCGGCAGGTTGCAAGAACAACTGCAGGGGGAAATGTGTTGAAAGCTGGCTGGGATTAGATAAATTGAACTAGGTCTTAACTACAACTGTGCCAAGAAATGAACTTTGAGATGAATGGGTTTAACGTGCCTTTCCGATTGCTGCTGCACCACTTGAAGTAAGCCTGAATATTCCAATAAAAGACGGTAAATTAAATATTGAGTTTGAGCATGTGTTTAAGTAGTTAGTTGCGAGTAGTTACACTGAGGAAAGGTAAACTGCGAGCCAGCTTTATAAGCCCCATACTTGAGAGCCGTATAAAACACGGGTTTTACACAAAGGCACAACAATCTAATAGCTACAAAGCTTAAGCTTGAATTTGATAAACCCAAATCCAACAAAAGGAAACTCGGTTACCATTTTGTGGTAGCGAACCCACAAAGGGGGCCGCCCTTGGCGACGTTTAGGCAACCCTTACCCCCAAGCACCCTACAGGTGAAGCGATAGAAATGCGAAATCAAAAAGGTGGCCCTAGGCAAACACACACACCCACACACACACACCCCACACACACCCATACACACACACAAATATACCTATGTGTGTTATATAATGTTTGCTCTGACTCGCATTGATTTGAACATTTTCGTCGTACGGTCTGTTTACTTAACCCCTGCGGGTGGACAGATTGTCGTTTTGGGGGGGTTTTTAGGAGAATCCGCAACTATTTAGAAAATTGAGACACCCACGGCCAGAGCAGCCGCCAAGTCTATTAGAAGGCAGTGTTTAGAAGCTGTAAAACAAAATATTTACACGCGTTTCAACATAAAAGCAACACAGCACGCAAAGGCAGCTGGGACACGGAGTAAGCACCGCAGCCAGAGCCGGAGCCGGAGCCGAAGCCAGTGCCAGAGCCATTGCCGGAACCAGGACACCCACAGGACATGCGAACGAGACATTAAAGCCAAAGGCACCCAACAAAACACTTGCCACGGCACAAGAGCAGAAGGACAGGAGAGCCGAGAACAGTTTTTGCCTCGAACGCTAAACATTAAACTGACAGGCGGGGCATGTCCCGCCCCCCCGCTGCCCCACTGCCCCCCTCTGCTCCTCCTAGTGCTCAGCCATGTCACGTCTGCTCGACGCTTTTAGTCTAAATAAAGGCATTTAAAAGATTTAGAGCAAATGAACCTAACCTCAAACATTCGCCGTCTGCCATTTCTCGTCAAGCTTAATGTTGTCGGGAGGCGGGAGTTGGGGGCGTGGCGCATAAAAACAAAAGACACGCATGTCCTTGTCCGTCTCAGACCTCCACTTCACTGTGTGTGTGACACTTTTATGGCAAATTTAAGACACGCAACTTCTTCGCTCCTCTCTACTATATACAGTGGCTCAAAGCGGGCGGTAAGCAGCGACCAGCAAAAAATGTAAAGTGCTATAAAGTTTTAACAATGAAACAAATTCAAAATGTTTAAATGCCAATTTGTTTAATGTTATATCACATTTGAAAAGGAACTTTAGTTTTTATTAAAATATTAATTAATTAATTAAAATTAGTCAAAAACTGTAAACATATCCAAAATACAGTTCAATGTATCGGTAAGCAGTCTTAAGAAAAGTTAAATATTTGGCGTATAAAAGCTTAAATAAGGATGTTAATACTTAGTATGATATCCTTTAGCCTTAAAAACTTCGCTTAACCTATTTTTTATGGAAGATACCAGCTTCCTGGTAGTTTCTGGGCTGATCTTGCTCCACTCCTCCAGCAGAGCATTTTTGAGACCTTGTTTGCTGGATATGTTGTAATTCCGGATGTTATTTTCCAGCAGAGACCACAAATTTTCAATAACACTTAAATCTGGAGACTGGGCCGGTGGAATTATCACGTGGGTGCTGTTCCAGATAAGCCAGGACTGTACTATTCCGCACTTATGCTTGGGGTCGTTGTCCTGGTAGAACCAGAAAGGTCGTCGGATTTCTAGCTTCTCGACACTTTAGAGTAAATTTTTTCTTTAGTATATCAAAGTTCACATACTTGTCCATTGTTGTTTCAATAATCACAAAATTTCAGCCACCGGCTGCCGAGATACATGCCCATACCAAAACATTTCTTCCGCCGTGCTTGACTGTTGCCTTTAGGTGTTTGGGCTTCACCTCAGTATTGAACTGTCGCCACATATTATTCCATCCGTTCTGGCAAAAAATGTTGAATTTGTACTCATATTCAAATATGATTGTGTTCCAGAACTCCAAATCCTTGCCCAAGTTAATTTTGACGAACGTTATCCTAGACCCAATATTTTTTGCTCTTGTAAATTCCCTTTTCCGTGGTACTCGGGCCTTAAAGTCATGGTTGCACAGAACTTGGAGAACGGTTCCCACACTGAACTTTTTCCTTATTCCATCCTGCACCTATTAAGTCAGTTTTTGAGCCGATAGCTTTAGATTTCCTCTTGAAATCTTGATGATCCTCGGCTCGTTCTGCTCGGTGAAAATCGGGTTTGGTGCAATTCCGCCCTTGTCCTCTGTTCCAATTTTCGTCCATGAAACTCCAAATGATGTGGAATACAGTTGAGGTGTTTAGATTGACCATTTTAGCTATTTGGCGATATGAATATCCGATTTTGAAGTGTTCCAGGATGAGTTTACTTTGCTCAATGGTAGTCCATTTACCCATGGTCCTTGTTGGCTTATTGCACCCGAAATGCAGGAAAAAAATAAACTGGCTACGGACGATTGGTCTATTTATACCGAAAAAATTCAACTTTAGGTAAAAAAATCCGGGTTTTATGGCACACAGGTGCCCATAATGTAACTGCTTCCCGAGGACTTGACCCAAAAACATAGGTACTTCTTACATAACCCGACCTAACGGGTGTGGAAATTCCCGTTTATTAGGGTTTTATATTCATTTTGGTGGTTAATATATATACCTGCCATCGGTCTTTGGAATTTTTGAAAAATAATGAATAATGAGTTTATGGCAGGCAATTACATTTTTTGCATGTCGCTGCTTACCGCCCGCTTTGAGCCACTGTATGTATATATAAAGATATATTTTCCTTTATTTTTTTCGTTGTGTAATTTGTCAGATGTCACTTTAATTTCTTGGAGTCTCAGTGCCAGTTTGTTGTGTGGTCTCATGATGACAAAACGACTCAAATAAAATGCTGCTGTGCATTTCCTGATGCCTTCTTGACTCATGAGTTTATCCTGGATATATGTATCCTGTGCATTGTAATTGCTTAATTTTTTATGTCTCTCTGGCGATATTATTTTTATTTATTTTCGCTCCTTCGACGCACTTTTATTGGCTTCGGCTGCAGATTTGCTGTTAATTTTTGCGCTTGATTTTTATCTGTGCGCCGTTGAAGTTAATTAAGTTATTAAGAGTCCCTTGAGCAGTTCCCTCCGCGCAGTATATTATTATATGTATTTATATGGCTTATACATATACATTTTTATGGCACCTAGATCAACGTTTAATTCCATTGGGCTGCCGGAGGCTTTTTAGCTAATTAAACGGACGCCTTCTCGTGATGCAGTTCATTTGTGTAATTAAATCATTTTTCGCATCTGAGATATTTATAATGTGCTCATAAATTTTGTATAGAGTTTTTGCAAAGTTTGTGGCTAAAATGATGTTAAGCCTTTATTTGATAATATCAATTTGTGGAAATCATTTAGCTGGCAACCCCTTGTATTATGAAATGTGTTCAAATTAAAGCAGCAAATTCGCCTAATTTTAAATCAATTTCCAAAATGAAATCTATCTCAAATATCAAAATGCTTTTGCCTAAAGAATATGATTTATAGAAATGAAAATAGATGGTAAAAATAGTCTAAAATACTGTTGCGTATCTTGCAAATTTTTGCGAATATTAAATCAGTTTTTCGGGACAAGTTTATGGGTATTTTTACTATATAGGTTTCATAAGCCACGTCTTAGTCTAGTTTTCATATTATAAACCCAACGCCTACACAACTTTTGGCCATAACTTGCGATGCAAATGAACATTAGCATTTTATATGCTGTCTTCCTAGACAATGGTATAACATTAAGATGCTCCGAGAGCTCTTTTCATTGTTATGCATGAAACTCCAGCGTAGACCAGGCCAAGACGCTATGCATAATTCAGAATGGTCGTCTAGTTGTCATAAAATGCAAGAGCAACAAAGAAACTTGGCAAAAATTAGCTATCCAAAAAGGGAGCAGCAAAAATTTGGCTCAAACAAAAAACTGAGAGGACTTGGCCGACTCTAATGAAATGCAAGAAAGTAAGAGAACGGCTACAGAGCTGACTGAGTGACTGACTGACGGACTGACTGACTGCCTGTGGCACTCAGCTACTCACTCAACATTCAACTTATTGCAAATGTAAATATTTTGTTTTAATTTCCGAAAATGATAAAAATAACTTTCATGCGGGTCTACAACACTCTCTCTCTTGAGCAGACTAAATATGAAACAGTTTGAAAGTTTCAAATATTTTTGAGAAGTGACGGTAACATGAGAGCCTCCCTAACGCAGTGATATAAAATTATGAGAACTAATTATAGGGGTGCATGTCAGTACAGTATATACTGCTTTCGACGGGTTGGTTAGAGAAGATGTGCATGAGGTGTATCTGGCATACGGTAGCTCTCACTATCTATCTATCTATCTGTGTGCCGTGGCACGCAAACGTTCAAGATAATTAACCACTTATGTTTAAACAAATTTTAAGTGGTACGCCAGGCCAGAGGCAACCCGGAACCAACGTGGGAATAATCACAAGAGAAACAATAAACTCGAGCTGCAAATGATGACAACGAATTTCAAATACCCCAAAGCGAAAGCAGTTGCAGAGTGTGAATAGAAAAATGTGCAACTAACAATAGTAAGGATATCAAAAATAAAGAAAAACCCTAGAATATCTTAACTGCTATAATAAAAATTATAGCAATATCATAATTTAGTTTAAGTCAGTATAAAATATGATTCTACTAAGTAGCATGGTAATTTCTGTAAGCTCTCGCATTTAAAGAGTGTATAATAAGTGGGGAAAGGCAGCGCAGGACTCTGGGTTCACTGCAGCAATGCGGCGAAGTTTAAGTGAAAAACTTTTTGTTTTTGCCGCAAAAGTTTTACAGCATAGCGCAGCAAATTGCAGCGGCTGCCATTACAGCAACAGGGAAAATCGCAGTGGAACGCAACATAGAAGTGGCAAGTGCGGTAGGAAACGGAACCATGGAATGTTAACCAAAAACAAACAGCAAACAACTCAGTGACATTGATTTTTGGGTGCACCCCTTCTCGAGCCCAGCAAGGAGCAGAAAATGTGGGCCGGGATCAGACCACAAATGGCAGTTCAAGTAATCATTAACACGCACAGCCTTTTGAGCCAAATTTAAGCAGCTTAACGCAGTTGCATGCAAACGGAAGCACATTGTGGCTGCAGGACCTTAAAAGGACATTACACCCAGGACACATCAGCATCGGGCCAAAAACGACAATGTACTCAGACACGCAGACTTTCAGACAGTTCAACAGTTAAATAGTTGAATAGTTGGATAGTTGCAATTAAATCCAAAGTAGTTTCGCCTTTTTAAATAGTTTCCTTTTTGGCAATAGCCTTAAGAATCTGAGAGCCTCTTTGCCCGACTTCCTACTCCGCCTTCGCTTCCTTTCTCAATTCCTGCCATCTTCTTTGTCTCATCCTCTTAAGGGCAAAGGCTAACGCAAGTGCCAGAAATGTAGCAATTACTTTAATTATTGGCGGCAGGAAACGAGTTGACAGACAGAACTGCAACAGAGCTGCAGGGGCAAGCAGAGGGAGTGAGAGGAGTAAGTGGAGCAGTCTCTGCATAGATAGCGAGAACAATCGGCAAACGGCGAGGGCTGTTTGAAGACTTAATGCACTATTTGAAGTGTGATTTTTGTTTAATTATTAAAATTAAGTAACCTTAACAAAACTTAAAAAAATAAAAAGTAAAATTTAATAACTAAATAAAAGTTGGAAAACTATTGTTGCTTGTAACATATTAACTGTAATATTATTTTCTTTTTAAGGCCTTAAACAACATTTCCAAAAATGATTAATTAACTCTACCTTTTTTAATATATTCGAATTCTTTCGTCATAGGTTCAGATAGATCTGTGTATATCTTCTTTATTCACTCTGTCATTCCCATTTTACTTTCCCTGTTACTACTGATTTGTCGGATTGGGTTATTTCTGGATATCTGAAATCCTTACAATAAATTCTGTGCTAATTTACATTCCAGTACATCCAGGCTAATTATATCCCTAAATTTAATTAAAATAAAAACATTTCTTTTCAACTTAATTTTAACTTTTTAAAAACTGTTCATTGCTTTAGAAGAAAAGCATTTAAATCGGAATTTCCACACCTCAGAACGGCTCTCACATGATATATATTCCTTACTGTATATTACATATACATAAATCTTACTATCGATACATATACATATATGTATATTTATTTATCACAAAAGTGGAGAATCCGATGAACATTCATCACCTTCCACACCTGGGTAGTCCAGATGAAACCCTATTTGGGGTAAATAACCTCAATTATACTGATCAAACTATATTTTTCTGATTCACTTCTGCTTTTCTTTTAAAAGACAAAGTTCTCTGACAACCCTAGGCTTACGTCTGTTTGGTATTCTTGCAATTTGCACGTTTCGCTACCACCCACCGCCCCGCCTTTGAGTTGCATGGGGCAAATAGGAAGCAGATAAGGGAGAAAGGATGGGGGGAGGGCAATCTGGGAATCGGATTCGCAAAAGCAACTGCTCCAAAAGTACGTTTCTTTGATTTTTGTCTGGCATTACATACTTTTTGGCGCCCTGGCTCTGATTTTCGCGATATTCTCTGTTATTTTTCTCATTTCTTTCCCAGCTGATGTAAGCGTCACGTAAAAAATTAGTGACCACCCGTTGTTTGTTCGCTTTTTTGTGATTTCTTTTTTATTCATTATTTTTTTTTCTGATACCACCCAAGGTGTCTGTTCAATGTGCGTTGCTGGCACGCCCTGAAATGGAATTCTTTTCATCGGATCACACTTCTGCTATTCTTGGGCAAATTGTTTGCACACGTTCTATGCAAACTTTAATCATGATAAATGAATGTGCATGATTTTGTTCTACTGACTCCACTGATGTTGTTGCAGTTGTTGCAGTTGTTGCATTTGTTGTTGTCGCTGTCAGGCAATTAACTTCGCCTTTTCACAGACATTTTTTTATTGAAATGCATTTTCAACCACCGAGCACGCGACTCGCGCGGAACCCAATCCAACAAACTGTACCGATCCTGAGCTCTGAAAAATCTCATAAATAAAGCAGTCAACGATGGTAGGGATTGTTAGGTAGCTGATATAAATAAGCAAGCCCGCATCCCTCAAAAACTGGACACAGTAGCTGCATTTGGAGTTTTTTTTTTTGCTGACAGCTTCCACAAAAAAATGAAAAAATTGAGTCATAATCGATAGTTCGATATGACAGGACCTAGAAACTAACGCATATTATGGGAATTATTTGACTTGTTTTTTTTTTTGTTTCTCTCGCTGACAGGCACCACCATAAATTGTCAATCAAAGTCGTAATTCTTTATAATTTCCAGACATACGTACATAAGTCAAAGCCCGGTTAAATCCAATCAATGGCTTTGACGTTTGCATTGTCGTCTTTACAATTTCGGAGCCAAGACCGAGTTCTGCAGCCAATTTGTCGGGATTTTGGGCAACAGATAAGCGGCTTACTTAGTTTATAAATGGAAATTGCAGCCAAGGCGCGTTCCTGTTTATATAAGATGATGACGTTGATGATGATGATGACGATGACGATGATGCCGAACATTGTCCGTCGACTTGATGACGTTGCACGCAAAGCGATTTGAAAAATCAGATTAATAACTTCGATTGCACTCGGTTGCAAGACCAAAAAAGAGTAAAAAGTGAACACAGACTTCAATAAAAAAATTAAAAAATGAGAAGAGGAAGACAAGTGTCGACAAAAGCAAAGCGAGGTTCAAATATTTTCTCTGCCACTCTGCCCGATAATTGGCTCACGTTTCAGGTAAGATACTCGGAGCATATGCGTTGCAGGGGATTGTGGCTTGCTGCGCTTTTGCTTTGTGCCCCTCGGGGTGTGTCTGTGGATTTTAATTAAAATCTTTCACTGCGCTTTTGCTATTTTATTTGAACAAGGCCAAAAGTGCAAATAGAGTATCAAGAAGTTAACGATTACTATCGTTTAATATGATAAGAAATCCGCAAAAATCGAAACAAAACAAAAAAATTAAGAATAAAAAACAATAAACATAAAAAAACTCAGTCAATGTTTTAATTAATTTTAATAGATGAAGCAAGAAAATTATTAATATAAATATTAAAAATACAATAATAATGTAATTAAAAATTAAAATGTACAATATTGGTAAACATGTTAGCATATAAATTTAAAATTTAAATGTACAAAGCTTAAATTAAATTCTTAAAAACAGTTCAAACACTTGTTGATAATAAGTAATACAAACTCATCCAGTCATGCTAAAATAATACTTATTATCTGAACTTATTTAATAATTCAATTAATTAATAAAAATAACGCAGCATCGAATTAATAAACAATGTCTTAATTTCAATATGATTTCTGAATAGTGAATATTGTCTAAATAATTATAAACATCAAATGTTTTGTTGCTGAACATTCTTCATACATTTTTGGTCAAAAAACATTTTAAATTCTACATTTATTTTAACATTATATTCTGCTATTTGTTTATATAATAGTTTTAAATGAAATGTATGTACATAAATGAACATATATTTACATTTCTCAGCAACATCAATCAGACTGCTATATATGTATTTATTTTATGTACCGTGTTAAAAAAAAAACAAACAATTTCCGTAATTAAACATTATCTAAACTAATCCACTTTGGCTGCTTATCCATCACAGCTGTCCAGTGAAATAAATGGAAACGCTGGCCATTTCATTTCAATAAAATTAAAGTTTTATCACCAACTTGGGAACCGGCACACACACACACACACACACACACACACATGTACACACACACTCGCTGAAAACCCATTGAATGAGCACCAGCATCGATCCAAGCCTAACACACTGAAAAACTCAATGACCAATGACCAGATAAACAGATTCGGCTAAATTAAGAAATTAGTACCGAATAGAAAACAAATTAGGAAAGGGTCCACTCCACACTCCACTGACCAGTGCCAAGTTGCGTCCAGAGCAGGCAGAGCTATAAATTGCAGACACGCACGAAGCCGGGGACCATGAAATGAAAATCAAAGTGATGGTCAGTTTATGGTGGTCCAGTGATGGTCCCTTGGCTGGTGCAGCCCGCACGTCATGGGACGACTGATAAGACAGCAAACTCAATCCTCAATCCTCCTCGATACTCGATACAGCTGCCATAAAAACTGACCACTGTCCGTGGCGTGCAGGAAATAAAGAAAATTTGCTGCTTGATTGCTAAACTCGCGTCGCCTGGAAAACTCCAACCCCAGCAAAATCCAACGCCCAACTGTCAATTGTCAATCATGATGATTTCTTTCGGGCGATAATTTAACTATAGATATCGTACTCCTCTATATATATGTATATATATAGATACTCATATCGATAATGAAGCGTTCATGTGTCATGTAGTTTTTTCTGGCTGGCGAGGCAAAAAATCAAATGTGCTTTGCTGATTGCTTGGGGACCTCGATTTTGGGGTGTGTGTGCTCATGTGGTTGGTGTAGTAGGTGTGTGTGTGTGTGTGTGTGTGTGGCAATGACTAAGCCAAATTTTGTGCTGATGCTGCATGTAATTTCATTGATTAACTTTCTATGCTGGTATTCTGCATAATTTCGTGTGCGACAAGTTGTCAAAAATTGGGTTAGGCATGCCTTGAATTTTCCGGTGGGACTTACAAAAGGTACGAGAGCTTTATGAAACTAGCATTTAATTTAACATTAAGAATAAGAGATTTTACGAGAAGTTCGCTTAAAGATCGAAGTTCCATTTACTTAATATTCGATTATGTCTTTGGGTTAATTTTCAATCAATCTGCTTTATGAATCTTAAAACGTTAAATGCCTAACTCATATTCGAGTTATTTAACTTTATGATTCCTAATAAAGTCATAATTATGCCATAAAATATTCCGAGCGATAGCACAATGCCTTAAGAAATATTCAACCACAGTTTGTGAACTTATCGGGTCTTGATTTGATTAGCTGTATTAATATCCAGCATAAAAGGAAACTGTGTTCATATTCATATATTTATGTGAACGCAACTTGAGGCTAATGATTAATTTTCGACGACAAAAGAAATGTCATAATAAATCTTTATCAAATGCCAGGGAAAATATGACAAATTGTGAGCCAAGTCCGAGGCATAATAAATCATCAAATCAAATGTGCGGCTGAGCCCATGAGAAATTTGCCTGACAGCAATTAGAAATCATTTAATTGCAGCAACAAAGTCATAAAAAAGAAATTTAATTATCCAAGAAAGGGGAGAGGGAGAAGGGAGAAGTGGCAGACACGCAATAGTTCATCAATAACAATCATCAAGTTTGATGTATAGTAAAATTTACATGATTTGGCCATAAATTAATGGTGATGCCATTTGAATAGGGGCTGCCACATTAATTGGGGCGTCAATTTGAATTTGATTGCTGCAAGTTAAAGTGCCGCAAAACTTGAAGAACTTTAATGCTGTTAAAGGCTAAAAATCAATGGGCAACAGAAGTTGCCCAATATCAGAATGCAATTTGCTAAACCAACACCTTTCTCAAATTTTCCATTTCACTCTCGTTCTATCTCTCTCTCTCTCTCTGGTTGATTTTCAACAAAATTTCGTTGCTTTTGGAAAGCCATATTTCATTCGGTGCCAGTCAAATCGGACAAGTTAACAGACAGATGGACAAACAGTCAGTGTTGGCTATCAGCGCCATCCGAAATTGTGGGAATAACTTCCAATGAAACAAGAAAGATAGAATCGCACACTGCACACCCGTATAGATACGAGTATTCATACACTCACTCACACACACACACTTACACACACACACACACACACCACCCACAACCCGACCATCCAAAAGTAATTTAACTCCACTTCAAAACTCCAACGAGACTCCAAGTACGTGGCAGGCAGCGGCGCTTGGCTGCTGTCACTGATTTTCCGCTTCATATTTATATAATATATATCTGCAATATATATTTATACATATGTACAAATATATATGTACAAGAGTACATATTCAATGCCTCTAGAGAGACAAAAACAGTCGTGAGCTGAGCTGAGCAAAAAGTCGAGAAAAATTGTGTTTATTTTTGTATATACGAGATATAATATAAAGCCGGCAGCCAGGGACAGATTTTTGTTGAATACTCCACATGTATGTAAATTTATTTATTTTCCATCTTTCTTTTTTTCCCGCTACCACTGCTGCTGCAACCAAATGAGGCAAGGCTGGGAATTTTCTTTTCTTTGGGATGGCCTGTGTCTGCTTTATGTTATCTGCGTGCGGGATTTGTAGTTGACGTGAAAATTGTCAAAGGGCGCTTAAAGTATTTGGCTCTCCTGTTTTTCTTGTTCAAATTAAAGAAAATGTTATTTTTAGGCCTGACAGCCAAAGGATTGAAGTTGAGATTTGCTCTACATGGCACCTCTCGTTGCGAGGGGGGGTTGGCGCTGGATTTGACATGCTAATGCTTTTGTTTGGGGTGCCACGGAAAATGCAGTGAAAATCGTCGAGCAACGCCCTCATCTACAGTTACGGCGTAGTTGGTTCTCACGCCTGACAGATGATTTACAGGGCCAAGCAAAAGTTGAATAATGACTTTATAAAACGTCCAGTGGGAGTTTAACATGGACAAATTGTGATGTATTAAAAATGTGAAATGTGTTCAGTTACCTATGTAGCTCTCTGCTAAGTTAACAAATTGAACTGAAACTTGATTTTAAGTAATATATCAAAATATGTTTGTATAGCAATAAAATCGCAAGTTTTATTTAAAATTTAAGCTCTTATAAAGATAATATTAAAATTTCATCAAGATCGCTTGAGGGATAACTGAGTTATGAATAGGTTTCCTGATCCTACCACACAAAATAGAATAACAAATATGTTGTGTGTGTGTTTCAGTAAAAGTATTCTCAGCACATTCACATTTCGCTAATTTCGATGTGAAATGTGTTCACTTACCTATGTAGCTCTCTGTTAAGTTAAGAATTTGAACGCAAACTTTATTTTAAGTTACATACCACAATAAATTTGTTTAACAATACAATCACAAATTTTATTTAAAATTCGAGTTCTTCTAAAAAACATACTAAAATTTCATCAAGATCGCTTGAGGGATAACTGAGTTATGAATAGGTTTCCTGATCCTACCACACAAAAGAATAACAAATATGCTGTGCTGTTAGTGTATGGGTGTGTGTGTGTGTGTGTTTCAGTAAAAGTATTCAGAGCACATTCGCATTTCGCTGATTTCGATGTCTTGCTTTTATATGAGTATTCTGAACATTCCGCACACCCGACGCCAACACGCACTTGTTTTATCGTTTGTACTATCACATTCCTTTCTTTCATAACAATGGCCCAGTCGGGCAGTCCAACACATTTCGGTGATTTACATTGATAAAGTTAATGGAATGGAATGCGTGCGAGCGCTTGCTGACTCGACTTCAATTCCGATTCACAACTCCGACTACGACGGAGACTACGGGTACGGCTACGTCCACGACTCCAACCACGACTACGAGTACGAGTGGAGCATGTGCAGAAATTTGCATTTCTTGGCCCAGAGTCACACGCCAAACGGAAGTTGTATACAAAGAGTTGCACTTAAAAGCTACCCAGAAAATGTTTCCATTCATGGCCAGAGTTCACTTTTTACATGCACTCATGCAATTTTTATGGCTTGTAAGCTGGCTGCCATTTCAGCCATCGAAAATGGCCATGTTAAAAGCTGCCTCCCATTACTAACCACCCCAACCAAACCAGATGAGATGGCCAAAAGTGTTATATTTTTGCCGTGGCTTTTTTTTTGCTGTTTTTTTTTTCTGGTTACTCTAGAGCGGAAATGAAATGCGCCTAATCTAACAAATTTTCGTGCCAATTTGGGTCAAATGCGGATTTGCATAAATTTGCCGGTTACCGTTGCTGATGGCTGTTGCCACCTTATCAGAGTCCATTAGAGTCGGCTCGACATAATTTGTTGTTGGAACAACAACAACAACAACAACAACAACAGCAGCAGCAGCAACAACAAATATTATTTTCTCGGCATTTAAGTCATACTGACACATGACAAATTCCACATGAAAGTGCCGCCCCCTCCGCCCCTCCCCTACAAACAGGTTCTCCCATCGCGTGGGGGCCGCTGCCAGCAGTCATTAGCCAAAACACCCAACACTTGTGCCAAAAGGGCTGTGGAAGGGGGTAGCCAAATGGAATTCTGTCATAAATGTTGGTGTTGCTAATGCTGTTTATCTTATTGTTGCTGTTGCTGGCTCTACTGACATCATTTCGAGCAAAAAGTTCGCGCTTTTCCATATTTATATTTACATATATGAAAAGTTGTCATCAAAACAGTTAGGCAAAAATACCCTAAGGTATGCACTTTTCATTCATTCATTTAATGTGAGCTAAATACAGGTCACAATTGAAGAAAATATATTTAAAAATAAAAGTTTAAAAATATATGAGAAGTGAATAATTAAGTGAAAACATAAAATTATAAACATATAAAGGATATATTAAATCTGGGGGTATAAAAATGTTAAATGGTCCAATATTTATTGTGGGATTGGCGAAACCACAAAAAATACAAAGCAGATGATTTATAAAATCCAATTCTTAATTTTTTTCAAATAAAGAAATATTAATTGGTCAAGTTATTTGTTTTATTAGGGAATATTTTTATATGAAGCCAAAAGCATTAAGAACCACACACATCACATCTCAGTCAACTAATTACAGTAATTAAAATGGATGTGTTCGTATTTTAAGAGTATATTCAATTTCACATAGTTACTAATTACAATTTGCACTTCAATAATAAATTAAACTTAAATTAATTAAATACAAATTGATTAACATTTACACAAAGTTGTAACTAGTAAATATTGTTAATATGAATTACACAACAAAATATAAGATAATATATATAACAATATATAATATGTAACAAATATATTTAAAAAGTGAAGAAAATATTAAACGTTTTAATCGGTATATATATTGACAATATATTGATTAAAATAATTAAATATGTACTTCGCTGTACCGAAAAGGTATTTTTATTTGTATACTCTCCGATATATTTCGAATAAAAATGATTGCATATAAAATAATAAGAACATGGCTTTAGGTATTATTGTCTGGGATCAAATATTAAAAGGAACATTAAATCAATAAAACTACTAATTATAAACATTTTTTTATTTAAGAAACACATATACATTTAATACACACAATTCCAGGGTATTAGGTAAATATTCGTTGCCTGAATCTGTTGTGCTATCTTTTGTGGCTTTTGAGCCCATATTAAATATTAAATATTACCCTAGGATAGCAAACACGAAGGGAAATCCCTGAACAGCTGATAACGTTTGGTTTTCCAACATATTTTGCACTTTGCAGCTGTCCAGAGCGCACATCAATCAAATGTCATGGAGCATTTAAAGCAGAGTTTGTTCCTAGGTTATTATTTGACTCGAATATTTTTGGGGCGTGTCCCTGCCACGCTCCCCAACCAATACAGCGAGTGCTGCTTACAGAATGTGGCAGTAGAGTGTTGCGTGTTCCAGGCGTGTGCAACACACACACACACCTTGTTCGGTGCCAACGCCAAGCCTGTGTAAAAGGTGTAAAAGGGGGCGTGGCCATTGGCACGAGACACACGACTTTGACGCCCTGGGGCGTCCAGTCGGCAATTTGGTTTAAATTGTTGCCATTTGTTTCGCATGGCGCTAAGCACAACACACAAAGTTGCATAATAATTCTTTTGTTTAAACTGCTTTCATGCATTGTACAAATTATGGAAATTGCTAGAGGACAAATTTGTGTTGTGCTGCGGATATAATTATTGCTATATTTAAATGCATTTGAATGATTGAAGCACGAACACGAAAGTGTTGTTAACCAATTAAGGCGACAGTGATTCCAATTCGCTTATACTTTGAATAAATAAATTGAAAAACAAAAAAGGTATTCATTTCTCAGTAATTACATTCTGTGTTTCTTTGAATTACATTTTTAATGGCTATTCTTTCATTTTTCAATAACTTCTCTTTTGAGTACAGCGAATATTTAATTTATGCCGCGCTTTTATCAACAGTTGAATGCACCCATTTATGAGAAGTTAACCTCGACTGACCCGACGGCCGGTTTGGCTTTGGTTTCGGAGTACTATTTGTGACCTACTGTGGAGAACTCAAATGCAATTTCCTTTCTCAATATTTTATATGCACATTAAGCGTCTTTTTACATTTCAATTTCCAGGGCAACGTGCCACCTGCGCTATAAGCATATAAAAATTAATATTTTACAAGTAGCCCAAAATGCCGGGGCGAAAGAATCCAACTGCAGCCGAGTCGAGGTCGCTGGCTTTGTTATGATGTCGGGGTCTAAAGGAGCTCAGGGAGCTCGAGGAGCTGGTGAAACTGAAAGAGCACTCAGTGCAAATCCAAATGTGTGCTTAAAAATGCATGAGAATTCACTGAGCCAGAAAACTGGGTGAAAGCGACCCCAAAAATGCTCTAGAAAAAAACGAGTTATTTTAATTTAAATTGTACATTATATAAGAGCCTTTTAGCTTTGCTTTATTTTCATGTGGCACCAACTGGCGCCAGTCACAACAGCTCGCCCACTGTGCCGCTGTCATTGCCCCAGCCACATTTTTGCAATTGTCTCGAAAGAAGCCACAAACAGAAATTGCTTTCTGCCAGGCACAAAAACACAAAAAAAAAAAACAAAAAACAAATCAAAATAGAACAAAGTGAAAATCACATAAATTGAGTCAAGAAAAGTTCTCACGCATCGCATATAGATTTCTCGATTTATATGCGCAAACACCTGTGGTTAAACTCACGTCTCCGCAATGATCCGACAATAGGAGTTGCCCCTAAAACGTGGGCCACACTGCCACAACAATAGGCAGCAGACACTCAGACGTCTCGCGGTGCAGCTTCAGCTGCACACAATAGGAAAAACAAACGACACGAAAAAAAAACAAGCAAAGAATAGTATAAAAAACAAAAATAATAATATCTCGTTTTCCATTTCTATTCTTTTATCACTACAAGTTGCACACAGCTTGCTTTGTGTTTGTTGCCACTTCTGCTTAAAAATGGGTTTGACATTATCTATGGCCTAAAGTGTTGGGCCACATGGCCACAAAAGAGCCACGCAACTCACACAACTATCGCGTTAAACACACGTCGATCTTTTGTAAGGATCGTGTTCTAAAATTGATTACACGCACATGTCGAAGACAAAGAATCAGCTATATATAAAATTTATTATATGATTTCTATGAATATCAAAACAGTCCAAACAAGCCAGATTTGGGCGGAGTTGAGATAGAAATTTCCCATTTCCTGCTGGAAAAGTGCTTTTGTGCTAAGAGGCTATCGTAGATTGCTCATAAAATTGAAAATTGCCTTAAACATTAGTTAAAGTGCGTTGCACAACTGTTGTAAATTTGCAACAACCACTTGCACCCCCCCCCCCCCACCCCTTTAAGAATAACAACCAGAACAACACCTCTTCGATTGCACAACTGCAGTTTCACTGTGAAAATGTGAAATGTTTGGAAATATGTATTCTCGCTGTCTCTGCTTAGCAATTAATCGACAATTTTGCAACACAAAATGTTAAAGGGGGGTGTGGGAGAGAGGGGGGACGGATTGTTAGTTGGTAGTATGTGACTATAACTATGGCAGGTTGTTAACTCGAACAACACATTTGGACAAATCCGTTTTGCGTCTGAGGACAACAAACAAACAACTTGCATAGTAGTTGCATGGTGAACAAGTCCCGAGCCGGCTCAACATCGAAAACACATGCTACGAAAAATGCTCGGAAAATGAGGTCAGTTCCAAAAGGGCCAGAACGGCACAGACCCAAATGCATCGGTTGTAATCGTTAGAAAATTCGAACATATTTGACAGAGCGCAAAAGTAAACAGGATTTTTGGCAGGCAGACGGGCTGGCAGGAAGAAAGGCAGAAAGGGAGGGGTTGATTGGTCCTCTACACTGTCGACTGTCAGCAGGCGTCGAGTGAGAAATGAGCAGAGCGGAGCAGAGCAGATCCCAAACGGGCAACACATCCAACAGCTTGTTGAGCGATAAAGCAATTAGAAGCAAAATGGGATTTTGCATTTGAAATGCTGCTACAATAGCAGCCCAGGGGGGTTTAAGAGGCTGAGGGGCGTGATGTTTATGTGTGTGTGTGTGTGTGTTTATGTGTGTGTTAGATGCATGTGCACAACTGCACAACATTGTTTACACAAAAAGGATTTCAACGCGCTCTTTAAGTTCCAACAATGACAGACGAGCTGAGACGAAACTCCCTTAACTGACCTACTTAAGCAGCTTTTGGCTTTTGTGTTGTGCAGAATGCAGGATGCAGAACGCTAGATTGCTGGATTGCTGGTTTGCTGGATTGAGGTTTCGTCAAGGAGCTGCATTTTCATGCATTTGGCGCAGCTTGAAGTGTTAAGCCGCATCCTGAGGACAATATGTGATATACGCCGAGAGTTGAAGTTGTGAGATTGCCTTGCATAAAGATAGAAAAATTCGCTTCGTTGCCGCTGAAAGTTTTCATATTTGTTTGCTTCGTCGAACTTTGAGATTTTCTGCTTGTGTGTGGCAGCCAATTTCTGATATAGACGAGAGTGTGATAAGCCATAAAAAGAAATGAGACTCTTCTGGCTTAATGCAACAGCTAAAGGAGAACAACAACAACAACAACAAGAACAAAACTACTATTCGAAAACACTTGTGCGATAAGGGAGTTGAAATTATGAACTTGAAACTCGAGTGAAGAAAAATACATACATATATCAGATAAGAAGCCAACAAAATTCTTCATGAATAGCGTCTATCTCCACTCTTGCGACACTTTCGCCAGCTGTACTTCAATTCCAAACTGAGCTGAGATTGTGGACATCTTCCCAATGTGCTACAGTCACGACACCAAAGAACAACTTCAATATTATATAAAGTTAGCCTGAGGAGGGACATTTTGATATGCTTAAGAGTTTCATATAGTTTCATTAAAAGTTACACAACTATCAAACATACAATTAAAATAAGACTTCTCAACATTCCTAGTCTGAAAGTAATCTGGATCTAAGCTGCTGTAAGACTTATAACATAGTTAAGTATTAAAAAACAATAATTCCCGTTTAGTCCAAATACTTTTCGAATGTCCCTGTTTGAGTTTTGCCTGTTAAATAAATATTCCAGTTGTGGATAGTTATATCGTATCAGAAAGTGTGGTTTATATTTTATATTTCTAGACTTACTTTGATATGGTGACACTCTGATTATGTTTATATACCAAACAGAGTGAGTTCATAAAAGACTAATCAAGTCGGACAGAGGAATATAGCTAATCAAGAATGTAATATTTAATGTAAATAAAAGTTTAAATTAAGATTTCATACAATTGTTAGATCTTTAATACAACATTTTAGGAAACGAGTAAAGAACTATTTAAGCCAGAGCAGTGATTTATAATATTTACTTTCCTAACACAACTAAGAGTTCGCTCCACAAGACACACAACAACTTACCACAGTTGTTCATGTTGTTGTTTTTTAGGGATTGCTGGCTGGCAGTCCAGTTCTTGCTCGTCAAAATGCAGATATATTTGGGGTCAAGTCATGGCTAATTCATATAACCCACTAGCAGGTCTCAACTGCAGCCACTCAACAACTGTAATTTTTGCTTGGCTCCAACTAACAAACAAAACAAGAGTCAGCCAACCAAACAACCAGTCAGCCAGCCAGCCAGCCAGACAACCAACTAACAAAGATCCCTAATCTCGAGTAAATCCAGCATCGGGTTCAGAGGCTGTTGCTGCAGACATTGTTGTTGGATGCTAAATTATTCGCACATATGCAAAGTTGGCAAAAAGTGCGGACGGCGGCGAGTGCTGGCCAAAGACATGGACATGGAGAGCAGTAAGAGCAGCAATGGCAAATGAAAGGATATACATATATACACAGACACAATAAAGGCGACATCTGTACGGGAGGGAGGGAGTGGATGTACAGCCCTCCGACAATGACTGTGCAAATTTGGTGCAGATAAGCAGAGTCCGAGAACTGCCAGCAGGCCAAAACTAATGCGCGTTGACATGCAAAAAAAAAAGGGTAAATGAGTGACAGAACAGGACACAGGAGCAGGCTTGTTTCCCGAGTACTGTACAGAATCCCTGCCAAACAACAAAGAGCTAGCTCTCTCTCTCTCTCCCTCTCTCTCTCTCTCTCTCCCTCTCACTCTCTCTCTCTTTATTTCGCTCAGTCTCTTGCACTCTGCTCGTGTTAAATGCTTTGACAATTGCTATAATTGTCAACTGTCAAATGGCATTAACAGTTTTTTGTCTGTTGCTTTTTGCACTTGCCCGCTCAATTGTGTGCGTAGGTGTGGAAATTTGTAAATGGCAGTGCACAATGCAAGCGTGGATAGGGGATAACGGGACAAATAAAGGGGCATGAGCACGGTTAGGGAGAAAGGGCTTAGGTCCAGCTGGTTAGACATTTGCCGTTTTGATTTGTCAATGAGATTAAAGAGCAGCTTTAAATTAGCAAACAACGCGCTATCCTCTTCTCTGCACACCCTATCCCAAATGTCTGTCCTGTGTGTCTGGTCCATGTGCGAATTAAGCAGGCTAACACTATGTGTATCGCAGATAGTATTTATGTACAGTATATAAATTATATTTAAAATATATATAGTATTGCTATATTTAGTTGGGAAATACAAATCGAAAACTAATTTATTCAAACCATTATTGCTATATATCTCCAAGAAATTTAAAAGCGTGAATAACTGTGTTAAACTTACTGTTTCTCCACATGTTCACAATTTTCCCAAACTCTTCTTTATTTTCTCTTTCACTCTTTATTTTTATCCATTCTTTAATGAGACTTTATAATTTTCCCAAGTCCTTGCCATAAATTTGAAACCCTTTTACATTTTCATAGCCGCAGATATAATATATAAATTATTTAATTAATTTATTTTTTAATATCAAATTTAATTTCAATTTTTCACTTATCAATTTATATAATTTAACATTTTTTAGACCCCAACAAGTAAATAAATAAATTAAATAAATCATCTAACTAGTAACTAAATTTATTCCTATAAAGTATATTTATAAAGATATTTCAAATAAAGCAATCTATAAAAATACTAAAAATAAATATATCGGATTATATTTACTACTATGCAGATTCTGCTTTAAATTTGGTTATTCACCCAATCATTTTTCTCTTCTAAATATCGTAGCTAGTCAGTCATTACTACAAGTTCTGTTTACTATTTTGATGAAATCTCTAAACAAACTATGCAACTTGCAGCTTTTAGTTGAACTTTTATGTAATTCCAAACCGAGCAATCATCGTCAAGTTGCCAGCGCGTGATGACAGTTTTTGCCAGCCACTAAATGTCAAAACTTTGTGACATGTTTGAGGGGAAGAGAGCAGCAGCAACTACACCAGCACACCATGAAAACTTTATACATATACATATATATATATAAATATGTATATATAGCTCCCGACATATCTCGACTCATATATGACATTCAAGTGTCATCAAAAAGTGAGCGCGCTGGTTTGCATTTTTATGAGAATGACAAAGAGAAGCTCTGCAATGACTTGAGTGATTTTTTTGGGGGCAAAAAAAAAACCAGAAAAATAAAGGAAAGCGTTGCGAAAGATTTTGCATAATTAAATTTGGTATTGGCATTGGAGGGAAACTGGAAAAGTTGTTAGCAAAAGCTTCTAACAGATACACGAATGCACAGATACAAAAGATCTGCGGCGCCGACAAATCAGCATAAAATAATTGAAAATGTGTGCGCTCGGATCTATTTGAATAAACGCAATTTGAATGCAAAAGCACGAAGTGCAAACACGGCCCGGAGGACAGAGGACACAGAACACAGGACCTTATGTCTGCTCTTGATGGCTGGAATGGGACTGAGCGAGATTAGGAAGGCGCTAATGTAGAGGATGCCAAAAAGGGTTGCACTTAAAGGTGTCAACGGGATGTGTTTAAAAATTCACAGCCACTTAAAGAAAAACGTTAAATGTACAACGCGGAAATTAATGACAAGCCCTCAGATGGAATGGACATTTGTGTCACGATTACCATTCCGATTTGTGGTTATTTGCTATATCCATTAGGCACCCATATATGTCAACTCTCCACAAGCCAAAACATGAGGCCAATAATTGAAATGTCAAATCCGTGCTAATGACAAATGTAAAAGCACACAACAGTCGAAACAAAAACCAAACCAAAATTAATAAATGACACAGATTTTAGCACTTTAGTTGGAGGAAAAAAAAGAAGGAAAAAAAAAACAAACGGGCACTCAAGAGACAAAACTGTTATAAAAACACAAGTGACAAGTGTGGCAGACACATGTGACTGCGAAGGGGCAAAGGGAGTAAATTGGGAATGGGATTCCCATACGTTATATGTATGTATGCATATATATGGAACACAACCCGCACAAGCCGCAGACATTCAAATCTCAGTCGTGGTAGGCAGACGGGAATCAACCACACACTGGAATTTTGACACATTTGACAGTCGAGAACCGAGAGGCACTTGGTAAGCAGCCATTTGATAGCCTCATTAGTGACGAGCCACTGCAGCAGCAGCAGGAAGCGCATGAGGAGCGATGAATAAGCAAAAGAGTAGCTGTCAAAGTGCTTAAGAGGCTGTTTGGGTTCCTTGGGTTCCTCAGCCTTGGGCAGCTTGCGTAACTGAAAACCAAAAGGATATCGACCGAAACGCATGAGAATTTGACACTTGCTCCGCAAAACAAAGGGCCTCCCGCACATGTCCACAAAAATTCCTATAAATACACATGGCAGGCCACAAAAAAATAAAATTTATATAAATATATATACATGGGTATATGAAAGAGGCGTTCCCCAAACAACGAAACACGCTCGACGTTAGTGCCACAAACTGGGCAGGTCCCAGAACCGACTTGGCTCTGCCCCGAGGCATTCAGTCATATTGAAACATTAAAAAAGTCAACACCCACATGGCAAAACTAACAAAAACTTGACCGTATGGTTATATATATATATATATATATATATAAATATGTATTTATATATATATTCATCCAAGCATAATAAACTAGTCAAGGGGGTAGTCAGAAACAGAGTCAAACAAATGATAGACAACCAAATTGGGCAAAAATCATAAGGTGTTATAGGCTAATAGAATTTTTGAATACGCTACGTTTTCCTAACACATTTCAAATATTATTAAACAAACTATGGAATTAGATAAAAATCGTAATTATATAATGCAGATATAATTGAAAATGCCATATTAAAAAGCTGAAGTCGTCCAAATAATAAAATACATTGTAAAATATGCGTTATTTTATAATAATTATAATCTTTACCAACAGATATTTTGGTGTTGAATACATATTTTAAAAGAAAACTAAAAATATATATCAAATTTTAATTTACAAATTAATAATATATAATGTATATTTTTACGATCAACCGTTATTGTATTTCTTTTGTTAATATGTAAGATATAATTGAATAGAAAAACCAAATTATCTTAAAATTTATTAAAAGCTCTACCGATTAATATAATTTCGGATTTGATATGAGAATTATAAACCTTCAATTAGATAATGCAGCTATATAAACCATAATTTATATAATTTTATTATCAGTTGACAAATTTGTTGTTAATAATTTTAAATAATAAATATGTTGGTTGCATTGATGAATTTTTATCTCTCTGATGTATGCATAAATAACATTGCAGACATGTAACCCTGTAGTCTGTAGGCTGTCGTAATACGATCAGTGTTATCAATACTTTGAATATTCTTCTCTCTTGCTGTATTCCTTGCTGAATCCTTTCCAATCTGTGGAATGCACCACAATCTAAACTGCTCCCGCTGGCGTGCGTAGCGCACCATTGCCCCAAAGCAACCATAAAAATGTCAAAAATTTCTATGTATTCATAAACACATGTGAGTCGAGTCGTCGACTCGCCGAGTCGTCGTCGTCGAGTTGAAGACCCTGGCGGACCAAAGACGGAAACCCAAACACGCCACCGCAATGTAACCACAAAGTCAATGCTCCTCCTGTCCCCTGCTCCGCCGCACACACATCAGTTTACAGTCTGTCTATATGAATTGTGGACATAGTTTATTTGGGCAGTACATAACTTAAACATCGCAAGCCCAAGTAGTGTCCTCGCATATGCTCATATGTGCATTTAACATGCAAACTACGGGCCAAGGAAGGACCCTGATGGCCTGTAAACGCTTATGTGAACGACTGGGGAGGGTGTGAGAATTGGGAGTAGCGTTCAAATTTCCGGTCAAGCGAATGAATCCTTATAAAGCAAGCGTCGAATGCTTCATATTTTCTTTTTTTTTTGGTTTCTTTTGCTTAACGCCCACAAAATTTCTGCTAAATTAAATTATAAATACGGCAAAAAGTCGCTGGGAACAGCGCAACACAAGTAAAGTGGCCAAAGACGGTCTGGGACTGAGCGGGACGGGTTGGAAGAAGGAATATTTCGTCTGAAAGGACGATACCATTATGATTCATGACAACGTCTGGACGCGCCCTTCCCTCCGTTTCCCCCTCGAAATATCCTCATTGGTGTTGTTAGTTAAAGCTGGCCAGCTTTATGTCTGTGGCTTAGTTGGGTATCTGCTTACAAAATGCGTGTCAAATTCAAAAGAGAGTTATTCAATCCTTTTATATAGTGCATAGTTTTCGTTGTCAGTGGGCGGCACTGGGCTGTGATATCCTTAATATCCTGTTGTTCAAGCATATTTTATTGTTAGCATATTTGGACTTTTCGGACAGATTTGGGTTAGCGATAGGCGTCATGTGCTCAGAAAAAGATCAGATATTTTGAAATGTTTCTGATTGATGAGGGTTCGAGTTTGTTGGGCCAACTTTCAAATATTTAATAAGCAAATTCAGAGAATGTATGTAATCCGTAATCGTAATCAATTTCCAAAACGAATTCCCAGCTCCAAAAATACTTTTTAAATTTATTTAAAGCACTTAACTAATTTTACTAATTTAATAAAACAAAATCAGAAAGAAACATATCTGAATTAAAGCAACTGTGCTCTATTAAAAATCACAATAACTAAAAAATAAATTTACTAATTATAAGAATTTGAATTTAATCGAGAATTCAAATAAATTGCTTAAATATTCATATGTACTAATTTTTTAAATAAATGTAAAACAACTAATTCCTGCAATAAAAATTATAAAGAAATTGATTTTTATATAGGAAACTAGACTGCTGCATTTATAAAATTAAATAAAATATTTATTATTAAGTCCAACACTCACTCCAAGGGTCAATCAGGACAAATATATACATTTGCTTTAAATGACCTTTCAAAAAGTTTAGTTTATGGTAAAGTGACCCCATCGTTTGAACCTTACTCAAAATCCAAGTAATGATTTCAACATGTTGAAACCATTCGCAAGCGATTATGGCCAAGGTCACATCCCAGCGATGTCCTGCCTCACGTAACTGTATCAAATGACCAGCGGCAAACCAATAAGCGCAGAAATAACAAATACCAAATCCGAATCCGAATCCTTAACTGTGGTTAACATCTACGAAATCCATTAACTGGCACACTTGAAGCGTGAAAAGGAAGCCAAAGCGAAATGAAATAAAAGAAAACAGAGCGCAGGCGACCAGACAAGGAGCCAAGGAACCGATGAACAGGGGCTGAGCTAGCGGACCACATCATTTCATAACACTTCCAGTTCATATAATCTATTTAACCCAAATTTAAACGTGCCGTGCGTTAGTTCAGTGTTTAATCAGTTGTAAAGCAATTTTCGCAATGTTTTTTCCTTTAAACGACAGCAGTGCGTTGCGGTTCGAACAAGGAATGGGATTGGATTTGGGATGGGCTTGGGGTTCTCTGGTTGCTCTCTGCGACTCGTACGTATAGTCGAATATCCTTGCTCGGTGATGTTTTTTTTTTTTTTTGTTTTGCTTTTGCGCTTGCCTTGGTGCCCATCTATCTAACGACTTCTGCACCATTACAATGGCAACTGTTTCACAGCTGATAAAAATTGGCAGCGAAGCAACTGGAAGTGGCAGAGGAGCACAAACAGGCGAGTGGTAGTCGAGGCGGGGGTGTCTGCATGTAGGTACTGGATTTTAGCGGTGTGCCTAATCGCCCGGGTAATTGTCCTGCGTGCTGTGCATGGGTCTTGAACCCATTTCTGATCCCAATGCATGCTTGCATTCATTGCACTAAAGAGCATTCCCAAAATATTTTTGCAGCTGCAGGAAGGTCACTTAGACACCAATAACCCGCCCCTCATCCCCCACACACACAATGTGTAACCACAAAATTTTCAATTAACTCTGTTAAAGGTTAACCTTTCGTTGTTCCTCAATGTGTCCTTGTTTAATTTGATTAATTGCTTCGACAATTGCTCGTGTGGGTGAAAAACTGTTTGCGAATGTGGTATTTTCTAGGTGTCATTTAAATTTTGATATTGTTGAAGGATTATGGCTTAAAGGTGGGCATGTGGTAAGCCTCTTTGTCAAAACATTTTTTCATGAATGCTGAACGAAATTGTTGATTGGATAAAATCAATGAGAGCAACAAAATTCTGATTTATAAAACGTAGAGAATTAAATATTATATTTTCCACTTAATGCACTTTGAATATACAAATTTAAAAAAAAAACTGTCATACAATAATCAAATATGCGTTTATAACACAAAGAGAGATTTTTGATTGTTATTATCAGAGAAAAAATTTGAAGATAATTGAAAATATGTGAATATAGTACAGTATCCATTAAAGAAAATAAAGCAAATTGCTTTTCCATACTTTTCGCACAAAAAAAAATGCAGAGTATTTTAGGAAATTTGTCACAAAATTAAAATTGCTCTGAAAACTAAAATTTAATTTTGGTATTTCTCTTTCTCTCATTTTAGACATGGTTTCCATTAATTATTTCTGCAATCAATAGTCTTAAATGAAAAAATAAATATCAGAAAATTTATGCTACAAACTTATTTTTTAATAAAAATAACAGTTATGTTTAAAAAAAAAATACTGTGATTATATTTTAGAGTGTGGGTTATCTTTAAAAAATAAAATCTGAACAATATACGAGTACATCTCTTAAGTGCCCTAAACACTCATATATACACACGAACATCATTGTGTCATTTTGCACATATTACCCAAACTGAGTCATATGTCCTCTGCCAATTGCCCTACCTTCGAGACCATTAAAAACAGACCCACTGAAAGGGACGGCAGTCACTGAAATGGACCAGGCCAAATGTGTTCACTTTTGACTTTTTTGGTTCTGGTTAGCGCACAAAGGCGAATGTCTAATTGAATTGTAGCAAAAGTGGAAATAGACGCAAAAATTGGAAGCAGGAGCGGACACTTAAAATCTTTTGAAGAGGGGACAGTGGAACTGACTGAACTCGGGGCTCGGGACAATGCTGCTTTGTACGAGCCACAAACGGATGTTATATTCTGGCTAAATGAAAAGGAAGCAATAAAATAATTTTTTACAACTGCAAGCAGACAATTTGTAGCGCTTCCGGGGCCAAAAAAGGAAGCTGTTGCAACCAGCTAAAATAAATGCCTGTCCCGGAGACAGTTTTCCCATCTTCAGTTACTACACCAACGCCAACGCCAACTTCTCCCGCAGCTATTACGTCCTGCATCCTGCGTCCTGCGAGGCCAACAACAACAGGCCACATTAAGACAAACTGTAAAATGCAATCGATCTAAACGATATAAACCGGAAAAGAGAAATGTGGCATTATACTATAATGGAAATGGGTTTTCCTATTTTCTTTCTTGTTTGTTTTTTAATGTTTTGTTTTTTTTTTGCAGCAGCAGACTTTGTCTTGCGGATGAAAATTGCACATTAAAAAAGTAAATAGTGCAGCAAATAAAAGAAAATAATGCATTTGAAAGACGGCGAAGAATAAAGTGAAAAACTGTGATATTGATAAATGTGATATTAATGGGAAAACGTTGAGGAAATTTAAAAGTTTTAGCTTCACTTTGTTGGCTTAACGCGGAAAAATGAGCTCGGTTTACGCTCGATTTACATCATCATTAATCATATGAGTATAGATTGAAACGGATTTTGGAAAAAGCGAAAACGTATGGAAAATGCTGCTGAAAATGTTGCATCTGATTTCTAAAAAGATATAGCTTGGATTGTCTTATTAAATTAAAAACTTATATTATAAATTCTATTTGAACCAATGAGCACAACTATATGTATTGAGAAGGTAAGGTTACATATGTATAGTATGTAGTCATAATCGGGTTGATTTGTGGACATAAACTTTATGCTTAACTTATTTAAAAGATAATATGTTCATATGTTCAGCTGTCCTGGCAGATAAAATGAACTTCAACCTCTCAATTTGCCCAACAACTATTTTAATCCAGCAGTTATATGCCATAAGTGATTTTCCACAAGGCAATCTCTGACTTTTCCTTTTAGGATTACGCCCAAAAAGATGCCAGCAAAAAGATAACAACTTTCATGCCTCAACTTTCAGTTTTGTTATCGTTGCCATTACTCAAACCACCATCGAGCCGAATGTCCTTTACCATTGCCATCATATTTTGTCATATCTGTTAGAGGCATTAAATAAGCAAATCTCTTTGACATTGCTCGTATGTCTCACAAACTTAACTACCCAAATACTAAACGCACCACAGCAAAAAGATGGTAGAAAGGGAACAGGAAAAAAAACGCCAACTAAGTAAATCTCGGCGCTTGCTAACAATAATCTGACATAATGTTTCAATTATGCGTCGTTTAGCTTTATGGATGCTATGTGAATGGCCCCCGCCAATCCACGGCTCCACAACCGACACAAAACCACAGAACGAGCAGGGACGGCAATCAGGTTTGGGAGACCACCACCCACCGCCCACCACCCCCTAAGACATTAGGCGCAAAACAGACGCAACATTTGGAGAGCTAAGCAAATCTTACTAAAATAAACATTTTAGCATTAAATTTACATAAGACGCGACAATGAGCGGACGCAGGGAGCCACTACGCATCGGGATGTGGCTGAGCATAGCAGAACCATCTACTCACGAGAGTTTGTTTTTTTTTTCCATAAACAGCAACAGTCGACTTCATATAAATATGAATAGTATACCAACTTCAATACCAACTCCAACTCCAACTGCGACTCTTGATGTGCTCTTGCTTATTTGCATAAACATTAGCAAAACAAATTTGCACATTTACCCACACCCAACTCCAACGTCAGCCTCCAGTTCCGCTCCCGACATATGCAAACAGACCACAATATCATAACACTGAGTAACAAAGCAACCACACTAAAAGATACCCTGTAATAAAAAAAAGAGAAAACAAGCATATTTCGAAAAGAAATGAGCTTATTTTAAGCCTAAAGTCGTTTTGGGACCAAGGGTAACTCACCTTTAAATTCAGAAAGTATTTTTCTAAAACGGAAGGTTTAAGATTTCACATAGACAAATATTTTAGATAGATTTTATAGATTATACTTTTTAGAAATATTTGCCTGATATTAAGAAATAAAAACTTTATAATATTTGGTTTTTTAAATTAAAGTTTCCTTCATTCATTTTAGGGAAATATTTTCTGGTCGTATAAAGAAAGTTACAGCTATAATTTGAAGTACACATATTTCAAAATCGGACGTTACACAATATGTGTGTACATACCCTTATTTCGATAATATATTAGTAGGTATTGCACAACTGTCAAGTTGAACCGCAGAAAAAAAGAGATGAAATTGAAGTTAGAGCACCGCTGAAAGCGGAAGTCTTTAGGCCAACGTCAAACCAAAAAGGCGGAAGCGGAAGTGCGTGCCAATCAGAGAGAAAGAGCTCGAAAGTTGTAAGAGCCAAAAATATGCTAAATCAGCCAAAAATGCTTATAATCATTTCGAGATAATAAATATGATGATGGCGATGATGATGATGATGGTGATGATGTTGATGTTGACGACGCTGACTATGATGTTGGGAGTTGGTAGATGGGATATAAAAACATTTCCACTTGTCTGCTTTGCCATCTGTTTTTTTTTGTCTGTGTTTTCTTAGCAACTTTAGCGCCATTTTCGTCGCTTTTCGTGGAAACTCCAGCAGAATTTTGTGGCACTTTGGCGGCCAAAACTCGGAACAAATGACAGCAAATATGCGTTTTATTGAATTTTATGTGCTCGACGCGCTGCTTGCTGCCTTGGCAAGCTTCTACTTCTATCCAAGTTAAGACTTGGCCCACATCTTGGCAATGGCAGTAACAAAGTGAGCGTGAAATATGCCAACAACCAGTTGTTGGCTTAACAGAGCCTTCAACCTCATTGAAACTCCATTTGAACTTGACAATGACAGTGTACAGAAATAACATATGTATCTGAGTTGTGCATATTTTATAACAGAAAATACATCATTGAGCAAACTAATGTGTATCCAGCTCATATGTGTTGCGTCAATAATATAATAATTAATTGGTTTTATTTAATATAATAGACTTGAAATGTTAATTTTCTCCAGAGAGCTAATAACACTTTAAATAATTTATGGTTAATGATTTGAACAACATTATAAAGTCATTCAATTGCCTTAAAGCTTAAATAAGTCAACAACTCAGCTCATAGGTAATGAAACCACAAAATCTAATTAGTAGAGACGAACATCCAATGGAGTTCTAATCCACACAGAATTTATTGCAAATATGTGGATTCCAGTGCATATAAATGAAATCAATTAATCAATGCCTATGAGAGCCCAAAGGAGCAAACTAGTTTCGAATCCTTACGACAGCTGACCGCACAGAGCAAATGCCGCAGAGCCTAAACCAACAGCAACAACAACAACAACAATAATATAATAATAATAACAACAAACTATAAGAAAATGCATAAAATTTCAATTTTCTCTAGCGTAAACAACAAAATGTCGAGGGAAGAACTCAGGGCAAGGGAGCAATGAAATCAAATCAAAGCCTTGGGCGAAATTTAATTGCGTTTAACCTAAAATCAAATTTTCAAAAGTCTGCCCAAAAGGATGGCTGGTCTTAAGATTCAATCAACGTTCAGGCTACTTGAGGCCAAAAACAGGACAAACAGCAGCAGCAGCACAAACAACAACAAATCAAAAGGGCTCATGTTTATCTTAATATAAAATTTCTTTCCCACACATTCGGCAAAAAGATAATAAAATTGTTGCCCGGCATCTCCCCAGTGGCAACTAAGCAAACAACAACACGCCCGACTGGCTGCATCCTTGAGAGATGGATAGATAGTTCGGGACGAAGCGAAAAGGCTTAGACAAGTTTGGTTGTGTTGCAATCATTTTGATTGTGGCATTGATTTCAGCTTTATCCAGCTGGCTGTCAGCAACGCTCGAATCGTTTAACACAATCAGGAAAAGAGGTCTGTACCTTTTATTATTTACTTTTATTTTGATTACTTTTTGGCTTTCCACAAAAGTTCTTTGCCGCAGCCCAGAAAATCACACTTCATCGGCCCCAAGGGGCAAGGCTCCCAACAATGTGGCGCCTCAAAACATTATGTCTGTGTTTTTTGTAAGGTCCTTTGAACCCTTTTGGCTAACTAAATCATCGACTAATTTGCTAGAGACAAATACACAACGAAATATTTTTGTTTTTTATGGGCACACAAAAAATTAGCCGCCTTATCAACAGGTGTGGACCAGTCCTAAACAGCTGTAAACCAAACCCAAACCCAAAGTGAAACCTTTCTTTGTCATATTTTTATGTTTGCAGGTAAAATTTATACATAAAAATTGAATTCCATGTATTTTTGTTATTACTACCCTTTATGGAGGAGATGCTTATCAGATCGAGTTCTTTCCTAGATGTGCCTTTTCAAGCATTTTAAGGAATATAATAAAATTTTATTAATAAACGCGAGACTGTCAAAATCTAATGGATTTTTTTGGTATGCTGCGATAAAAATCTGTAGACTGACAACTTGTGGGTAGTTTATGGAGGGTTGCTGCGTATCTCAAAAAATACAACTCAAACCATGAGTCACAATGCAAAGCAGCTGGAGAATGTGCAGGTGATGGACAAAGCTACATAGCTTGTGATTAAGGAGCGATCTTCCATTTAGCTGCAAATGCACCACAAATTAAAATGCAGACAAACAAATCAAACGCACACTATTCCCAATCCCTTCCCTACTCGGAGCAATCCTAGCAGAAACCAATTAAAATTAATTTTATTCAATTGAAACCAAATCCCAGTTGGGACTTCACTTATTCTTTTGTGCTTATTGACGTCGTCTCGCTTAAGGAGCGATTATTTAATTTCAGCTATTATTGCTGCGACTCCCCAGTTGACTGTCAGAGGAGCAGTTGCCAGGTTCCTTGCTCGCAGCATCCCAGTTAGTCAATGCTTATTGATGTTTAGTTGCTGTTGTCGTTGTTATTGTTATTGTTGTTGTTGTTATTGTTGTTGTTGTTGTTGCCGATGTTCTTGTTGAGCTCCGTGCAGCTCTGCGGCATTATTTCACTTGCGTTTCCGCTTTTAGCTTTGTTTACTTTTACGCTTCCCACACAAAAGCCCCAAAAGCCCCAGAACCATAAGCAAACCCCAGCCACAGACAGACGTACCACAGAACCCACATACCATCGAACAAGCCGCACTATGTTTTGGTATTTGTATTTGGTCTTTATACCCTGTACTCAATTATTGAAGGGTGAACACGACGCTAAGAACTCGAATTCCTTCGATAAACATGTTATCCTTATTACTTTTGACTACAAAATTGTCAGATGTTGATTTTAATGTAATAGATCCAAATACGTAACTGATATTTTATAAATAAATTAAGTAATTATGAAAAAAGATCACTTGATAATTCAAATAATTAATTAATTAAATAACAGTTAAAAGTAATAAATACTATTTTGAAGAGTTGAGATACAAATTTCAACATATGTCTGTATTACATGCTAAGTGAAAATTTAAGTTAAATAAAATGACTTAAAAAATAAGATAAATTAAGAAATATGTAGATTGTAAAATCAGTAAGATATGGTACAAATATTCCATTATAATTACTATATTTAAAATTTAAAAAAATGATTGTCAAGCATTACACAAATCATTTATGAAAATCTTTATACACTTAAGAAATGCTCTTAAAAATCTATAAAAATTATTTAGCCACCTTTCAGGAACAGAATTTTAGCTAACTATGTATAAACCTATGCCATATCAGTTTACAGGGTATTTTACCATCGATTGCTATTAATGATGAGTCCCCAGCTTGTTTGGTATTTGTATTTGGTGTTTTTCTTATGCCTTTTACTTTTCTTTCATTTGTTTTTTTTCTGCTTCTGGTCTACTGCGAATCCCTTGACAATGCAATAAATTGCGCAAAAATTGGAAAAATAGAATTTTAGCCGCACCAACGCAGCGCTAGTAACGACAACAACAACAACAACGGCAGGAATATCCACAATATCCACAAATAACAACAGCAACGAGTCCTTTGGCTTTTGTTGGGTGGCGCACGCAATCCGCCCAGCTTGCTGCCCTGCTCCGGCTCCTGCTGCTCCGGCTCCTGCTTCAGCTCCTGCTGCTCCACTAACTGCCTTGCCCCTTCGGCGGTATCCCGAACATAACAACACAACGGAAATCAAGTGCTAAGCTTCCCACAACGCAATCAATTGATTTCTATTGTTTTGTTAAAATGTCGTGCCGGGTCCCCAACCACTATAGCCCCCATCCGCCCCTCCCAATATTTGGTTCTATTTGACGTCTGTTGTCGTTGTTTTTTCCCCCCCTCCACTTTCGACCCATTCCATGTGGCATTTTATATAAATTGCTTTGTTGTGGTCTTTATTGAAATTTTTGAGGTTACTTTTGTGATTGTTGCTTTTGGCCAGCTTCCAGCACTCATCTACCAAGCCCACAAAAAAAAAAAAAAGAAGTGACCAACAAAAAAAAACCTGCTGTTAAATAAAACTGTGCATTATTTTTGTTTATTTGTTGTTGTTTACTTTTTTTTTTTAAGATCGACGTTTGTCGCACATTTTGCATTTTATTTTTATGGCCTTTAGTTTTTGTTGTGTTTTGCTGAAATATTCATGAGTTACGTTTTCAGTAAATGAAAAACATTTATTGGCGATTTATTCTACAGTTTCTCATCGGACCCATGGACGTCAGATAATTTATAGTTTGACTCTTCCGGAATATCTACATAGATTGTCCATATATTGGTATCTGACAACATTTAATGACATAAATTGCAAGGAAACTTTATATATGTAAAAGAATTGGGCTTAATACGATTTAATATATTTAAATTATCCTAAATGATGTGCTTCAACAGAACAGAAAGTTTATTTCTGGAGTTTACGATCATAATTTAAATGTATTGAATATATTATTATTTTAATTTTATAGATAAGTATTTATATAAATTACTGTTGAAATAAAACAAGAAAAATAAAGAAGTACATTTCAGGTATTCGGTAATGTCCTAAAATAGACATCAAACTTAGGCATAAAAAAAACGAGAGTTTCTTTTTGGAGATTACGATCAACAATCAAATAGACACACAAAACATACTCATCTATTTATATTCGTACTCCCATCCTCTGATTGTTCAGTTCTGTTTAGCTAAATCGCATAAAGACGCAACATTACAACGATTATGTTATAAAAAAGATGTCTGCAACTATTCAGGAGAAACCAGCGAGACAAAATGCTCAAAGGACAATGCGAAGAGTGCCTACAAAAAACGTCATGATTATGGCAAATTTTCGGATCCTTTTGTGGGTAGTTAGGATTGCGCTTTTCACGACCTGTACAACAACCAATGGACAAAGGATGTCCCTATAGAATTGAGAGACAATGTCCAGCATTCGAAATCATCGACTGCAAAATCTCAAATGTCACGGCAAGTAGGAGGATGCTCCTTTGTGATTGTCCTCGGTCTCAGGGATGTGACAGCGACTGCCCGTCGCTTTCTAAACTGTAGGCAAGTATCAGCAAATTAGAGGATGCCTGGCATGAACCAAAACTGGCTGCGTTCGCCAGGGGCGGTCCCAGGTTTTTGGGTCCGACGTGCGTTTTATCTGACTGGCTAGTTTTATGGTTGACGCGAGCATCTTACGACTTTGACTTACCCGGATTGTCGTCCTGACGGCAGCTGCGTTTGATATTTGTCCTGTGACTTTGTCCTGCCGCCTGATGTCTTACTCTCGTTTCCCATTCGGATTCGGAGTGACAGCTTCCCTGGTAGCATTTCTGTTGAAATCAAAGAGGAGGTTGAAAACCTTTTTGCGCAATGTTTGTTTGTCTAATGCTGCTATGTGTCTTTGCTGTAGGTGGTTACTAATTGGGTTATTGTCAATATTTGATAAGATTAGTTTGTCCCAATTTGCAGCTGCTCTTGCTCCGACAACACACCCAGGCACCTACTTAGTAATAGTTGAATGCCTCCTTCCAATATGCTCGGCCACAAAACTCAGACTCGAGTTGAAAATTTATAGTTCCACAGAAGCGCCACAGCGCTTGTTATCCTTCCTGTGCCCAAACATTATTTAAATCGTTAAGCAGACGCACACAAAATCCCAACTCCAATACCAATGCACTGGGGCCACCAACAGGTCTGGCGCCAGGAAGCCAGGCACCGAGCTGCGCCGAGCCGAGCTCCTCCTTGTCATAATTTAAATCGCGGACACGCGTAAGCCCAGGCAAAAATATGGAAAACTATGCCCGGATAATTTGTGGCCGCTTTGCCTGCCAGCCATAATTTTCCAGGGAAAACGCATGAAAATAAGCATTAGACAAAAAGGGGTTTCATCCATTTTAACGATTATGCAATGTGCCAGCTCCGTTGCCCCAACCACTGCCACTGCCACCGCTCCCTCCATTGCATACCAAATCGGCTTTTTACCTGTTGATGTTATGGAGCAGAGAGGGAAACCTGGGGCTGCCGGAAGGTTGTGACAATGTTATACGCTAATTGAGCACAAAAACATTTTTGCCCTCAGCGCGTTTATCGGTTTTATGGAAATGTTATTACACCGAGCAACAAAGTTGGGCCGCACATGAATACGAATTGTACTTAATACATAAAAGTTGTGATACAATGAATGAAATAATATCAAGGAGTCTGTTCAGTAGGGAAAGGATAATTTGCTCAGAAACATATTTGACAAGACTTAAGGCAAGGATGGATGTATAAAATACCGCAAAATAATATGCACTGTACGCATAGTAAAACAGCTACCTTAATTGAATTCCTACAATTTCATGTGTCTTTAAAATGTAATAGGATGTGTTTTATGTCCCTCCAAACCATGTAGCGTAGTGTATTGCTCTAGTACACTGCATATGCATTGTTCCTTGGCACACGTGCCGCTGCCAGGAATATAAAATGACAAACTTGTTAAATATTCTTTATACCAACTAGTTTAGCTCCTCACATTTTCACCGCCTTATGACAGTTTTATATACCTTCGCCTTTTGGCCCTCGACACGCTAGTTTTGTTTAAATGCCAGCTAGAAAAAAATTATAATTATGCATAATTTAATTTTTATTATTATATGCATTTTCCAAATAGCATTTTCCACTCTCGAAAATTCTTGGAAGGTGCTCCGCACGACCAAGCGGAAGCCGCTGGCGACAGACGTCCCAATCCCCAAACTCAACAGACTGCATCTGTGTGTTGTGCGTGTGTGTGTGTGTGTGTGCGTTTGTGTGTGTGATTGTCAATTTACAAAAATTTATGCATTCTTCTTTTTTAGTGGTAATTTGATTTTGATTTGGGAATTTTAATTAATAATCATGTTTTGGGCGCCGTGTCGCGTTGCATTCTTGATGAAATATTGTTATGAGTGGAGGTGGAGTTTGAGCTGAAGCTGCACACAGAATGGAGCGAGGGGCAACGGGGCAGCGGGGCAACACGACATGGACATTGAATATAAAATCCGAATCAGCCCACAAACGAATATTCCATATAATAATTTTATGGTATTTAAAACAACTAATTGGCCAGAAAGAACCACAATTTTTATGTTTGTTCGAAAAGCTTTTTCGAATTTTGGCGTTTGCGTTGGAGGGGGTGTGACAGAGATCCCTCAGGTGTGGCCTGTTTATGAGAGCCGAGTATTGTTAATGACCTGTGTGATGATGTGGGTTATATGGAGCCTATAATTGACAAGTAAGTGTTTCGATTTTTATTGACAAACTGTGGCAAGCACTATAATAAAAATGTTGCTCAATAATTATCAGCTATAAACCGAGTTATGCACCTCATCTATTGTCAACAATTAAAATCGCTTTTATAATAGAAATATTGTTCAACCTACCAAAATGCTATAAAATAAATATGGTTATTTCTAATTAATAATTTTTTTTTGAATAAGAAATCTAATAAATGATCTTTAAGTTACTCTAAGCAGATATTCCCGAAAATTCCGAAGAGAAAACGGAACTCACGTCTTGTGTTACAGTAACTTCATCTGCAGACAGGGAAAACTCAATTAGGAGCACACATAAAGAAAAAATAAGACAGAAGCCCGGCTACTGCTGGAAATTTGCAACAAAAAAGGATCAATTTTCTGCGAAGGGACACACTTTAACAGGATAAGATGTATTTAAGCAAATGAACACACAAAGAAGCAGCAAAGTAACAAAAGTGTAGCAGAATGTAGCAAAATGGAGGAAGAAATGCATTCAGCACATGGCGGCGGCACATTGAAGTAGGCCAAACAAAAGCCAAGCGAGCACTTGGCCAACGGCAAATGGTCAACTGGCCAAATGAACCACAAAAGGCAAGCGGCCAACGGCAGCTGGCGAAAACAAACAAAAAAGAGATGCTGCCCAACAGATTAATAAAAGTGATGGGCTCAAATGAGCAACGGAGCAGGCTGGGATTAATGCAAAGCGGAAGACGGAAGGAGGAGGACGGAAGCAGCGTCTTAAGCAGTAGCTTGATGAGATTTTAAGCACATTTAGCGAATAATTTCAAATCGATGGGATTTCTGTTTTTTATGTTTCTGTTTTTTTATTCAAATAAAAAACGTGCAACCCAGCTGCAAGTTAAAATGTATATCCTGTTGTGAGGAGTCCTGGCAGCCGCCTGCTGCCAGTGTCAACTTTTTGGCAAAAGTATATTATAGTCAACAATTTCGGGGCAGGCACAAAATGTTCGCAGCACCGTTTTTCGCTTTGCCAGTCGCCGACTGTTGACATTTTCAGCTGTCCTGTGAAACACCACCCGCTGCCCTGCCATGTCCTGCGATGTCCTGGTGCTAATATGTTAAACAGCAGGTTGCCTGAAAGTCATGCTGCTTATTGAGCTGTCATCAGAGTGCTCCGAGTTTTGTTTTACAATTTTTCAGTCCTGCAACGCTTTAGCCCGAAAAAAATCGGCATTCGGCGGCATCAAATACAACTGTGAGAAAGTCTCTGAGCAGTGATCCTTAAGTCCTGCATCCACGTAGTTGAAACGCAAACACTTGACCCATATATATCCAACGATATCAACATCGATCTAAATTCCCTGCCCTCCAATCGAATTGCGCAGACTGAAATGGATACTTTGACGGGATCAGTTGAGGATCGTTCACTTCGAACAAACGATTTTATGCTACAGTGAATACTATATAAAGCGAAACCCAAACTCAAATAAAAGCATTAGATAATAGCCATCTGCCAGGACCCTCAACAGATGTGGGCACAATCAATTGAGTTTGTTTGTGGTTTCGATATCAAGAATCTTTTTTAAATAAGGGACCTTTCAGTAATTTGCTTACTAAAAAGAATATGTAGGAAATATGTAGTTTAATAATAATAAGTAAGGATAGGCTATTTTAGACACGCCCAAAATTATTTACCATTGCAGAATGTCTTAAGCCTGTCAATATTTAAATTTCACCATAAATCAAAGAGAAAAAAATCTAGAAATGTTGCTAAATACTAAGGCTTTTAATTTAAGAACTTATTGTTCGATTTATGATTCGTTTGGCAGCTATTTGAAATAGTGTATTTAAATATTTTTATAAAAATCATAAATTAAATTTCCAAGTGTATTTAAATATTTTTATAAAAATCATAAATTAAATTTCCAAAATCATTGTTTAATCACAATTTGATGTGATTTTTGAGTGAGTTGCCTGCTTTTCAAATGAACATTGCTAAAGCAAAAACAAAATTCAATCGCATTATTCAAAATTAAAACATTATTTTTTTATCGTTATCCGCATTTTTATTTAATCACTTAAGCTTGGCTTTCAATTTCAACGCAATCATAATAAAGCTACTTTAACCGCATTTTAAGCAGTAAGTAATTTGTTTTGAATGTTTAATCCTTAAAAACAGTTTGCAAAATTTATTTTAAATTGTCCTCGAAAGTATGCAATGTTGCAGTTGTTGGATTTGAAGTTGTAATCTTTTCTGGCTCTGCCTAAAGATATGCTTTAAAATAAAAATATTAAACATTGATAACACAGTTGCATCCGTGGCTTTTAGTTACATTTAAATTTAAAAAAAAAACAGGATTACATACGCTAGACGCTAAGAGTTCACTTGTATCCGTTAAGTCCATTAAATAAATTATTCATTAAAAAATTTTTTAAAAAAGTATAAAACTGTCGAAATAAAGAACAGACCAACTGACTACTTCTGCTGTTTAAGAATAATTATATTTTTTCCCAGTGAAACAGCCGGGTCTCTTTGGAAGCGTTACACAAAATTAAAATACCTCCTGCTTGGCTAAAACAAAAGAAGCTATCCTTATATGAAGGTTACAAGATTGGCTTGAAGATTATATGAAATGTGAGTAGAGATATTAAATTGTTTAGCAAGGACCAACAGGGTAACTATCTAATGGGTCCTGGGGACTGCAACTGGGGCAACGAAGCATGAAAAGCTAAAACCCTTTTCACCTATAGGACAGAAGACTGCAAGTTGTGCAAACACAATTTACATGCCTAGACTGCAAAACAGATTCTGGAAGATTGTCCGACTAGGCTATAAGCTTACACTTACAAATATGAGCAAATATGATAACTCTAATTAGTTTCCAGCACATAATTGGACTGGGAAAAGGGACATTCATCACACCGATCCCAGTGGTCCCAGAGCACAAACTCAATCAATAATAGCAATAAATAATTAAAGGACCAAGAGGGAAATCCAAATCGTACGTTTTCTATATCTTTCTCATTTACTTTTGAGAACTTCAAACATTGAGGGCATTCGACGACAAACTAATTTGATGACATCAATTTTAAATTTAGCCAGCTGACTGATATTTTTATATTATGAGCTTTGGCACAATTTTTAAATAATACTTAATATTTGCACAGTTGTTTGCAAATCAAATAGTTTTTTATTTGGGCGCAAAAAAACAAATGCAAAAATTTTACTATAAAAGAGGCGGGCAATTCTTCAGTCAGCATCGAAATCATTTCACAAGCACTTCAAACAATATGCTATCGAACAAGTTTCTGATTATGAGCTTTGGTAAGTTGGTCAAATTTAAGGAGACGAAACCATTTTTGAATGTCAATTCTCCAATTGTAGCTCTATTTGCTGTCATCATTGTGGTGTCTGCCGAGGGCGGCGAGGAGAAAATAAGCGATCGCCGATTCCGTTGGCCAGGCTCCGAAGAGCAGGAGCAGGAGGATCCAGAGGATAATGATGATGCCGAAACAGACGATGCGGATCAGGCAGAAGGGGATGATGACGACGACGACAACGACGACGACGATAATGAAGATTCTAAAGAATCGGACAATGAAAACGAAGAGCAGAGCGCATAAGTAAATCTCAACTTAAAGTTTAAAATATTTTTCCGTTACATGTTATGTTAAATTTTTAATTTTGCCAGAAAAAATAGTATGAAAATACTTATAAAGTATTTATAAATTGTGAATAAACTTTGTAGTGACAATAAACATTAAAAAAAACAAAATAAAAATATAATGTATGTATAATTAATTTTATTTAACATAATTTAAAGTATGTATAATTCAATTTTAATATGGATTACATACATTTAATTATTTATATTGATATTTATTTGTATTATGCATTTAAATATATTTTATGTATATTTAAACTATGACTAAATATAAATTTCACACAATTATGCCATCGCTCAATAATTTAGTTTAATTATGGTCAGTAACATTTGTATTTTCACTAAATTTTAAATAAGTATTTTGCGTTAGCTTTGAAACCAAAATTGGAATTGGAATGATACACAGGCAACAGACAGAAATATATGGAACAGAAAATGCCAGAATAATGAAAAAAAAAAAACAGTTACACAAAGACTATTTTCAATTACTAGACGGTTTATTTAAAAGAGGTTCCTTGAGGTTTCCATCAGCAGCTCACTTTTATAAACATTGTATTCAACTCTACACCGAGAGAGATCCTTTTCATGCGTGGCGATCCTGGTTGGAAGTCTATCGCCAACAGTAAATTGAACACGTTAATTAGATAATTGCCTGTTGCTGTTCTTTGATAGTAGTTGTTGTTTGCAGTTTGCCCATAATGCTTTGCGTTTGGAGTCTTGTTTTCTCACCGCTCACCCCACCAGCCACGATCCCAGTGCTCCACCATCCGACGTCATCACACATTGCTGTCCGTTCCGACGGCGCCGGTAAAGGAGAAGGGCTGCGCATTGTTCACAATGCCCGCCCGATCGTTGGACGTAGTCGTCGTCGTCGCATTTACGCCGTATCCCGATTGCTGTGCAGCGGCTCGCATATCCGTAGCGGAGGCTCTGGGACGAGTTAAGAAATCGACAATTTAGTTAGGTGCACAAAAACAAACACATATAAAACCTAAATACTATTGGCAAACAAATATAGACGCTAATTAGATTGTGTGATGAACTGAGGGCTCGTGCATTGCATACGTATTCTTATTGGGATAGTTATAGACATGATAACTTTGTGTTATCAATTCATTTAAACAAATACAAAATAATAAGTTAAATCGCAAAATACATAGCAGCAAGTTAAACAAAATACAATCATGCTACGGAAATGTTCAACAACATTAGCCAAAATTAAACATATTTTCACAACTTAGAAATCTACATCTTGAAATAATATTCACATTTCGTTTTTCCTGGATTTTTTTTTTTGCAATTATTTGTTCACAATCAAATGCCCAAATCTTTACATGATTGTCAATTTTAAAATAATATATAGAGGTCAACATAGAAAAGCAAGCCAAATGTGTCTTATGTTCAGTTTACAAATATAATAAAGCTAAGATTTACGTTTGATTTAAATAATGTAGAAAATAGGAAACAAAATGAGCTCATAGGAACCGTGCCCGATTACTCGAATCGATAACTACAAACTACGGCGAAAATCCAAACGGATCGAATAACAAAATATGTACATATTTTCAAAATTGAAAGGAATAAAAAAAAGTCAAAAATTAAAGTGACTAAAGAATTGATTAAAATACATTCGAACTACTTAATTGAATTGCCTTGACGTTAACATACTTCTTGCTGCTGTTGTTCTTGTTGTTGTTGTGGTAGTTCTTTTAGTTGTTTTGCTGCAGGCTGCAAATTGGCATTAACTGGTCTGTTCTGGGGCAGTTTGACATGTACAATTGTTTTGCATAGTTTACATACACATATTTAATTTCAGTTAAGTTCTAAACATAATATTTTACTTGAATCATTTTTAGTGTTGCGTTCGTAAAACATATTCAATTTATTTGCTAATTTCAACTAGATGTTAGGTAATTTAAGCTAGGACTCTGCTCAGGCTGATTGCGAGAAAGCATTTTGTAACAAGTAATCATAGAGTATGTTTATATAGGGAAAGCCACATTGGATGCCAATATGGATCCATTAGGATGCTTTTTTCATTTATATATATATGCTAATGTTTTGCGAGTATTATTAATTGTGTGAGTTACTAGTTATGCTTGGCAAACAATTATTAATTATAAACAATTAATGCCTAAGTTTAAACTTAATTGAATAAATCAGAAAAAAAAGGGAATGTTATTTGTAAACCAAAGTATGGATTTACTAAAGTAATAATAAATTAATCTCTGATAACAATTTGGAAAAAATAATAAACAATTAATAAATAACCAATGAATATAAGTAAATGTTATTCTTGACAGAAGCTTTGGTGCACTAAAAGCCATAGCCGAAAATAATATCAAGTTCACGACAGGCATAAATATCTTCAAATTAATCACATATTTTTCTTAGTGAAAAATTTCGAAAACTCAATAAAGAAGCACATAAATCCCCTTAATATTTTCTATTAATCTGCAGTATTTTACATTTAATTATCGTTTGCAACCTTTGTTTAATAAATTATGAACAATTCTGGTATTTTATGGTATATATGATATTTGTTACTATATCTTGCGACAAAAAATAAAACAAAACAAAAGCCTTTGCTTATCTCAATCAACATTTAACATTTCAATTAGTTTTTTTGTTTCTATATTTTGTTTTTTGCGTCTGAGTTGTACATATTGCTCTACGATTCTTGAATTGATTTCCTTATGTTGCAGGTAATTTGTGTACTTAGCCGTGTGGAAGCTGTCGCTTGTTAGTTTTAATCTTAGCCATTTGTAGCCAGCGTGTTTTGTTATTCATATATATTTTCTCACTAAAAATAAATTGTATATAATATATATATATATTTTTTTTTTAATATATATTTATATGTATATGTACTTTTCAAAAAACACCTCGTTTTACAACGGACATTTAATAATGCGGAAATGCAACTACATGCAAAGGACGTCAAATGACCAAAAATAGTGAAAATGCATTTGCGCAACAATTTGTCAACATTATTTTGTTTAGTAACAATTATGAAAAGTTTCTTTGTTTATCAATTGGTGGGGTGTTTTTTTTCTGTAATTCTGTTATTCTGTTTTCTGGCTACTCTTAATGATCTCTGCGCGGCCCTATAATTATTATTATTTATATTACTTTCAATTGGAACGAACACTAAAAACTATGCGCCGTAAAATATTTGTTACTCAATATTTCATGATGATATTTTTCCTTGTCTAATTGTTAATTGTGTGTAGTGTATGTGTGTGTGTGTATAGGTGTGTGTGTGTATTTCAGTGTTGTGTTTTATGCTGTTTTTGGCAGTTTATGCTTTTGGTTAGCACATTTATGTTGGACGCCAAACATCGGGATCTTCCATGAGCGTAATATGTTGGTCGCCGCCCATCTGCATTTGGCCACCCGCCTGGCTGCCAGACATTTGTGTGGGCGATGTGGCCGCAGCGGCCATGTCCTCACGTGAAGCTCTAATGTGTGTTTTTGTTGTTATTTTTATTGATTATTGGGTTAGATAACATTGGTTATAGTGGTTGTTGTTGTTGTCGATGTTTAATTTTTGTTCAAGTTGAATAAGATTAGTTTTAATTGTAAGCGTAATCACAGCGCAAGCAGTTCAAGGAATAGAGAGAACATTGTTTCGATTAGCATTTTGTGCCTTCAGTATTTGATTCTCCGCTCCGCAAACAGACTAACAGTTAACTATCAAAAACTAACTGGATATATATGAGCCGATGGCCATATCTTCCAGTCAATACTCACTTTTTGCCTAACGCCATCATGCCGTACACAGCGCCGGTGGCAAAGATCAAACCACTGCCAAAGAGACTCGCCAGGCCGAAGCACATAAAAATGGGCGGCACCGCCATGCTAAAAGATGAAAAACAAAAAAAAAATTAGATAAATGATTCTAGATAGGTTGTTTTTTTTTTTTTGGATACTGTATTTTATTTTTAGCACTCACGCGCAGTAGAGACCCGCTCGGAAATACATGGGCTTGGCATCCACCTTATCCGCCACTGAGCCGACCTGTTCGATGCACACAAAGCAACAAGGTGCCTCCAGTGCCATCACCACAAATCCAGCTAACATCTGTATTATGCCCGCGACGAGGCATGAGACGCTTAAGCCAATGATTGACAGAACATTCCACAGGCCAAAGAGAATGGCAACTGAAAAGGATAGATAATTAGTAACGGCTCCAATAGGAATTCGGTTATCAGAAATTGAATCGGTGTCTGTACCTAAATTCAATTTTTAACAAGTATGTTATCAGGTGTAGATAAGTTAGTTAGTTAAACAAACGGCGTTTCATAGTTGCCTAAATAAAGGGCGTTTTGTAAACAACAGCATTAACTTTATCTAGCTAATTTCGGCTCTAACCGAAATATCATTTATTGCATCAACCAACGCCTCCAACATTTGGCCCCATTATCACTTTCGCTACAATAAATATCTCTCAACAACAAGATATATATAAATATATATATATATATTGTTAGAGCATTTCAAGCGTAATCTAATCAAAAAACCTGACTCATCCAACTGCTAAATTCGCGACAAGGTTTCATTCTTTTATTATAAATAAAACACATAAAATGAAAATAAAGCGCCACATACACGCATACATAGTGAGAGAGAGAGAGAAAGGCAGAGAGAGATAGACAGGGAGCACAGAAGCGTGACCAAAATGCAAACAACAAAACAGTTGCTGAAATTGGAACATTTCTTGGTTTGGAAACTGGTAAATGAATGTTGATTAGACAGATGCTGTGTGGGCTCCATAAACTGATACTATACATAGAAACGAGACTACAAATGAATGCATTAAGTGCGAGACTGTAAAGAATTTAAATAAAGATAATTAAACTGAATTCCATGGCATTTACTTTTAAAGAAAGTCATTACCTAAGACGCTCGTGATAAGTGTCTGTGAAGCAGGTAAACAAATGTTTATATGTGTGAATTGAGCCAAGCCAGTTTCAGCTGAATAAATAAATGGTTGCTAGTTAAGCTTAAGAAGAGTGCTGTTGAAATTTTGCGCAAAACTCAATAGACAACCAACCAGTATTTTTTCTGTAAGCTGATCTCAATTTTGAGGTCAGTGCGGTACAGACTTGAATGAACTATCAGGTACATTAACGTTAACGTAGCAACAATAAACAAAAGTTGTAAGTATTAATTAAAAGACGCTTTTTTATTTTTGATTTTTTTTCTATGAAACCGGTTTATGGAAGCCGCACGAGTGAATTTTCATTTATTAAAATAACTGTACTAGTGAATCATCAGTCACATATATAGCTTACTGATGCTCAGCATAAATATATTTATTTACTAAAGTATTGTTTGATCTGTTTTCAAACGAATTTAAACAGCACTCTTTTGCCCACTAAGCATAAACCAATTAAAACTAAGCTCCCTTTGGGTTTGACTAATAGTTTCTATATCCAGCATGTCATTGAACCTTAAAAAAGAGTGTTTTACAGACAGATGTAAAAGGGAACTTGTAAACATACATATAAATATACATATAAACAGGTATATATATATTTGCATTCGTGTTGGAAAAGTCATGTGGAATTGTGGAAGGGAAAGCCATCAAATGGCGAGGAGTTCAATGTCATCGGAAGCAACTGCGGAAACGAAGAACAATGGATATTTATGTCTGCTATTTATTACGCAAAACAACAAACAACGCAAGAGAGTGAGAGACACAAAGAGAGCATGTCAATAATACTGATAATAAGAAATAAGAACAAGCATGTAACAATTTGATTGCAATTAAGTGACTAAAAGTGACTCCCTGAACAACATTTAAATAGGAAAATTTACTTCAAACGACCTGAAGTTTTGACATAGAAAACGATACAACAAAAAATACGGACACACACAAAGCCACACACACAGGCAAATATTTCTGTATCCTTTATGGCTTATTTCCTTGCTGTTGTTGCCTTTGCCTTTATCAATGTCAGGCCAAAGAGTGAGAGCGAGAGAGCGTGCGTGCTGTGAGTATTGTGGGTGGGTTAGACTCACTCACACGCACACAACGCGTAGGAGGGGGAAGGAAAATGAGGGAAATAGAATAGAGATAAGCAGTGTAGCAATGAAATTTACATGCATAACATAGGAATGAAAATCGATGCAATTGTTGTATATCTGTTGTTGTTGTTGCTGTTATTACTTACAGAACGCGGCAACGATGCCCAGCACACGACTGCCATATTTGAGATACCAAGGCGCTTCGGGGCCGCCAGCTGGATCCTGATTTGGACGAGCCAGCAGTCCCGTTATCTTTTCCGCAAACGACTGCAATTATATTATTTAATAATCAAATAATTTTTTATTTGGAAAATCGAACTGCGTTTGCAACAAAACATCAGTCATGCAATTTTTGTGACGCGGCCGCTTTTAAAATACACACACACATGGAGTACACATCCACAAAATTCACGTCACCTAAAACTTCTACCGCGTTTAGTTAATACAAACAGTTTATTGCATTTGCAGTTTATTTTGCAGCTTTGACACAGTTTTACGTACCATTTTGTTAAGCAAACTATTTAAACTTAAGCTAAATTTTTACAGCTTAAATGTAACAATTTTATGCACTTTACACCGACGAAAAAACGCAGAATAGAAAGAAATGCAGAATAATACCGATAACACGGGCTAATCGATTTTTTGTTATTTGAGATTGGCGCTGCCAGATTGTTTCAATTAACAGAATTGCGAATGCTGTTAACAGAATTTCCTGCCGCTTAACTTATGTTCCTCAAAGCTGAAATAGTTGAAATAAATAGTATTATAATAATACAAATAATAACAATTATTAAGTTTTGTCAGCCATCATTTGATTGTTATCATAGACTTAGCGAAGTACTAACCGGCAACTGGTTAGTTTGTTCAAAATCCAGATCAGTCATTAAAATGAATTAAAACGGAAAGCAAATTACATTGAGCTTATTGGAGATGGACAGGATAAAGGTAGAAGGAAAGGAATGCTGATGCTGATTATGAAGAGAACAGTGCAGTTAATATTTATATTAATTATGATCAGCTGCCATCCAGCAAAGATAACTTTCCTATCAGATGCCTAATTCAGCGGAAAGTTTCACTCAAGCCGGCAAGAATAAAAGCTTAAGTACTGGATGCGCATATTTTTTTATTTCCACAGACTATCAACATTTCCTTAGTTCCCGGCTGATGAGTTGTGTGTGTCCAGAAATATTTTTGTGCCCCGCACATAGCTGCAATAAATTTAAATTTTGTACATAACAAATAAAACAAGGTTTTTTTTGCGGGTTTTCGGAAGTTGAAAATAAAATTGTAAATACAGTTTTTATTGCCTGAATTGGTTTTTGAAACTATTGCCATTTTTGGTTGCACATAAAAAGGAGGAGGGGCGAGTAATTTGTATCGTTGTTCTAGTTGCTTGATTGAAATGGGCGTTAATTGTACATATTTTGGTTCGACTTCCGCTTAAAGTCGATAAATTGCAATTTTTGATATTGATTTTTGTTGGACGTTTTACAGTTGAAAACTATTCAAATGCCATGCACAGGGTTCTCAATTTCTGTTTCGTTTCATACTTGGGCAGTAAGTTCAAAAATAGATTGAAGATCTGGTCTACGGCAAGTGTAGAGTTTTAAAGGTGGCAATTGTTTTTGCACGATTCTCAACTTTTGAATTAAATTGTTTTTTGACTCTATACTACGAGTATTGTCGAATGATTATTGAAATCGTGCGCCCAAGTATACTTTCGATTGTTTTTTCTTAAATATTAACTTAAATGTTGTCGGTCTGTTGTGTTGGGTTTGTTTTGTTTTGTTTTTTACTTTTTTCTTGGGGGTTATGTGTTCGTCCAGCAGCCCGTTACTAAAGTTAATTATTTGCTATGTCTATTGATTTGTGAAACATAAACTATATGTAAATTATTGGTAGTTATACTCGCAGTATTGTAAAAAGCATTCGCTTTTCGTGTTGCACTTTACAGAACGAACATAAAATGATCTTCTATTGTACTTGTTGTTTTTGTGTTGCGTATTCATAAAAAGTTGTCGATACAATTCTCGAGATGATATATATTTTGGTTTTGAACATTAAATGGAAATTTATTTTCTTTTTTTCTTTAAAAAACAAATTTGGATTCAATTTAACAATGTTACTGTTGCTATTGTTTATAATTTGATATTCAAAATTATATAATTAAATTGCAATTATTGAGGTTGTTTGATTTTGAAAAGTTTCTTGTTGTTATCTTTTCATCTTCCTTACTGGCGCAGACAAACGCGCAATGAAATTTCGAAGATAGAACATTTAAAATAATAGACAAAAAATAAGAAGAAGATTGAATTATTGTTGTCAATTTCATGGCACATTTATTAAAAGAAATTCAAGATTTCTTGTACAAAATACAAAACTAATATGGCTTTTCAAAAAGCTTTAAAAGTCAATTATAAAAAAAGTTATGGAAAATGTTAGAAAATGTTTTGAAGAACAGTTTTAAAGGCCAGCTTATAGGCAGCATTGCGTTTACAATTTTACGCAGTTTGAGTTGTCAGCATTACATATTTAAACTAATGTGTTTCAGTTCGTTAAACTTATCAGAGATGTCACAAGTTGTTGCATTGGATATGCTGCCTCAATCTCTCTCTCTCTCTAATTGTAGTTTTAGGTGCGTTTTAAGTGTGGGTTAATGGACAAGTTAAGACGATTGTAGCATCATTTGAATTATATTAAAATTTCTTATAAAACACTTGTTCGGTTCGTACGGATGTGTGAGTATGTGGTGTGTGTGTGTGTTCCTGTGTGTTTGTGTATGGTGTGTGTGTTGTTGTTTATGCGTATGGAATAGTAGTTGCAGTAGTCGTAGTAGCTGGCCGTTTTGTTAAGATCACAATTATGCTAAGAAATACTATATCACAATTAATTATTTACACTCGTTATTATTTGTATTTTTTGCTCTTCACATTACATCTTAGGTGGTGGTGGTGGGGCGGGGTCGGCAAAACGCCCCAGAAAGTCATGCAAATTACATTTTGCACTTTAGTTGTTTGCCTCTTTGTCACATTTGTTGTTGTTGTTGTATAAAATGCTCATTGCGCTTAATTAAGAAAAGTATAGAAATTAAAATCTTAAGCTGAATTTTGGGCATTCAAAGCTATGCTTTCTTTTCTATATTATGTGTTTTATCCTCAAATCTCTTCTCATCATTCACATTACTCTTAAAAAATACACGCACACGGCTTGGCTGGAACTCTTATTAGAAGGATATTTTTTTTTACAAAATGACGTGTGCTGGAGCGGAAGACTCGCGTTTTTCATTTATCTTTAGATTTCTTTGCGTTTTTGGTATGAAAATGTTTTTGTTTTGTTTTTTTTTACGTTAATTACAAAATGTTTTGTACAATCTTGCTGTCTATATACAATTAAATGTCGAAAATGTACTTGTTGAAAAATGCATGTGCCCAAAAGTCGATGAAATCATCTTTCTCTTTCTGAAAGATCCATGAGAAACACCTAAAACTTTATGTCTGAAACGCTATTGCTGCCTATAAGCTGGCCTTGCGACTTAAAAATGCATAGTGTGAAATTTGTATGAAAGTAGAAAGGAAGGGGGAAGAGTCAAAACAGTTGACTTAGCAAAAGACGTTTGCTATAAAATTTTTGTTGAATGAGAAATTCGTCCACGAATTAAAACTGGGTGTAAAATTTAGGGGCCCTTGTTGCTGCAGATGCTGATGTTGTAGCTGTTGCTGCTGCATCTGCATCTGCTGTTGATGTTGAGACAGCGCCCGTTGCGCATGCGCACGCTGTAAAATGCGCAAATTGGTGCCGGATGCCGTGCGTTGCAACTTGTGCAAGGTTTGCGCATCTGTCGTTGTGCTGCTGCTGTTGTTGCTGGATGCTCCAAAACTTGATGGTGGTGAATTGAGCGATACCGAAGCGGGATGTGGACGCTGTTGTTGTTGCAGTTGCTCCGGTTGTTTTGGTGTATTTTGCGCTGCGGCGGCTGCAGGCAGCATAGCCAACAAATTCATGCCAGTTGTTTGTTGCTGTTGCTGCTGCTGTTGTTGTTGCTGTTGTTGCTGCGCCTTCTGCTGTTGTTGTTGCTGCTGCAACTGTTGCTGCGGCTGCTGCTGTTGTTGTTGCTGCTGCAACTGTTGCTGTTGTTGTAAATACCTTTTGTTCAAAATGCTTTTGACAACCAGCTGTGGTTGCTGCTGCTGTTGATTGCTTTGCTTATCACTTTGTGATTTGGGGCGAGTGGGTTGCGGCTGCTGTTGCTTTTGAGCCTTGGCAGTCTTTAGTTGCTGCTGCTTCTCCTTGCGTATCAAATCAAACGAGCTGACAATCTGAAATTGCTTCTGTTTAGCTGTGGACGCATTTGTTGCAATCTCATCGGTGCTTACCTTATCATTGCTTGCCGGCTGTTGGGCATCATTTTGACTTTGGCTATGAAACAGTTGGCGTTTGCTTGTTGATGTCGCAGGTTCAGTTGCAACAGTTGCTGGCACTGCCTGAATATTTGCTGTTGGCGTGTTTGTTGTTGTTGTTTCTGCTATTGGTGTATTGCTGCCTGCAGCCACATTCAGTTGCTTGTTGTTGTTTTTGTTGTTGCTATTGCTGTTGCGCTTGATATTGCTATTGCAAATGTTGCTGGCAGTGAGACCACCATTGCCACCGATACCACCATTACAAGCACCTCCTCCGTTAACTGTCTTCCAATTGAGATTATTTAGGTTAACACCATCCAAATCACCCATCGACTTGTGCCGCTGACGATGCAACGCATGATGTTGAGACAGCGCCTGTTGCGCATGCGCACGCTGTAAAATGCGCAAATTGGTGCCGGATGCCGTGCGTTGCAACTTGTGCAAGGTTTGCGCATCTGTCGTTGTGCTGCTGCTGTTGTTGCTGGATGCTCCAGCAAAACTTGATGGTGGTGAATTGAGCGATACCAAAGCGGGACGTGGACGCTGTTGTTGTTGTTGCAGTTGCTCCGGTGGTTTTGGTGTATTTTGCACTGCGGCTGCTGCAGTCAGCATGGTCAGCAAATTCATGCCAGTTGTTTGTTGCTGTTGCTGCGGCTGTTGTTGTTGCTGCTGCTGCAACTGTTGCTGCGGCTGCTGCTGTTGTTGTGGCTGCTGCAACTGTTGCTGTTGTTGTAAATACTTTTTGTTCAAAATGCTTTTGACAACCAGCTGTGGTTGCTGCTGCTGTTGATTGCTTTGCTTATCACTTTGTGATTTGGGGCGAGTGGGTTGCGGCTGCTGTTGCTTTTGAGCCTTGGCAGTCTTTAGTTGCTGCTGCTTCTCCTTGCGTATCAAATCAAACGAGCTGACAATCTGAAATTGCTTCTGTTTAGCTGTGGACGCATTTGTTGCAATCTCATCGGTGCTTACCTTATCATTGCTTGCCGGCTGTTGGGCATCATTTTGACTTTGGCTATGAAACAGTTGGCGTTTGCTTGTTGATGTCGCAGGTTCAGTTGCAACAGTTGCTGGCACTGCCTGAATATTTGCTGTTGGCGTGTTTGTTGTTGTTGTTTCTGCTATTGGTGTATTGCTGCCCGCAGCCACATTCAGTTGCTTGTTGTTGTTGTTGTTGTTGCTATTGCTGTTGCGCTTGATATTGCTATTGCAAATGTTGCTGGCAGTGAGACCACCGGTACCACCATTACAAGCACCTCCTCCGTTAACTGTCTTCCCATTGAGATTATTTAGCTTAACACCATCCAAATCATCCACTGACTTGTGCCGCTGACAATGCAACGCAGCATGTTGCTGGTCCTTTTTACAGTTGCTGTTGTTGATGTTGTTTGTGGGCGATGTTGATGTTGCGCCATTCATGATGGCTTTGGGACTTTGCTGACCGGAGCATTTGCGACGACGTTGCGTCGACTCAATGCCAGAGCGACGATCATTCACCCACTTCTTGAGCCGCTTCACAAACGGCATAATCATAAAGAATGAAGCTGAACCTTTGCACAGTTTTGCCTTCGATGCGGCATCGTTCTTAACTGGCAATGCATCAATGCGAAACCATTCACAACATTTGCCAAAATGCTTGTTCAAAAAGGGAATGTGCTGCAAACAAAAAATATGTATTAATGTAGAATTAAATGTTAATGATGTTAAGCAATTGTTGCTCACCTGAAAGAGTTGCGTGGCAAACTGTTTGATGCCAACGGGTGGCAGTCGGCGTTTCGATTTCTCTGGCAATTTGGTGCTGGACGACTTTGTTGTTGTTGCTGCTTTTGTGGTTGCTGCTGATGATGATGCGTTGTCTGTTGCCGATGGATATTTCGTGGAGGAACAGGAGCTGCGATAGCTATTGGCCGTTAAGGATTTGCTTGATGTGCTTGAGTTATTCGATGATATGGATGAGTTGAGGCGTTGCTTTTGTGCGCTACTGTTCTGCGCCTGCTGCAATTTTTTCGGAAAGAAGACGTTCCATTCCAGTATTATGCACGAGGCGACGCATAGGGTGCTCAAGCCTAAGATTAGCATACCATTCCACAGGCTAATGAGAATGACAACTGAAAAGGATACATAATTAGTAACGGCTCCAATAGGAATTCGGAAATTTCAGAAATTTAATCGGTGTCTGTACCTAAATTCAATTCTTAACAAGCACGTTATCAGGTGTAGATAAGTTAGTTAGTTAAACAAACGGCATTTTAAAGTTGCCTAAATAAAGGACGTTTTGTAAACAACAGCATTAACTTTACCTAGCTAATTTCGGCTCTAACCGAAATATCATTTATTGCATCAACCAACGCCTCCAACATTTGGCCCCCATATCACTTTCGCTACGAATAATATCTCTCAACAAGATATAAATTATTATTTTTAAGTTTTTATACTATTATACCAAAAAGGTATAATAGTATATTGGTTTTGTGCAATGTCCGTCATGCTGTCCGTCCGTCTGTCCGTCCGTATAAACGCGCGTTCCTCCGACACTCTTAGAGATAGAGACTTGAAACTTGGAACGGTATATTGGAAAGTACCCTCAAAAGTTAAAGTGTCATGGTTTTGGTCCTACGTCCACTAGGGAGCTAGAAAATCGATAAATTCGATTTTAGCAAAACGATAAATCCCCATATCTCTTACAATTTAATGGATACAGTCACCAATTTTGGTTGGTAGGTTGTTGGCGAGGTCCTTGAAAGATCGGCATGTGCCTCGCCCAACTCCGACGCCCCCATCACCCCCGCCCCTAAAATTTTCAAATGGCTATATCTTCCGCAGTTTTTGAGTAGGGTTTTAATTTGGTAGGTATATTACTGGTAGTCGCCTTTAAGAATCGATAACAAATTTGTGGTGCCACGCCCACACCTGCGCCTATAATCGACAATTCCGATTGTATATCTCCGTATATCTCCAAACTTGGAAGGTAATTTGCTGGTAACCTCCTCCAAAGATTGGCATACCAATTTTTGGACCACACCCACATCCGCCGCCCCCAGGAACTTCGTCCATAGAAATTTAAAATGCGCATATCAGCCGTAATTTGCAAGCTAGAGTCCCCAAAATTTTGCAGGTATGTTACTGGTAACTCCCCCAAATATCGATAAAAAAAATTGGATGGTCACGCCCACTCCACCTACCTAAACCGATACACCTGTTGGTATAAATCGATAATCCCGTATATCTCACGCAATTTGAAAACTTAAGTCACAAAATTTAAAGGTATATTGCTAGTGACAACCTTCATAAATTTGGAAAAAAAAAATTTTGGACCATATATATACAGTGGCTTGCAGCCCCAATCGCCCAGTGTCTAGCAAAAATTTCAATTGCCTGCCATAAGCTCATTATTGAACATTTTTCAAAAATTCCAAAGACCCATGGCAGGTAGTTTTATTGACCACCAAAATGAATAAATGACCCTAATAAACTGCGGTTTTTCCACCTGCTAGGTAGGGTTATGTAAGAAAGTACCTCTTTTTAGGTATGCACGTCATTTCGCCCAGTTACATTATGGACACCTGGGTGCCATAAAACCCGGATTTTTTTCGTCAGATTGAATATTTTCGGTTTTAATAGACCAATCCTCCATAGTCAGTTTAGTTTTTTTCTGCAATTCGGGTGCATCAAGCCAACAAGGACCATGGGCAAACTGACTACCATTGAGCAAAGGAAACTCATCCTGGAACACTTAAAAATCGGATATTTATATCGCCAAATATATAGAATGGTCAATCCAAACACCTCAACCGTATTCTGCATCATTTGGAGTTTCGTCGACGAAAATCGGACAGAGGACAAGGGCGGAATGGCACCAAACCCGATTTTCACCGAGCAGGACGAGCCGAGGATCATCAAGATTTCAAGGCTAAATCTTAAGCTATCGGCTCAAAAACTGACTCACTAGGCGCAGAATGAAATAAGGAAAAAGTTCAGTGTGGAAACTAAGCTCCAAGTTCTGCGCAACCATGACTTTGATGCCCGAGAACCACGAAAAAAGAAATTTATAAGCGCAAAAATAGAGGGTATAGGATGACGTTCGTCAAAATCCACTTGGGCAAGGATTTGGAGTTCTGGAACACAGTCATATTTGAATTTGAGTACAAAATAAAAATTTTTGGCTCGGAACGACGGAATTATGTGTAGCGACACTCCAATACTGAGCTGAGTTCCAAAAACTTAAAGGCAACTGTCAAGCACTGCAGAGGAAGTGTCCTGGGATGAGCATCTATCTCGGCAGCCGGTGTCGAAAATTTTGTGATTTTTGAAACAACAATGGACAAGAATGTGTACTTTGATATACTAAAAGAAAATTTACTCCAAAGTGCCGAGAAGCTGGAAACCAACGTACTTTCCGAATCTACCAGGACAACGAACCCAGGCATAAGGCCGGGATAGTACAGTCCTGGCTTAGATTGAACATCGGCCCAGTCTCCAGACTTAAATGTTATTAAAAATTTGGGGGCTCTGCTGGAAAATAACATCCGAAAACACAACATATCCTGCAAAAAGGATCTCAAAAATGCTCTGCTGGAGGAGTGGAGCAAGATCAGCCCAGAAATCGCTCGCTCGCTATTGGCAACGGACGTGTTTCTTCCATGAAAAATAGGTTAAGCGAAGTTGTTAAGGCTAAAGGATATCATACTAAGTATTAACATCCTTATTGAAACTTTTATACGCCAAATATTTAACATTTTTTAAGACTGGGCGAACTGAGCTGCATATGTTTTTTGGATATGTTTTCAGTTTTTGACTAATTATAATTAATTAATTAATATTTAAATAAAAACTGAAATTTGTTTTTCAAATGTGATATAACATTAAACAAATTGGCATTTAAGCATTTTGCGTTTTTTTCTTTGTTTAAACTTTATAGCACTTTAAATTTTTTGCTAAGCACTGCTCGAATTTTGCTTCGAGCCACTGTATATTGTAAGAGCATTTCAAGCGTAATCTAATCAAAAAACCTGACTCATCCCACTGCTAAATTCGCGACAAGGTTTCATTATTTTATTATAAATAAAACACATAATATGAAAATTAAGCGCCACATACTCATACATAGTGAGAGAGAGAGAGAAAGGCAGAGAGAGATAGACAGGGAGCACAGAAGCGTGACCAAAATGCAAACAACAAAACAGTTGCTGAAATTGGAACATTTCTTGGTTTGGAAACTGGTAAATGAATGTTGATTAGACAGATGCTGTGTGGGCTCCATAAACTGATACTCTACGTAGAAATGAGACTACAAATAAATGCATTAAGTGCGAAACTGTAAAGAATTTAAATAAAGATAATTAAACTGAATTCCAAGGCATTTACTTTTAAAGAAAGTCATTACATAAGACGCTCGTGATAAGAGTCCGTGGAGCAGGTAAACAAATGTTTATATGTGTGAAGCCAGTTTCAGCTGAGAACATAAATTGTTGCTAGTTAAGCTTAAGAAGAAACTCAATAGACAACCAATATTTTTTCTGTAAGCTGATCTCAATTTTGAGGTCAGTGCGGTACAGACTTGAATGAACTATCAGGTACATTAACGTTAACATAGCAACAATAAACAAAAGTTGTAAATATTAATTAAAAGACGCTGTTTTTGATTTTTGATATCTTTTTCTATGAAACCGGTTCATGGAAGCCGCACGATTGAATTTTCAATTATTAATATAACTGTACTAGATGAATCATCAGTCACATATATGGCTTACTGGTTGCTTAGCATAACTATATTTATTTACTAAAGTTTAAAGTTTTGCCCACTAAACATAAAACAATTAAAACAAAGCTCCCTTTGGGTTTGACTAATAGTTTCTATAGCCAGCATGTGTCATTGAACCTTAAAAAAGAGTGTTTTACAGACAGACGTAAAAGGGAACTTGTAAACATACATATAAATATATATAAACAGGTATATTTATAGAACAAGCATGTAACAATTTGCAATTAAGTGACAAAAAGTGACTCCCTGAACAACATTTAAATAGGAAAATTTACTTCAAACGACCTGAAGTTTTGACATAGAAAGTGATAGGCTGTCTATTGTGCACCTCGTTTTGTGTGGGAAATAGAAGACTATAAATGTCTCTTCGAAGAGCTTGACCCCAAGTTCCTGATTGCTGGAGACTGGAATGCTCAACACCATCTCTGGGGTGCAGCGTTGGACAATCGCCGTGGGATTGCGCTTGCGGATTGCGTGAGGGACTCCAACCTCCAAGTACTTGCCACGGGAGGTGCGACGCACTACTCATACGGCAACCATAGGCCGACAGCAATCGACTTTGCTGTGTACGCTGGGATCCGGTCTGACTGTCTTGGTATATCGGAGCGAAATGAGCTTAACTCCGATCACATCCCTTTGATCGTAGAGTGGAGAATGGCTGCAACTCTATATGCTCCCAAGACAAGTCTTCTGCCGCGCAAGGGAAACATCACCCGTTTCCGGCAGAGGTTGGAGCAGCTTGTGAACTTGAACATGGAGCTGAGTTCACCGGCTGAGATTGACGATGCAGCGGAGTTATTCCTGCGTAATATTAACGTGGCGGCGGAATATTCCATGCTTGGCCAACCACCTTGTTCGCCTTCCAGTCCAGCTCAGCCTCTTTTAAGACCTGAGATTCTGGATCTGGTAAGGCACAAGAGAGCACTGCGTCGCCATTATATGCGCTCACGTAACCCGTTGGATCTAAGGGATTTTAGGCGGGCTGCGCAAGAGCTGCGAAAGCTGCTGTTTGACACTAAGAGCAAATATTTCCAGGATATGCTCCGCAATGCCGATCCCAATAAAAATCATGGATTCAATTTGTGGAAGGCAACGCGTTGTGTCAAGCGGCAGACACTTATGCGGATCCCCATTATGCGACCGAACAACACTTGGTGTCGATCGGATGCAGAGATTGCATCGGCGTTTGCGGATGAGCTGCAAGATCACTTCCTTGCTAACTCCACCTCTGCTTCGAGAGCAGCTGCGGTTACGCAAAGATTCCTGGATGGCTTTAGTACTTGGGCCAACCGGAGGAACATTTGCGTCAATGGGAGCAAATCTCAGCATTGCACGTTTGCACTCAAGAATGGTAACTGTCCAACTGTCAGACTCAACAACATGGTCATACCTCAGGAGAACCATGTTCGCTACCTGGGTATGTATCTGGACAGGAAACTTACCTGGCGCAAACACATCCAGATCACGGCAGCAACGTGTAGATCCAAAAGAGCAAAACTCAACTGGTTGCTAAAGCCATCAAGCAAACTCAGCTTGAGCAATAAGCTGCTGGTGTATAGGAGCATCATCGAGCCCACATGGACATATGGGATTCCATTTTGGGGCACTGCTGCAAAATCTTGGATATACCAAATTCAAGTCCTGCAGAACAAGGTGCTCAGAGACATCTCTGGTGCTCCGCCATACGTAAGCAACAGGACGCTGCACAACGACTTCGGTCTACCGACAGTGAAAACACAGATAAACCGGCATACGAGTCGGTATAACGACCGGTTGCATAACCAAGTTAACCCATTGGCCTGTTCACTTGGAAATAACACCACTCGCAGGAGGTTGAAGCGCCTCCACACCAGCGACCTCTGGACTGTTGGCCGTTAGATAAATGTTATATTTAATGTTATGTATTATTAGTTAAAACCATTTATATGTGTATGTTATAGATCTTAAATTCAATTATACTGTTTCAAATCAATGTTTTATAGCCTTTAAATAGGTTGATTAATGTTTAAATATAATTGCCAAAAAAAAAAACAAAAAAAAAGGGATACAACAAAAAATACGGGCAAACACAAAGACACACACACAGGCAAATATTTCTGTATCCTTTATGGCTTATTTCATTGCTGTTGTTGCCTTTGCCTTTATCAATGTCAGGCCAAAGAGTGAGAGCGAGAGCGTGCGTGCTGTGAGTATTGTGGGTGGGTCAGACTCACTCACAGGCACACAACGCGTAGGAGGGGGAAGGAAATTGAGGGAAATAGAATAGAGATAAGCATTGTAACAATGAAATTTACATGCATAACACACCAACGAAATTCGATGCAATTGTTGTATATTTGTTGTTGTTGTTGCTGTTAATACTTACAGAACGCGGGAGCCATATTTGAGATACCAGGGCCATATTTGAGATACCAGGGCGCTTCGGGGCCATCAGCTGGATCCGGAATATTTGCTGTTGGCGTGTTTGTTGTTGTTGTCTCTGCTATTGGTGTATTGCTGCCCGCAGCCACATTCAGTTGCTTGCTGTTGTTATTGTTGTTGCTATTGCTGTTGCGCTTGATATTGCTATTGCAAATGTTGCTGGCAGTGAGACCACCATTGCCACCGGTACAATCGGACGGAATTTTTGATTTCTCTGGCAATTTGCTGCTTGACGACTTTGTTGCTGTTGCTGCTTTTGTGGTTGCTGCTGATGATGATGCGTGGTCTGTTGCCGATGGATCTTCCGTGGAGGAACAGGAGCTGCCATAGCTATTGGCCGTTAAGGAGTTGCTTGATGTGCTTGAGTTAGTCGATGATATGGATGAGTTGAGGCGTTGCTTTTGTGCGCTACTGTTCTGCGCCTGCTGCAATTTTTTCGGAAAGAAGACGTTCCATTCCAGTATTATGCACGAGGCGACGCATAGGGTGCTCAAGCCTAAGATTAGCATACCATTCCACAGGCTAATGAGAATGACAACTGAAAAGGATACATAATTAGTAACGGCTCCAATAGGAATTCGGAAATTTCAGAAATTTAATCGGTGTCTGTACCTAAATTCAATTCTTAACAAGCACGTTATCAGGTGTAGATAAGTTAGTTAGTTAAACAAACGGCATTTTAAAGTTGCCTAAATAAAGCACGTTTTGTAAACAACAGCATTAACTTTATCTAACTAATTTCAGCTCTAACCGAAATATCATTTATTGCACCAACCAGCGCCTCCAACATTTGGCCCCATTATCACTTTCGCTACGAATAATATCTCTCAACAACAAGATATAAATTATTATTTTTAAGTTTTTATTTATACTTCAAGCTCGATTTTCACACATCTTATAAGCTACACTTATTAAATATATTTGTTTCATACATTTATATTCATTATTCAGTTGAGTAATTATTTATTTATTTGTGCTACATCAAATATTATTCAACGCTGAGTGGTTTTCAATAATGAGTTTATGAAAATTGATGATGCACACCACAACGGTGGATTGTAAAGCTGGAACGATCTGCTCGCAGCCAACGCCAAACGGAAAACGGAAGAAGCCAAATCCCCGTGTGACAAGTGTCCTGAAAAGGGGAAATGCCAAACATCCGTGTGACCAAATGTCCCGAATAAAAGAACGATGCCGAACACCAATGTGACCAAGTGTCGCTAACCGCAGTGTACGCCATGACGAGTGTGCCGCATCAGCGAAATGTGGTCGAGGCGGGAGCGAATGTATTATTGTTAACTTATATATGTATATATTTATATATATTGTTAGAGCATTTCAAGCGTAATCTAATCAAAAAACCTGACTCATCCAACTGCTAAATTCGCGACAAGGTTTCATTCTTTTATTAAAAATAAAACACATAAAATTAAAATAAAGCGCCACAACACGCATACATAGTGAGAGAGAGAGAGAGAGAATGGCAGAGAGAGATAGAGAGGGAGCACAGAAGCGTGACCAAAATGCAAACAACAAAACAGTTGCTGAAATTGGAATATTTCTTGGTTTGGAAACTGGTAAATGAATGTTGAATAGACAGATGTTCTGTGGGCTCCATTTACATGCATAACATAAGAATGAAATTCGATGCAATTGTTGTAGATCTGTTGTTGTTGCTGTTATTACTTACAGAACATGGGAGCCATATTTGAGATACGAGGATAATATTTGAGATACCAGGGCGCTTCGGGGCCGCCAGCTGGATCCGCAAACGACTGCAATTATATTATTTAATAATCAAATAGTTTTATTTGGAAAATCGAACTGCGATTGCAACAAAACATCAGTCATTGTGACGCGGCCGCTTTGACATGCATGCAAACATACATACACACACACACACACACACACACACATAGAGTACACATCCACAAAATTCACGTGACTTAAAACTTCTACCGCGTTTAGTTACTACAAACAGTTTATTGCATTTGCAGTTTATTTTGCAGCTTTGACACAGTTTTACGTACCATTTTGTTAAGCAAACTATTTAAACTTAAGCTAAATTTTTACAGCTTAAATGTAACAATTTTATGCACTTTACACCGACGAAAAAACGCAGAATAGAAAGAAATGCAGAATAATACCGATAACACGGGCTAATCGATTTTTTGTTATTTGAGATTGGCGCTGCCAGATTGTTTCAATTAACAGAATTGCGAATGCTGTTAACAGAATTTCCTGCCGCTTAACTTATGTTCCTCAAAGCTGAAATAGTTGAAATAAATAGTATTATAATAATACAAATAATAACAATTATTAAGTTTTGTCAGCCATCATTTGATTGTTATCATAGACTTAGCGAAGTACTAACCGGCAACTGGTTAGTTTGTTCAAAATCCAGATCAGTCATTAAAATGAATTAAAACGGAAAGCAAATTACATTGAGCTTATTGGAGATGGACAGGATAAAGGTAGAAGTAAAGGAATGCTGATGCTGATTATGAAGAGTACAGTGCAGTTAATATTTATATTAATTATGATCAGCTGCCATCTAGCAGAGATAACTTTCTCATCAGATGCCTAATTCAGCGGAAAGTTTCACTCAAGCCGGCAAGAATAAGAACTTAAGTACAGGATGCGCATATTTTTTTATTTCCACAGACTATCAACATATCCTTAGTTCCCGGCTGATGAGTTGTGTGTGTCCAGAAATATTTTTGTGCCCCGCACATAGCTGCAATAAATTTAAATTTTGTAGATAACAAATAAAACAAGGTTTTTTTTTGCGGGTTTTCGGGAGTTGAAAATAAAATTGTAAATACAGTTTTTATTGCCTGAATTGGTTTTTGAAACTATTGCCATTTTTGGTTGCACATAAAAAGGGGGAGGGGCGAGTAATTTGTATCGTTGTTCTAGTTGCTTGATTGAAATGGGCGTTAATTGTACATATTTTGGTTCGACTTCCGCTTAAAGTCGATAAATTGCAATTTTTGATATAGATTTTTGTTGGACGTTTTACAGTTGAAAACTATTCAAATGCCATGCACAGGGTTCTCAATTTCTGTTTCGTTTCATACTTGGGCAGTAAGTTCAAAAATAGATTGAAGATCTGGTCTACGGCAAGTGTAGAGTTTTAAAGGTGGCAATTGTTTTTGCACGATTCTCAACTTTTGAATTAAATTGTTTTTTGACTCTATACTACGAGTATTGTCGAATGATTATTGAAATCGTGCGCCCAAGTATACTTTCGATTGTTTTTTCTTAAATATTAACTTAAATGTTGTCGGTCTGTTGTGTTGGGTTTGTTTTGTTTTGTTTTTTACTTTTTTCTTGGGGGTTATGTGTTCGTCCAGCAGCCCGTTACTAAAGTTAATTATTTGCTATGTCTATTGATTTGTGAAACATAAACTATATGTAAATTATTGGTAGTTATACTCGCAGTATTGTAAAAAGCATTCGCTTTTCGTGTTGCACTTTACAGAACGAACATAAAATGATCTTCTATTGTACTTGTTGTTTTTGTGTTGCGTATTCATAAAAAGTTGTCGATACAATTCTCGAGATGATATATATTTTGGTTTTAATCATTAAATGGAAATTGATTTTCTTTTTCTTTTAAAAACAAATTTGAATTCAATTTAACAATGTTATTGTTGCTATTGTTTATAATTTGATATTCATTGCAATTTATTGAGGTTGTTTGATTTTGAAAAGTTTCTTGTTATCTTTTCATCTTCCTTACTGGCGCAGACAAACGCACAATGAAATTTCGAAGATAGAACATTTTAAATAATAAACAAAAAAAAGAGGAAGATTGAATTATTGGTGTCAATTTCATTGCACATTTGTCTGACGCTTTGAACACTTGCGTTCAAATGTTTAAATCATAAGAGAAAATCATACAAAATGATTAAGAAGTTTGGAAAGTTAAAAGAAATTCAAGATTTCTCGTAAAAAATACAAAATTAATATGGCTTTTCAAAAAGCTTTAAAAGTCAATTATAAAAAAAGTTTGGGAAAATGTTAGAAAATGTTTTGAAGAACAGTTTTAAAGGCCAGCTTATGGGCAGCATTGCGTTTACAATTTTACGCAGTTTGAGTTGTCAGCATTACATATTTAAACTAATTTGTTTCAGTTCGTTAAACTTATCAGAGATGTCACAAGTTGTTGCATTGGATATGCCTGCCTGATATTGTCCCTGGCTGCCTCAATCTCTCTCTCTCTCTCTCTCTAATTGTAGTTTTAGGTGCGTTTTATGTGTGGGTTAATGGACAAGTTAAGACGATTGTAGCATCATTTGAATTATATTAAAATTTCTTATAAAACACTTGTTCGGTTCGTACGGATGTGTGTGTTGGTGTGAGTATGTGGTGTGTGTGTGTGTTTGTGTATGTGTATGTGTATGTGTGTGTGTTGTTGTTTATGCGTATGTAATAGTAGTTGTAGTAGTCGTAGTAGCTAGCCGTTTTGTTAAGATCACAATTGTGCTAAGAAATACTATATCACAATTAATTATTTACACTCGTTATTATTTGTATTTTTTGCTCTTCACATTACATCTTAGGTGGTGGTGGTGGGGCGGGGTCGGCAAAACGACCCAGAAAGTCATGCAAATTACATTTTGCACTTTAGTTGTTTGCCTCTTTGTCACATTTGTTGTTGTTGTTGTATAAAATGCTCATTGCGCTTAATTAAGAAAAGTATAGAAATCAAAATCTTAAGCTGAATTTTGGGCATTTAAAGCTATGCTTTCTTTTCTATATTATGTGTTTTATCCTCAAATCTCTTCTCATCATTCACATTACTCTTAAAAAATACACGCACACGGCTTGGCTGGAACTCTTATTAGAAGGATATTTGTTTCGCTCACTTTATCGCTTACAAGAAATAAAAACAATCTAATAAAAATAATTATTAATATAATCGTGTCGTTTTGTACATAAAAAGTGTTTTTTTTTTTTTTTTGCATTATAATTGCACAACTTTACCTTGCTAGCTTTCTTTTATGTATATAAAAATTTTGCCTGGCAATTTTTTTTTTACAAAATGACGTGTGCTGGAGCGGAAGACTCGCGTTTTTCATTTATCTTTAGATTTCTTTGCGTTTTTGGTATGAAAATGTTTTTGTTTTGTTTTTTTTTACGTTAATTACAAAATGTTTTGTACAATCTTGCTGTCTATATACAATTAAATGTCGAAAATGTACTTGTTGAAAAATGCATGTGCCCAAAAGTCGATGAAATCATCTTTCTCTTTCTGAAAGATCCATGAGAAACACCTAAAACTTTATGTCTGAAACGCTATTGCTGCCTATAAGCTGGCCTTGCGACTTAAAAATGCATAGTGTGAAATTTGTATGAAAGTAGAAAGGAAGGGGGAAGAGTCAAAACAGTTGACTTAGCAAAAGACGTTTGCTATAAAATTTTTGGTGAATGAGAAATTCGTCCACGAATTAAAACTGGGCGTAAAATTTAGGGGCCCTTGTTGCTGCAGATGCTGATGTTGTAGTTGTTGCTGCTGCATCTGATGTTGCATCTGCATCTGCTGCTGATGATGATGATGTTGAGACAGCGGCTGTTGCGATTGCGCACGCTGTAAAATGCGCAAATTGGTGCCGGATGCCATGCGTTGCAACTTGTGCAAGGTTTGCGCATCTGGCGTTGTACTGCTGCTGTTGTTGCTGGATGCTCCAGCAAAACTTGATGGTGGTGAATTGAGCGATACCGAAGCGGGACGTGGACGCTGTTGTTGTTGCAGTTGCTCCTGTTGTTTTGGTGTATTTTGCGCTGCGGCTGCTGCAGTCAGCATGGCCAACAAATTCATGCCAGTTGTTTGTTGCTGTTGCTGCGGCTGTTGTTGTTGCTGCTGCTGCAACTGTTGCTGTTGTTGCTGCGCCTGCTGCTGTTGTTGTTGCTGCTGCAACTGTTGCTGTTGTTGTAAATACTTTTTGTTCAAAATGCTTTTGACAACCAGCTGTGGTTGCTGCTGCTGTTGATTGCTTTGCTTATCACTTTGTGATTTGGGGCGAGTGCGTTGCGGCTGCTGTTGCTGTTGCTTTTGAGCCTTGGCAGTCTTTAGTTGCTGCTGCTTCTCCTTGCGTATCAAATCAAACGAGCTGACAATCTGAAATTGCTTCTGTTTAGCTGTGGACGCATTTGTTGCAATCTCATCGGTGCTTACCTTATCATTGCTTGCCGGCTGTTGGGCATCATTTTGACTTTGGCTATGAAACAGTTGGCGTTTGCTTGTTGATGTCGCATGTTCAGTTGCAACAGTTGCTGGCACTGCCTGAATATTTGCTGTTGGCGTGTTTGTTGTTGTTTCTGCTATTGGTGTATTGCTGCCCGCAGCCACATTCAGTTGCTTGTTGTTGTTATTGTTGTTGCTATTGCTGTTGCGCTTGATATTGCTATTGCAAATGTTGCTGGCAGTGAGACCACCATTGCCACCGATACCACCATTACAAGCACTTCCTCCGTTAACTGTCTTCCCATTGAGATTATTTAGCTTAACACCATCCAAATCACCCATTGACTTGTGCCGCTGACGATGCAACGCAGCATGTTGCTGGTCTTTTTTACAGCTGCTGTTGTTGATGTTGTTTGTGGGCGATGTTGATGTTGCGCCATTCATGATGGCTTTGGGACTTTGCTGACCGGAGCATTTGCGACGACGTTGCGTCGACTCAATGCCAGAGCGACGATCATTCACCCACTTCTTGAGCCGCTTCACAAACGGCATAATCATAAAGAATGAAGCTGAACCTTTGCCCAGTTTTGCCTTCGATGCGGCATCGTTCTTAACTGGCAATGCATCAATGCGAAACCATTCACAACATTTAATCTCCATGCGCGTCCGTGGGGCAAACTGCGTATCCAACGGTATATTACGTACAATATACAATCGTATACATTGATAATTGATAAAAGCCTCAATATAATCATCCGCATCAATGGCGTTCGTTATATCAAAGCCTGTCTCCTCATAGACCTACAGCAATAAATATTAAACGTTAAGTACATTTTGCAATTTAAAGTGATGATATTAGATAAAAAGTTTATTTTCTTTTGTTTTGTTACTTGCCTCCCTGGTGGCACAGTGTGCGGGATCCTCGTTTTCATTAATTTTACCCTTGGGAAAGCCCCAGGAGTTTCGAGCAAAAAATGATTGCACCAGCAGACAGTGATTGAGATCCTCCGATACGAGTATGGCGCCACATGTCGGCACTGATAGCTTATAATTTTTCCATTCCAACAATATCTGATCCACAGTGCCAAAATGCTTGTTCAAAAAGGGAATGTGCTGCAAACAAAAAATATGTATTAATGTAGAATTAAATGTTGATGATGTTAGGCAATTGTTGCTCACCTGAAAGAGTTGCATGGCGAACTGTTTGATGCCAACGGGTGGCAATCGGCGTTGCTGCTGTTTTTGTTCTGGTGTCGTTTGATCGGAATCGTCGGGAGCGCAAAAGAAGTCCAAGTAGAACCAATGCGCCTGCTCAATTTGAAAGCAAATGCGTATTAAATTATTTAGCTCCATGTCTGGCACATTGATTATGAAACGACTGGCCAGATCGTCGAGTATATCGGACGGAATTTTCGATTTCTCTGGCAATTTGGTGCTGGACGACTTTGTTGTTGTTGCTGCTGATGATGATGCGTTGTCTGTTGCCGATGGATCTTCCGTGGAGGAACAGGAGCTGCCATAGCTATTGGCCGTTAAGGAGTTGCTTGATGTGCTTGAGTTAGTCGATGATATGGATGAGTTGAGGCGTTGCTTTTGTGCGCTACTGTTGTGCGCCTGCTGCAGTTTTTTCTGCTGCGTCTTACACTCAATGGCAATGGGGGCACTACTGATGCCTGTCGATGCGACAGCAATAGTTGCAGCTGCGGCCGATGTTGCTGTTGTTGTGAATACCGCTCCCGTTTTTAGCAATTGATTTAATACATCATTCTCAGTTTCGTTATCAGAGTGTCGTCGTTGTTGTTGCAGTTGTTGTTCCTGTTTAATTGCTGCTGTTGTTTTAGTAACTGCCGACAATTGTGGATACGACGCGCCATTGTTGTTGTTGTTATTGTTGTTGATGTTGAGCACCTTCTGCAACGTCAGCGATGCGAGAAACGCCAAGTTATTGACTTGAAAGAAACACATTAAATCCAAAAAAATTAAAAATCGTATTGCATTGCTTAAGTAATATTCCGATTTCGTAACCTATGCGTACATTAATTTATTGCTTAAAAATGGCGCTGAGAAACACATATGATAACCGATTGCCTAATACTAACTGCTGATAACAATATTTATTCTTGTGAATGTATTGTGTAAAGGTGAGGGAAGGTGTGACTTTTAAAAATAAATTCAGTAATTAACCTTTAAATTAGGTGACTCAAGTTTTTAATATAGTTTTCATTTAGCTCTCTCTATTGAATTAATTTTGTGATTCATTTTAGCTTTTAAGTTGAAGGAGATTAGACATTTTTTGGCTGTTCTTTGAAATAGCTTATCAAGCCATCTAATCTAATAATTATCTAAATTTTGTAGATATATTTGATCAAAATATTTCAAAGTTGCCAAACAGCTGATTTTGCAACGTGATGTGTGTTTCACTACTAAGTTCCCTTAATAAATAAAAACAGACAAATATTTTATTCGCTTTGACAACAAATCACTGGGGCGTTGCCAATTAATCGACAGACCGTTGCCACAAAATTACATATAATTTGTAAATGTGCCAAGTTGCCAACTTGCTATGAAGTTGACACAAATGTCTTGCAAATTACCTTTTGATAACCATGAACTTCATAATTCATCACAGTCTAGTTAAATAATTAAAATAAAAAACTATAAGCGACCTTCAAATGATCAACAAATAGCCACTTGCAAAAATGCTGAATAATCATTATTGCTATGTATGTGTATTTGTATATTCACATAATGATCACACAGCTGGGCCATTGATCTACAAATTGCGCAACAACAACTACAACTCGTCACACAATTGCCAACACTATTCGTATTTTGGCCTCTAAAAGCGTGTCGCACAAGGAGAGAAGGGTGGGGGGTCTTAGCTCAGTTCAGCGACCTGCCTTCAAGTGTTGCAAACGACTGCAACTGCGCGCGTGGAAAACTACTGAGATGGAGAGATAAAAATACTCATAATAGTAATAGTGTGCAATGGAGAGATAGATAGAAATGCAATTGCGTCTACTATTTTTATTGCAACATTTAATGCATTTATTAATATTATTGGTTTGTTTGCTAATTTACCGTTATCATTTTGAGTGTTGTTCAATGGTTTGCCTGCTGCTGCTGTTGTCGTTGATGTCAAAACTGCTGCTGCTGCTACAGCAGAGCGCCTCTGTTGCTGCTTGTGCTGAGACGACGGCTTAGATGCGGTGGTGGCAGCGGCGGCAGTTGCAACGACGGCGGCGGTATTGAATATTGGGGCAATTTCCATAATATTTTGTATTAGTTTTTATTTATTTTTATGTAATACACTTTGTTTCGTTCTGTTTTTATTTTTGATTTTTACAGTTGTGTTTTTGTTTTGTCATTCACGCTAATTTCATGCTCAGTCTTCTTCTTCCTCTTCCCGAATTTTTTGTCACGTATCTTTGCAATATCGTGGATCGAGTTTTTTCTGATTCTGCTGCTGTTGTAGTTGTGAATATGGCTGCCAGTCGTCGAAAATCGTTGTTGTTGTTGGTGTTGTTAGCTGCTGCTTCTGTCGCACAAATTTCAATTTCCAATGCAATTGGTGTAGTTGATAGTTTCGATTGCTGTTGTTATTTGCAGTTCTTGCTGCTGTAGTTGTTGTTGCTGTTGTTGTGTTGCAATCAACATTATCTGCATTTGTTTTTGTGTTGCTTTCGTTTGTGTTGTAAGCCATCCACAATTAATTGTGTCGCTAAACAGAAACCGAAACAGAAACAAAAAGTCTCCGCTACTCTCCACTCGACATACGCACACAACCAAACTTGTTTTTCTTCACGTACTTTCTAAAAAAAAAAATGAGGCTGCCTGTGTGTGTATGTGTGTATGTATGTAGTTTTTGCGTCACTCTTATTTGCTGCTTTAGAATGGTTTACTCGCTGATAGTTATATGCATGCGTTATTTATAATTATTTATTAATACGTTGCACTTATATTTATGAAATATTTTGCACTATTTAATAGCTTTTTAAGTTTTGGAAAATGCTTCCTCGTCGCACATATACATATGAAAGTCGCAATTATAAGACCACCTCTGAGCATCAAGAAAATAACATTAAATACCAAATGCCAGCAGCATGCGGTCACACTGCTTGGCCCAGAGGTGATTTATATCGAAAGTTTATTTCAATATATATTTTAAATGTAATATATAATGCCTTAAATGCTCTTAAGAAATGGTAAGTCAATAAATAATCTTAGTATTATTTTAATTTATTGACAAAAATCCCGATTAATTATATCGATATCTCGGTTATACCGTTTCTGATAGGTTGAAATCTGCTTATTCTATCGATAGAATGAACGATACTGCAATACTCGAAAAAGGCCAGCCTCTATCTGTCTCAGCGAGAAGCTTCTGATGAAAATATTGTGAAAATTCGTGTTTGTTGTGCGAAAGAAAAATGTGCAATCGCATTATTAAATAATGCTAGATGTGTTTTTGCAATGCCCAGCACTGGCAGCAATTAGTTACCTGTCAAGCACATTGTATTGAAACGTCAAAAACTCTGTGCTTTTTGATTGTTCGATTTTTCCCCAAACCACAAAAGTCTGGGCAAGTGCAAAAACGAGTGTTTTGCGAATGCATCTGCAAATTGAAAACGCGCACCACCAATAATTCAGCACAAATGTCGCATTAAGCAAGCACCAAAATTGCATTTTCGAACATTTCCGCCTGCACCTGGTTTCCGTGGACGTGCTTTGGATCCGTGGATAACAGAGACGCAAAGGTATTGAGAGGCTACAAACTATTACAAATAGAGATGAGCGCGTGACTAGTTTTGCTCACGCCCACAATTAAATATCCATTTATGTTAAAATCAAAACACGAATATTATGTGTATGCAATATGTAAACTAGTAAATGAACTTAACTTAATTTAAGATTCCTTTCCTAAGTTTGCTTTCGTTATAAATGGTACGCAGAGCACATCTCTAATAGTCTGTTGAATGTATATTTTTTTGAGTGGGCAAACATAGACTGATAATTGAGTTATTTTTATTAACTCTTCCTCCAACTGATTTAACTTCATTTTCGAATTATTTGTTTTTGCCAATATAGATAGACGCCGTGTGGGGTTGGGCTTCCGCCCCGCTGCGCTTAGCGGCGAACAGAATGGGCGATCCTTTACTGCCGGGCTCCACCGGCCTGGGCAGTGGGTCTGCCACCGCCGCCACTGGTGGCTCGGTCACAGCCGGCAGTGGCCTGGGCAGCGGTGGCACCGGTGGCGTCGAACGTCCGCCGTCACCGGCCCGTCTCACCCACACCTCGGAGAAGCATCCGAAGGTTACGCTCACCGAGCTCAACATGCTGCGGCGCCATCGCGAGCTCTGCGACGTCGTCCTCAACGTTGGTGGTCGCAAAATCTTTGCGCATCGCGTCATTTTGAGCGCGTGCAGCTCGTATTTCTGTGCCATGTTCACCGGCGAGCTGGAGGAGTCTCGCCAAACCGAGGTTACCATACGCGACATTGATGAGAATGCGATGGAGCTGCTAATTGATTTCTGCTACACTGCTCACATCATTGTGGAGGAGTCGAATGTGCAAACACTGCTGCCAGCCGCCTGTCTGCTGCAGCTGGTCGAAATTCAGGATATATGCTGTGAGTTCCTCAAGCGTCAGCTCGATCCGACCAATTGCCTGGGCATACGTGCCTTCGCCGATACGCACTCCTGCCGCGAACTCTTGCGCATCGCCGACAAGTTTACCCAGCACAATTTCCAGGAGGTCATGGAGAGCGAGGAGTTTCTGTTGCTGCCCGTCGGCCAGCTGGTGGACATCATTTGCAGCGACGAGCTCAACGTTCGCAGCGAGGAGCAGGTCTTCAATGCGGTCATGTCCTGGCTAAAGTACAACGTCGCCGATCGGCGACAGCATTTGGCTCAGGTAAATTTTACATACTCCATTTGCATCTAATCCACTTCTGATCATTTCCAATTGCCAATTGTTGCACAGGTTTTGCAGCATGTGCGTTTGCCGCTACTCTCACCCAAGTTCCTGGTCGGTACTGTGGGCTCTGATCTCCTGGTTCGTTCGGACGAGGCCTGTCGCGATCTGGTCGACGAGGCCAAAAATTATCTACTGCTTCCGCAGGAGCGTCCATTGATGCAGGGTCCACGCACCCGTCCGCGCAAACCCACTCGTCGTGGCGAGGTGCTGTTCGCTGTGGGCGGCTGGTGCTCGGGCGATGCAATTGCGTCCGTCGAACGTTTCGATCCACAGACCAACGACTGGAAAATGGTCGCACCAATGAGCAAGCGACGCTGCGGCGTTGGCGTTGCCGTACTCAATGATCTGCTCTATGCTGTCGGTGGCCACGATGGCCAGAGCTATTTGAATAGCATTGAGCGCTATGATCCGCAGACGAATCAATGGTCCTGCGATGTTGCCCCAACCACCTCGTGCCGCACAAGTGTCGGCGTCGCCGTGCTGGATGGCTTTCTCTATGCGGTGGGCGGCCAAGATGGTGTACAGTGCTTGAATCATGTCGAACGCTACGATCCCAAGGAGAACAAATGGTCCAAGGTGGCGCCGATGACTACCCGCCGTCTCGGCGTTGCTGTTGCCGTCCTTAGCGGCCATCTCTATGCCATTGGCGGCTCCGATGGCCAATGCCCGCTCAATACTGTCGAACGCTACGATCCTCGGTGAGTTGGACTAAAAATTAAATGAATGAATAAAATTAATAAAATAATTGAACTCTTGCTTAATGCGAAATGCAGACAAAACAAATGGGTGGCCGTCAATCCAATGTCCACGCGTCGCAAGCATCTCGGCTGTGCCGTATTTAATAATTATATTTATGCCGTTGGCGGTCGCGATGATTGCATGGAACTGTCCTCGGCTGAGCGTTACAATCCCCTCACCAACACCTGGAGCCCAATTGTGGCTATGACCTCGCGGCGCAGCGGCGTAAGAGACATCTCTAAAAATTATTCTACCAATGTATATTTATTTATATTTGTTTTTGTTCTCTTCTCGTTTGGTAGGTCGGCCTGGCCGTGGTCAATGGACAACTGTATGCTGTGGGCGGGTTTGATGGATCCGCATATTTGAAGACCATTGAGGTGTACGATCCGGAGACGAATCAATGGCGCTTGTGCGGCTGCATGAACTATCGCCGACTGGGCGGCGGCGTTGGCGTTATGCGTGCACCCCAGACTGAGAATTATATGTGGTGCGATAACAGTTTTAGACAGCATAACCTATGAAACGAACCACTCATAAACCACATAATGACATCTTTTCTGTATTCATCTTGTACTTTTAACACTAAAAAAAAAAACACTCACACAAACACACATCTATGCTAACACACAGGATACGCAAGGATTCTGTCGTCTGATGGGAGCCGAAGCCGACGACGTCAGCGCAAACGTTGCCGCCGCCGCATTTCTACTGAATAATAACAACAGGAACAACAAAAACAAAAATCATACAGAATGACAGAAAACTGCAACAAATCGAAGCCAAATTTTTCCAGCGTTTTAAGGTTGATGAACATTATAAACGTAAATTGTATAATTAATTGTTAATTGTTTCTCATTTGGTAGCACGTTAAATCAAAACAAATATGCATAGTGTTAGACACACATACACATCTACACAATTATACATAAACATAATTATATATATATAAATATGGATAAACATATATGCATATGCTTATTATGAACGTTCAACTAACCAATCCTAAATGTTATTTGTAAAACACAGAAACACAGTTGGTTCAAATTTCATGGAAATTTCTAACATGCCTTTTCCCCAAAAATTACTCTTAAATTGATGTGAAATTCTCGATACACAAAAAAAAAAAAGCATTAAGAATCAAATATATATAAATTAATTAAATACTATAAATTAAATGATCGTGCTAATTGTATAATGCTTAAATCAACTATTAACCGATCGCGTACATAATAATAGCGTCTCTAGGACCTATACAACGGATAAACGAATTTGTAAATGATTTATGCATGCTATATGCGTAAGGAATAATATGAAAAGTAAATCTTACCAATACTATTTATTAAAGTTCTAAATAAGGGCCAGCAACAGCTTCCTATCAAGCTTAAAAAAGGATGACACATACAATGAAAATTAGCTCTAAAATAGTACATAAACATTTCAATAGAACAATTAATGAGTAAATACATATTTCTAACTGATAAGCTTAACAAAAAACTGTCAAAAATTAATTCGATTTTTGAAGTTGTGGCAGCTGCGAATGCCGAGGATGAAAATGTTGATAAGAAACTAATTCGAAATAACAGAGAAAAACGCTACTATATTTTTAAAGTGGTCACCCATGCATTTTATTTATAATATATAATTTGTTTCGTTGTTGCCTTTTAAAATCATTTACACATACACATTTATTCACCAATTTATACATCAATATTTATTAATTATTTTTTTCTCATTGCTCACTTTATTATTATTAGGTTATATGTATACATATGTTTATTATTTGAAATGTTGTTAACTTGGCGAACGAATTGAATGTTTGCTTCCAAATAAAATTTAAGAATAGCATTTAACAGAAAAAAAAGAACACTAATTTATATATTAGAAATAAGGACACAACACTCACACAAAAAATTAACAATAAAATAAAAATAAATAGATGCACACAAAAAAGAATCATGGTAACGTACTAAATATAAGATTATACAAAACAGTACAATAAATATATCAAAACTGCATGACTAAAATTTTGTTTAATTCTTATTGTCTTACTGTCGGTTTTTAGAAAATTATATTTATAACCATTTAACTTTTCGTTTACCACGCGCATATCAAGTTCTTTTTATTTTGACGATAACTCTATATTTTTCGAGAATATCGATATCAATCGATTCTCGATAGGCAAACAGACGTATTTTTAAGGAATAGCAGTCGCACTTGATGAAAAATACTCATTGGTGTTTTATAGAGATCGGATAAGAAACACTTCAGTTATAGTCCAAAACATATTATAATATTAAACTCATTGCTATAAAAAAGGAAGCACTTACTGCATACATAAATATGTGTGTGAAAAGGGGACAGCATCATAATCGAAGTGAGTAATCAATTTAATATATATGCAATATTCCTATTTGATTTAAAATGCATGTTTCGATATAAATAGCGGAAATGATATCGATTGCAGTCTTCATGTTTCGATAAATGGATTATGATCATCCATGGCAACAATAAATATCGATATTGAGCATCTGCACAGTTATAAAATGTAAGAAACGTTTTTTGCATTGGTCTGTTTTGCTGAGATGGATAAGATATGCCGCTTTTGCATGAGCGGCACCGAAACGCTTGTCGACATATTCGACGATCGAGAGGAGTCCGCAGAGGAGCCAAGCTTGGCGGAAATGCTGAACGAGTGCATCACAAGCAAAGTGGAGTGCGAAGATAAACTGCCCAAGAAGATATGCTTGCCATGTCGCTCGGATGCGCGCACAGCGTTCAATTTCAAGTGCAGATGCGAGGACAGCTATCAGTTGCTCACTTTTCAGGTGGATGTAGATTTGGAATCGTTTTTTGATAGGCTCGAGGGTGAAGAATGTGAACTGCCAAAGAGAGTATTAGGCACCAATTGCATCAAAATCGATCCCGATGCGAGTCCTAAGCCGGACAGCTGCATTAACGAAGAGATAAGAGTGTCGAAGACGCTTACTGAGGATCAAGAGGCAGATCAGTCACCGCATAATGAGATCAATAATTCGATATCAAAACGATACCCAACTCGGCATTCCAAACGGAAGAGCTACACAGAGGCCGTCCCAAAATCGCAGACGGACAGGTGCAACAATTCGGAAGCAAATGAATTGCAGGAAAAAACAAAACATGGAGAGGGGAAACCAAGTAAGCCAAGCAAAAAGAGAGACTCCAAAGAATGTCGACATGAGTGTCCGGAATGCCACAAGTCCTTTGGACGGCTTTCGCATTTGTATAGACATCAGCGCACACACACCGGAGAGCGTCCGTTCAAGTGTCCGCACTGTCCGAAGGCGTTTGCCCGTATTGACGGCATGAAGAATCACTTAAACAGCAATTTTGGCCCCCATTGCCCGTATTAAAGTTCACACATTCACACACACTCAAGCACAAATAAACGTCCATTCAAGTGTCCACAATGTACCTTGGAATTCGCTCGGAGCAACCAGCTGAAATTACACATACATACGTCGACACACCGAAGATAATAAAATAAAAGTTAGGAAAGAGTCGAATTTGAATACCTAAATTACATTTTATAAATGACGTCTGTAAACCGTAATATTAAATCAATAGTTGGTTATTTAGTGGTATTCATTACTCCTTTCGTATTATGTATTATTTTTTTATCTCAGCACTTAAAAAATACGTATGGAACTTGAAACTTGCTTTCGAATATATTTAAGTTTATTGTAAATCTCTAAATACGTGCATTTATAATTATTAATTGACAATTATTTAAGCTTACTGAAATGAAAAAAAAAATTTTCGTCAACTGGTTTATTGATCTAATATTGTTTTGTAAGCATTTCAAAAACAATTACATATTGAAATGAAATAATGGAAATGTTTTTCGAATACAGTATTTTAATAATTACATCCAAAAAGTATATTTAATTTACAATAATTTTAGTTTATTAAGAACGAAAATTAAAAAACTCAATTGGTAGTTGGAATCATATCATTAATGAACCCAGAATATATTTTCATTTCAAAAATTATAAAATTCTATATCATATATAACACTTGATTGTTTAAAATTAATTAATTATTATGCGTTCTTTTTGCCTTTTTTGGATTTGCTTTTTGCTGGCACTTTGCTCTTGATGTGCTCTTTAATCTTGGCCAGTTTTTTGATTTTGCGCAAGGGAACTGAATCGGAACTCTTTGCTGAATTATTATCCTGTTTCATGTTTTTCTTTGTCTGTTTTTTGAGTACCTTTTCGGTGTTCTCAACTTTTTGCAATTGGACAAAGTTTTTGGGCTTTTCCGGTCGTATTTTGGTCGATATATCTTCGCGTTCCAGCGGCTTCTTGGCGCGCACTTTCGCCTCCGATTTGCGTACCTTCTTCATTTGCAGCATGTACTCCGGCACCTTGCCGCCAGAGTTCCTAATTATCTGGGCAATGCTACGAAATGGGAAATGTGTTAAGCGAGCTTTTAAATTGTATGATCCAAGCTTACCTTCTCAAATTAGCCGTGTCGTCCTGTGTAAAGAAGGTAACGGCGCGTCCCGGACGACCAGCGCGACCTGTGCGACCAATGCGATGTATGTAGGAGATGGTCGTAGGAGGAAAATCATAGTTGATGACCAGATTGACGCCCTTGAAGTCAATGCCGCGTCCCATCAGCTCTGTACAGATGAGCACCCAAATGTGCCCTTCACGAAAGGCGCGCACGCAATTGTCGCGCTGATGTTGCGTACGCTCAGCATGGATGACATCCACGTTGATGCCATCGTAAAGCAACTCGTCGAACAGCTGCCTGGCACGCTCCTTGCTCTGCACAAAGACCAGCACTGGCGGCTGGAGACCATTGCGCACCATCTCACGCACCGCCAGTAGTTTACCGCTCTCGGAGCCCACAAAGAGCAGCTCCTGTTGCACTGTATCCGTGGCACTGTTTTGCACTCCGATCGTAATGCGCACCAGATTCTTGAGATGACGTAACGCCCATTTGGCCACAGGCACCGTGTACGTTGCACTGAAGAACGCGATACGTTTCTGGGCGTGCGTACAGGCCGCATAAATGTCGTCCAGCTGCTCCTTAAAGTTGTTTTGGCCCTCTTCCATGAGGCGATCAGCCTCGTCCAGCACAAACCACTCGATACCCTTCAAGTCCAGCAGCGGTGGCTGCTGCTGCAACATGAATCGCACTCGGTTCGGCGTCGATATCAGTATATCATACTTTTGCTTGCACTCGGGACCATGCTGTTGTCGCGCCTCGCTCACCTTGCTGATGAAGTGCGTCCGCAAGCCAGTCGATCGGGTCAGTTCGGCGCATTCGCGAAATATTTGCTGGGCGAGTTCTCGCGTGGGCGCCAACACTAGTGCACGCAATCCCGTCGTCTTGTGGCTGCGCAGACCGTTAATGATGGGTGTGAGAAAGGCCAACGTCTTACCAGACCCTGTCGGCGCACAGGCCATCAGTGCTCTGTTAGCCAGAAGGACTGGCAACGCCTGCATTTGTATAGCTGTGGGCTGGGTGAAGCCATACGACAATAGATTCTCTTGCAGACGTGGCAGTAGATTGTAGTGCGACGAGCTCAGTTCGTCAAAGCTGTTTATGGGCGCTGGCACATCCTTCCCCAGCACTGTTATGCTATTCTCCTTGCGCAGTGCACTGATTTGTTCCGCCCGCTGCAGTTCCTCCAATTGTTCCGGCGACAATTGCTTCTTGGCCTTTTTACGCCTGGGCTCATTTGATGCAGCGCTGGAGCTGTCAGCAAGTAACCGAAACTCGGCAGTTGCTGTGCATTCCTCTGTTGGCTTCTCCTCCTTAACTGGCTTACAAACTGGTTGCTTCTTCTCCTTTGAGATTTGTTGAGTGCTTTGTTTGAATGGTGGAGCCTGCTGAGTAAGCACTAAAGTTAATGTCTGCTCTTATTATATTGGCTTCTACATACCGTACGCTTTTTGGTGAAACGCACTCCAGCTGTTAATTGTTTAAATATGTCGTGCGTATCCATTATTTTGTGCCAAATAATTCAAGTAACTTAAAACGAATTTGACGCACGTGCATTTGTTTTGTTATTGCCGCAGTGTTGCCAGATGTTCGTCAGATGGCCGGCAAAAAAAACTATCGCACCAAACAACTGTTATCGATAGTACGGTATTTTCGAATATGAGTCCAATTTATTTTTCATTCTGTTTAACAATGTTAACGGCAGAATTCATGCTTTTACTTATTAATCAATTTTATTTAAAGTTTACACATACATAACTATACTATTCCCCTTCATCAGTTTTGACCAATGCATCGAGAAGTTCCATACGTCGACGAAGTCCTTTGATATCCTTCTCGCTGCCTCGACGCACTGGCAGCTCTCCGCCCCAGTTGAATTTGCCTTGGCTACTCACATCCGTTCCTAGGTAATTGTCAAGGAAATCCACGCACAGATTGTGCAATGCACAAATGCTCTCCACAACAAGCCGCACCTCGTTCAAATCTCGCGCCTCCAGCGCATATAAAGTGTGAAAGCGACGCGCTAAAGTGTCATTAACGTTGTCGGCCAGTTGGAATGCCGGCTCTAGCAGGCCATTGAAGACGATGTCCTTGCGAAAGCACTCGGCCTCAATGGGTCGCACCAGGTAAGATTTCAGGGGAAAACTGTTGCTGCCAATCAAATAGCTGCCTGCTGGCATAGTGCGCGGATTCAGCGCCAATGTTTGTCCAATGGGCGACTCCTCGAAGCTGTACTCATGCTCCAGCTCCACATAGCAGTCGATGATCTTACGCTCCGCATTGCAAATTAGCTGCAGTACAACGGCTACCTCGGCATGCTCACATTCTAGGAAGATGTCCAGGCGCTTCAGGGATATGATGCCGAACAGTTCGTGGAAGCAACTCAGCTGAGGTACACTCTGAAAACCTTGCAATGTGCTCTGCTGTGCCTCCAATGAGTTTGGCCACTTGATGAAGCTCTCGTAGTTGTCGGAGATAATGTGCCAGAAACTGCGCACCACTTGCTGACACAGAGACCAGGGAAACTGAAACTTGCGCGCAATCTCCTCGAAATGCTCGTCCGTTGCCAGTTTCCACAAGGCCAGCGAGAAAGTTGTCTGTGGCGCTGGTGAGCCGGGCACAGCATTCCGCAGCAGCATCTCCTCCAGCGACTGCTGAATTTTCTGCAAGGCAATTGGAATTAAGGCAAGCTTCTTTTTTTGGAGAAGCATACTTACCAGATAGGTTAGTTTACGCATATGTAAATAGGATTCGAACTGTGCATCCACATAGCGATGCAACAAATTCAGTTCGGAGTATTTCCATTCTAATTTCGCCATTTTGCTAGGTGCTCTTCCCTCAATTGCAGGCTCTAAGATTTTTGACCGCTTCAGTTTTCCCTTGGTCGGTACTCGTTTTTGCTGCATAAGCGCAAAGATTTCCGCTTCATCATCACTGGCTTCGAGCAGCGGATAACTGGTGGAAAAGAAGTTGGCGTTGCTGCTGCGATTGGAAGGCTCATCGATTAGCAGATCCTTTGTAATAATTGTGGCTATATTTGCCAAGACTGCTCGCTCTTCCATGTTGGTAACTTTTAATGTCTGTCTTTCTGGCACCCCCAACGAAAGGGGCTGCGAATTTGTTTCCTTTTCCACCCTTATTATTATCATAATCCAACAGCTGTGCGTATTGCGCGCCAAAGTTTGCGTATTTAAATTTCATTGCAAGTCACACTAAATGAATAGCATTAAAATATTATAAAAATACATAATTCCAATAATAACAATTATAATAACACAAAATCCAAATATTCTATTTAAAATCAAAGAACTGCAACGTTTCCATTATATTCGATAGTTAAACTCTCCAAGCTGGCAGTCGTTATCGAATCTCAGTAAAGTTCCCATTTATTCGTCTACTGTATTTATGTACGTTAAAAAATTAAAATTACAACAACAACATTTGCGATAATATACAATTGAATTGATAGATCCTCAATGCTGTCATCGATTTATTATCGAAATAAACGGCCAAGCCGCAAGTGAAGCTCAACTAAATGAAAAGCGCTTCAAGGTAGAAGCAGTCAAGGAGAAAACAGCTGATCTAGCAACGTTTCTCGTCACGGCTGCTGCGCAAATGCAACTTTGGCCACAACTTGCATCGTTTTTCGTCGGAGGCAGCTTTGTTTGACTATCGGCGTCACAGGGAATTCCATTTAAATTGCACTCCAGAGGCACTGCAAACATTTATTTGATTAAATAATAATGTATTTATTTAAATAGGCGTTACTTACCTGCACCAGACGCCTTAACACCAAAGTTATCCCATGTGCATTCGTGAAAGCTGGGATCAGCATCCCATTCGCTCGGGCGATTTCCTGGTGCCATAGCTCCAGCACGCAGCTGCTGAACACGCTGCCTCATGGATACTAGAATCTCTGAGTGCTGCTTTGAATACGCTAGATTATTTTGCTCGCATGGATCGGTGCTGAGATCGTACAGACACTCCTCCAATAGGGCATTGCAACCACGTTGCATGTCAGAGCAGATGACACCTGCAGAACGGCTAAGTGTATTGATGCGATCCTGTGTAAGCTGCTGTATATCGAAGGGTGTGAGCTCCTTGGAGACAGTTGAATTACGCACCTCCATCACGTAATTGGCGGCACAAGGATCCAGGTCGTCCAGCTTGCGATAGGTGAGCAAATGATCGTACTGGCCCTCCGAGGTGGTGCCATTCACATATTTATACTGATCCTGAAGCAGTGATTGCACTCTATCAACTTCATCCAACTGGTGAAGAATCTCACGAGATATTTGGGGTGCATCTTCTGGACCGGACAACTGCGGCCACAAGTCAATGCCATCAAGCTGCAGGGAAGAGTCCAGTTGAATGCCGGCAGCATGCGCTAGAGTGGGCAGGAAATCACCAACATAGATGGGCTGCGTAAACAGATTGCCACGCGCCTGCAGCAATGGACTCCAAATGGCGCCGGCAACACGCAGTCCACCTTCCCATGGTGAATTCTTTTGACCTTTGAGTGGCCAATTCGAGCCCGTGTTAGCAAAAGTTCCCATAGATGGGGCTCCATTGTCCGAGTAGAACATCACAATGCTATTCTCCAGCTGATCTGTGCGTGCCAGTGCGGATATAACGCGGCCCACGCTCTCATCCAGTTTGGAAACCATTGCTATAAAAATAACATTGTTTTAATAAACAATTTAGAATACTTTATTGTGGTGAACTTCAGATAAATATATTAGGTTATCTACTATTCATATGACCGACTACTATAAAATAATCTAAATATATATTGAAACAAATATATAAATGATTATAATGATATTTATAAAATATAGTCGAACTTCCCTCGGTTAACGTTCCTTAATAACAAAGATGTACTTCTTTCTTGATTCCACAATTCAAAAATGTATCTAAAATTACTTTTAACTATATGAGAACATACAAATCAAAAATTAGTATCAGTAGCTTCTCAAGTTGTTGGAAATTAGTTTGTATTAAAATATATTGGGAAAAAGAGAATTTGAACAGAAAACAACTTCAGATTTATATACTCTTGAAGATCTACCAAATTCAGAGATTTTTGCTTTTGCCTTTTATGTGCAATAATTTGCGATTTTAAAAGAGTACAGCTAATCAGAAGTTTTTATTTTATTTTTTATTGTATTCACCTGCATATATTCTCCGATTTGGATCCTTGATGTGGGTAAATTTGCGCAGCTCCTCCTCTGGTGCCTGCATCGGTTCAATTTCATTGCCTGTGTGGGGCGCCAAGTGGCTGAGTATTAGGAATAGGGGCTGCTCCTTGGCCGCCTGCTCTCGTATTATACGCTCCGCTTCGTTGGTCAACAAATCCGTGACGTATACGCCTCGATCTGCGCACTCCACCTGCATGTTCCGCCTAAAGTCGTAGCCCATAGAAAAATTTTCTGATGGCATTTGGGAGCGACGCTGATAGTAGTCAATGTAACCGCCCCAATAGCCATAATGATAGTCAAATCCCCGATATGTGGGTGTATATTCCGGCCGGACGAATCCCAAATGCCATTTTCCAACCAGATTGGTTGAATAGCCCGCATCCCGAAAGATCTCCGGCATTAGTGTAGCATTCAACGCCAGACCCCAGGGCTCCTCGTTAAGAATCACACTATGCTGTGTGCCTTTGCGACATATCTCTTAAAATAATAGTAATAAAAATTACAGATAAGTTTACCTGTATGTATAGGATATTTGCCGCTTAAGAGTGCTCCACGGGATGGGGTACACATCGACGGTGCATAGAGGCGATCCAGGAGGCGTCCATGGTAGGCCAGTGCATCAATGTTGGGCGTAAGAAATTCGCGTGCTCCTCGAATGCTAATGTCATCGAAACCCTTACAGATGATAAGATTTATGATTGTTTTCGATTTTTTATTACGAAATGGTTTTGACAACCTGATTGAAAACCTGATTGCGGTTAGTTGACTCACCATATCATCAGCCATTACAATAATTATATTGGGCAATTTGCTGGCAGTTCTAGTCTCATTTTTCTCGCTCGCCTTAACCCGGCTGAGATTGAGCAAAAGTAAAAGGACTGATAAGATGACGACGTGCATTTTCGTACTTATGTATATCGAACCACTCCAGACGGCAGCTAAAAAGCGACTGAGACTGTGCATTTGCACAAAAAATAAAAGTTATCTTAGGCACGTCGAGCATAACACCTGAGTCAACAGGCCGACTTCTTAACTGCACTATAAATTTAAACTAATTGTTAATCCCATAAAAGTTAAATCATATTGTGATAAAAAAAAGTTTTCATCCAGATAATCATCATTCCGCCTATTTTTCCATTTATATAGTGATTGGATCCAGTCGACAACAAAGTAGTGATATTTACTTTATTGGGTAGGAGCGTCTCCTTGAATACGTAACAGCTTCACAACAAAATGATACCCCTGGAAGGGTATACAAATCTGAACAGCCCGAACGCTCTACATCAATTAGCACACAATACTAAAGTTTAGCAACTGTCGCAGCTATGTTTAAGCACATATGGTCGAATGTGGGATACAATAACAATAATTGCAACAAAACAGGTATCCAATAATTAATTAAAATTGAATGAACTGCCACGCAGCCAAAAACTGCTTCCACATATTCGATAATTAAACTCTCCAAGGTGGAAGTTGTTATCGAAATTAACGGCTATCTAATCGCATTTTGAATGTATTTGAATGTATTTCATATTTATTATTATACTGCATTTATATACATATGTATGATGAAAAGTTGCAACTGATTGCAAAATATAGAATTAAAATATCTTCATCATAGCCAGCGAATTCTTATCGAAATAAACGTAAAAGCTTCAGGTGAAGTTTAAGAAAATGAAAAGCGCTTCAAAGTGGAAGCTGCTAGAGAGAAAACAGCTGATTTGGCCACTTTGTTCCTCATGGCGGCGGTGTAAATGCAACTTTGGCCACAGCTTGCAGCGCTTCTTGTCGGAGGCGCTATTTAGCTATCGGCGCCACAAGGAGTTCCATGGAAATCGCACTCCAGTTGCACTGCAAACATTTATTTCAAATGTAGAATTCATTATTAATATTAAATTATTTAAACAGGTTTCACTTACCTGCACCAGGTGCCTTAACACCAAAGTTATCCCATGTGCACTCGTAAAAGCTGGGATCGGCATCCCTTTTGCTTGGGCGATTTCCTGGCGCCACTGCTCCAGCACGCAGCTGTTGAACACGCTGCCTCATGGATATCAGGATCTCTGAGTGCTGCTTCGAATAAGCTAGATTATTTTGCTCGCATGGATCGGTGCTGAGATCGTACAGACACTCCTCCAATAGGGCATTGCAACCACGTTGCATGTCAGAGCAGGTGACAGCTGCAGAACGGCTAAGTGTATTGATGCGGGCTTGTGTAATCCGATGAATATCGAAGCGTGCAAGCGCTTTGGAGGCGGGAGAGTTACGCACTTCCACCACATAGCGGGAAGCACGCGGATCCAGGTCGTCCAGCTCACGGTAAGTGAGCAATTGATCAAATTGGCCCGACAAGGTTGTGCCGTTCACATACTTATACCGGCCTTGGAGCAACGATTGCACTCTCCACACATCATCCAACTGGTGAAGAATCTCTCGAGATACTAGGGGTGCATCTTTTGGTCCCGACAACTGCGGCCACAAGTCAATGCCATCGAGCTGCAGGGAGGAGTCCAGCTCAATGCCGGCAGCATGCGCTAGAGTGGGCAGGAAATCACCAACATAGATGGGCTGCGTAAACAGATTGCCACGCGCCTGCAGCAATGGACTCCAAATGGCGCCAGCAACACGCAGTCCACCTTCCCAAGGCGAATTCTTTTGACCCTTGAGTGGCCAATTGGAACCCGTGTTGGAAAACATGCCAACAGATGGGGCTCCATTGTCCGCGTAGAAGATCACAATGCTATTCTCCAGCTGATCTGTGCGTGCCAGTGCGGATATAACGCGGCCCACGCTCTCATCCAGTTTGGAAACCATGGCTATAAAATTAAGTTCGGTTCGTAGGTACAAACAAGTTTTTAATTGGGGTGAATGACCGCCTAGTAGATAAGATTAGCTACTATATTTGTGACTGACTAGTAGGTACTCTGTATTAAAATAAACATAACATACATTCGAGCAAAGACACAATGTTTATAAATAAAAAGATTGCTTGTAAAAATTAACCTTTTTCGTTTTGCATAACTTAAAATCTGCATTATACGGTTTTTATCTTTATATAATTAAGCACATATGCATTAAAAATAATTATCTGTATCCCCTATTTTAACAGAGTCAAATTGTTTGACAAATTGTCAAAGTCAATTTGCTTCTGCCTGGGATATCCAAGAATCTAAATTACAGATTTAGGTCGTTTGTAAATCATCTGTGAATCAGTTCTCATCCGACGACGCTGATTGAGCTGATGAATGTGTATTTGTACTTAATGGGGTCAGAGATGCTTGATTTTATTTTTACAGCCAACTCAAAGTAATGCTTAATAAAAAAAATACCTACTAAAAATCGATTAGATCTCACCTGCATATAATCTCCGATTTGGATCCTTGATGTGGGTAAATTTGCGCAGCTCCTCCTCTGGGGCCTCCAATGGCTTATTAGTATTGCCTGTGTGGGGCGCCAAATGGCTGAGTACTAGGAATAGGGGCTGCTTCTTGGCCGCCTGCTCTCGTATTACACGCTCCGCTTCGTTGGTTAACAAATCAGTGACGTATACGTCTCGATCTGCGCACTCCACCTGCATGTTCCGCCTAAAGTCGTAGCCCATGGAATAATTGCCAAATGGTATTTGGGAGCGACGCTGATAGTAGTCGATGTAGGCACCCCAATAGCCATAATGATAATCGAATCCACGATATGTGGGTGTATATTCCGGCCGTTCGAATCCCAAATGCCATTTTCCAACTAGATTGGTTGAGTAACCTGCCTCACGGAAAATTTCCGGCATCAGTGTAGTATTCAACGCCAGACCCCAGGGCTCCTCATTTCCGATCACATAATGTTGTGTGCCTGTGTGAAATATATGCTATAATAATAGTAACAATAACTTTAGATATGCTCACCTGTGTGAATGGGATATTTTCCGCTTAAGAGTGCTCCACGGGATGGGGTGCACATGGACGGTGCATAGAGGCGATCCAGGAGTCGTCCATGGTAGGCCAGTGCATCAATGTTGGGCGTAAGAAATTCGCGTGCTCCTCGAATGCTAATGTCATCGAAACCCTTACAGATGATAATATTTATGATTGTTTTCGTTTATTTATTACGAACTGTTGTTGATACACAACTGATTGAGTTCAGTTGACTTACCATATCATCAGCCATTACAATAACTATATTGGGCAATTTGCTGGCAGTTCTAGTCTCATTTTTCTCGCTCGCCTTAACCCAGCTGAGATTGAGCAAAAGTAAAAGTGCTGATAAGATGACGACGTGCATTTTCGTGAATATTGAAATATTTGAATGCCGCTCGAAAACCGCTCCATGCGGCAGCAACAAGACGACTGAGAAGCGCTTTGGAAAAATCTTGTGAGTCTCTCAAACGCTGCTCAGCAAGCGCTGAGCAAACAACACTAAAGTTATGTATAAACTCGACTAAATGGCAAAAGCAACAACCGCTGTTTAAACAAGCAGCCAAAATTGACAAGAGCTCATTGACAGCTCTGTTTAAAAATAAAATCAAATCGTAAATACAATTGAGAATAATGTGTCGACGAATTAATTCATTTTCTTATAAGAATTATATGAATAATTATTATATTATTATTATTGTTAATAATTAAATTAATATTACATTATTTTTATTGTCATTATTATTGTTATTATTTTATTATTATTATATAGTGTATTTAAATATTTATTAACTAATCGATTAACAGATTCTGGTTTCATAAATTTGTGTTTTTTTTTTTAAACGTGAATCTTAGAAAAAGCTTTGCCAAAAAAATGATGAATGATTTAATTTATTTGGTTTTGTTTGACAACTGCGATTGGTGGTAAGGTGGTAAAGTGGTATATGACTAAATAATATGCCATTATATCTACTTGCCCCTTCTCCTGACCACTATCTCTATTACAATTAGTCTTTTTCTGTTTACTTGAGAAATTGCTGTTTGCTATCTGACTTTCTAGACAAACTTTCAAATCGGGCTTAAATTTGTTATCAAATATTATCGTGATTTTATTTTCCTACTTTTTTTTTAACTCATGGAGTCTGCTAAACATAATGATGGCAATCGTGATGAATTAATAATACAGCACCAGCGTAAAATAGAAAAACTGATGAGAGTCAAATAATTTTATGGGTAACCTGTAACCATAATTGATTATTTGATGTACGATTTACATCATGGTACAGGGTATTACATTATATATTGATTAAACATTTATTCGTTGTAGATCAGTCACCTTATTATTCGACACCTTTGGTTAATGAGCAAATGCCATTAACCAGTTTGACGGAGGAATATCAAGATGACGCCTGTTTTACAGCCAAGCTTAAAGATTTAGCTGGAAAATATCAATTTATACGACGGACACGATCTGATGGGAACCGCTGTTTTAGAGCATTTGCTTAAAACTTTTACAACCTTTACAACATGTAACATTGGACGGTTTGCATGGAACCGTAAGTCGAAGCATTTCACTAATAGAATCTTTTCGCTTACTTTTCCAACTAGTTTATGAAAGCTATAAATAGAGTTAGTCCGAGTCTCTCGGAGGAATGGTGAAGGCTAAAGACGAACTGCATAATATCTTCAACGATGAGGGCTATTCCTATTATGTGTTTTTCTATCTGTATTTGGTAACATCGTCTCAACTACAGGAGAATGCCGAATTCTACCAGCACTTTATGGAAGATGCACGTACCGTCGAAGAAGTCGATAAAGTATCCGATCACATACATATCATAGCATTGTGTACAGCTCTGGGCGCAGGTGCGCGTGTTGAATACCTGGACAGGGCACAGTAAAGACGCACGATTACACTGAGGGCGCCGAGCCCATGGTGTATCTTATCTGCAGTCCCGGTCATTCTGATATATTATATCCAAAATCCCCATAACGGGGTTAAAATTGTGTATAAAGATTTCCAACATTGCTTTATATTCTATTATAAACCAAATTACTTATCTCGTTCAAATATAAAAGTATAGTTGCTGCCATAAAAACTGATTATCGTCTTTTTACAACTATTATTAAACTTTGACTCGTAATCTAAAACTAAATAAAAGCAGCATTTGATTTTATGGTCTGATTATGCTGTTATTGAAAATTATTATTATTATGAATCAACATGCCGACTTCTGACCTGCACTATAAAATTAAACTAATTATTAATCCCATAAAAGGTAGTTCATGTTGTGATTAAAAAAGTTTTCATCCAGATACTCATCATTCCGCCTATTTTTCCATTAACAATTTTTTCCATTAACTGCTTCCACATATTCGATAATTAAACTCTCCATGGTGGAAGTTGTTATCGAAATTAACGGTTAACTAATCGCATTTTGAATGTATTTGAATGTTTTTCATATTTATTATTATACTGCATTTATATACATATGTACACTGAGAAGTTGCAAGTGTTTGCAAAAACAAGTAAGATACTGTAGTCGAGTTAACTCGATATACCCTTAACCCAATTGTTAAATTTATTCTAGTTTTCTTGGCATATTTCCCTTTAAGATGATTCGCACTCAAATGCCCACACGTGCATATACGGACATGCGTACACACTTACACACGTACACGAAATAGTAGTTATCGGGGCTCTGCAGAATACACACAAATATATATATGCTTGCGGCTGCTGATAGAAATGAGATCAATATGAGAATATATTTTCGACTATAACTTTGGTGTTTCTTGTCCGATCTTAATGAATTTTGGCAATTGATCAATAATATGCATATGTATGCTATGTATAAATTAGAAGCCTCTGCCTCTTAAATTGTGGAATTTATTGCTATCGGAAATCGAAATGTATCGATAATTCAGAAACTGAGGCAGTTATCGATAAAATAAAGCAAACTTGATCTGCGCCTGGTAAACGAGATCTTCTATTCCAAATTTGAAGACGGACGGACGGACAGACAGACCGACAGACGGACGGACGGACAGACGGACAGGGCTATATCGACTCGGCTGTTGATTCTGATCAAGAATATATATACTTTAAGGGGTCGGAGATGCTTCCTTCTGCCTGTTACATACATTTGCACAAAACCATTATACCCTTTTTACCCATTTTTAATGGGTTAAGGGTATACAAAATATATTGAATTGAATTAAAATATCTTCATCATAGCCAGCGAATTCTTATCGAAATAAACGTAAAAGCTTCAAGTGAAGTTTAAGAAAATGAAAAGCGCTTCAAAGTGAAAGCTGCTAGAGAGAAAACAGCTGATTTGGCCACTTTGTTCCTCATGGCGGCGGTGTAAATGCAACTTTGGCCACAGCTTGCAGAGCTTCTCGTCGGAGGCGTTATTTGGCTATCGGCGCCACAAGGAGTTCCATGGAAATCGCACTCCAGTTGCACTGCAAACATTTATTTCAAATGTAGAATTCATTATTAATATTAAATTATTTAAACAGGTTTCACTTACCTGCACCAGGCGCCTTAACACCAAAGTTATCCCATGTGCACTCGTGAAAGCTGGGATCAGCATACCTTTCGAGTGGGCGATTTCCTGGTGCCATAGCTCCAGCACGCAGCTGCTGAACACGCTGCCTCATGGATACCAGGATCTCTGAGTGCTGTTTCGAATAAGCCAGATTATTTTGCTCGCAAGGATCGGTGCTGACATCGTACAGACACTCCTCCAATAGGGCATTGCAACCACGTTGCATGTCAGAGCAGGTGACAGCTGCAGAACGGCTAAGTGTATTGATGCGGGCTTGTGTAATCCGATGAATATCGAAGCGTGCAAGCGCTCTGGAGGCGGGAGAGTTACGCACTTCCTCCACATAGCGGGAAGCACGCGGATCCAGGTCGTCCAGCTCACGGTAAGTGAGCAATTGATCAAATTGGCCCGACGAGGTTGTGCCGTTCACATACTTATACCGGCCTTGGAGCAACGATTGCACTCTCCACACATCATCCAACTCGTGAAGAATCTCTCGAGATACTAGGGGTGCATCTTTTGGTCCCGACAACTGCGGCCACAAGTCAATGCCATCGAGCTGCAGGGAGGAGTCCAGCTCAATGCCGGCAGCATTCGCTAGAGTGGGCAGGAAATCACCAACATAGATGGGCTGCGTAAACAGATTGCCACGCGCCTGCAGCAATGGACTCCAAATGGCGCCGGCAACACGCAGTCCACCTTCCCAAGGCGAATTCTTTTGACCCTTGAGTGGCCAATTGGAACCCGTGTTGGAAAACAAGCCGGCAGATGGGGCTCCATTGTCCGCGTAGAAGATCACAATGCTATTCTCCAGCTGATCTGTGCGTGCCAGTGCGGATATAACGCGGCCCACGCTCTCATCCAGTTTGGAAACCATGGCTATAAAATTAATTTCGGTTCGTAGGTACAAACAAGTTTTTAATTGGGGTGAATGACCGCCTAGTAGATAAGATTAGCTACTATATTTGTGACTGACTAGTAGGTACCCTGTATTAAAATAAACATAACATACATTCGAGCAAAGACACAATGTTTATAAATAAAAAGATTGCTTGTAAAAATTAACCTTTTTCGTTTTGCATAACTTAAAATCTGCATAATACGGTTTTTATATTTATATAATTAAGCACATATGCATTAAAAATAATTATCTGTATCCCCTATTTTAACAGAGTCAAAGTCAAAGAAAGTCAATTTGCTTCTGTCTGGGATACTCAAGAATCTAAATTACAAATTTAGGTCGTTTGTAAATCATCTGTGAATCAATTCTCATCCTACGACGCTGATTGAGCTGATGAATGTGTATTTGTACTTAATGGGGTCAGAGATGCTTGCTTTTGATTTTATTTTTACAGCCAACTCAAAGTAATGCTTAATAAAAAAAATACCTACTAAAAATCGATTAGATCTCACCTGCATATAATCTCCGGGTTGGACCCTTGATGTGGGTAAATTTGCGCAGCTCCTCCTCTGGGGCCTCCAATGGTTTATTAAGATTGCCTGTGTGGGGCGCCAAATGGCTGAGTACTAGGAATAGGGGCTGCTCCTTGGCCGCCTGCTCTCGTATTACACGCTCCGCTTCGTTGGTTAACAAATCAGTGACGTATACGTCTCGATCTGCGCACTCCACCTGCATGTTCCGCCTAAAGTCGTAGCCCACGGAATAATTATTTAATGGTATTTGGGAGCGACGCTGATAATAGTCAATGTAACCGCCCCAATAGCCATAATGATAGTCAAATCCCCGATATGTGGGTGTATATTCCGGCCGGAAGAATCCCAAATTCCATTTTCCAACTAGATTGGTTGAGTAACCTGCCTCACGGAAAATTTCCGGCATCAGTGTAGTATTCAACGGCAGACCCCAGGGCTCCTCATTTGGGATCACATAATGTTGTGTGCCTGTGTGAAATATATGCTATAATAATAGTAACAATAACTTTAGATATGCTCACCTGTATGAATGGGATATTTGCCGCTTAAGAGTGCTCCACGGGATGGAGTGCACATGGACGGTGCATAGAGGCGATCCAGGAGTCGTCCATGGTAGGCCAGTGCATCAATGTTGGGCGTAAGAAATTCGCGTGCTCCTCGAATGCTAATGTCATCGAAACCCTTACAGATGATAAGATTTATGATTGTTTTCGATTTTTTATTACGAAATGGTTTTGACTGAAAACCTGATTGCGGTTAGTTGACTCACCATATCATCAGCCATTACAATAACTATATTGGGCAATTTGCTGGCAGTTCTAGTCTCATTTTTCTCGCTCGCCTTAACCCAGCTGAGATTGAGCAAAAGTAAAAGTGCTGATAAGATGACGACGTGCATTTTCGTGAATATTGAAATATTTGAATGCCGCTCGAAAACCGCTCCATGCGGCAGCAACAAGACGACTAAGAAGCGCTTTGGAAAAAATCTTGTCAGTCTCTCTTGGTGGTAAAGTGGTAAAGTTACACTATTCTTGTTTATGTAACAAATGATTACACACCTTAAAACATTACAACTTGCATTATATGACTAAATAATATGCCATTATATCCACTTGCCCCTTCTCCTGACCACTATCTCTATTACAACGAGTCTTTATCAGAGTAGGCTGCTAATTTCCCGTTTAGTAATTTTACACATTTTCTGTTTACTTGAGACATTGCTGTTTGCTATCTGACTTTCTAGACAAACTTTCAAATCGCGTTTACAATTTTTATCAAATATTATCGTGATTTTATTTTCCTACTTTTTTTTTAACTCATGGAGTCTGCTAAACATAATGATGGCAATCGTGATGAATTAATAATACAGCACCAGCGTAAAATAGAAAAACTGATGAGAGTCAAATAATTTTATGGGTAACCTGTAACCATAATTGATTATTTGATGTACGATTTACATCATGGTACAGGGTATTACATTATATATTGATTAAACATTTATTCGTTGTAGATCAGTGAATCGTCACCTTATTTTTCGACACCTTTGGTTAATGAGCAAATGCCATTAACCAGTTTGACGGAGGAATATCAAGATGACGCCTGTTTTACAGCCAAGCTTAAAGATTTAGCTGGAAAATATCAATTTATACGACGGACACGATCTGATGGGAACCGCTGTTTTAGAGCATTTGCTTAAAACTTTTACAACCTTTACAACATGTAACATTGGACGGTTTGCATGGAACCGTAAGTCGAAGCATTTCACTAATAGAATCTTTTCGCTTACTTTTCCAACTAGTTTATGAAAGCTATAAATAGAGTTAGTCCGAGTCTCTCGGAGGAATGGTGAAGGCTAATGACGAACTGCATAATATCTTCAACGATGAGGGCTATTCCTATTATGTGTTTTTCTATCTGTATTTGGTAACATCGTCTCAACTACAGGAGAATGCCGAATTCTACCAGCACTTTATGGAAGATGCACGTACCGTCGAAGAAGTCGATAAAGTATCCGATCACATACATATCATAGCATTGTGTACAGCTCTGGGCGCAGGTGCGCGTGTTGAATACCTGGACAGGGCACAGTAAAGACGCACGATTACACTGAGGGCGCCGAGCCCATGGTGTATCTTATCTGCAGTCCCGGTCATTCTGATATATTATATCAAAAATCCTCATAACGGGGTTAAAATTGTGTATAAAGATTTCCATCATTGCTTTATATTCTATTATTAATTAAATTACTTATCTCGTTCAAATATAAAAGTATAGTTGCTGCCATAAAAACTGATTATCGTCTTGTTACGACTCTTATTAAACGTTGACTCGTAATCTAAAACTAAATAAAAGCAGCATTTGATTTTATGGTCTGATGGCTGGTTGATAACCTTAATCGCACCTGGCGGTAATTTCATTGTTTCTAAACTATTTTCACAGATGATTATGCTGTTATTAAAAATTATTATTATTATTATTATATTTTGTTTTCAAGTGTAAAATATTTATCTCTAGAGTACACTTCATTTGTGGTTAAGTATTCTTTTAAACTATTTGCTAAGTGACTACATAATTAAGACAGAAATTAACTAAGAAGCTTGGGCCTCAGTTAGGCACTCACACACACTAACACACATATAGATAATACTAAATATTAACACACGCACACACACACACACACACAAACGTTAGCTAGTTTAAAGGCATAATCAATAGCTCATTATGAGCGCTTTTTATGTTCCTATCTCCAGTGATTTCACCAAACAACGCTGCGTACCGCAGCGGGCAATCCGCATATCGCATTGTGCACGGGTATGGCCAGGAATCCGGCGAGGGCGATGCCGTACGAATCCGATTGGACGACCATGGACATGGCGAACTGCTGGCGACCCGGTGGTATTTCCTTAGACATGCGGTAGAAGGTGTTCACATAGGCACCGCCACCCAGCAGTCCCTCCCACAGCACGATGACGAACACAATCCAAATGGTGGGCGTGTAGAACCAAATGACTTCCGTGAGGAAGTAGATTACGTTAACGAACTGAAACACGGACATCAGCCATATCTTGTCCAGTTGGAATAGGTTGACGGATGAGCGCGATATGAAGACGCCTATCTGATAATCTACATTGAGCCAGCGATACTGAGAAGCCATATCCAGGAAGATGTTCTCAAAGTACACCAGCTCAAACTGTAAAAGACAAATACTCAAATTAATCACTTGTAAAATAATCATTAAGCGGAATGACTAACCAGGCCTTGATTGATGAAATACTCGAAGAAGTAAACCAGGCACAACGGCAGCATATATTTGAACAGATGCTTGATGTAGGACATCTTCTCCTTGAAGCCCACCAGTGGTTTATCATCGCTAATGAGTTCCTCTGTGGATTCCACTGTGGTCACAGGCAGCACCTGTGGGCGACGCAACACCAGCCAGAAGGCAACGGCTTCGATTGCGGGAAAGATCAGCATGATCAGCATCGTATCGCGTGGACTTAAGTCCAGGGATCGCAGCGTGGCATAGCTAAGTGAACCGATGACTCCAGCACCGCCTGTGCCCGATGACCACGTCGATATGACATTTCTGTTAGAAAAATATGCAATTAGGATCGAGTTAAGATCGAAGAATTCAACTAAAAAACATACTTGTTAAAGCGCGAAGAGTACGCCAGAAATGTGGCCTCTCCAATGCCGCTGCTGGCCGATGTAATGACCACTCCCAGCAAAGCCATCCACTCGGCTTCCGCAAAGCCAACCAACAGAAATCCAGCCGCCGAGAACAAAATAGCAGTGCCAATGCGTACACTGTACGAAAAATATATACGATTAAAATATTTTGTTTAGTAATATTTTATACGTAAAGTATATACAGTATATACATAATTTAATAATTTAAAAAATCAGAGTTTTTTCGATTTATAAAATACTATTTAATATAATTGTAATTTGCAAAGTGTATTTTTATTTTGTAATAAAATTTTTAAGAACTAGTTTCGATTACTATTTGTCTTTTTATTTATTTATTTATTTTTTATCATCGACAATAACGAAAAATAATCTATTCTCTTAATTTATCTTGATATGATATTAAGGAGTATATGTAACAAATTTTTTTAAAAAAGTATCTTGAACTATTAAATTACCAAAATCCCTAAAAGTACTATACTTTCTTGCCAGACATTTCTCATAATTAATTTGTTATTATCTGAATTCAATAATAATAATAATTAGCAATAATATTTATTGAATTAATATAAACTCACTTGACCCAAAAGGGTGCGAAGGGCATCAGTATCTTGACAAACAGCGAGGGCAAAACATCCGCCAATAAAATGGCACCCGTGGATACCAAATGGCATTGGCGTTCATTATTGGCAACATCATTGGGATCCGGCTAACATGGAGTATCAGTTAGTATCTTTATAAGAACATTTTTGGCATGATTTTTCTTACCGTATCATTAAACTGATCAATGATATCATGGGCAGCACTCAGCATTACCACGTAGCCATAATTGTTGCACAGACCCAGTATCCAATAGGCTGTCAAATCGCGCCACAAACTGCGATCATGTCGTATGCTGTGTGTGGCACCTGCCGTAGTGACCACCACCTGGGGATCGTGTTCGCTTTCGTCCGCCTCTTGCTGCTTGCTGGGCGACATTTTGGTCAGAACCACTGAAATAAAAAAGAACCTTTTTTAATAAAGCATTATGTTGTTGTAATCCATTGTGCAGTTTGAAAACGATGTCTGTAGACATATATCGAATAAAGATATATATCTAAATCTATTTGCCAAGAGCTTAACATAACTTAACACCTGTGCCTCAATTTATACAAATATGCAAATTTACAAATGACACGTTTTTTTTAAATCTTTTATGAGCTTCTAAATACATCAAATTCAAAAGCTTATTTGCTTATTTCAGTAACTAAAATTGTTTGCATTACTTAATTTATTAAGCCAAACATGTTTGCCTGCGGTCTTGAAGTTGACAATTTTTTTTTTTTTTCATTAAGCAAGTTCCTAGAACAAATTTTGTTAACCTACATTGAAAATACGTGATTTAAATGCCAACAACCTACAACAAAGCTGTAACTTTTTAGTATCAAGGAAAGTATTTTTGTTTTTTTGTTTTTTTTTGTGTTGCATAACCCTGAACTTATGGTAACCTAGGTGAGTAAACAATATAATGGAAAACCTCAATTGTGTCATAACTTAACTGAACTGAAGTAAAGATAACAAAGGCAGCTGGCTAATTTTAAATGTTTAACAATTAAGTTATTCTATAGGGTATCTCCCTCTCAAAGTACAGTGAGTTATAAAAAAGGTGCTTGTTTTCTATATTTTTCCTTAAAAAACATTTATTATATTGAGCCAAATTGTTAAATAAATATAGGAAGTATGAAGTCGCAAAGTTTATTAATGCGTTAAATATTTTTTTTTATTGCTGTGCAATTTTATTTTTAGTTTAATTCGCCGACGTGAACAGAAGCCAAGCTTTGTTTTAGATGCGTCATTCAGTTGGAATAATTTGTTGTTGCTTTAGCACACTAATACATTATTTGACAAATAGTTATATAATTGGGCTATGCAAAATGTAAATCTACATTTCTATATATAACTACATATATAATTACACTCTGGAATTCGGGTTGCTAATGTTTTTGTTTATCAAAAATTCAATGAAACGCAAGGGGAACAAAACCAGGTCCGGATGTGGATGTGGATGCTATCGGAAGATGTCGATTTATTGGCAAAGCTTTTCGAATGAGCAAAGTGCAAAATGTTCGATTTGTTTACAAATCCCTAGAACTTGTGATTCGATAGAGAAAAACAACAATAGGTAAGTGAAATAATCAATAATAGGAAAAGTGCATTTCAATTGACTGCCAGAAAGATTGTGGCAGAGAGAGAGAGAGAGAAGGAGGGAGAGCGGTTCCGCTAGATCGTTAGTATCCAATCAATTATCTCAACGATTCGCTCAGATGCCACTCCAACGATGTGACCTTGTCAATTCTTTAGATTAGCTACTAAACAGCTAAATAGACGCCTGTGCAACCCACGTGAGAACTTTCAAAGCGTCAATAATTAAAACACTGTCAGTTCTCTATTGTTACATACATAACAACAGGTCAAGTTCTCGATAAGATGCATGTCTATAAATAATTCAGATTCTCGATAACAATATCTACGCTGACTCATTCAGGTGCCTTACACAGCCATGTTGTTGACCCACTTTGTAAGACTATCTCAGCTTAGTTGTCACTTTCATTTGGCATAGCCGGCAATAAACCTGACACCGGTCCGTCGAAATGCATTCTCAATTATAACCGATAATGTAAACTGACCCGCAAGTTTGCACCATTTGCCTTTGGTGTTAAATTTATGGCACAGCAAAATTTATGACTTTTAGTTTTGCTGGCTTCAATACAAGTTCAAATTGTATATAGGAAGTTTCAGCTTTGTAGGTTGATATATGGAATTATCGGATGTATATAAGTCTTTATAATTCAATTATTGACTTTAGCTTAAGAATTAATATTCATGATTGCATATTCTGATTAATAGAATAGAATAGAATCATATCAAAGTGGTCGTTAGAAGATTGAATATTTGTATCTGGTTAATATACAATTTTATTGTGAGAGAAGCTATATAAGATTACTGATCAGCTTAAGATAAGTTGGTCAACAGTAGCATGAGAGCAAACGCAAACGAAGATGTTTATTTTTAAAATAGGTTAATAAAAAATACTTAAGCAGACATTTGTTTACATGTCCAACAAAAGTTTAAGGATCAACGAGAAAATTTATATGAATCATTTAACACTTGTAAGAATTTTTAAGCAAAGTCACTAATGATAATTGATAATTATAATTATTTTCTTTTTTTTTTAGGAAAACTGCGTTGTATTATAAAAATATGAAATATAAAATGCCCAATTTTTTTAATTTCGTTTTACTATTTTGTTGTATTGATCGAAGAATAATTAAATATTTTGCAATTATTTTTTTATAATATATATTCATATACCTAAGCACCTTTTGTAAATCTTTATCTTTTATGGTCAAAGGTTTTTGATTGTTTTAATATTTGATTGTAAATATTTCGGAGACTTAGAGGACAGTTTCCGAGAATTTCAGATAACGTCGCCGGCTCGACAATGTTTCGCGCGTTTTAACGATCCACGACCGACTGAATCTGAATGAACCGCCCACTAAATGAGACCCACAACGTCGCTAACGCTGACAATATAGACGGCAGCAGCAGCGGCAGCAGCAGCAGCAGCGGTAGCAGTAGCAGCAGCGGCAGCGGCAACGATGAACGTCAAAGACCCCAAGCGCTTAAAGCACGCGAGTTGCGAGCGGCAGCATAAAAAAGTCAGAGTAAAAAGCTAGCAAAACAACAACCAAAAGGCAACAAGTGCCAAATTGTCGATCAAGCAGGTAACTATATGAGTATATAGCCAATGTTTCATACAAATATATATATATATATGTATATGAATGGGCAACAAAGTAGCTGCAATGGCACAAACCTTTGCTTTGGGGGCAATAGTAAGGGGCAGAGACGTGACGTCTCTTATTGTTTTTTATTTATTTTATTTTTATTTTTTTATATTTCTGCCTGCACTCTTGTTTCGTCTGGCCTCTGCTAATGAAGCGTTACAATATTTCATTGGCATTTTATTATATATTTATATATTTTGTTTTGCCAAATACATTTTTAATGCCAATCAGTGATGTTGTTATTGTTATTTGTATTGTTTATTGTTTCGAGCTTGGCTGAAATTGTTTAGATATTATAGTCCAGCGTTTCGTAACAAACTACGCTAAACATAATTTAAGTAGGCTCGAAAACAAAGATATGATTTGAGATATGTTTAAAGAGTGCTGAATGAATAAAACAATGAACTGTTGCAAATGACGTTTAACTTTAACTTTACTTTCAATGATGCAAACTGGAAATGTAAATCATTTTCGGAAGTATATATTTATACATCCATATATAAATAAACTTGACTGGCTGGATCATTAAAGTTCGTTTTGCTTCAATTACATTAAATACACGTTTATTTTATGACAAACGAAAAGATTCGCAGGGACTTTTATTGGTAATCAAGTGGCTTAAATGTCTGCTTAAATTCGCTTTAGAGCCTTATCGCTTACGCACATCTTTTATAACCCTTCAAGCACTTGGAAACCGTCCGCCTTCTGAATTAACGAGTTCGAACAATGAAAAATAACTGAACGTGTTAAATTGTAGTTGAAATACTTGAGACCTATTGACAATATTATCTTTATCTTGGTACAGAGAAATACCCGGGCATAGATTAAGGCACAGTTGCAGGCAATAACAATCCGATAAGATGTACACATTAACACACATCAATATATATTATATATATAACACCAGCAGTATAAATCTCAAGATATCAGTCAAGACAACACAATTGGCAACAAACTCGCTCGTGTACTAGCTATTAATCTATAGCTAAACGAACTTCAGTCACTTATAGCCAAAAAAAAATATGTATATATATATATATATATATATATATATATATATATATATGCACGTGTTCAATTCAGAAAGAAATTATCAGACGCGATTTAAAATAAAATCATTTGCGCGCTTGTTTAGTTCGGACACAAACCCGCTGAAAACAATTTCACACCGCAGCCGCAAAGTATGCAACAAAAAAGGTAAAATGTGTGAAATACCCTTTTCCGAATTACATAAATCTTAATATACAGTAGATCATCTGTGAATTATTTAGATTAATGTTTTATATTTTGCTCCCTATATATTCACTGTTGGCCCTCTAAGTCTGAGAAGTTTTTTCAATACTCCAATATATTAATATTCACGGTGGAATTCTTTTTCGCTTAATAATTTTTTACCTAATTGGCTTTTTTTCTGCTTTCCCCCAATCTTACAATAAATGTTGATCAATTTTACTGATTTATTTAATTCATTATTTAATCTATTTTATCTTTTTATTGAAATATTCATTATAATTTAATAATTTAATTTGTAAATCTAATTTTTATTTTACATTTATTTTGAATTAATATTATTTTTAAATTCTATTTTAAAATTTCTGATCTCTTCTTTAGTTCAAATTAATTATTTAAATAAATAATTGAAAGAAAACGAGATTTTTCCATTTCAGCTTAATCAAAGTAAAGCAACTCTATATTCTATAGTATAGGGTATTAAAAGTAAAAGTGTACATGTAAATGCAGTAAGTGGTAAAGGAAAATATGAGGATGAGGTTGAAAAATACGGAAAACTGTTGTTGACAAACTACAATTTCCAATACGACAAGCGCCGGGAATTCCAAGAGGGTGGACGAGGCTACATGGCTGGTTGCGGTCTGGTCTGGTTTATGTGCAGCTCGATAAGAACAAGCAAGTGTAGTGAATAATTTAAAATTGGTTGTCAGCTCGTCGCTTAATGTGATGTGTGCAGTGAATGGCAGAAATCTTGTATTACATGGTTGGGAATAAGTTAAATTGACCGTTGACAGCAGGATTGAGATGCCAATTTGTCAGCGATACGGCAATTTGTCATACATGGGAGGCAAACGCCTGGGGTTCCATTTTGGCAGTTGGAAAACATTCATGGAAAAGCCTCAAAAAGAAATAAGTGTTGCTTAGTTAAAGCAACTAGAATTGTTTAACGATTGAGAAGCCAAAGAAACTCAACTAAGTAAAATGTTCTATATTCTGCAAAAAATTCTAACAAAATATATAAAAATAAAATAGAAATAGAAATGTTAGAGTTATATTAAATATTTGTATATAGTTAAAAGCTTTTCATAATATATTTAATTTTGTATATTTTAAGCCACACACGTAGCCTGTTATAAATAGAATTATTTATAAGACAATTTTTCCGTAACTTGCCACAATTTTCTGATTGTGCAAGCTGAGGCCGCAGGCCTTCATCGTCAATCGAACGGTTCACAGTGTCAACATTAATCATACGGATAAGTGAGAAATAAATAAGATATGATTTATTACTTAAGCAGAGATAATAAACTCATTGCGGAACAGAAATGAGGGGAAGTCCCTTAATATAGTTGATGCTTTAAGGGTTAGTTGTGCCAACAATTGCAAACTTCAGTAATTGTTAAATAGTTGGTTGGGTTTACGCTTATCGCGGCACGGGATGACCGGTTCAGCCTGGGGGCCATAAAATGCAAATAGAATGAGGCGCCGTTGAAATAAAAAATCATAGCCTCAAATACGGCAAACAGGAAACTTTTTAATGCAAATACGAAAATCGCATGAAAACATGAAAACGTGGTCCACTCTACGAGCCGGCAATTGCTCGGTGGCTGCTGACAACAGGAAGCGAAGGGATGACAGACGAGACGGGATGGGTCGGGTCATGAAGTTGCATGCTGCATAATTTCACAGTCGTTGAATGTGGCGAAAAGTTAAGGTAAAGTGTGTTTTTTATTTTTATTTTAATTTTCTTTTTATTTGCTTTTTTATTATGTTGCATAACAGTTTAAAGCGATTGTGTGCAGGAAAATCGAAAAGGTGCAAGGTGCAGAAATTTAAGGCAATCTATTAACGCTTAGAATATCGGTGCCAGGCGAGCTCCAGCAGCAGCAAGAACAGCACCAGAACGTAACCACAGATCAGCATGATGAAGAGCGGAGACACATACTCCATGCCAACAGCAATGACAAAGTTCTGCGAATAGCAATGCAACTTCAAGCCGGACCACTGATTGCGATGCTTGCGATAAACTCCGGTTTCCAGCATCCGCAGCATTCTGTGAAACATTATAAATCCGGTAACTTTGTAGTATTGGTCAACTGAAAATGTATTTCAATTGTGTACCTTAAGCGGATGAGTTCCTTGTAGGTGGAATTGCCTTGCAGCAGCGTATAAGCCAACTGCTCGGGTCGAAACAGTATTTCATTCAGATCACAGATCTCCTGCTGTGTATAGTAGCGCTCCACATACGCATAACCAGACGATGTCTCGAAGATGTACACATATCCGGGATTATCACGAACACGCAGAATGCCCTCCTCAACGGACAAATAGAGATCCTTTTTGTTGGCGATTTTGCGTTTATTAAACAAAATCATCTCTGGAAGTTCCGTATACTGTGGAATAAAATTAATATTAATTAATTAATAAAACAGTTTTGTTAGACTGACTGACTTTGGTCAATGCAAAGCTAAAAATTAGTACGATTCTTTTATTACTTGAATAAAATAAATTTGTAAATTTAAAAATTTTACCTTTAATTTCAATGAAAATTTTAAGTTTTTTAATTTCAAAATCTAAAATTTACCTGCCTAAAATATAATAATAAATAAATAATAATTGTAGTAAAAATAAAGGTAATAAATATTATAATATTATTAATAATAATTATATTAGTAATAATAAATAATGCTTCGACTTTATTCTTGTTGAAAATCCATATTATCAATATTTATTAAAAAAATTAAATATGTGGACAACTCACGTTTAGATAGCTCTTGATATAGTGAATAGAATCCAGGCCTACTGTCAGTGAACTCTCAGCTAGCTGCTGCATGTTTTTGATCTGCGATTTAACCGGTGAACTCAGCAGAGAGGAGACCACCACAGATGTATAATAGTTGTATATAATAAAGGTGGTCAAAAGTAGTACTAGATAAGCCAAACGTCCGCCCATAGATCGTGGAATCAGCGGAGAGCTTTGAATGCAAGCCGCACCAAAGCAGTAGATGAAGGTGGTCAGCAGCGAGGGCACAAAGCTGTGACCCCAGGTTCGGTTCATGCGCTTGTTCTCCATGTAAAAGGTCAGCCAAAGGAGCAGGCCAGTCATCAGCAGAATGCCGCCAAAGAAATACCAAACCAGAGCCGTAAATGGTCGAATGAAAACATCGCCACGTATCCCGGCGTTGCGGGGTGTGCGAAACATACAGATGGAACGAAAGTAACCAGACTCAATGATTCCCGACGTATGGGACTTTAGTCGGCCCAAAGTCAACAAAGCGGGCGCGGATAAAATGTCGGCTTTCCGATCCAACAATGCACCAACAATGCCGCCACTTGTATCGGTGACACTCCAAGAATTGAAAAATGTATAATTCATGCTGGCAAAACAAAATCTTAGATTTAAGCGAGTATCTGAAATTACTATTATCTTGAACACATACCGGCAATGCAAAAGATCCTTTAGTATTAGGTTCAGATGAAAGCCAAAGCGTGCTATTCCATCGACGAGGGTTTCGTTGTCCTGTTTCAGATATCGGAGCAGAAGCTCGGGCGGCCAGTCAATGGGTCGCGCTGTCACCACAGTCGCCACACGCATCACCACATCCGTTAGCTGCTCCCGATTCCCATATTTGGAGCGCAAGTGAAGCGAGCTGAGATAGCGATTCAAATTACAGTTACTTCGATTGCAACTGACTTCATAGTTGCCCGTTATATTGAGCTGCCCGCCAATATGTTTGCCATTGCTGTAAACATCATAGTTTCTATAGATGACAGCTCCACTATTGTCCGCCACTTGCTGCTCAACATAGCTAACGTCAGCATCTATGGATATGTTCATCGGCTCGAAGAAAGCATAAAAGTTGAACACCTCCGAGCTGTCGTGCAGAAGCCAATGATAATGCTGATTAAATAGCTCCGTGCGACTCGCCTGAATTTTTTATGTGATGCCAATTATCTATATATTTATTTATTTCTTAAAAAATGCCTCACCTCTACCAATAAATGTCTGGCACGCATACTTTTTAAGTCCACATAAATGGCCAGCGTGGGTTGCCTGTGATCCAAGTAACTCTGTTCCAAATGCTCCCCAGTCCACTGATTCAAATGCACAAATTGATGATAGATGAGTTGATGAGGATGATTGGAGATTTGTTGGGCAAATTGAAAAGCTGCAAAGAGTATACAGTTATTTAGATATATTTTGAAATTTTCCGGAATCGAACGCACTTTCATTTTTGGCCCAGCAATGAAAGAAAACTATGAAACCGATGCGAGATTGCAGTAAATTGTGCAACACGAAGTTGGCCAACTGTGTTAAGTGCATTTTGTTAAGTCAATAGAATTGAGTTATCGGACAGCTCTTTTATAGACGCTGCAGCAGCAATTTAACTGTCATCTGCCGATTGTCAACTGTCAATTTGTTTGTTTAAATTGCACAATTTAAAATAAATATGATTGGCGATTAGAAGCACTTGCCTTAATGACGTGCAGCGCGTTGCTGTCGTCGGTGCCACAATATTTCCAAGCCCAAAACAAATAAGCATATTGTGTAGGCAAAGATTAGCATTAGAAACAGTGGTCCTGCGGAGTCCATGCCCACAACAACGGTTTTGTGGCTCGGATAACAATGCAACGCGGTGCCCACCCAATAGCGAGTGTGTTTCAAATGTACTCCCGTCTCCAGCATTCGCAGAAAACTGTCAAATATTTCAACATTTGCATTCACTTCATATATTTTTAATAAATAAGACTTACTTAAGTTTTAGCACCTCGGCGATGCTGGAATTTTTTGCGACCATGGTGTGAGCGGCAGTCTCTTGGCGCAGAAGAATCTCATTCAGTTCACAGATCTCATGAGGCAGATAATGTTTCCTCACAAACCCATAGGCGCTAGATGCCTCCGCAATGAAAACATTACCGGGCTTATTCCGCACCATCAGGACACCCTCCTCCGAAGGCAACCAAATGCGTTGTGGTTCCCGTTTGCTGTTCACAACTTTGTTAAGATACAAGCTTCGCACATCGGGATAATCAGATGTCTGCCATATATATATGCAAAAGTTGGACGATAAGAATTAAAGTTTATATTCACTAAGCATCGTTAAAAATAATCGGAAAATGTAACAACTAAATATGTAATAATAAAAATTTAATAAAAAATACAGAGTTTAAAAAAAATATTAAATGAAATTAAAAAAATTGTTAAAATAACATGTACAAATAAATTTTCATATTCAGAGATTAAATTAAAATAGTATGTTTAGGAAAATAAAAAAAAAAAATGTATGCTAGGAAAACATTTAAGCATCTACCTCTAAATAGACTTTTGTATATATTATTGGCTCAACGGCCACCTCAAGATTGCTATCTGCGAGTTGTTGGATTGTTTGAATTTTCGATTTGGGCACTGCATCCAGCAGGGTGGATACCACAACTGATGTATAATAATTATATAATAGAAAACAGCTCAACATAATGGCATAGAAGACCATGCGACCGCCGGCGGAGTGTGGCAATATCCAGGCGCCTTGAATGCATGCGGCACCAAAGGACAGCAGGCAGCTGGTCAGCAACGATGGCGTCATGCTGACATTTGTGAATCTACCCTCCAGTCGGAATGCCAGCCAGAGCAGAATTCCAGCCAACAGCAACAGGCTGCAGAAAATTAACCAAACCGTCCAACTGAATGGCTTCAGGAACTCCCCTATGTGCAGCACGCTGCCGGTCGCTTTGGGATTGAGAAACATGCAAATGGAGCGAAAGGAACAAAACCAAGTCAAATACTTGAAGTATTTTATACGTCCGCTGGAGAAGATGAAACCGGATGCATTTAAATCGACACTGTTATTGCGCATATCCTGAATAACGCCTCCTGTTAATTCCGAATCTGCCCAGCGATCGCGAAAGATGAACTTAAAGCTGTGGTGCGTCATAAGGACTAAGATTAGCTGTCTTCAAGATAAACATAATTTCATTTGTGTTTTCCTACTTGCAATCCAGCATATCCCTAAGTGCACGATATGTATTGTAGCCGAACCTGGCAAATGTATCGATATGTGTATCGTCCTCACGGCTTAGGAACTCAATGATCTGCGTTTCTGGTGTGCTAATCGGTAGAACGGTCATCTGTAAATAAAATGAGTGAACATGAGAAGGTATCCATTAATCAAAATGAAGATGTTTTGGAAAACTTACAAAAATAGGTCAAATATGTATAAAAAATTGAAACCACTTTTTTTTAACACACGCAATCAATATTTAAGAAAATAAACATTGATGAATTGGATATCTATAAAATACTGAGGCTTTGTTAGCTTTTCCCAGAAGTATTAGTATTTGGTTGCATAGCAGTCAATAGAAATAGACGATATACAGAGTTAGTCAATAGATTTTATAAAATATTGGGCTATTTGTAGAGAAACCAACCCCAACCGAAAAACAATCCCAAAATTCTCAATCGGGTTAAGATTGGAAGACTGAGCTGGCCTTCCCATGACCCTGGCTCGCTTGGTTTCAACCCATTCTTTAAAGACTGGTGTTCTTGACTTTTTGTGTACTGGTTGCTTATCTCTAGACAGTTGACGTAACACAACAATTTTATTAGAAGAAATAAAGGAAATACTACTTATTAATGGGAAAACGTATTATAATTTGAGCTTAAGATCCGAAATAGTTTACGGATAGCATAGCTATCGATCTACAAGTTTGAAGAGAAAGAGGTAGAAAATTCATTTTATTTCTGATCGGAACTGCAAGATTAAGTTGGCTGATTAAACCAGGAAAATCAATCTCACCGGTATTTACCTACTTACCGGTGAGATTGATATAATTAATAATTGTAATAATAATTACAGACCACTTAGCGCAAATAATAGAAATTGTTTTTGTACGGATCCTATCCTGTTTGATGAACCTTATAAAAACTCACAACTTACCAAAGCACTTATTCTTAAAGTAAAGCCAGTGAGAAATTTACGATGTTGGAGTCGACTTCGCTTATGCAGATCACTCAGAAAGCGATGCACATGACATTGTTGCTCATCGCAGTTAATTTGCCGATCAATTGTAATATTGAGTTTGCCACCCAAATGTTTTGCCTTGTTATATAAATCATAGAGTATGAAACTGTTCAATTTTGAATTAGACCTGGCATAGGTCAGCTCTGTATTCATAAAAAGCTGAGCTTCTGCAAACCGATGGAGGGTGGAGTTCTCCAATTGATCATAGATAAGCCAGTGAAAGCGATCATTGAAAAGGCGCTCTTCATTAGCCTGCAAGTGAAAGTAAAGTTCAGTGGATATAATACATATATACTTAATTTGGCTTACCACATTCAAAACTTCATCACTCTGATCACAATTGATGTCCATGTAAATGCCCAGCTTCACGAGATGGTTTGATTGACTGATTAGTTGATCTTGCAAGTGCTCCAGGAGATCAGTTGTCCCATTTAAGTTTAAATATTGCGTGAAGCGTGATTCTTTGCTAGCGAAATGTGCAAATCGAAGCAGTGCTGAAAAAAAAGAAATGGAATAATTAAATTAATTAAGATTTCGAAAAATATTCAACCACTTTTCAACTGACAATCTGGTGTCCAACAATGCAACAAAAGTATGTTATTTAGCTTTGCAATATGCACAAAATAATATATTATAAATTGGTAAAGAAACATTTTGCTAGAGCCAAACAATTAAAGACAGGTTAATCTAATGACACAATTGCTGAGAATTCTCTGCTTTTATATGAGTTCAACAAGGTGCATAATAAAATGTATACAGCTGTGTTCATGAAAATAGAACTGCCGTATAAAATGCATAAATGTTATGTTCCGACCCAAAATCACCTTTTCAACTTTAAATGTAGGATTGATCTAGAGGCCAAACTATGATTAAAACGCCTTTGCTTTTGAAAATGCGTTGAGTTTTGACGAAGTTATGGCATTTTGAAGGTTCGACCTATGCCCATCTGCCGATTTTCGGACTATAATTTTGACTTATGTTCCGACCCAAAATCACCTTTTCAACTTTAAATGTAGAATTAATCTATAGTCCAGAATATGATTAAAACGCCTTTGCTTTTGAAAATGCGTTGAGTTTTGACGAAGTTATGGCATTTTGAAGGTTCGACCTATGCCCATATGCCGATTTTCGGATTATAATTTTGACTTATGTTCCGACCCAAAATCACCTTTTCAACTTTAAATGTACGATTGATCTAGAGGCCAAACTATGATTAAAACGCCCTTGCTTTTGAAAATGTGTTGAGTTTTGACGAAGTTATGGCATTTTGAAGGTTCGACCTATGCCCATTTGCCGATTTTCGGATTATAATTTTGACTTATGTTCCGACCCAAAATCACCTTTTCAACTTTAAATGTAGGATTGATCTAGAGGCCAAACTATGATTAAAACGCCTTTGCTTTTGAAAATGCGTTGAGTTTTGACGAAGTTATGGCATTTTGAAGGTTCGACCTATGCCCATATGCCGATTTTCGGATTATAATTTTGACTTATGTTCCGACCCAAAATCACCTTTTCAACTTTAAATGTACGATTGATCTAGAGGCCAAACTATGATTAAAACGCCCTTGCTTTTGAAAATGTGTTGAGTTTTGACGAAGTTATGGCATTTTGAAGGTTCGACCTATGCCCATTTGCCGATTTTCGGATTATAATTTTGACTTATGTTCCGACCCAAAATCACCTTTTCAACTTTAAATGTAGAATTAATCTATAGTCCAAAATATGATTAAAACGCTTTTGCTTTTGGAAATGCGTTGAGTTTTGACGAAGTTATGGCATTTTGAAGGTTCGACCTATGCCCATATGCCGATTTTCGGATTATAATTTTGACTTATGTTCCGACCCCAAATCACGTTTTCAACTTTAAATGTACGATTGATCTAGAGGCCAAATTATGATTAAAACGCCCTTGCTTTTGAAAATGCGTTGAGTTTTGAAGATATTATGGCATTTTGAAGGGTCGACCTATGCCCATTTGCCGATTTTCGGACTATAATTTTGACTTATGTTCCGACCCAAAATCACCTTTTCAACTTTAAATGTAAAATTAATCTAGAGGCCAAACTATGATTAAAACGCTTTTGCTTTTGGAAATGCGTTGAGTTTTGACGAAGTTATGGCATTTTGAAGGTTCGACCTATGCCCATTTGCCGATTTTCGGATTATAATTTTGACTTATGTTGCGACCCAAAATCACCTTTTCAACTTTAAATGTAAAATTAATCTAGAGGCCAAACTATGATTAAAACGCTTTTGCTTTTGGAAATGCGTTGAGTTTTGACGAAGTTATGGCATTTTGAAGGTTCGACCTAAGCCCATATGCCGATTTTGGACTATAATTTTGACTTATGTTCCGACCCAAAATTACGTTTTCAACTTTAAGTGTACGATTGATCTAGAGGTCAAACTATGATTAAAACGCCCTTGCTTTTGAAAATGCGTTGAGATTTGACGAAGTTATGGCATTTTGAAGGTTCGACCTATGCCCATATGCTAACTTTCGGATTATAATTTTGACTTATGTTCCGACCTAAAATCACGTTTTCAACTTTAAATGTAGGATTAATCTAAAGGCCAAACTATGATTAAAACGCGTTTACTTTTAAAAATTCGATGAGTTTTGACGAAGTTATGGCATTTTGAAGGTTCAAGGAAAAATAAATGCGCATATCTGCCATAGTTTGTAAGCTAGAGTCACCAAATTTTGAAAGTATGTTACTGGTAACTCCCTTAAGAGATTGATAAGAAAAAAAGCTTGGATAGTATTTCTTGGCTGCACACAAATTATGGTATCACAGTATTTCGCTGTCAGTTACGACCGACTGCAACGTTTTCTCTTGTTTTTTTTGTGGTTATATACATACATATGAGGTTTGAATGCTTTGTGCTGTGTCACTCCTATTTGTATGGACACAACTGTAAATGAATATGCATATATCCATGCATACATTATAAATATCAATCACTTTTCGAACAACCACAATTGACATATCAATGGACTAACTGACAGGTCAGTGAAAGCCTGTCAAAAGGGTTTTCAAATTGTGACTTCAACTAATTGAGCAATTACAGATTATTAAGGGTCTTCCTTTTGCAATGTTTAAGTATGTACTTACCTAACTTAATATTTATGCTCTTAACTTTTTATTCGTATTACTCCATAATGTTTAAGTGCCGCCTGCCCAATCGAGCCCAGATTATTTCGAGCATTAAAATTAACAAAGACACGAAATAGGCGAAAGTCAGAGCTATAAAAAGGGGCGCGGCATATTCCATGCCAACACTGATGACGTAATTGTTGTCGTAACAGTATAGTTTGCTCTTGCTATAGAAGAGCTTATGCTTCTGCGTAATACCGGTCTCCAACAGGCGCACCTGGGTCTGTTTCAAGAGCTCCCTGTACGTGGAGTTAATGTGCACAATTGTGTAGAGAGAGTTTTCCGGACGGAACATGATCTCATTCAGTTCGCATATCTCATGGGGCTGGTAATATTTCTCCACAAACGTATAGATATATGAAGTCTCTGAGACGAAAACGAAACCAGGCTGATCGCGTACTTTGGTCACACCTTCCTGGCCTGTCAGAAAGACGTGGATGGGATTATGTCCATCCACTTTGCGCTTAACCAGCTGCCGTATATCGGAACGTGGAGAGTTCTGCAAAAGGAAATACCATTTAGGCTTGGTGTCTTATTCGACTTTCATTGAACTTACATTCAAATAAGCTTTTATAAAGGATAAACCTTCAAAGCCCACATCCAAAGGGCTGTCGGCCAGCTGTTGTATGGATTTAATATCGGAACGCACAGGTGAGCCCAACAGAGTGGATACCACAATCGATGTATAATAGTTGTACATAAGAAATGAGGTCAACATGATTGCTATGAAAACCAAACGTCCGCCCATCGATTTCGGTACCAGATGAGATCCCTGAATGCAGGCGGCGCCAAAACTAATGAGGCAGGTGGTCAGAAGCGAGGGTACATACTGCAGATAGTTCCGCATCCAGCGACGCTCCAATCGAAACGTTAGCCCAAGCAACAATCCACAAGTTACAAGTAAGGCCGCAAAGACCAGCCAAACACTTGCTTCGAATGGCTCCAGAAACACGGCAGCCTTCATCCCAGCATTGTGTGGCGTGCGAAAGATGCAAATGGAGCGAAACTGGCTGATCTCCGTCAGCGGAGAGAGGTACAATAGTCGAGCAGGTGATATAACAAACGGTGACGTCGCCAACTCAGCCTTATGGCTGACCATATCGCCCATCGCACCGCCTGTGGTATCATTGATGCTCCACAGATTCCGCCAAATGAAAGTCACACTAGAATTAGTGAACACTTAAATCCGATGATCTAAATTAACATTTCAACTTACTTGAACTTCAGCACCTCCTGCAAGAGTAAATTATTGCGGTAACCTATTCGAACTATCCAATCCAAGTGAACGGATTCCTCACTATTCAAAAAGGCCAACCGTTTATCCTCGCTTACATTAAGGGGCACAGCAGTGATCTGCAGAAGCAATATGAGTATTTAAATAATACGTGTATTTTAAATTTTAATCAGTCAAACTTTAACGGTACAAAAGTAATGTAGAACTTTTTTTTTCTTCGATTCAGATATCAAAATGAAAATTTATTGAAAAATTTAAAAATTATCCTCTTTGGGGAATAAGACAGACTTAATTTTGGTCCGATTGGCTAATAGCAATTTTGGTCACAAAGAATATCTAAAAACAAAGACTATGGGACCCGAAGCAAATGAGACTTACATTATAATAATATCCTCTAGGGTAAAAAACAACCTACCAATGTAATCTGTCTGAAGCTAATTCCACTTAAATCGTTACGATGTTGCAGCTTAGTTCTCTTGTGTAGATCAGTCAGATATTGTTGGACCTCACAAGTGGTCTGATTACAGTGGATACTTTGATCAATGGTTATGTTTAGTTTGCCACCCAGATGGCTACCCTTGTTGTAGATATCATAGAGTGTAAACAGACTGCCTCCATCCGAACTTTCTTCTGGCTGCCGTTGCACATAGGTGACATCTGCATTAATGCTAAGATTAGCTCCTTGGAATTGTTCAACCAATCGATCCATGTTGCCAGTTTCATCGTAGAGAAGCCAGTGAAAGTGATGTGTGTACAGAAGGGATTGGCTGGACTGTAAATAGAGGAATCATCCAATTGCCACAAGGAGTGCAGAGTACTGAAGTACTTTACCTGATTAGTTATAAAGTGGCTCTGATCGCAATTCATGTCTAAAAAGACGCCTAGTTTGGTTAGTTCACTGTCCAAATAATCCTTGTGGAAATTAGATAAGGACTCATTATACCGCTTAAGACTTATGTATTGAGAAAATATGTAGTTGCGAGAGAAAAGCTCTGTCAATGGCAGAAGATCTGTGAAAAATGATTATAATAAGTGATTATGAATTTAAACAATATCAAATGTGGGTACACTTTGTTTGTGATTAAAAAAAGGAAATAAGTCAAATAATCGGAAAAAAAATTGGAAAAATTGAATGAACCTACTGACAAAATATTTTGTTAAAAATTAACAGAAAATAATTAGTTTATCTAAAATTTTAATTATTTACAATTGCAAGCAGAAGAATATAAAACTTTGCAGAACTGAAGAAACTCATCTTTCATATGATTTAAAGTATATTTAAAGTGATGCATTCCAAGCTTTATAAATATATTGAGAGTCTAGTTTTCTAATAATAGAAAATTGTCAATGTGGAATTTGTGTATCTCCAATCGATGCATCTAACCTACTTGCAACAGTGCTTGTTTGTGGTGTTTGAACATAATTATATAATAATGTAGATGCCTCCAAATAAAGACTAACAAAAAATGCATAGATACATAACTCAGTGATTTTTCATATTTCGCAATAGTTAAGTGCAATTATTAAATATGAAAAAAATTTAATTATTTGAGCAAAAAAAGAAAAACAGTTTTTAAGTTTTTCACCACCAGGAAGCTGAAGTTATTTTATTTATTATTATTAATTTGATTTGTTGCTCGATTTTACTTTACCTATCTGCTGCCAGCAATGAAAAACGACCACATTTCTTAAATTTATCTGCAACAAATTGTAAACAATTAACTTGTATAATGCTAGATTAGCCATTTTGAACTTGACTGCCAAAAGCAGGCAGTTGACAATCTCTTTTATAGCCAAATTTTGTATAGCCAAATTATGCAATTAAGTTATTAGCCTAAAATTACAGCTGTCATCAAAATTTGCTTAAAGTGATTGACAATTTGACTGCACGCAATTTGGCCAAATTTTATGGAACAGCAACAGGTTGAAATCTTGGCGCGTCATAACAAAGAGCACATGGCCTGGACGAAGTACGCCAGGCGCCTGCGCAGAAGCTCCAACGTAAACAAGACCAAGTCACATTTATGAATGAAACTGCCGCCCATCCCCTTCCCCCTCATGAGACAGTGTTAATGGATTTCTGCCTTGATTTGGCCTGGGCGTCACGGATTTTGCGCCTTTTGCATAGCCACCCAACCACCTCGCGTGTGTATGTGTGTGTGAGTGTGTGTGTTGGTGTGATGGTGTGTGTGGGTGCGTTTGCTTTATGTTGTTGGCATGTTCCCAGCTGCACAATTGAATCTTGGCCAACGGTTAGGACTTAATGCCGTTTCAGTTGGCGTTGCGCGCTTGGCGCGTCTCGACGTATTTCTGGAAACCATTTCCATAAGCGGACAGCGCATTCAGGACTCGGTTTTCATTTCCATTTCCATTCTTCGATTCCGATATCTGTTTTGCTTGGCTGTTTGTTGCTATTGTTATGATTGTTGGCTGATTATTTTGGCCGGCGGCGGTGGAAAAAATTGCTGCTTGTTGTGTTTGGTTATTAGAAGTGGACTTGTATAATCGACAACGGCGATTGAGTGAGAAAAATAATTGGAAAACATGCTAAAAATAGTTTGAATTACATCTTAACAAATCGAATTCAAGTACTGAAGTTTAATTGAATTAAGCTTAACCAAACTCAATTAATTTATTACACGTAATAAAATCTTGAATGGTATTTTTAATTATTGCGAGCTGTGCATGTTGTGTATAAATAACAAAGATATTAACTATATTAAAAAAATAATAATAATAAATTAAGAGTAAAAATAATAATTATTATTATTTAATGGTGCAGTAGAATTTAAAAGTTTTAAAAATTTGTAAGCATCTAAAATATATATATAAGTAGGTTGATTTATGTTTAATTATAATTGCCACATAAAAAAAAAAAAAAAAAAAATAAACTTTGTGCTTATGAAATACAGCCAAAAATATAACATTTTAATGCAATTATATAAATTAGCTCATCAGCAATATACAAATTTTGTGTGAGCCAATTAAACTGTCGAAATCAGTAACCGCATTGGCATAATGCTAATTTAAAATGGAAGACTATTGACTCGTCCATCAAATGGGAACAGCTCAATTAAAATTATTTACGACACTAACAAGCCCAAATATGTATAAATAAAAATCAATTGATCTGCGGTCGACCCGCACATGAAGTAAATAATAAATGCAAATACCACAAATGCGACAAGCATTAAGTAAAGGACAAACACAATCGAATTATCACAGATTGAATGGCACATTAGAGAATTATAAATCGGATAAAAACAAATCAGTAAATGCTGCAAATAAAACCACCAGCGATTTTGGTCAACCCAGCAAATCATTAACAAAACTATTAACATTACCAAAGGGATTTTTGGCCAAACTGCAATTTATGGTTAGTTGGGGAAGCAGCTTGTGTTATTTATGAGTGTCATCAAGTTCAAATTTATTTCAATGCAAATTGGTGCACAAGGAATAACTTTAAGGGGTCTGCCACAAAGTGCAAGTAGTGAATATAAAAGTGTTTTAAGTATGGGCTGACAAATGTCTCCACATTGAGTTTAAATTTCCCATCGCTTTGTATTCTGAGAACATCAGCGCTTCAGGTTTGTCGCATCTTTCACAAACTCTCAGCTTTCATTTTATTTATATTTTTTTTTTTTTGGTAACAAACAGACGACGCTTCGCGTTTCAATATAGACGAATCTAAAGATACGATTTAAAATAGATACAAAAAAATAGAAATAAACAAGTAAGATGCTGTAGTCGAGTTGGCTCGACTACGATATACCCCTAACCTAGTTGTTAAATATATTTTAGTTTTATTGGCAAATTTCCCTTTAAAATGATTTGCACTCAAATGTTCAGTTCTGCAAGTGCATTTCTTTCAGAGTATTTTTGCTCACAAGCAGATACGTACATAAATACACACATACACACGTATACGAAACAGTACTTATCGGGGCTCTGCAGAATACACACAAATATATTGGTGTTTCTTGTCCGATCTTAATGAAATTTCAGCAATTGATCAATAATATGTAAATGTATGTTATGTATAAATAAGAAGTTTCTGCCTCTTAAATTGTGGAATTTATTGCTATCGGAAATCGAAATGTATCGATAATTCCGAAACTGAGGCAGTTATACATACATTTGCACAAAACCATTATACCCTTTTTACCCATTTTTAATGGGTTAAGGGTATAAAAAAAAACAGCTGGACATCGCACTCTTGAGATTTACATTGTAAAGTGATGCGTTTAGTTCTGTCCAAAAAGAGACCCCTACTAACATACAAGCTGTATTTGTATGTTTGTATTCAATTGTAGGAAATAACGTAGTAACGCCCAGCAAAAACTGCATCTAATTTAATTGAATTTCCAGATTTTTTTCTGTTGGGTTCCCATCTCCTCGTTCCATCTTCTGGCTACAAGCTGTGGTCTATTGCTTTTATTGAATTGGTTTGGGGACTTGTTAGTTGACCCACAAGTAAAGTCGTAGTCCCAGCCGCATCAGGCTTACTTAAGGGTAACCCCTCCCAGCAATACATCTCTTTTTGCATCTTCTTCTATCTGCATTTGGAATCATTAAAGTTGCACGTCAGCTAAAATGTTTTTGTTTTTGTTTACTTTTGGAATGCGTTTTTGCTGCTCCTTGCACCAAATTGAATGTTGCCCAAATATGTATGAAGCATTTCCATTTTGTGTAGCTATCGAGATGTCATGTGTTACAAATTCAAGAAATGTGTAGGATGTATTATTGTTAGAAGCACACTTAATGGACACAAATGAGTCAATTTTAAGCCAATTTTTAACACCATTCTAACTAACTTGCTAAAAAACATTGCACATAGAAATTCAGTTAATAGAATAATACTAAATCCACCCATTTGTATTTTCTTCTATTTATTTACTTATAATTTTTTAAGCTATAAGGTATTGGTCATGATTAAAAACTGTCAATCCAGCTTGTTAATAAATCAAAATTGTTACTGAATTAATAAACAAAGAAAGTATTCCAGAGTATTGTGCAGAAGCCGATTTAAGAACTCCTATACCATTTCTTTCACACTTTATGAGTATACCTTTATTACATATTTATTACATATCATTTTAAATCCAATCAACCATTTACTTATTTCAAATGATAGTTCGATAGAGCATAATTCTTATTTCCCTTTATGACTTTGTGTCTCCAAAACAGGGGAATGCACTTAGCTTAGACAAATGCATCTGACAGGGTTTTTCACTCTATCCAATCCGACAAGTCAAATGTTAAACAGTCTCTTAGAACGTGAGCCTGGTATCCACTGAGGAGCATATGCCGCAGTTCTAGTTTAAAAAAATAATTACAATTGGATTATTTTTTGGTCGAAGCAGACAGTCAACAGAATATTTGTAGTGAAAAAACTGTGGCTGCAATTTAATTAAATTCAGATTTTTAAAGCTACTTAGGTTAACTAGAAAACTTGTGGCGTAACTTTTTAATTGCGCTCTGACTATACAATTTCACACGCAGCAAAAAATAAAGCGACACTCTATATACGATATAAATGTATATACTTATATAAGTTTACTTATATAAGTTGCTTGCAATTGAAATGCACAACTCATTTGTAAATGCAGGCACAAAAAGCGTACAAATAATGCCAGACCTAGGATTGGGTTCGGGTCTAGGTCCGGGTCCATAGAAACCACCTGCTGCACCCACACAAGCTAGCAAAAACCCCTAAAGAGACGTAATACAAACAAGCTTATATGGAACAGATGGTTAGAAAAAACTGGCTAGAAAAAGATGCAGTTGGCAGGCCACAGATTAAATACCCTTTGTGAACTTCAATTAGGTTCGAATATCAACTGAAAGAAAACTCTTTAAAATTATTTTAGAAACTTTCCAACTTTAGAAATAACAGCTATAATTGAAAAAAATTATTTTTATTTATTATCATTAATACTTTAGTAATTAAACTGTCAGTTTCACTCAGAATTTATTTATTTATTAAATTTGAACAAAATTCCCAAAGTATTTAATTATCAAATATATATTTTTCATCTATATTATTCACAGATAGAAAACATCAATTTGAAACAGTTCTTGACGACTAAATTATTGTAAAAGCCTTAACTATGTATTCTGTATAAAAATTTAATGTAATGTTTATGGAATACAAATATACATATATATTTTTAGTAACCGACCTCTATATTGAATAACAATCGCATTTATTTTAAATCATTATATAGCATAGTTTATTGTTATCTTTTAATAATTTAAATCGGTTTTTTTCTGGCCTCGATCGAGAGTTTTCAATATTCTTAGCAATTCGATATTTTTTGTGCAGTTATAGATATGGAGCCCACAAAAAACATATATTTAAATTATATACTGAATAGTTAGATATGCTTGCTAGCGTTACTAACTCAATATACATACATACATACATATACCCGGCAAGGGCACATGTGCATCACACTTGCTGCTGATAGTAACAATGCAGCCGGCAGCCCCGAAAAAAGGCGACATATTCTATAGAGCCTGTGGCACAGTGGCTGTGGCAGAATAAGAAAAAGAATGGAACAAGCAAAGAACGGAAGCAGCCAGCGATGAGGCAGCAGCCTTCAAAGATTGAGTGCAATTTAGACGACGTTGATGAGAAAATGCGTTGAACGTGCTCAAGTTGTGCTCTGCTCTGCTCTGCTCTGCTCCGAGCTTGTGGCCAGGACGGGCCCACATTTAACCCTTTCGCCAGTTAACAAAGGCAAAAGGCGCTGAGACGCGACAGCCAAAAGCAAGGAATTAGAAGTAAAAAGCTGATGCCTCCTCGGATGCTGGGCTGCTTGGATGGATGGATAGCTGTTTACTGTTTGTTTGACGAAACAGCGAGCGAAAAAGGAATTGTTATTAAAATAAGGAAGTGTTTGGCTCAGATTACGACATACAATTTATGATCATCCGAAATCCAATAGTGTAGACCAGATTTAAGTTGGGCTCTTAGCAGACAAGTAGCTAATGCATTATAATTAAGGAAACTCTTGTTTCAAGTGTTGAGTTTTTAAAATAAAACATTTCCAAAATTAGATCATGATTGTGGCTTTTCAAAGACATTCCATAATTATCTCGGGTTTCTTAAGTTATAAGAGGGAGATGAAACATGATAGTAAATAAGAAATTGGCTGAGGGAAAAATAAAAATATCAAGAAAAATGCAAATTAAAGATTACGAAACTTCTGAATTGTTATAGTTATTTATTTATATATTTTATTGGCTAATAATATATAGATAAAATACCTCCTCAGCAAGAGTTTCTTGTTTTCAAATATACTTAATTTATTTTAATGAGACCACGAAATTATATTTTTAAATATACGATTTTAAATTATATATTAGCCAAAATACTCTCTCGGAGAGTTTTAAATTTTTAAATATATTTATTTAATTTAATGAAAAACGCTTTTAAAAACTTTAATTTTTTTCTGAACTGGTTATTACATTTTAAATTTTTTAAATTTATGTATATCTTCACTTCATTTTAAATGAATTTCATTCAAGCTGCGGTTGAAAGTTGTCTTAGAAAATGTTAACAATTTACATTTGCCACATATGGCAAGTGACAATGAATATAATGAATATATCCCTGCTGATTTAAAGACCTCATTCGTTGACATAAACTTAGCCACATGACCAATTAGCAAACACAGCGACTAATCAAGTGCCAAGTAGCATTGAGGAACAATGATGAGATGAGATGCATTGACTGAGATGCTATCGGATGTCCCGAGTTGCAGCCAAGGCAGGGCTAATTAGATGCACCTCACGGAACCCCACTTAGTATTGAAAATAGTTAGTGTCACCCGATACCACCTCAGACACATACCCACACAGACACACACACACACGCACACACACACACACACAAGGGCACACTCACACAATTAGGTTAGTGGGTGAGACGTATAATCAACTTATGGGTCGCATTGTATTTTGCATAATTAGATGGTATGCCATCGCCTTGACGGCTTCCAACTGACCAAGTATGAGGACTTATTTAAGGACAGACTTTCTTATGCAATGCTTGCCACCTCGGCTGGCTACCTGCCTGTCTGCCTCTCTGCCTGCCTGCCTCTTTGCCCGATGGCACTTGATTTTTCATTAACGACTTGTGGTCCGGGCTGGTTGGGTTATTCGACTGCATTGCGCTCTTGTTTATTCGATTTAATAACTCGCCATCAATAAGGTTAAGGTTTGACAAGATTAATACGTAAATATTATTTATAAAAAATATGCTCGAATGTACGCTTAACGGGAACTTTGTGTGCATTAATCTTGCGCGGCTCCCAAATGTGCAGTTTAAAAATGCAAATTACGCATACCCCGAGTGTGTGTGAAAATCACTTGAAAATAAAGCAAAAGTTAAATTAAAGATAAAGTAAAAAGATTTTTATAAATCAACTAGGTGAAATGAAAATCAAAGTTGACTAAACTATCTAGTTAAACTGTCGACAGCTAACTAATTTCTTGGCTCTTGGCTAATTGGGCAATCAAATCAGTTAAGAATCAAACTGCCAACAGCAGCCGCCAGTCGCCAGTTCAAACAATTAAAATCATAAAACTCATCCGAAAAGCCGGCAAAGCGTACTGAAATACACAAGGACAAAAGTCAAAAGATACAGGACAAGATAAAAGGACCTAATGCGAGTCAAGAAAGTGGATGAGCTTCAGAAATTAGGAAGAACGCTCGGAATGCAGGCAGTGGCAAGTGCAACTTCCGGTGCATAAATGAAAATAAACAGCGCTGGCAAACAAACCAGAAAACGAGAACTGTCAGCAGCAGTTGATGGTCAGCCTGTTCACTGGCTTAAAGCGGCAAATGTTTGGGAAACGGATGTGTAGATTAGGCCAGAACAGTTGTTCGTCAGACGTCTAAACAATGGATGCGAAAACAGCAGCAAAACGAACAACAACAATTACAAATCTCTGCAATATGTGCACAAGTAGCAAAGCAACAACATCCGGCAGTGCGTCGGTTGACCTCATCGACAGGAGCAGCAGGAGTCGTCATTCGTCTCTGCTGGCGCAAGGACAACACTTAAATGTGCGCATATTTAAACTTTTGATTAGCTGCTGTGCTCTAATGTGCTGCATTTACACAAATGCCTGGCAAGTGTCCATTGGCCAAGTTGGTGTCATGGCCGGCAGCATCAAGGGACGCGGCGATACGCATCGCCTGGACGAGATTGCTGCCAGCTCACTGACTCGCTCCTGGCTAACGCAGAGCAATAATCATGCTAATATCTCCGAATTGCTAGACAATTTGCTCCGTGGCTATGACAATAGCATTCGACCCGATTTCGGTGGTAAGTTTGCCAAAAATATATTTTAAAATAAATGGTTAAGATATGCAAGAAATAGTGAGCCAAACATTTCAAAGATATGCCAATTATTTGAAAATAGCTGTAAGTGTATATACATATATATTATAAATATAGATAAATCTATCTATGAAGAAAAATATATATAAGTCTGTCGATTTATAATTGGCAAACTAAAATGAAGAATACGTAGATTAATGTTTATAAAGAAATCCCAGGTCAAGGTTATATTTCTTTTAGAAAGGAATAGATTATTATTTAGCAGTCACTTACAGAACTATCATAAATCACTCGAGGAAAATGTTTTTTATAAAAAAGAATGCTTAGTAAAATTTCTTTAATTTGAATACACATTTTTACTTATATTAATAAAAAGATATTTATCGATTAGTTACAAGTTTACTTAATATTTGATTAAGGATATCGATAAGATTAGTTTTAGTCATTGCTATAGAAATATCTACATTAAATTAATTTAATATAAATATAATGTAAAATCTACAATAGCTCCTATGCTTAAACTAAAGAATACATTAGTCAGTAATACTATTATTTATACAGTATTTACTTAATATTAATTCTTCGATGGATCCTATTTTAATGACAAATGGTACATAAGTTAGTACTCTTCCTTTCCTGAAATGTTCAAATATCAATATGGAAATGTAAATAAGAAATGTAAATTTAAATGTGTGTTCCTCGTTGATATCCGGTTGTGTGGTTCGAGTTTTGTTTATATCTTTTTGGCTGTTTACCCTTTGCCTTTGATTGATTCCTGTAATCAGCATCCAAGTACATGTGCAGATTTGCCCCTTTTGGCGGAAGTGTTTAATGAAGCGGAAATCGCTGCAAGGCGAGAAATCACGGCTCCACGGCGACAATAATGATGACGATTATAATGACGATTATGATGTTGATGATGTGACAGCTGCCTTGGCAAATAGTTAGTGTCAAAATCGAACAAATATTTACACACAATTCGATTGCGTTTTCCACATTTCTCTGTTTATTTTTTAGTGTAAGCATTTGCCAGGCACGCCTCCCATCAGCAGCCCAGCTCCGGCGAATTGATAAGCTTTTTCAATTTTCCAAATGGTCTGCCCCATAAAAATTTAAATATTTTCGAAATATATATAAAAGAAAGCCTCCCGGCTGGCACTCAATGAAGCTTAGCGCGAATTTTCCCCAGAAATCCTCAAAGTTTGCGTTTACGCAACTTAAGCCCAAATTACATTGTTTTAAACACTTCATTAAGAATGGGCTCGGCCGCTGAGTGCTTCGCGCTGCAGGATGTGTAAGGACATGTGGCAGTGGCATGCAGGATGCATAACGCTTGTTTACCAAGCTCAGCGCCAAAGTCATTAAAAACTGTTCACATAGGCAAAAAAAGCAAAAAAAAAAGATGAAAAAAACTGCACATTAGCGCAAAATACATGAGGCTGATAGATTATACGAATTTGTAATAGTAAGGGTTGTTGAGAGAAGGCGGCGAGGGACATCGCACCAAGGGGGTTGTGCCTATGGAATGGGACTGTCTGCCAAGCGGCTTAAGTGTCATTGTTCAGAAAGGCAACATTTAAATTCTGTTTCATGTGAAGGACGTCTATGAATAATTCATATGGGGGAATTATGTCGAATATGTTTATATAGAATATGTATATATAGAGGAATACTATATAGGAGAATATAAACTCAAGGGTTTTCCCTTTATTAAAATTCTAAGGCATATACAAGTACAATTCATAAATAATAAATTAATTTCTATGTAATAGTAAGATTATATTAAATATATATACATTCTTATCACTTTTTATCAGATATTTTTTAAAAAGAGAAATAAAATTATAATAATATTATGATATATTGTACATAGTAAAGAAGTCAAAATTCTTTATTATTTAGTTAGTCATTAAAATACAAAATAATTACAATTCATATTATAAGAAATTATTTTAATTTTAAATATTAGCTACTATAATAAGTAGGAAATTTAATATTGAAAATGTCTAGACTTTTTTACCTGGCTTTTCCCCATTTGATAACCTTACAGGTCCACCCGCCACCATTGAGGTGGACATAATGGTGCGCAGTATGGGTCCGATATCCGAAGTGGATATGGTAAGCTATAAGAAACTAACACCGTCAGCCATACATCATACACACTTCACACACACTTCAAACACACACACACACACACACACATATGCATAAGAGATTTGCACACACAAAAGTCAGAGAGTCAGACCCTATTTCCCACACATTTCCCAGGAAACACACACATTCAAAAAGGAAACTGCATTCAGCCATCAGCTCGCTTATTATGTCGTTTACAGACCTACTCGATGGACTGTTACTTTCGGCAATCCTGGGTGGATAAACGTCTCGCGTTCGAAGGTGCACAGGATACGCTGGCATTGTCAGTGTCAATGTTGGCTCGCATTTGGAAGCCGGATACGTATTTTTACAATGGCAAACAGAGCTATTTGCATACGATAACCACCCCGAATAAGTTTGTGCGCATCTATCAGAATGGACGCGTACTGTACTCCAGCCGGCTGACAATAAAGGCAGGCTGTCCAATGAATCTAGCGGATTTTCCCATGGATATACAGAAGTGTCCGCTGAAATTTGGATCATGTGAGTGCTGATTATAACAACAAATGAAACGAGCCCACCATTAAATATGCTAACAAGACCCATTGAGTGTCTGTGTCCTGGCATAATTATGCATAATTGGTGCTTAGAGCGCTTTGATGCGATTCGCCTTTTGTCAGCTACATCTATGTTAATGGCTTGTCCGTGGCAACCACTTGTTGCAAGGACAACAAAGCGTGCCACTGCATGTATGTGTAGAACTCAAGCTTGGACTTATACTAAACTGAATGTCATGGAATTGCATACTTGCTGAAGTAAAAGGACTTTGTGTGATGCAAAATATGCTGGATTTTGGCAGTAGTGGAATCCTCAAATAACAACTTCGAAAAAGTCTGACTGCAAGTTGGCAAAATTTATTAGGAATCATTTTTAAAAACAATATTTAATTGTGTGCGCAGAGTGCTATAATCTTTGACCACACACTTTTAAAATATACTCTAGATTATGTCCTTCTGTCTGTCTGCCTGTCCGCTTGTCTATTTCCCAGCTAACTGCACCACCTGCTCCTGCATCTCAAATTTACATAGACGCAATGTACTTTATATAAATTGCAACAGTTATTGTTTTATTAGATATTAAATAAGTTCGGAAGCCTCCATAAATCAGTTAAAGTCTATTCAGATTCAAATAATATATAGTTCTCAGTCGGCAGCTCCTTCGGTCTCCTGCCATTTAATCCAATTGCCAGTTTTGCGTACAAGTTGGATGAAAGTTTTCCAGCAACTAGTCGCAATACATAGATGTATGTTGGGCATTGTAGATTCCATCGTCGTCGTCGTCGTCATCGTCGGACCAGTGCGTCTGGGTCTGGATGTGGAATAGGCCGAAATCCTCGTCGCAGGTCTGGGTGTGGATGTGCGCCGAGGTCTGTGGGCCAAGCATTGGCTCTGCCGCCTGGTAAGCCCCATCGACGACGCTGTTCTTCTCCAGATCGAGATCCGATACTGTGCCCTTTTTGAGCAAATGGTTCCGTATGTCACGCAGCAGTGGAGGCAGCTCGTCAGCACTGTTCATCACAATTTCATTGAAAACAACGTCATCCGTTTGCGTTTCCATGTCGCCACACTTCTTTGATAGTAAAGAAAGCAGACAGACAATTCAGCAAGCGGTGCGACCAAATATATATTTATTTATGAATATTTTAATTTTTAAAAAAAATATTAAAAATATGCTTAACGATTTTTCCCGTGTTGAGTCTGTCAATGAAAAAATGCGACTTACATATGTAACTTTCTGAATTTACAGTCGAGTGCGAAATATGACAATAAAAGCAAAGCCTATGTTTTAGTCAGTTTAATATATTTAACTGAAAGGTAGGAAGTGTCTCCTAGTCGAGCTCTCTTAACTACTGCACGTTAGTCAAGCAAATTCCCTCATTATACCCTTAACCCATTAAAAATGGGTAAAAAGGGTATAATGGTTTTGTGCAAATGTATGTAACAGGCAGAAGGAAGCATCTCCGACCCCATAAAGTATATACATATATTCTTGATCAGGATCAACAGCCGAGTCGATATAGATCTGTCCGTCTGTCCGTCCGTCCGTTTGTCCGTCCGTCAATCTGTCCGTCTGTCAGTCTGTCCGTCTGTATGAACACGCGGATCTCAGAGACTATAAGAGCTAGCGAATATAATATAAGTTCTCGTGTACCAGGCGCAGATCGAGTTTGCTTTGTTTTATCGATAACTGCCTCAGTTTTTGAATTATCGATACATTTCGATTTCCGATAGCAATAAATTCCACAATTTAAGAGGCAGAGGCAAAGAAACACCAAAGTTATAGTCGAAAATATATTCTCATATTGATCTCATTTCTATCAGCAGCCGCAAGCATTTTCTGTATACATATAAATAGGCGAGCTCATGTGTGAGAGATGGCATGATAATAAACGCTAGCGTCAATATATTTGTGTGTAATCTGCAGAGCCCCGATAAGTACTGTTTCGTGTACGTATGTATGTATGTATATGATTGTGAGCAAAAATACTCTATAAGAAATGCACTTGCAGAACTGAACATTTGAGTGCAAATCATTTTAAAGGGAAATTTGCCAATAAAACTAGAATTTATTTAACAACTGGGTTAGGGGTATATCGTAGTCGAGCCAACTCGACTACAGCATCTTACTTGTTTTGAATACGTTTTATTTAGAGTGGATTTTATCAAATTTATTTAAAACATACCTTTCTACTATTTTGTGAATCCTTTTCGTTACTACAGCACAGCAGATATGCAGTTGACATTTCAATTATTTGTGTCAGGTGAACCCGTTTACAAACTCTTGACGTAAATGCATTTTCATCACAAGTGAAAAGCTAACCAGGTTTTTGTCCAACATTTGAATAAAAGTTCAGAATCTATTTAAAGATGCAAGCTATGTTTGGCAACAATTTATGAAGCTAGCTAACTGCTCTTATGCCTTATCGCAAACCAAAATTAACAGACGACACCTGGGTAGGTAGAGCTGCTCCCGTGTATTATTGCTTCCGATTCGTTGTGAATAATGTTGTATGCAGTCAAGAATTCAATTACCCCCCTCGAACCGTCGCTGTTATTGCCTGCCACTTAATGTTGACAATTTCCCATTTGATGCGACGCGTCGCAACGTCGACTCACTGAAAATATTGCCAAAGTCAGCGAATGGCGCATAGAGAAACCCCCTAGAAAAGAAAAAAAAATGGAATAAGGTAAACCAATCCACATCCATACATGTCGCAATGTTTGGCAATTTGTGCAGCGAGGCGACATCAACACACAACAAAAAATATAATAAAATATCTGTACGTGTGTTCAAAGCAAACATTTGCTGAGGAGAGCTAGTGAAGTATTCAGCAAAAATTGGGTAAACGAATAGCGATGAGAAATATCTGATAAACTGTGAATAACCCAGTCACTGAGTCAGCCTCATTTCAGCAGTGATTAGCCGCCACATTTGGAAACTAGTGATTCTTTGACTAAGCAACTAAAAAAACACCATTAAAAAATCGAGAAAAAATAAATAGAACCATAAGAAAAGGTTTTTTTTTAAAGAAAAAGGTTCGATTTAGGGATAAATGTAGGTTGCCAACAGGTTTTCCTATTTTCCAAAATTAATAAACATAATTTATAAAAATAAATAACAGATAAACTTAAAATAAATTATTGAAATATACAACTTAAAAATGTAAATTAATCAAAGCTTTAGTTCAAATTTCAAATCTTCATTTTATAAATAATTATTGAAAATAATATTTCTTATATTAATATTAGTTGTGAATAATAATATTTGAATATTAACTGTATTTCCACTAAACGAATGACTATTTTTATCACAGCACAAAAAGTCACTTTTCCCTAAAAATGCTGTCATCACTGTTTAGATTATCTGTTTTAATTGTCAATATTTAGAATAAGAAATCTGGCACATTGTAATCATTGTTTCCACCTTCAATTTGTGCACAGTTGGCTATACCACGTCGGATGTCATTTATCGATGGAACAAAGAGCGTCCTGCAGTTGCCATTGCGGAGGACATGAAACTGTCACAATTCGATTTGGTCGATTGTCCGGCTGGTAATATAACGGACATTGTTTACAAGGCTGCCGCTCCAATGCCGCAGCAATACAACAACAAGGACACGCTGTCACCCAAACTGCCACCGAACAACAACAACAACAAAGCGATGACTACATTCGCGGGCCCGGGGGCCAAAAATCAACATGTTCGTGGCACTGGCTTAAAGCTGGACAAGGGTGCGTTTGGTTCGGGTCGCGGCATAGCCGGTGGCGGTGGTGGTGGCGGTGGTCTTGTCACGAATCTGGCGGGCAGCATCAGCTTGGAAACGCATCATCCATGTAAGCGTGTGAAATTAGTTCTGTGGCTAATCTAATCTGTACACCTCCCCATTGTAGCGGAGTACTCGATGCTGATGGTTAATTTCCATCTGCAGCGTCACATGGGCAACTTTCTGATTCAGGTCTATGGACCCTGCTGCCTGCTGGTGGTGCTCAGCTGGGTCTCCTTCTGGCTGAACCGTGAGGCGACAGCAGATCGCGTTTCTCTGGGCATTACCACAGTGCTGACGATGACTTTCTTGGGATTGGAGGCGCGCACAGATCTGCCCAAGGTGTCGTATCCCACCGCCTTAGACTTCTTTGTGTTCCTCTCGTTTGGTTTCATCTTTGCCACTATTCTGCAATTCGCCGTCGTCCATTACTTTACCAAATATGGCTCCGGGGAGTGTTATTTTATAATCGAGGAACTGGAATCGGATTCGGGCGAATCCGAAACGGATGTAGATGCCAGCGGGCAATCGGATTTTCGGGGCAGCAGTGAGTCCAAGATCTATGAAGTCATACCGCTATCCATGTGCGCCATCAATATGCCGCCGTCCGGCCGCAGTCGTCTGGGCATGCTCCACTCCAGACGCACCACACGCAATCGTCGCCATGGACTGACACGCTTCAGTTTCTGGCGCTGCCTGGAATGGTTTAGCTGGCGTCGGCTACGGCGTCAGCCCCGCAAGGCAACCTGCTCCGATGACGATGAGGAGGACGATGAACAGACCCAACTCCGTGCCGATGACACACCCTGCACCTCGGCAGCAGCAGCTGCGGCCGCAGCAGCAGCAGCAAAATCTGCTCAAAGCTCACCGCCCGTTGTGGGACGCAGACGGATGTCCTTCTACAGGCGAGAGGAGCTGGAGGCGCGTCGCAAAGGGAAACGGACACCACAATACAATTCAGTGTCAAAGATAGACCGAGCCTCAAGGATTGTGTTCCCACTGCTGTTCTTTCTGATCAATGTGTTCTACTGGTATGGCTATCTGTCGAGGAGCTCGCGCATTCTGGCCAATGCGCCGTCGAGCACCTGATGTTACCTTTTAGCAATTTAGACACAGTCCTAAAAAGAAATCAAAATGCGTTCCACAAGGGAGAGCAGCGGCAAAGATAAAACAGATGTACGATCTGTACTGGATAAACTATGTAATTCAATTGAATATTTCATCTTCAGTTGTTATTTGCTCTTAACCTGATTTGCTCCAACAGCTACGAACGCTTTATGGGATTTCTTTTACGCGCTAAATTGCTAAACACTAAATGCAAAACTTACATATCACAGGACTACAAATTGTACATACATATGTACATACATACATCGATACATATAACGGTGTATGTATAACATTTAAATAAATATTATTTGTACAGTTAGCCTATAAGTTGCCTCTTCTCTGAGCCTTTAAATGCTAAGTTATAACCAATACTATAAATGCTAATTTTAATAAGTTCTTATAACAACAATTTGTTGAGTTTGCCCAAAAGATCTGTAATGAAAATGTTAGAAATTTGCCGTGGCACCATTTGAAAATCTTTTGAAAAAGATACGGTAAACAGTTGGTTACTAGTAAAATAAACTCAATTGAATAAACTATTGAGATTGTTGATGCACAACACACTAACATAACTATAAGCATAATTAACATATTAACTAATGAGCATCCCAGCATTAAATGTAATAAATAACAATATGTGTATTTATATATATGCAAACATTCCTGCATTTTTTATATAAAGATAAAAAACTTTATACGATACGTAGATAAGATATGTAGAATGGTGCTTGCGATATGGTAACACGTTACGAGTTTAGTCCGATAACTTTATAAAAAGCCTAAATATATGGCAAAAGATTAGCCAATGTGGGTAGATAAAAGTCTGGCATGGGCAGCTGGGGGTTTTCACGCAACTTTTCCAGTTGATAGCTACCCGTTCCAACCAGCAGCGATTTCAGATTGCAGTTTCTGGCAAAGGTGACGTCAATTTTGCAGCTACAATGTAAAAGGAATGACATGGCTGACACAGCTGAGTGACATACAAAGATTGGACATCTGCTTACCAATCCCCAATCATAAGCGTTCGGTTCGGCTGCAAGGCACCAGCATCGAGCAACGGTTGCAGCACCAATGGATTTGGCTTGCCCATTTCCGTAGCCATGCGCTGCGCACAAGTCTCAATGCCGGCAACAAAGGCGCCTGTGCCGGGTATACAAAAGTTTGGATATTTGTGCACCGCGTCCCTGTTCGTAACGAGAAAGGCGCAGTCCGGATTGCTACACAGAATGTGACAGGCTCTGGCAATTTTGCAATAGCTGATATGCTCGTCCCAGCCCACAACAACGGCGCCCACATTGGCAGCAGCAGCTGCGGACTGGCCAAACTCGCTCTGCACAAATTCTGTCCACTTCACGCCCTGTTCAAGATGATCCGCTTTGCCCGCGCCAAAACTCTTGATGCCCGCTTCGTTTAATTCCCCGGCAATGGCCGCATTGCCGACCACATAAACGCTCTGTTGTGTGCTGTCGAATGTCTTGTGCTGCCTCAGATAATCCACAATTGTCTGCGTTGGCGATATGATGTGTGTCTCATCGGGTAACTGGAAGTTTAGGCGTTGGGCGCGCTGCAATAATTCTTGACGCGTCTTCAGGCCATTGTTTGTAATTAGATAGACCCGTTTGCCGGCACGGGTTTGCAATGCATTCAGCACATCGGCGGCGCCTTCAATGGCCTTGTCATCGTGCCAAATTGTAGCTGTTCGGAATTTATAAGTACAATTAAGTTTTAAGCAATTGTAAATGGATCGCGTACTTATCACGATAAAAATCAATCAGTGCTTTGATATCGAGAAAAGCAACCGGGTGGCAGCACTGTCGCAGCTGGGTTCCCTTTCACACACACACATATGCTTCCCACTTACCATCACAATCACTGATAATTGTGTCAAAGCTTTGCAGCCAGCTGTTTACCTGCTCTGCCTGAAGATCGAGTATATTTATAGCGCTAACTTTAGGCATTTTTGTTGTAAACACGGACTGATTGTGGAACTGCTGTCTGCTTTCGCAGTTGTTTGCGATTCAACTGATCGCTTGTCGAGTAAGCGACACTCATCGTGATTATTAACTGGGTATTGCTATCTCCCTTCCGCCAAGCTATTAGCAGCTGATCTGCGCTACAATCGAGACGAAGGGCATATCGATAGGAATGGCCAGTTTATAAAACTATTGTTTTATTGTAAATTGTACTATATAAACTTATTGCAATGCATTTTCTTAAAAAAATTCCATTCTATTGTTAATTTTAATAGCGTTCCTGAGCGAAATACATAAGCCGAATAACATTTGAATTGTGAACTAAAATCAATTATTTTCTCCCGCCATTGCGTCCATAATGGACGGCAGCAGATCACCCAATTTCGGCAAATAAACATCGGGTATTAATTTCTTGTCCTCGGGATTATCGCTCTCCCGCCACTGCTGCACATCGCTCAACTGGTGGATGCCAGTGCCGACGAGCAGTGTCTGAAATCCGCAATTGTATCCCAGCAGCACATCCGTATTAGCACGATCCCCAATCATCAGAGTGCGCTCGGGAATTATTCTCTTCTGCTTGATTAGGAACTCACAAATGGCCGGATTTGGTTTGCCAATCACAATGGGTTCGCGTTCTGCACATGTTTTGATAGCGGCCACAAAACTGCCGCTGCCAGGCACAACCAGCGAAGGCATCGGAAACCGCTCATCGGTATTGGTGGCGATGAACAGGCATTTTGGATCGCTTAAATACGATGCGGCTTTTGTCATTTTGGGAAAACTGAAATGCTCATCGAAGCCGACGACAACGGCGCCAATGTTCTGTTCCAGATTTAAATGCTTCGACATAAACTCGCCAAGGTTACACTGCATAACATCCGGTCCTGTGCCGGAGTGATCTATGCCAACCGCGTCCAATTCCTGTGTAATTCCCTCGGATCCAATCACATAGACCCGTTTGCTAAAGTGACGCCTCTGAAGATAGGCGGCCGTTGCATGGGCAGTCGATATAATACAGTCCTCAGTGATGTGGAAGCCCAGATCCACACCTTTGGTCAGGAGTTCCCCGCGAGTTTTTGTCGAATTGTTTGTGCAAAAATAAATGCTTTTACCCAATTTCTTCAATTGGTTCATTGTATTCACGGAGCCGGCAATCGGCTTTCCATATACCCATAGAACACCTGCAATTAAATCAAGACATTTTCATTAACAAATGAAATTAGTTGATCGTTTTTATCGATTATTAAAAAAATTGGATAACTTTAATAATAAAATACATGCATCTAAATATAAATTTATGTCTTATTCTGAAATTCATTTACAAATTTAATTAATTGTGGATACTATTAATTAACTTTATAAGACTTATACGTTTTATAAAAAGTAAAACACCTTAAAATTCACATGTTCGCATTGATTTTACTTCATACATCAACTACAGCGGAAACGAAATGTCGAGTTTGCCGTTCTCCGTTGATATTGTACTCTGACATTGAAATTTGCGCGGACACACACACACACACATACCGACATACGCAATTGATGAATGTCACTATTGACTTACGTCAAACTAACAAAAAGAAAAAATAAATTAAAAATTATGGGGCATATAAACTTCTTGTACTCCAATTCACGTACATACATTCATATATGGACGTAGTATCTTATTCTTAAGGTAAGTTCAGAAACTCACCATCGCAATCAGATATAACGGAATCGAAACTATTTAACCAATCGTTGACCTCTACTCGTGAAAGGTCTAGCAAGTTGGTGCACGTCTGTTTATACATTCTGTATTTTATGTTAAATTCAATGTGAGTTGCTCCAATTTCAGTATATTACTGCAGGCTATCAATTAATTACAAAATTTCATTGACTCCTAATTTATTTATGTATCTCCATTGAGGAATGCTCTTCTGACAGTCTGGCAACACCGCATCCAATCAGCTGGGAGTATACGAAATCAGCTGGTCAATATTTGACAACTCTGTCAACTGTCGTTGCGCGCAATTCGAACGTTCAGATTTGAAAAATAAATTAAAAACTTTTCAACATTACACTTTAATGCCGTTTATTATTGTATTTGGCGCTTACATATACAATTACTTATAGTACAGGTTTTTGTTTTGTTGAATCTCAGCTTTCTTTCATTTCCTTTTTGTTTTTTTAATTTTTACAAACATGCTGGAAGAAACAAATTATTGCAAACGAGGTAAAATACTGTAACTACATCAAATAATAATTTGGATGATTAATAGTTTAAACTGCCTGCGAGTAAAGTATGATTGGGATGAAGGGGAACTTTTAAACTGGAATCTAGCGCGAAAATGTTGTTTTTGCATTTTGTACCATAATTTGCATTTAAAATAAATCTCATTAAGCTAGCAAATGTAAAACGAACGAAAAGTTTGCTAATTACAATATTAACTATTTTACAGTAATCATAATTATAAATTAAGAACTAGATACGAAACTTTATCGAGAAATTGCATTTAGAGTGTGCAGATTTTTTTTTTAAACACATTTGTGTGTGTGGGTTATATATCTGAGTGTGTGTGTGTGTGCGGTGAGAGAGGTAATGAGCCAAGTATATTAACTAATGGATTTTGGCTAAAAGTGTGACATTAGTAAGCTGCCTGGACCGCCACCGCCAGCGCTCCCTCCAGCACCGCCACCGCCGCCGCTGGTGCCCAGCACAGAGCCCAAGAGAGCTCCACTTGGCATCTGTTGCTGCTGATGCTGCATGGGCAGCTGTTGCTGCATCTGCAGTGATGTCGAAAAACTGTTTAAGCCCATGCTGCCGGGATTAAGGCCAACGCCGACGCCAACGCCACCAGTCGCCATGGGATTGGACAGGCCAGCGGTGGCGCCCATAACGGGACCACCCATGCCAGCAGCAACAGCTCCACCTCCTCCTCCACCGCTAGGCAGCCCAATGCCTAGCGCCGCTCCTGGCTCAGGACTTTGATTCTTCTTTTTGCGTTTCTTTTCCTTTTTGCGCTTCTTACGCTCCTTGTCATCTTCGTGACGCTTCTGTTTCTTGTGCTTCTTCTCGTACGTCTCCAGGCCAGCGGAATCTGCAGGAGCACATAACATAATATGAATATATACGGATTAAAGTCAGGTGACTTACCCAGAAGCGTTGATTCAGGTCCACCCGTGGTGATGCCGTCTTTGTGTTTGTGCTTTTTGTGCTTGTTTTTGTGTTTACGCGCAGGTGTTGCATATGTGGTGCGATACTGTTCGGGCAGCTGCAAGACATATCAAAATAATGAGCATGAGCACATAGTACACATGAACGATCATACTCACCGGTCCCTGATGCAAACGGAAGCCGGCCAACTGCACGGCAGTCAGCGGGAGCAGCTCCTTGCCACCAATCGGGGGCTTCTCGATGACACTGCGCAACGTGCTGTTCTCGATGGGCTGCGTGATGAGGTCACCGATGCTGGGTATATTGGGTAGAAATGATGCCAACGATTCCTTGATTTTTTTCTCCTTGAATTTGGTCAGTGTGTGATGCAGTCCATATTCGGTCATGAGATCCTTGTCGCCCGTCAACTCCGCCTTTGCCGGTGGTTCCTTCATCGAGTAGAATGGCCCCGTGTGTATTATTGTCGGCGTCTTACCCAGCGATATTGTCGTTTTCAGCGTACCCGACGAATCCTGTCGTGCCACAACCGGCGAGCGACCGCCGTGTGGCGAGGATCTGGGTGAATCCATCATTATATTCCCGTAATTGTTCATCATTTCCAGGCAGGTGCAGGGGGGCAGGGGGACGCGGCACTGGCGCTGCGCGGATCAGTCAGTCAGTCAGTCCGTCAATCACACACACACAACAACAGCAACAACAACAACAAAGCAGCAACAGCTACAACAACAACAACAACAAGGCCAGACGTTGCAGCAACTTTCGCAACTCGCTTGGAGATGCTGCTGCCGCATACACAAAACGCGAGCAATACACGCTCAGTTTGTTAGTGCGGCGGCCCAAAACACTTTGATGTCGATTTTAGCAATTAATTTGCACGTTTATTGCGTTTTTAATGGTGTTCAATTTGCAGACGAGACTCTCGCCATCTTGTTGTGTTCGCGTACAAGTGTGCACAGCTAGCGACAAACTAAAAAATAGCACGCAAGTAACATGGCTAAATACCATCAAAATACTGCAAATTACATTCGCGACTAATCATGTAATCGGCGATTAATCGATGCGCATCGATAAATTGGCCGTCATCATCTGCAGTTTGCCGTGTTCTAGCCGTAGGCGCATTGTAAAATTTATATTGGAACGTTGAAATTAACGTCACTTTAGTGTTTTTTTATTGGCCTTAAAGTGAACATATTTTACCAATTGACCAGCGATGCAATCGACATTACGCAGAACAGTGACAGCTGTAGCCAAGGTACAAAGGCAAACTAAATAAAATTCACTTCTCTTTTTTGGGGGGGGTTATGCAATGCTAACCTAAATAGGTCATAACTCTGCCATTAAATGCAATCGAGACGTCAAAAATTGTGTGTGTATGTTGTGTGTGTCGATGTCAAGGCCATTGATTAGACCACTTAACAGCTGATCCGGCTGATTTAGGCCCAATAAGCAAGCAAAACTGTTAATTGCTAGCAACGATTAACATAAACAAATCAGTAATTAAAAAAAAAAATTAAAACGTGTGACCAAAGTCAACTACAATCTTAATCCTTATTTCTACTTTACAGTCGCAGCTGCGAAGCAATGCTGCAATTTTGGGTGCATTAAATGTACGCTGTTATTCGAGCACACACGAAGCAGACATTGTGGTGATTGGCTCCGGACCGGGTGGCTATGTGGCCGCCATTAAAGCGGCCCAAATGGGCATGAAGACCATCAGTGTGGAGAAGGAGGCAACGCTAGGCGGCACCTGTCTCAATGTCGGCTGCATTCCATCGAAGGCGCTGCTAAACAACTCACATTACTATCACATGGCGCACTCCGGTGATTTGGCTGCACGTGGCATAAACTGTGGCAGCGTCTCGCTCGATCTAGAGAAGCTCATGGGACAGAAGACGACAGCGGTTAAGGCGCTGACCGGCGGCATTGCGATGCTGTTCAAGAAGAACAAAGTCACACAGCTGTCGGGCTTCGGCAGCATCGTTGGCCCCAACGAGGTGCAGGTGAAGAAGGACGATGGCACTGTCGAAACGATCAACGCCAAAAACATACTGATTGCCACTGGATCGGAGGTTACCCCCTTCCCAGGCATCACGGTAAGCGAAAAGAATCCATAATGGAATCAGTAATAGATTTAATCTCCTCTGCAGATCGATGAGGAGGTCATTGTGAGCAGCACGGGCGCCTTGAAGCTGGCCCAAGTGCCCAAGCACATGGTTGTGATTGGTGCTGGTGTCATTGGATTGGAACTGGGTTCGGTTTGGTCACGTTTGGGCGCCGAGGTGACTGCTGTGGAGTTCATGGACACAATTGGTGGCGTTGGCATTGACAACGAGGTCTCCAAGTCCTTCCAGAAGATCCTCACCAAGCAGGGACTCAAATTCAAGCTGGGCACCAAAGTGATGGCTGCGACACGCAACGGTGACAGCGTCACCGTCTCCGTGGAGAATGCCAAATCCGGTGAAAAGGAGGAGCTGCAATGTGATGCACTCTTGGTCAGTGTGGGACGACGCCCGTACACCGAGGGTCTAGGTCTGGAGTCGGTGGGCATTGTGAAGGATGATCGTGGCCGGATTCCGGTCAACGCCACCTTCCAAACTGTTGTACCGAGTATTTATGCTATTGGCGATTGCATCCATGGACCAATGTTGGCGCACAAGGCCGAGGATGAGGGTCTGATCACCATCGAGGGCATCAACGGCGGGCACGTGCACATTGATTACAATTGTGTGCCCAGCGTGGTCTACACGCATCCCGAGGTCGCGTGGGTGGGCAAAACGGAGGAGGTCCTCAAGCAGGAAGGTGTCGCATACAAAGTGGGCAAGTTCCCCTTTTTGGCCAATTCGCGTGCCAAGACAAATAACGATACGGACGGCTTCGTCAAGGTGCTCGCCGACCAGGCCACGGACCGTGTCCTGGGCACCCACATCATTGGCCCGGCTGCCGGCGAACTCATCAACGAGGCTGTTCTGGCCATGGAATATGGCGCTTCGGCGGAAGATATTGCACGTGTCTGTCATGCGCATCCGGTAAGCTATTGATAATTTATCTGCTCCGCACATATGCTAATTGCTTGTGATCTTTTGAACCTTTACAGACCTGTGCCGAAGCTTTGCGTGAGGCCAACGTGGCGGCCGCATTTGGTAAACCTATTAATTTTTAGAGAGACTCCTGTCTTTACCGCCTTCTTCAGAAAAATTCGATATACTAGCGTCAACACTTTGTTTGAAATTCTCAATGTGAAACTGTAACGAAACATCTCCGATCAATATATAAATTGCAAAATACTGCAATATATTTGATTAACTGTTTAAATAAGTTTTAGAAATAAAAAAGAATCGCGTTTAGAAAGTTCCGCGCCTTTTATTTATCGATGAGTATCGTGCGTTGGGCGATAATCGAGTATCATCGATATTTGCGATATGTGTCGTATGCGTATGGTCACACCTAACAGCATATATTTCACTTTTCAAGATTTGTTGTCAAAATCAAACATCAAGTTTATTTCCTTTTTTTTAATGTTAATCATTAGTTTTTCGAATTTTGAATAAAACCCTGAATCAGAAGAAAGTACAAAATTAATAGCACTTGCAATGTTTCGCGTTGGCAAATTCACAATCAATCGCGGCGAACGCATGCCGCAAATCAAACACTTACTGCTGGCAAACCGGCAATTTTACGACACTCCGACCAGGGAACGAGTCTCGGCATCGCCAACGGCACAACTGCAATCTTCTGCTGGCAAAACACCACCGAAGAAGTCCAACTCCAGCGAGCAGCAGGACCAGAACTCTGCGGTGAGTGCTGCCTCTTATGATGTAACCAAATCCAATTGACCCTTCCCCTTCTCTCTCTTTATTTATATATAACTCGCGTTGTCGCTGTGCAGCACAATACACGCTGGCCACGAAAAGTCTTCAGCGGCATTCAGCCAACTGGCTCCTTGCACTTGGGCAACTATTTGGGCGCGGTGCGCAAATGGACGCATCTGCAAAAGGCACGCGAAAATGTGACGCTCTGCATCGTGGACATGCACTCGATAACCATGCCCCACAATCCGCCCGTGCTGCGTGAGAACATCTTTATGATGGCAGCCACGCTACTCGCCTGCGGAGTGGATCCTGCGCTGAGCACACTCTTCGTGCAGTCGAGCGTTATGGAGCACGCGGAGCTTAACTGGATACTCAGCTCGCTGACGACGATGCCGCGTCTGGCGCAGTTGCCCCAATTCAAGGAGAAGTCGCGCAGGGTGAAGGATGTGCCGCTCGGCTTGTATGTGTATCCAGTGCTGCAGGCTGCCGACATAATGCTGTACAAGTAAGTGCTTTGGATCAGTCATGCACAGTGGTGCCGAATCAAAAAAATTAACAGTGGGTAAACATTATGAGTGTAAATATGATTAGGCAAAGTTATGGCTAGAAAATCATTTCTAACAAGAATTTAATTAGTTTAAGATCCTGTTTCAAAATCATTTTCTATTATTAATTTATTTATTTAATTTTTCATATTCGTATGGTACAAAAATAGGTAAACTGCTTCAAATTGCTGCTAAACTTGAATTTTCCGGAACCAGTGTACAAATATCTTTTAAGTGTTGTTCAAAAACATTATTATATGGAAAATCAAAGACTTATTTTCATATATATTTATTATTTTTGTTTTTGCATTTTGTGAAAAGAAGAAATCAATATTCAAAGATTTAAATTTTAACTGATAATAAGAATTTTATTGATATAGAATATAGATTATAATAGTAATTGCTAGTTTATTATCTAAATTTGGTCCCACTGTATATTGCAGTTATTTTATTGTAATTCCCTTCTTACTCCTCCTAAGATCCACCCATGTGCCAGTTGGAGCAGATCAGTTGCAGCATATACAATTGGCCCAACATTTGATTCGAGCATTTAACACACGCTATGGCGAAATGTTCCCGGAGTGCAGTCCCATGATTGAGGAGAACGATGCATCCCGGGTGCTATCGTTGCGTGAGCCATCCAAGAAGATGTCCAAATCGGACCAGGATCCACGTGGCACCATCAATCTGAGCGACTCGCCCGATCTTATCCGGGAGAAAATCAAGAAGGCCATCACCGATTTCACATCGGACATCACTTACAGCCCGAGCATGCGTCCTGGTGTCAGTAATCTGGTCAACATCCATTCACATGTCACCGGCGAGAGCATCGCCACTGTGGTGGAGGAGGCCAAGCTGCTAGACACGGCCAAGTATAAGGAGCGCGTCGCCGACGCTGTCATTGAACATTTGCGTCCCATACGCGAGAAGATCAACATGCATCTGGCCAACGAGAATGAGCTGTGCTACGTGCTGGAGATGGGCGCGGAGAAGGCACGCAAGTTTGCCCAGCAAACGATGAGTGAGGTGAAACAGCGTCTGGGTCTAGGCATCAGTGGCCCGCTGCCGGCTAGCGTCTCTGTCGCACCCCTGCTGCCCGATCATGCCAAGCTGACGGCCAGCCAACGTCTGGCCAAGGGTGTACTTCACCCGGATGCCAATTCGCACAGTCTGCCGCACTTTGAGCAGCGCTGTGAACCGGGCCATGGCACGCTCACATCACTCGTTGGCGGCAACGCGGGTCAGTCAGTCACCGGAGGAGGAGCTTACTCTCCCAACCAGACAATACGGCGAACTGTTGTGCCCGTGCAGTCGATGCGCGTGGAGAAGTCCAAGAATTTAATGCCGTCGCGGCACATCTTCAAAATGGACCAATTTAATGTACCGAAAATGACATACCGGGATCCGGGCATGGTATACGCCAGCAAACGACCCGATCAGCGAGAGCGACGAACTGCTGTCCTTGGTTTCTCGGCTGCGGAATATTTGGCAAGGGAGAATAGCAGTCACTTGGCGGGTGCCTCGTATGGGGGCAATGCAAACCATAGTGCTGTGGCTGCCGTCACCAGCCGGGTGAATGCGGCCGTCAAGCAGCAGGAGAGTTTCAGCAGCCTGGCGAACAGTGCTTACTATAAAGCTGCTGCGAGCTCCTTTAGCAGCACCAATCCCAGTGTCGTCAATGTCGCCGCCAGCACTATGCATAATCGCAGCAACAATAGCATTAGGACCAGCAACGCCTCCACTTCCAGCTCCTCCAGCAGCACCAATCCCAGTGTCGGCAATGTCGCCGACAACACCATGCATAATTGCATTAGCACCAGCACCACCTCCACTTCCAGCTGCTCCACCACCTCCAGCGAGACCAGCAATCCAAAATCCTCCAAAGCTTTTGTGGATGAGGCGGAAAATGACAGCGATGAGCCCGAGGAAGATGAAGAGAACTACACTGGCGATGCGCCCGATAGTAAAATAGAGAAATTGAATTAGCTCATTGTGATGAATGTCTGCAATTGTTTATAGTATAGTCTTATATATATGTAAATCGCTTGTTAAACCCATGATAATGAAACATACGAATCTGAAATGCTTGAATTGAGCGCCATTTGTGTTTTGTCTACTACATATCGATTACTCAAATCAATAACATTGTCTAATATTTAGTATTTTACAAGCTTATCGCAACCGATAGCCGATACTCGATTAGCTGGGGATTTTTCTGCTTGTTAGCTGCGGTCACACTGCACAGGTCACTTAGTATTTTCGTAGTATATTCTGTGCGGTTCGGATGTACGCGCGGATTTTTTGTCGTTGCGTCTCGATTTGTTCGCCTATGTTTGCGTATGTGTGTGTGTAGTGTGTTTGTGAAACAACAAAAAAATAAATCAAAAGCTAATAGTATGCAAATGCGTTGCCAGCGTTACGCACGCGTACGAATACAAAAGCCAAGTGTATGAAAAAACCGCAAAGTGTAATAATATATCAACATCAACGCCCGCGCTCAACGAGTGAAAGTGCAACAGACACAAGAAAATAACAAAAACTAAAAAATCGGCTCGAATTTTGGGCCAACTCACGCAGCTTGTACGTTTCGGCCTTGGCTACACAATATTTAATCATATCAAAATTTGAAACGCGGAAATTATCTAAAAATAATAAAAATAAATATAAAAAAAAATAATTAATAAATAAAAAAAAATAATAAATATAATTGCTCAACTACCTGTTCTTCAAAGTTCGTCGGACGCAGCAGCAGCCAAAGCATCAGCAGCAGCAGATCAAAAAGAGGTGCGCAACACAGCAACAAGAAAACTAACTGTTGCGTCTGCATGTGTGCGTGTGCGTGTGCTTGTGCATATGCATATGTGTGTGCGTGTGTAAAGTGCATATTCTGTTTTAAAATACATTTGTTTGTGCTACGCTTAACGGTTATTTTGCTACATAGTTAAATATTGCGCCCAACGCGATTTAACAGGTGCTCATTTTGTCTTTTGTTGGCGCTGTAACTGTTTTCGTCGTCTGTTGTTCTATTTAGGCTTGCTAATTGGATTGGATCTCATTTGCCAGCATTTAAAAGTTTGACATGCGTTTCGCTGTTTAGAGTTTAGCATGCGTGTCTCGAGCTGTAAATTTTGTATTTGGCAGTGGAAAAAAAGAAAGAAAAAAAGCACTTCTTAAATTATTTTATAATACATCTTTAATGTTTCACTATTGACATTAATGATTACAATATTGCAAAAAACAGGGATCGAGCAAGTTGAAAAAAAACCAGCTTAAATTAATACCTATTTAATGCTTTGCTGTTAATAATTACAATATTATTAAATTACCAGACATTTATAATTTATTACTTATCGTTTTGGTTGTTTTTACTCCGTTTATTTGACACGCAATGCGCCTACCGTTATTGATTCTCAAACTGTAAGCGGTTGGGGCTGCATTGGTTGTCTAAGCATTTGATTTCGTCGTCGTCGCACTTAACTAAATGACTTGTTTTAGTTTCAGTTGTATCTGAGATAGTTGTAACATTTGCACAAATGCGAAAATTCGCATTTGTCGTTATTTTTTTTGTTGTTTGTTTTGCGTTTGCCATTTTATTACCGGTGTTGTTTTTGCTGTTGCTGTTATTTAAGCCATGTTGTACCAGTTGGCGCCATCGCTCCAGGTTTTTTATTTAGTTTATTGTTTTCTTTGGTTTGGTTTGGCTTTTTTATTTTTTGTCGTTTCCCGTTTGGTGTGCTTTTCATGCGGACGAAGAAGTTTCGTTTTTCTCGATACCCTGTACCGTTCAAAAATCCCATAAAGGGTATAATAGAGTTGAGCTACATCGATTAAAAAATGAATTGTATATAATAAAAGTAAAAGCTACAAACGATCTTAGTAGCAATATATAAATTTATTAAAAGTGAAAATGTATATCTGTCTCTCTTTTTTTGCCTTCTGTAACGGTAACAAGTTCTCTCTGCGTTAATTAATTAGAAACCGTGCAAGAAAGTAAAATTCGCTGTCAATTTTTATCAGTTTAGATAAGTTGTTCACAACTTTTTAGAAGAAGCTGGCAACGCTTCTGTTTAATCATCAATCAATCAACAAAATGGAAGCGTTCAAAAATTTCTTTTTAATTTTAGGCTTTTAAATGTGCGCTGCTGGTGTGCACAAAACAGCTGTTAACAATAAATGACTTTGTCATCATTTAGCAAATTGACGGTAAATTCATGGTTTGCGTTTGGTATTCATGAATTAAGCAAAATTTGTGAAAATGTTGCAAATTAAGCAAAAAAGGTGAATATTTTTGTTTTGTTACAAATTTAAAATTAAATTACATTAAAGTTTAGTCATTAAATATGAGCATTTAAAATGCAGAGCAAAACTTTTGGCCTTAACTGAAAAGTTACCAGCATAAGGGACTAAATACAGAGTATCTCTCCGTCGATCAATTTGCATTGGCTGGTATTGCTTTTAATTAATTTGATGTAATTTTAATTAAGCCAAGAGGCAACAAATACTGTTAGGGGGAGCAGGTGCCAGGGGAAAAAAGGAATTAGATCAGCACTGAGAGGGATACTTTCCTTCTTGGCACAAGTACTTCCTGTTGTCTTAAGTATAGCTGTAACCACCTGCCCAGCAGCAGGAAATAGTTGGGGCAAACAGGACATTGTGACACTTGAGGCTGTGGCTGCAGTTTTTTTTTTTCTTTTTGGTAATGCGAAACCCACTCAAAAGACGCAGCAGCCGCAGTGGCAGCTGCAGCTGCGGCTGCACTTATCTAAAAATTCTTATTTTTTGTGCTTAGTTTACTTTGCATTACGTCACACGTTGCGTAGTTTGTTTCCTCTTCTGCTTCTTCTTCTGCGTTCATTATGCATTGTAACTTGATAGGTTTTTTTTTTGTAGGTTTCTCTCAAGTCCATTTGGCCCCTATTAACATTGCTTGGCGCTCTAAAATTACAGTTACCACTCCCCCAATTCCCCTCCTCCCCCTCTCACTCTGCATTTACTTGCTCAGTTTTGAGTGTCTAACGGTTCTGCTTTGCAGTGCACTTTGCATATTGTACTGCCCAAAAATGTTCATTGTTTTTGTTGCTTTTTTTTTTTCGTTGTCAGGCCTTGGCACAGTTATGCGGCTTGGCCACCTTTTTTGTATTTGTTGTTGTTGTTGTTGTTTGCCTTTTCTTCTTTTGTTTTGCGTTAACTTGTTGTTTGTCTTATGACTTATGGCTTTTGGTTTGTTGTTCTGCATTTGCAGTTTGGCGTTTCTTTAAGCTTGACCTGCTGGCAGTTTAAGCATTTGTAAAGCCAGCAAAGCAAGCTTAACTTAAAAACAAAAAAAACCAACATATGTTGTCACAATGTGATATTTATATACGAGATATAGCAGCTATATACACATGTTTTATTTGTTTTTAAATGGTTGAAGAATAAGAAGACTGATGTTTAATTTGATCAAAAGGTATACTTTGTTACAGGTTACATAGTTATCTAACATTAAAGCTTGGCTTTATAGATTACTGCATTTATCGATTTCATAGAAATTTTACACTTTGTGATTCTTAATTTATTATTAATTAGTAACCTTACTATTGCAACATCGAACAGTTAATTTTATAGATAATTACAAAAAAAAACACCCTTGTCTAATTCAATACATATTACCTCTTAACTACCTAATTGTCATCGCAACAAAGTTATATATTTAGAAATTATAATTGTATTTTGCTTTAGCAAAAGTTTAACAATTGCATTAATTAAAAACGAAAATAAAAAAGAGAAAAATCACAGCTAAAATTATAATTACACATTCTGGCGTATTTGAACTTCAAATCGCAGCGATTCAAGGCAAACGAGTCGAAAAGACTTTTTATTGTGTTGAATTTTTTTCAGCTTGTTGATAAACAAGGCAAAGCGAGAACTCGTGCCAGTTGTTATTGTTGTTGTTGTTGCCAAAAAATAAAAATAACAAACAAAAATAAATACAACGCCGCGCCGAGAAAAAAGCGTGTCAAACAACTAAAACTATGCAAGCCTTAAAAGCTCAAAAAGGCAATACACAAAATATAACGAAAGACAAGAAAAGACAGAATACTGAAGACAGCATTAGAAGTTGGCCATAAACAGCATAGACAGACAGACGATGACATCTTCAATTGACTTGTAATTGGCTGGCAATCCACTTTGAAATGGAAATGGAAAAATGCAGTCAACGCCAAAGTGGGTCAAATGCATGCACCACCTGCGCACCACTCGGTTCAATGCACCAGCAATGGAAATGGTCTGGGAAATTGAGAATTGAAGTTGCTAATGAATGGTGTTGCACATGTTAAGTGATTAGTCAGGGAAGCGCAGGAAAAACCAACAGAGGAGAGCATGTCTAATGTCAACTCGGCTCTTTCAGACACGCCGCTCGACAATGTCACTTTTCAGTTCTTTTGAAAAATACACCTAAATAAATAATTACTGTTACTGCCATGCAAACACACCACAAGAAAATTATGATATCTTAGACATACCGAATATTAGATACTCTTTGAAGACCGGAGTCTGAAACACAGTGAAAATCCTAAATCCAAAATGTTTGTCTTTCTTAAATCTTATCACTGTTTATAATAATAACTGAATTAACGAAAAGGTAATCCAACAATTTTGAGTGATCTGAAGATATTTTCAGTCGAGGAAACTTGCTATGAACTCAATATGCACTACTTCTTTACCAGAAATAAATAAATGGGTCGGATACGTCTTCTCCAATGCGTTACAAACTTGAAAACAAAATTATAATGCTCTCTGTAAGGGTATTATGAGCTGAAAGAATTGCAATGACTTTAAACAGGTGTCGACTATTTTGTTATTGTTCTTGTCTTTATTATTGTTCTTCTTTCTTTTTTGTTCTGTCATGTGTTGCGACTTGAATGCATCTCATGGATGCAAGTACGTGGCTGATAGATGCATCCACTTTTGGCATCTCACATTTTTGAATGAATGCAATCCTAAACAAATTTTAAGTCTTTCCATTTCACAACTTGCACATAACTCAATATTCACATACGTTGCACGAAAGATTGACTCAATTTCTATGTTCTCCAATAAAATTATATGTGAGTATATATTTTGTCTCTCTGTTATTATTCGAGCAAGTATCTTGTAGCTGTTTTAATAGAATTTGGCTATATTTTCCAGTTGGCTGCATCGATCACTATATATCATATAGGGGCAATAGAAGCGATGGTACAAAATACAGATAATTTACAATAGACATAAACAAAATCATCCATTCTTTCTTTTATTATGTTAGAAACATTTTTTGATTGAACAAATAAACTTTAACGAATTGAAATGAAATTATGGCAGATATATTTATATATAATTTACATACATAACACTGCAACTATATTTAACTTTCACATCTTTCCAGTTTTTGTTGTCAATTTTAAATTTTCTGACTCAAGATCGCTGCCACAAACCAAACATTAACTTATTCTCATGTGGGTTGATTTTACATCTGGAGTTTGATTTGCTTAAAGCCTTCTCGCATTTTGGTTTTTCAAACTCTTCACAAATCACAGTCGCTGTAAAGCGGAATTCTGCCTGCCCCAACAACGCCGCCTGCCTCATTATTCATTCAGGAAAGCAGTCGTCCAAGTTTTTTTTTTTCTTTCTTTCTTGTTTTTGGTTTCTCTTTGGTTTCCGCTTTTGGTGTACGCCCCAAGAATTTTAAACCTGCTGCTCGTCTGTGGAGAGGAGGCTACAAATTAGCGGGAACTGCCAGTGTGGCATCCACGATCCGAAATAGAGCGACTCTTGCCCAAGAGAGGTGCAGACAGTGTGAGGCGCATAAAAATAAAATATGTCAAAACAACGCAAATGGGACTTTTGTATTTCGATTGTTGAAGGCGGCGAATTTTAACAGCCCAACCAGATGCAGCTTTTTAATTAAAATCCCGAAATGTTTTGGTTTATTTTTGGTTCCTTTCTAGCGCTCCATTAGTCAAACAGTCATCAAACCAATTTTGTTCCACAAATCTGTATTTACATTCAATTTGTCATGCAATTTGTTGGCTGTTCAAAACAATTTTCAACTTGACTTGCAACTGATTTTTCAAGTTGCTAAAGCTTTTAGAAAAGTGTGTGTTTTTTTTACGACATTTATTTCACAGTTGTTGCTCTTTGCACTGTCATTCGTTTTGTGCATTTTCCACACGTTTTCCTATTCCCAGTGACCTAATTTTCAATTTTCATTTGATTTTTCACTTCGAGTGTCGCAATTTCCACATTTCATTCTGTCTTTTTTGTTGTTCTTTTTCTGTGTAATTAATACAGTTTTTGTCTGATTTGGTTATTTTGTTTTGGGGGGCGTTTAATTTTATTATCTGTATTTATGTATACATATGTGTGTGTGTGTGAATGTGTGTGCTTTGTTTGGGGGCGTATTCTTCTGAGATCAGCTTTGTGGAGCGTTTATATGCCAGCTGTGAAGGTCAATCTGAACAAATCAAGCATTGTTAATTATATTTTTTATTTAATATTTTTATTATTATTATTGTTGTTGATCGCAGATCACTCAAATATAATTTGCATCTTCCTAAAAAATAAGTTTAAATTAATCTCAGAGTCATAATTTTTCTAATGTTCTATGTGAGATAGTCTTAGCCTGCTCAAGCTACAATTTTTACATGTTTTGGCCTGGGTAGATGTCTGTGTTTTTCCAGTTTCTTATTATATTTGCCTTGCTCCTCCTCTAGTTGAGTATCATTTATTTATGTCTAGAGAATGACGGTAGGCCAGTTTATAAGCCTTGCTAACAGCTTCGTAAAGAGGAATGCATTTTTAATGGTCAAAACCACTCTGGAAAATGCCTGTAAAGTTTCCCAACAATGCGTTATGCATCATGCGTCTGGGGCAACACATAAGCCAGCTTAAGCTAACGGGGGAACATGGTTTATTGCGTAAAACAAATGAAATTTATTTTCATCAGTCCCCTTTCCAATTCCAACTTCAAGTTTAACCTTTGCTCTATTGTTAATGAAGCTTGCACTGTGAATAATTTCCTAGAACTTGGCCAATGATTAAAAAGCTTTGACATTAATCGGCCAATTTCAAGTCTCAAAAATATTTTGTATAAATGTATACAAAAATATTTTCAGAATATGCACGTAGTCAGAAAAAAATTGCATTGCAGTTAATTATATGGCTTGTATGCATTTAAGCGCAAAACACGTTTTGGCAGTTTCTGTCTGAGAGAGTTGAGAGACAGACTTTAACTTTTGAGTGGATCCTTAGTTTTAGCTATTGCGCAAATGTTGCTAAATTTGTATGAGAACTTGAGAATTTGTATGATGAATGTGCATTATTGTTCCAGACAGTATTATTCACTATTCTTATCTAATTTTGTTGACCAGCTGCTGCTGAATGCTGAGTAAATCTCATTATCGCTTGCTCAAATCTGGCATCTGTTTGCAATACTTTTCCGAGTTTATCTCAAATTCCGTTTTTGCTGGCAGGTAGCAAATTCGACACTTGTGAAAAGGTTCTTTTTGAAATCCCTTCATGCTCGACGCCAGACGCCGCTTTAATTAGGTATTTCAATGGAATTCTCACTGGTGCAGAATTTATGAGTCTCTTTGAGCCGAATTGTTTCACTTGAACTATGCACAATATTTTGGACTATGCTGGCTGCTCAAATGAGCATGTGTTATGAAAATACACTGGGAAAAAATATGCAAAAGAATTTGGAAAGTTCTTGATTTGGATTTTCCGAAAGTGAATTTTTTTTAAGGCTTCTAAACTATAAGGGACATTATCGTTTTTATTTTTCGATGAAAATTAGTTTTATTTTAAGAAATATTAAGATTATCAATTCTTAAACTTGGAAAGCGTTAAAAAAAAGTGTACAGAAGACATTTTGTGTCACTGTTAGTTTAAAGAAAGCGTTTCAACTTTCCATAAATTGATAAGTTAATGTAGAATTGATTTTCAAAAAAGTAAGATTAATTCCTGGTTTTCAAGGATATATGAAATTAAATTTCCTAATTCATAAGCCTCCTTTTTGTTGAGTGTATGCTGACCTGAGCCAAACCAAATTGAAATAATGCAAGTTGCGTGTGCTGCGGCAAGCGACCAACAGAGATGAGTAGCTGCCACATGTTGTTGTTGCTGCCTCCTTCTTCTTCTTCTTCTGGGCCACTTGAGTTACATGCCCAAACTAGTTTTGTTGTTGTTGTTGTTGTTGTGGTGGTGTTTGTTGTCGGACACAGTCGGAGTTCGTGTGGTTTCATAATGCTGGCGCATTACTCGCATTATGAGAATGGAATGGGGCACCTATGCCATGTGCTTGATCAAAGTATGGTCTCATAGACTCATTAAAATGCCAGACCAACCAGCTGACAGATACTTGAAGACATTGTTTGCCACACTCGTCTTATTAGGAAGCAAGCGAGGGGTGATTAAATGGTTAAGAAATCCGCTGCTAATACACAAAATTAGCATTGACACAAACCAGATATAGTTGAGCATAGAATAATTATTTTGTAGGTAAATTTTGAATATAGGCTTTTCTTTAATTAAACTGAAAGTTTGCTTTTTAAGAAAGTAACACATTTTTCCAACATATTTTAAATGAATTAAATATTTAGTTATTTTAAAATGATGTTCATTAGCAAACAATCCCTATTTCCCTTCACTTTGTCGACAAATTCTAAAGAACCCTTAAACATACCTATGTTTTAGGTAATCCACAACTTGTGTACTTTTATGATGCAATCACATTCGTTCTCATAACATTACAACACATACATATGTAATCCCCAAATCCCTTCCTGTCTGCTTCCCTCCCCCACTCAACAACTTCCAGCTGTTCGCACTGTCATCACGAAATGGGAACAATAAGATTTCGCTCAGCGGCTGAGTTGATTAGTAAATTGAAACGTTTACCCATCGTCAATTTGACATCATCCGAACGAGTGGACCAGTATTTTAAACACATATATCTGGGCATATTTATTGTTGCGTGGCAAGTTCAAGTTTGTGACTCATGCCCAAAGTCAATGGGGGGGGGCAGCTGCTTTTACTTTGCTGCTGTTGCTACACCGAGTCTGGTCTGTGGTCAGTAGTCGCCCTATTGGCTGGCTCCTAAACTCTCGGATAACATCTAATAAAAGAGCAAAAGGCAGCCAACAGGCAAGTCGCTTGTGCTATAATTAAACGCATATCGAATTCTGTGGCATGTGTTCTCTGTGATCTGTAGCACATGGAAAATTATTTACTTGTGGACTGCACACATTATTGATTATCGCATGAGATTAGAGCGAATGAAACAACATACGATCACTCGATTTATGAATAATACTCCGAGGATAGCTTTTAAAACAACCACTTTATTCTTGAGGTTGAACGATAATCAATATTCCATAAATTTGTGTTGCAATCATTTGCAATTGAATTGCAAAATTAAAATATATATGACAAATTCGAATAAATTCTAATCAGCGAATTTAAATTCAATCTACAGTCTAAATAAAATATCCTTTTCGATAGTTATTGAATCATTATGACTGTTTCAAACAGTTAAGAAATGTTTTGTTTTTCAGCTAAAATTCACTTTAGGCCTTTCTCGCAGATAAAGTTGTTGATTACCAACAGTTATTTAATTATACTTTTGGCTTTTGCACACGATAATAATCACGCTATTCTCACAGCTGTTGCCTCTTACGGTTCTCATTGTTTTTTATTTAAACAAATTTCACACAGTTCTTTATGTGTGTATTGTGGATATTCAGGTGCTCTGTTGATGTTGTTTAAGTTTGAGTAGACAATGGAAAAATGTTCATGGGAAATACATTAACAATTATAGAGTCTCAGAGACTCGACAACATGCATGAAAAAGTGCATTACAAATCACTGAATCGCAGAAGCGCAAACAACAACAACAAAACAACAACAAAAAAAAACAACAACAACAAGAACAACAGTTAAAGCAAGTAACGTCACACAGTTTTGATTCTGAGAATCGCTGCTAGGCATCACAGATAAATCCAACTATATAGAGAGAGAGAGGCGAGGCTTATGGACCCTGCCCCCTTTCGATTTCCCCTCTGGCTGCCAGCATCTTTGCAGCTAATAACTGTATGAGAAACGGTCGACAGGTTTTTTAGTATTTGTTGTTGTTGCAGTCATTACACAAGTTGCAATAACAGCAAATTTGGTTTTGCGGCCAAAACCAGTCGGCAATAAATTGGTTTTGCATTATTATTAGCTGAGTTACAACAATTGAAATGGGCCAAAATTCAACAAATTTAATTATTTGTTAATACTCTATGGAAAAATAGTTTGCGAAATGTGTATTTTTTTTTACTTGCAAAAAAAAACACAAAGGGTTTCTTTTCTCATCGAATTATAGTTTTTTATTTATTAATTTATAGAATATGATTAAGTTCTTGTTGTTGTTATTAGTTTAAATTTTCCACAATTATTTTTTGTGATCTCTCGAATTTGAATTCACAATCAATTTGAGTCTCTGGAAATATAATATTTTTATTGCAAAGTGTAAAATTAATTATCAATTCATATTCCACTTTTTTAAAAAATAATTATAAAACGTGTTTTGGTAATGAAAAAAACACAGATGTCTAAAAATAAATAAATATATATATATATATATATATGGAGTCAAGCATCAGGTAATTAGGTTATTCGGTGAAACACTCAACTTCAACTTGTATTTGTAGCTGCGGGGATTTTGAAAATAAACCAATTATCAGAGCTGATTAACACAATAATTAATAAATAAATAACACAAACCATCACACAACAATGTGGTTATTGTAGAATTATTTGTATTATTAGAAAATGTTGCGAAAATTGTACAAATGCAGTTGATGCGGTTTCAAATATAGCTCTCCAAATATAAAAAACTAATGGAAATTGAAGTCAATTTGTAATGTATTTTTTTATATATAAAAACTAAAGTAAGGTAAAGATTGAGCTTTATAGCCTTGGTTAACAATAACTACTACTACTCTTATTTGGAATGCAGACACATGACTCCTCTATAGAAATCAAGAAAGCCAAGCTCAGACACTCAGACTAGGATAGCAGACATTTGTTAATCACTGAAACCAGAATGGTGCCATTTCTTTTGCCGGCACTGTATAAGGGACAGGTGAGTGTTGCTGAGGTGTCATAACTGTCAGTTTTGTGGCTGACGAGCTCACACGCCCTCGTTTCTTTGATTATGCATAGACGAGGTAATTGCATAAGTGGCTTTTTCTATTTTACTGGGTTTTTTTTGTTGCCATTTTTAGTAAGTTTCGTGAATCGATTTTTCACTGCAGTTGTCGTCACGTCGCGACGTCGGTTTCGTGTCGATTGTCCACAGTTCATTGCACCCCAAATGTTGCTCTTTCTTTAACTTTGGCTTTGTTGTTGGTTTTTCTTTTGTCGTTGGTCAAAAGCATATAGAAATATTCATTTGTTGGCTTTGACTCTTTGCTTAGTTGGTTGTTTGGTTAGTGTATGTATTTATTATTATTATTATTATGGTTTCTTGTAGTTGGTTTGCTTTCGTTTTGAACTTCTGCCATGTAATAATCATTTTGCATTATTGCGCATTTTTCCAGTTGAAAGCGTTTTGAGTAATTTACTAGATAATCAATATTTAATCACAGGTCTTTATGTTGCTTCATTATGACAAATATAATTGTAATGCAATTGCTTCCATTATTTTACTGCGTTTATATTTAAAGTGAAAAGAGTCATGCGATGAAGTTCAGGTTGGGGTTGAGGTTGTCGTTGTTGTTGGTGTTTGTTGAAAGATGGTGAGGCGGTTCCACTTGGATACTGACAAATAAGAAAGTTATTGTTGTAAAGAAGAAATCGTTGCCAAAGACTAAATAAGGAAAGCAACATTTGTGTATCAAATGATAGATAAAAGTAACGATATGTCTTTATCTTGGGCTTGAATAATTTCACATAATTAGTGTTGCTCAACAAATATTTGAATGCTTAGTTGAAGTCGTTGAGGGGTCACTTACTTACAACTTCTATATCCTAATAATAGGAATTATCTTATGTGCCCCAAAAATGAGGCTGACCTAATTCTTAAATCCAACGGCCCTGACATATCAATCAAGCAGCACCATTGACATATTTTCCTCAATATTTGTTTATAGATTTTACTCCAAAGTACATTTTTGTCGTTTGACAAAACGAAAGCGTGTAACCCAAAAAATAAACTAGGTAAAGTTCCCGGTCCCTCGCTGAATGACGGGGAGAATAAGGAACCAACAACAATTATAAAGTAATTAGACAGGCATATTTCTGGCTACAAACGGTTCGCCAGAAATGTTGCCTGACCATTCCCAACTCATAATTACTGGACGGTTAAGGGGGGGAATGGAATGCCATGGAGTATGTCCAACGGGAAGCGAGCGGAGACCACAACAAACATCGACCCATTTGGATTACTTTTGGCTGACCACTTCCGGACGAATGTCTTTTTGTGGTCTACCAGTGACGCCAATGCAACGCGTGTTGCACCTGTTGCAGGTTGGGGGTTTTTTCTTTTAGCTTAGATTGGAAATTGTCGATTGCACACAAAATATAATTTCGAAAGCGACAGCTATTTTGGTTTTGGTTATTGTGGTTTTAGGTTTCATCAAATTTGGAATTTATTTAAAAACCGACACTGCCTGAAAATAATATAACTTTTAAATTCAATTAAATTTGTATTTAATTTAAAAGTATAATTCTGAATTTTTATTATTTGGCTTATGCTTGTTAAATTATTAGAATTCAAATATGCTGAAAAGTAAAATTCTTTAAAAATTTCTGAGCTTGTTACTCGTTTCAATATTTGCTCTTCGAAGCAGGTCAATCGTGGATTGGTGACAAGTCATATTTCAAATCAGTTTCGGTAACTTACTTTGAGCTAATTGAAGCTTAAACACATGACAACAAGCAACATTCGCCCAAACTGGGGACTCAATGATAGCTATAAATATCGACCTAAAAATATATATAGTTTGTGGGAATTACTGTGTATTAAAGGGATGTAAATTTCTGATATGGGACGTACTCTATAAAAAGTTTATGTATATATATATTTATATTTCTTCAGTTAGCTATTAATACTATAAAAGGTTAGTTGCTTCAATATAAATATGAAGTCAGAGGGTGGGCATTAAGTCATCGCTAACAAAAGAAAACTTTGAACCACAATCGAAAGCCTTTCAAATGCAATTGAATGCAGTAAATGAAAACAAAGGAGGCCTTTCTTTTCAGACACGCTTTTCTTTTCAGTTGAGAGTTTAAAATGCATCCATTGCGCTGCACTTTTGTGTCTTCGTCGGTGGCGTGTCGAAGCTCAATTAGTTGCTCTATTGACCTGTTTGTTGCAAGTTTGTGTTCGACAATTCGAGTAACTTACGAATTTTTGCATTTTTGTTGTTGTTTTTCTTTTAGGTTTAGCGCTTCGGCAGAATGGCGCCCATGCCCCGCATTCAGTTGGCCAACAGCAATGCGGCCATCAAAGCCAGCACTAATAATTTTCTCTATGCCGAAACAATTTCCGGCGACAGCAGCCCAACGCCCAGCAGTCCGCCCTCCAGCACAGGTAAGTTTATCCCAACACAAATCGGAGACTTCCTATAAATTCAGTTTTCTTCTTCTTCTGTTTTCAAAGCGGGCGTGGCCAAATCACAATGCTCCTCGCTGTCTGATGGCGAATCCTTTGAGGGCTACGGAGAGAACGAGTATGGAGCACAGAGGAATCGGGAGACGGGCAGCTCACCCAGCAACAGACATGGCAACAACAACAACAATAACAACAACAATGGCAACAACAGCAATATGAACAACGGCAATAACAATCACAGTGTGAGCAACGGCAATGGCATCAACTCCTCGCACGACCACAGTGGACACTCGAATGACGGCAATAACAATTTGAGTGACAGCGCTGGCATTGAACTCGATCTGGCGCCACATGTTGTCTCATCCTCGCCCAAGGAGTATGTGTTTGTGTTATTTATATACTTCCTCGATTGCATCTGATTTTTATTAACCTATTGTTTGTCTGTTTGTTGTTGCAGCGATGAGGAGCTGAACATTATGCCCCGCGACAACTGGGCCAGACGCAGTCTGAGACGCACGCCTACAAGGTAACTGCAACAAGTGGGCTTATAGCCGATTCAAGTCGAGTCGAGTCGAGTCGAGTCTCAGCCACATACCATATATGGCCAGCCGATCAGCAATTAGATATGGAAAGCGCGACTGCGAATGCAGTAGAAATCTATGCTGTCTTCATCAATTTGCACACATAATCGCCATAACATTGACGTAATGCCCATAAAATGACCAGTTTGTCCGTCCAAGTACGAGTATCAGTAACGCATCTGTTCAACGCCGTCATCATCAGCCAGCGAAGATGATCGAGCAGCAGCAGCCTGTGCTTTTTGTCTGTCTGTCTGTCTGTGGTTTTTTAGTTTTGCTTGTACAACTATTTGAATATTTAACCTTTTTTCTTTTGTACATCTCTGCTGATTGTATGCATGAAATTATGTATGTATGCATTGTATATTATACAAAGTGCACACACACACACACACACAAGCACACACACACAGACGGGCTGAAAAACCAGTTTTTCTAAGCCCAGTGTTTGCCTGGTTGTTTTGGGCCGTGATTCATGCGTGCCTTAAGTTGAAATCGCAGTTGCGCTCAGAGAGCGATTATTGCTTCCGCTTAATGCTCAGCTCACCATGTTAAGAGAGGCAGAGAGAAAGAAAACAAGAGAAAGATTCACATGCTTTAAGAGAATTCATGCTCTCTTAAATTTTAGAATAATTTATTTGTCAATTTTCAGGGCTACATAAACATAAATAATGCTAGGCAACAAAACTGTTTTGTATATTTTTGTCCATTTTTACTCTCAAATGAAGAAAATAGTTTGCATTTTCTAAAATGATTTTTAAACTGAAAATGGATAAAGATGATGATCGTTTAATGTGGCTATAATTCCCGTTTAAACTTTTATTTTGATAAATGACATATTATTTAACTATCAATTACGTAAATAAATTTAATTAAAACTGTAGCAGAAAAATCATAATTTCTGAAATAGCAAATTGAAGAATTCATAAACCTTTTGTCAGATGAAATAAGTATAGGATTCTAACTTTTTTGTGTTCGTCTATTTACTTAATATGAGTGTTTAAAGATAGAATGTGCTTCATTTTTTTTTAAAGTTAAATTTATTTAAAATTGTTTTATAGAAGAGGAAAAATGTATATTTTACAGCATTCTTGTTTGAAAATCCATATCTTTATCTGTCAACAAATTACGTATACCTATTATACAAATTTAAAAGGGATAAAAATATTATAATGAAGTTCTGTTAATTGCGATAGATATATCCTTTAAATCGATTCAGAAATTCAATAATGTCTCTAAGTTTTACTAAGATGTAAAAGTATTTGTAAAGTCGAATTATGGATTATATTAAAGAGACCAGTAGCTAAGGCAATCACATTTTAATCTTAAGTGAGCAAGGAAACTGCGAAATTTCGCTTATCGTAAAACGATAAATAGATTTTTTCCCTGAATTTATGGTGCAAATTGTTGTAGATTCCAGACACTTTTCCTCTGCTAGTAGGAAAATTCTGCATTACTCACACATTTTATTACCCAACCATGTTTATAGACCACTTAATTTTATATTATTTATTTCACAACTATAACATGGAAAAGCAATCTGAGAAACACTCATTTCTTAATTGAAACTCATAAAATATATTATGTCATATTCTTTACAGCAATGCCGATAATTTATCCCAGCGTCGTTGGGGCTCCATGAGACAGTAAGCAAAATATTGATTTTATTGCGAGATAACTTTTCATTTTGGTTGCTTTGGGTATTCATATTATTCTAACTATTTCAAATTGTTCATTTGGTTATGGTGTTTTGCATTAAATTTATATATTTTTAATGTAAAATGAATTTAAGATAATGTTAATATCAGCACCATTTCTTCTATATGCATATGGATATTTATTTATATATCTCATCTCTTTTAATCTTATCACACTAATAACTGAGTTGTAATCTTTCTCAGCTTATCTTAATTTTGTTGCGAGGTATTTTCATAAAATTCACAAATATATTTTCTGCTTGGGCCTACAAAAAATTGTTTGTTTTTGTTTTGGCCGTCATGCGTAGAAAATTGCTTAGTTTTCCTAGCCTGGTTCGTGGCAGCAAATTAACTCGGCAGATTAACTGTCAAAGATTAGGGATTAGAGTTGTATAATTTGTAGGATTCTCGTTCAGTTTTGTTGACTGAATTTTGCTCTTTGTTGGCACTTGGCCTGGCTTCCTGTTTCTCATGCAGTTAACTTACAAATTTACGGCCTTTTTTTGTTTTTGTTGGCAGCCCTCATATGTATTGTGTATATATGTATGTGGCTAAAGTTGTTCATCTGCTTTTGGATGCGGCACTGCTGCCCTGTTCCAAGTGAAAAGGTTGAAGGTAGTTGGTAAGCAAGTAGTTGGCATCAACGAGCCTCGACTTGGTCTTCAACTCTTCGGGTCTCTTCCAGTTCGGCTTGACTTGGCTCACAAGTTGCTGCAAACTTTTTTTTTTTTTTTTTTTTTTTTTTTTTGCATTATTGCTGGGGTTGTCATGCCATTGGAATGCGCACAGCGGGCAACCGAGAGAAACAACTGCGGAACAGCAGAGAAGCACTGTGTGTGGAGGGTATAGAGAGAAACGGGTTTTTGCTTGCGGCAATTCTGTTAACTCTTCGTCTTTCATCTCGCCCAGAACAGAATTTAGGCCGCAATACATTTTGTCAAGCTTCAATTGACCCAAAAGCCAAAATACAACCAAAAATTGTCATCCTCAGCCACAGTTGTTGTTGTGGCATGGTCAGTGGCATGATTTGAACTGCAATTAGCAGTGCAAAATCTTTTCTAATTAGATGCACAGTGTCTGCAATCAGTTAAGATTAACCTTCATGCGAATGCCTCGTAAATTGCATCCACTTATTTCCCAGCAGTTAATTTGTCATGAAAATCCCATTGTTTTTCCTCTGTCTCCGAGTCTGGGGAAAAAGTGAAGTGCACTAAAAACTGAATAGATGTTGGAACTTGTAGGTGTCATTTGTATACAACCGAAAGGATGTCAAACAATTTTTAATTATTTATTCAGCAATAAACCAAATCAAATCAGCTCCGTCTGAGTTAATTACGCCACATGGGTTTCTGGCTGATTTGGTACAAGTTAGTTTTTTTGCGCTTATTCTCGATGTAGTCCTGTAGTTTTTTAGACGCTTCTCTCTCCAGCGCTGACGGACTTTTATTGCGATTGTCGCGATTGGATGAGTCTGATGGGAAATCACCCGATCTTGATGACCCGCTACGCTCGACGGTTTTATCTTCATTGGATACGGATGCTGTTAAATCAGTCGTTTCAAGCATTGGTTCCAATGTTGTAGGCTGCAAATTTTCAACTGTTTACAACCAAAGAAAATCATTTCCTTAACATTATTACTTACCTTAGTCCTAACTTTCAACATTGACAATAACTTTAACAATAAAATAATTATTGCTAGAGCGAATAATGCAACTATTATCCAAAATGTTTTTTCCTGAACCGGGATTACTGAAAAATACTTATATATAGCGTACGCCTTGAGCCTAAGCCAGCAAAGCGTTGGCCACTCCTGGCAACGGGGTGCCATCTTTATGGCATCCTCGTCGCTGATTACTACTACTACGGAGTATTTACCGATCAGCATCCCCATTATGCTCAATTTTTGAAAAATAAAATTAAAATGTTGTGCAAATAGGTTAAATATTTTTAAAAAATATAAAATCAGTAGGGCGATGTCGACGCGTACTGAGAGTTTTGAATACTATAAATAAAATTAAACAGTTTTATTGTTTGAAAACTCCATTCCTTAGTTGTCAATTTTATTTGAAGCCTACTTAAGCTGAACAACATGTAATCTATCATAATTGGTTAAAAGGGTAAAATATATATGTATATATATAATCATGCTTAGGTTGTATTGATATATATTTTTCTAGTCGAGGTCCCTCGACCCGAGTATGTTTTATTATTTAAATTATAAATATAAATATTTTGCAAATTGCATTTAATTCTCACACATATCAAAGAGCATAGGTAATTGTAGAGTTACTGATTTATAAGTTCCGCCAATTGGACTCAAGTTAGTTGCTTAATTACGGCCAGAAGTCAACTGCATTTGCTGCTAATTGGCAGCTTCAGTTGATGTTGAATTGGCCCACGTTTTACAGTTTTTGGCAACTCATTCTTTAGCGTTGGCAATGTGTCAGCGATTATTTTGGCAGCCAAAGTTACTGGGAATTATTGAACGTATCAATGTTTGTCTTGGCCAATTTTTTAGCTGCTGCCTGCAAACATGTTTGCTGCACACATGTTGCAAGTGCAGGGCAACAGTTTTGTTTGACTGCAGACTGCTGGGATGTTAGTTGTTGGTTGTTCGGAGAGGAACTAAAGTTACTGTTATTTGATGGGTTCATTTTTGAGTTTGAAAGCATTAATTTAAATATTTTGGTATTTGTACCCATTTTAATTAATTTTAGTTTCTTTCCATCTACTTACTCTGATATGGCTAACTTTAAAATGTTAATATATCTTGCAACATTAAAAGTGTAAAGAAATATTTTTAAAATTATTTATTTAATTTTTCATTTAATTACTTAAAGTCTATCAATTTAAAATTATTCGCACAAAGCTACTTGATTTTAAATGGATTTGAATTAATTAATTAAAAACTAGAAAAAGCTTTGAGTGTTTGTTTCTAGCTTTAATTATTTTACATCAACTAAACTAAAACTATGCTCAGCTTAAAAATAAAAAAGACTTTAGAATGAATTATGATAATATGCATTAATAAAAATTAAATGTGGATTAAAAGCAAGAAAATTAAATAAATAAACTTAAGCATCATCTCTGAACTGATAATTAACTGCAAGGAATCTCGTAGCCAGCCCATTTCGCCGCCTTTAAAACCATCTGGCAACGCTCAATTTCGCTCCAAACCAAATCGTTGCTTGCGCTGTTCTCTTTTACTCGCCTTTTCTCTTTTTGACACTTGGTAAACATTTTGCATGCATCCCTCTCTCTCCCTGTCGTTTTTCGCTCTCTCTGTTTCTGTTTGGCTATTGTTGTTGCGTCGAACCTGTTTGTTAGCCGCGTTTAGATCGCCTCTGCGGCATTTTGCGTTGATTTTCAGTTCGAAACCTGCTGCAAGCGCGTGCGGTTCGCATTTTTCAAATATCGTCGGTATATTTAAAATTTCACCTCTTTTGCGGATTTGAGTTTGCGTTGTTGTTTAACATCCGAATCGCATCCGTCGTCACACTCGGTTCCGGTGCGGCATTATAAAAATCTACACAAAATTCCGCAGCCGCATAGAAAAAAGTATGTGAAAGTCTTGGAACAGACAGTAGACAACGCGTCGTATGAGAAACATTTGTTTGCACAATTTTTAGTGTTGATGATGAGTGCAAAAAACTGGGGTGCAAAATTATATTTTAAGATTTTGTTGGTCATAAATTTCGCTTTCCATGGGTGTAGAAAACGCAGCGCATCTAGCTGTTATTATTATTTGTTGCTGTTGTTATTTTGTACTCTTAACTCTTATTGTTTTTAAGTAGTTGTTTTTTTTTTTGTTTTGCCTGTTTTTTTGTTGTAGTTTACACTTTGGTAATTTACGGCGTCACGCCTTAATGACTGCACCAAGCGTCATCAACTGACGAACTGATGAACAGAGTCTATGTTGCACATGCCCCACACACACACACACACACACATAAGTGCATGTCTGGCAAGTCTTGTCTGTCTACACACACACACAAACACATATACACACACACACCCGGTGCATTGCCCACGCCCTTTTCAAACAGAATCAGAGACGAAATCAGAATCTCGGCAAAACGAATGCACTTTTACCTTGTTCTTCTCATTATGGCCGTGTTCTTAAAGACGAAAAAAGAAGAAGAAAAAAACTCTTACTAGCCAAGTGAGCTGCCAAGAAAGAAGCCAAGACAAACAAAAAGATGCATCAATCAAAATCAAATCGTTTTATAGCCTTAATTACACTTAAGCAGCCATAAAAGTCGGTTAACAGTTGGTGCACAATTTCTCATTGCATTAGTTGCATTAGTTGGTCAGCAGCGGGGGGGAGGTGGGTGGAGGACACTACTGAGAGTGGGCTAAGCGCATTTGGATTTTCATTTTGATTTCGAATTCGTTTTCGCTTTCCGAGACGCTATTTAACGACGTTATCAGAGCTAGGAAAAGCACAAAATGAAAAGCGCGTGTCTGTGAATTATTAACCAAGCAATTGCAATTTCAATTGTTGTTGTTGTTGTTTTTGTTGTTTTTGGTTTATTGGTTTTTTGTTATTGTTGTGTACGACTCGAAGCAATTTGTAATGAAAAGTGAAGTGTGTGGTTCGTCGGTGATCGCCAAATTGCGAAAGTGTGTCCAAAACTAAATTATGGTCGCAGCTGCATCTCTTCAATCAAAAAAAAAAAAGTGCACTTTATTTGAAATTGAAAAACATCAAGTGATGTACAAAACAAGTTTAAAATAATATGTTTTTTGACTTGTGATCAAGTTAACAGAAAACGTGTGTTGTGCAGGGTTATTGTTCCAACAGCAAATATAAACAAAAGTGATTCAATAACGTTGCTTTGTGAACAACCCCAAAAGTACTTGAAGGCTATTAACGTTTAACCGGTTTTAATCTTATCAAAGCTTAAACAACGCAAAGTTGAAGGCGGTTTCAATGAAGCGCCACAAGATAAGCTAATTAGTTAACTGCAAACCCACTAATCGCATATATAAACAAATAACGCAATCTCTACAATAACCAATCTTCATATGGATGATGAATACTATGAATATTTTCCCTATGACCGCAGTCATTTGAGAAAAATGTGCGTATATCAAAACCAATTTTGTTAGCTGTTTTGTTGTTGTCGTTTGTTAATGTCGCTGTGTTGCACCTAATTGTCATGTACAGCATCATTAAGTGTTAAATGTATTAATTCTTAAGAAAGAAACCCACAATGCCACACACCCACAGGCAACACACACCCACCCACACAACAATAAGCACTTTCGCCTCTGCAACCAATCGGCAAACAAAGTGACTCAGCTATATTTTGAATATATATATATATATACCTTGTACCTGGATGTACATATTTCTTTAGAAATCGCAACATGTCTTGACCCGCTCATTTTGTTGACTCTTATTGCCATAAAATGTTTTCAAACTCAATTGATTTATTAAATGAAGCATGACCCAATCTTGTCAGTCGTGCATTAAACTAAACAATGAACAGGGTAATAATAATAATAATAATAAATGTACAATATTTTTTACTATTTCTTCTTATATTTTATTTACCTGAGTAATTTAATTAATTAAAATGTTTAATGTTTTGCACAGTTTCTAGCTTTTAACACAACTAAAGCCATTTTTAATTGGATTTTATATAATTATTACTAGGGAAATTTAGTCATTCATTCACTTGATAGCACAAATAAATTACATAAATTTAATTATGTCAAATTAAAAAGCAGTAATTGCATTACAAATTTATATAATACTTTCTCTATTTAATTTTTTTAATTTATTTGCCTGAACTATATTTATACTTTTATTTGACAGATATTTAGCTACTTGGCTTTTCAAAATTAAATAATTTGAATTAATTAATTAATTATTAATTAATAATTCATTTATTTATTTATACACAAGAGGTCATCAAACACAGTCCTAAAATATTTTGTTATTTTCCTGACACTTTTATGGCATTTAGTTTACATTTTTATACCATCAATTGGTTCTGGCCAAACAGCTATCCATATGTCTTTATAATATACACAAAATTATTCTATCTTTCTATTTTCTGATACAAAAGTCTAATTTATAATTTGATCATCAAATAGCTTAATAAATATTTATTTTTTTACCTGGTGTCCGCTAAATGCATAACTGAATAATAGGAAAAGAGGTCACCAAAAACACAAAACTATTTATTTGCTAGTCATTTAATTTTCTATTAATTTATTTATCTCATTATAATTCTCGTAGAAAACCACTTGAATTGCATCCATTGTGCCACAAGGTGTTCCTAAATCGTAGTTGTGACCATGTCAAATGGGTCTTGTGCGTCATTTTCACAGCCAACTGTTAATTAAAGCCTTGTTTCAGTCAGCTGACGAGGGGTCGCTTTTCACAAAAACCATTCATTGCCTTCGCATTATTCGCTGCCCCTGTTCCCCTACTCCCCTACTCCTTGCCCCTTCCCTATTTACTTGTGTTTATTTAATAACCTGTTTGCCGCACTTGTTATTACCTGTTGCCCCGTGCAAATCAAGTAAAAGTTCAAGCAGTCAAAATGTGCGGCCAACAGACGAAAGTTTTAACGATTCAACTAAACAACGAATGCTTCTTCTTCTTCTTCTTCTTTGGCTATAAAGTTTATTGGCAGTAGACAGGGGAGGGGTAAAAGGGGGGTAGCGGAAGAGGGACAAACAAAAAATTAAATAATCAGCTAAAGTCGCGAGTTTTTTGAACTGTGTTGCGGTTGTCTGCTTAAAATTCAAAGCAGACAATGGAACTTTTACAGAGCTGCCTTCTTTTTATTGCACATATTTCATTCAATATCTTATGACGAACATGAATGAGCATATATATAAGCTATATATATTTGGTATTTATCACCTTGACTTGCTGTTTGTTGCCCATCCCCAAGTCAATCAATCAACTAGCGAATTATGCAAAGCCAGCCACCTGACTGGCTGTTTGACGTGGGCTTTGAGTGGCTGCCACAATCCGTGGCAGATTGACCCACATTCACACTAATAACATTTGCCACTCGGCAAATGCCAAATCGGAAGTTTTTTATACTCCAATTTAGGTGCAAAGTCGTTGGTAATAAAGAAACGCCTCAATGCCCCAAGTGCTAAAGTTTCTGTTACTTTTTGGCTGCAATGCCTCGTGTTTGTGCCTCGTTGCAGCAATTTTCAGCGATTGCCAAAGGATGGGCAGTCTAACTACACCTTTCAAGTCTTGAGAAGTGGTTCATTAAATGCCTGGGAAACTTGGCCATTTTAATGGCATTATGGCATATTTAATACCCGTTTTGTATATTTAAATAATAAGTAAGTTGGAAAGCGCATTTTACTGCGCTCATTGTTGTCATTTCTTTGCATTTCAAATGTTAACTGGAAAAGTCACTTTAACTTGAAAGCTTTCACATTTTGAGGGCGTGGTTTTTCCTACCTTACAAAGGAATGTGGTGCTAGAAGGAATGTTAATGTAATTAATGCAATCAGGCATATTCTTAATCAATTGCAAAAAAGCATAGCGAAATTTGTATTATTTTATATTTTAGCTGTCGTGTGAGTTTCTGGATCTCTTAATTCTGGATAACCTGGATTTATTTTCTTTACTCTCTCAGTTTTGTTATTTGAAAAGATTACAAAAAGATTTCAAACAATAGTTGCTTTAGTTAAATGCTTAGCGAAATTTATATATATTTTTTAAATTTTTTATTTTGCCTCTCGGCTCATCTTTCAGATTCCTTTTCTTTATTTTCTTTATAATTTTGTAGTTTTTATTTATTAGTTAACAAAAGATTTCAAACAACAGTTATTTTAAATTTATTACAATTCTATTATATTAAAATTCAACGGAGCAATGAACTAGCTTTATAATAAAATATTCTATTGCATATTTAACTAAACTTTTCGTGATGTCATCAAGTCAACAAAATAAAAATTCTAAATTTATATAAGCCTTATCTCAGAAATTGTTTTAGCCATTTACAAATTAACTGTTGTATGTACATCCCACCCTCTGCCCCATGCTTCCTCCCACCCTTTGCCTTTCATATTTATAACAAATAAAATTCTCAACTGGAAGCGATGCGGAACACAACAAGTAAAAGCGGAAAAAGCGGCGCTATTCGTAACAGAATCATTAAATATATATATATATATATTTATATATCTATGTGTATGGGATGAGCCGGTCTGAGAGGAGTGGGGAGGCACGCTTCTCATTCAACAGGTGTGTGGCATGTGTTTCACAGTTTGTCATTGTGCCTCTGTGTCTCAACCTCTCTGATGTAATAATTTTTGACGAGTTCCAAAAAGATTTTGAGAACAGAATTTTGTAACAAAGAAAATGGTTTATTTGCGAATAACAACAAATGTTATCTACTTTTGTTTGTTCCTCTGTATTTGATGTGAATGTTTTCGATAGGTTGATTTTGAACAAGGCCACCTCTAAGAATTAATAATATTACTTTAAAAAATTGTTTATTATAGTTAGAAAATAAAATATTAATTTCACTAATAATATAATATTGGTATTTAGTCTCCAAAAACAATCTGTCAGTATTCAAAGCAATATTTTCTCTTGAGCCCCATTTTTGGCTAATTTGCATATGTTGTTTTCATATGTTGAAAGCGCAGACAAATTGACAAAAATATTTATAACGGTAAATTAGCTTAACCCCAAACATAATAAAAACCACAATTTCCTGGCCGCTTGGTGTTTGCCAACTAAATTTGAGGGTGTTTCAAACTGTTTTTTTGTTTTATTGAGTAATCAAGGTTACCTACTTTGCTGCACAGCTGCCCAAATATTATCGCACACCTGAAATCGATCGCACTCAAAAAAAAAAAAAATGCTAAAAATATTAATAATAATAATAGTAGTAATAAAACACCCAAATGCGACCTTAATCATATTTTATTTAAACAGTTTTTTTTAGCTTTGTTGCTGTCGTACTTTTGTATTATTTTTTTTTTGTTTATGTTGATTACATGTCATTACCTTGATCGCTTTTATAATTAACTGTCAGTTCAGTTTATAAATATATATACATATATATATATATATATAATTTTATTTTTTTTGTTTGCTTTTTAGCGAATTAGATGATTTGTTTGCGTGGCTGCAGCTAGTTTAGAGTATCTGAATTATGGTAGACATTTTGGCAACACATTTGCCGCAGCTGCTTCAAGTTGCATGTGTTGCAGTAAGTAGCCTCATGACAACACGCAACATTCTAATGCCACAAAAACTTTGATTTACACCTGCAGCTGCCACATTTAACTATAATGTCTGCTGCGATTTAATGCCAATTTCAATTTGCATCAATAAAAAAATCCACTGAACCAAAACTCAAAAGCCAACCGCTTTCAACTTCACTTGTTGTTTTTAATATACCCTGCAAAAGGTTGAAATATAATTATATAATTAATTAAATTATAATTATATAATTAAATATAATTATATTATTTATTTAAATCGAATTTGAGTAGCTGCAAAATGGAATAATTGTTAAGAAGAGTTTGCGGCACATTCCAAACAATTGTACAGATTAATAATAAGTTATAAAAATATTAAACTTATGCCATTAACTAAATTTTATATTTCTCAAGCTTTAATTATTTAAAATATTTAAAAAAAAATAATTTATTCAGTTTGCCAATTTCATATGCATGCTTTCACAGCTCTCATTTTTAAAGGGTATCTAATTTCCGCATATTCGAAATCCTTTTTCCACACTAGTTTTTTTTCCGCTATTTACACTGAAATTTGCTGTTAAAATTGCGCAACTTTGTAGCATTTTCAAATTGTTGGTTTACTAAAAAAACACTTTGGACAATTTTTGCCAAGCCAATTTTGCGCATACAAATTATGGCCAACACATAGTTGTATCTCTGTTTTTTGTTACTAGTCATATTTTTTATTGGCACGCAACTTGTGGGATGTTTATGAACCCGAATTAATCTTGGCTTAGAAAAAACATTGCCAATTTACAATGCTAATTTATTTGAGTTTAAAGTTGTTGCTGCTCTTGCGTTTTATGGCCTCGCTTAAAATAGATCATAAACCAGATGAGACAGTTTTTTATTTCTAGCGCAACTACAAAGTGGGTTAATGAGTTCAGTTTTCCAAAGGGGGCTGCTGCTGCAGTCGAGGCTGAGACCAAGCCCCATAAAAAGTGATAAACTTAATATGTGTGTCTTGTTTTGCAGTATTTGCTGTGTATTTTCATTTTTAAAAATATGTTGTTTTAGTTTTGGCCCACAGCTTGCCTTCAATTTCTTACTACTCGTAATTCAATTAGACTGGAAAGCTGGCTAAAAACCGCTTGAGGTTTGCTTATCAACATATATTCAAGAGCGTAAAAGCAAAAAGTTTCCAGCAAACCGCAAAACAAATCTAAAATTTTTGCAATTCAAACAGTTTTAGAGTCTTTGGTTAGCATCAACTTTTCCTGCAGCACTACTTGAAAACAAAAACATTTTGCATTATAATTTATTTATATTATAATTATAATATCGTTTTAGGACTCAAATATGTAAATTTTCTCAAAATAGTATAAATTTCTTATTTCTTAAAGCGATTTTCACTTTTCATAAAATATGTAAATTTTCATTTTATTTTTGGGCTTTTATTTAAAAACAAATTCAGAAAGGTAGTATTTTTTAAGCAATTAGCTGCACCCATTTTACACTTGACAAGTTTTCCACTCACCTGCAAATGCAAAATATTTCCACATTTGACACATTTTCTCGAAATGCACTTTACACATTTTCCATTTTCTATGTTTACTTGTTGTTTTTTTATTTTTTCACTTTTACAACTTAATTTTAGTTATTTTAGTCGCAATTATTTTGTCTCTGACGTTTGTTTGCTTTTCTTGTTGTTGCTGTTGTTACAGTTTCTTGGCTGCATTTTCTTTCCATTGTTGTTTTGTTGTTGTTGTTGTTGTTGTTGCTGTTGTTGTCTTTTTACCTGTTTCTCCCTATTTGACGTTGTAGTTTGTTGGCGTCAATCTTTGGTGTGGGTGGCCATTGTTTTCCTATGTTGTTGTTGTTGTTGCTTTTGTTTAGTTTTCCTTTTCTTTTATCACGTGTTTGGTTTTTTTTTCGGCCGCGTTCGTTTCTTTGGCTATTTATTCAATGCCAGACAGTTTATTTGCCAATTCTTCAAAGCGGATTAATTTCAAATGAATTTCGCTGGTGGGCTTCAACTAAAAGGTTTTTAAGTGCACTTGCTAATTAAAACATAATTACATTAATGTTTCACTGGTTTGGCATTTATTTGAATCAACGCATTTTATTATTTAATACTAAATTTCTAAAAATTTTCTCACTTATGTTTCCAGTTCCGGCCGCAGGCAAATAAGTTCCAATGCCTTAGCCAGGTAAGTTTTGATAATACATATTATAATAATCTATATTTCATAATTAAAGAATGGAAGTACAAAATAAATTAAACTTACGTATAAAAAATAAGCACTGAATTCGCTATTAATGCACACAGTTTGACAGCCACAACATTACAGTCACAGTTTGGCAGCCAGAGAGCGAAATGCATTTGTCAGTGTCTTGGCTAAATACAGTTAGGTACGCATTGCTTTTTACAGTTTAAGATCCGTTGCGTTACGGTTTGTGGCCGCACTAAGCGGTACACTGAAAAGCTCTGTCTGAGCGAAGTTCCATTGATTTAGTACAGACACAAACCAATTGTTCACAATAGCGGAAGCAATAGTAATTAAATAAAATAAAAAACTAGTTCACAATTTTTGAATTTAATCATATTTTACAAGCTTTAAAAATAAGTTGAATTTGAATTCAAATTGTGACTTACGCATTTTAATTTAATTACAGCCAACTCTACAGATCATCGAGTTTCAACTCATCTGGTCGTAGCTCCAACTGTGATACAACTGAAGATATGTACAGCGATATAAGCTTGGATAATCGTCATGATTACGATTATAGGGTAAGTCCTAAAGTTAATTTTGTGCAACAATAATAAATACTATTTGGGTTTTATGGAAAGGGTATTAGTGATGTGAAAATATATATATATATATAAATATTTATAAGTAACTTAAGTATTTATGAAACTTTCGTTTCGTAAATCAACTTTTGAATTCTTTTGCAATTTTGTTGCACAGACCGTTACAAAGAGAGTTAAATCCGTTCCACACAACTCTCAAAATGTGCAACATCACAAATTCCCAACTTTTTCTCTTTCTCTATCTCTCTCTCTCTCTCTGTGTTTCCTCTCATGACGTGGCACTATCTTTGGGGGGCCTTCGGTGGCTTTTAATGACTCTTTGAAATCAATCGCTGATCGTTTTGCACAACGAAATCGTCGCTGAGTCGCTGATTTTGCACTTGACCAAGCGATGACAAAACCGTTGACATATTGGCAGTAGTTTTTGGCAATTCATTTATGCCGTATTCCAATTCAGTCGACGTTGTGTCGCAGCGTTTCATGTCTTTTTTCCCAGTTAACGTGTAGCTGGAAAAGTGACTTTGTGTCTGCCACTTTTCACTTGAATTCGCCCGCTACAAATTCGCAAACGTGTTTTCCCTCGTCTTTGATTGTTTTGGCTGCTAGACAGGTGAAATTTTTGTATTTTATTTTTTATTTTTTTACTTTTGTCTGCCTTTTTTTCGTTTGTTGTTATATAAAGTGCTGCAGCTAAATTGCCCTCGACTGGAAAAGAGATTCAGAGTGAGTGCAACGCTGCCTCAAGGTCATTGAAATTGACTCGAAATCGCATTTGGCCATTTTGTGAAATTTTGTATTAATACTGTGTACTCGATGTACTTGCCAATTTGGTAGACCGTTGGCCAGTCGTTTGGGCTAAGTGCCAATAAGGTCGTCAGCACTTTGCCAACCTTTTCACTTGATTGTATTACTGACTGCAATCGGTTTTCCTCTTCCGGTTGTAAACATCTTAAAAATTAGTTGCCTATTCATTGAACGATTAACTTTCTTTATTCACTGATTATTCACTGATTCGTTGTTCATGTTGGGAACTTTGCTTAAGGATCAATAGCTAATCTTTTATAATCTGTTTAATTTTTTATTGAAAAAAATTCAAATTGTAGTCTATTTATATTAACTATCAATTTACGCTGTTGCAATTTCATTTGATGGAATAAAATATAATTTCTAAATTGAAGTTTGTCTTGGATTTTTGCATTTTGAATACTTTTTTATTCCTTAGTATTAACTAAAAGTTAAATTTTGTATAATGTTGTTTACTAAAGAAATAATCAACTGAGCTACCAAAAATAAACATAATTCATCAAAAATTCACTTCAGATATATCCGGCTGGATCGCTTAATTTATTGAATGGGACAAAGAGCAAAAAATATAAAGTCTTTGTTATGCAAATTGTTGAGTTGGTTAAACGACAGGTGTAAATTGTAAATGGTTTTTACCTATCGCCTGGGCTGATGGCTGATGGCTGTTTGCTGCTTCTGTTCCTCGTAATTATTTGTAAATTTACCAAACGCAAATAAACGGAGTAAAGACAAAAGCAATAACAACAACAACAGAGTGTAACCATATAACCACAGGCTGTGAATGGAAAATGAAAGGTGTGCACCACATGAAAAGAAGAAAAATTCCGAACGAGACCTGAAGTGCCTCCGAACGCAGGAAAAAACAAAAGCCAAGAGAGAAAATGGCAAAAATGTTTGCAGAAAAATATCACGTACAAATCATTTGAAGACCTTTGATTGTTCTTTTATGCAACAGGCCAAACGGGAAACGGAAATGCCGCAGCAGGCATTCAGCAGGAGCTAAGGGGGTGGTGGGACTAAGTGGAGTGCGGTGTGGAGTCGGGGGAATATAGCCAGATCATTTGCAATGCGAAATGGACGCCATTGAAGGGCGTCGTTGATTGTTGTGTGAAACCAGGCGTTGCATACGAAATGAGCGAAAAGATATTAATTGATAAAGAAATTCACAACAACAATTGACAGCTCAGCAAATGAGAGGAAACCAGTTGAAATTTAATTGCAATGAAAATGGGAACAAAGTGTCAGTCACAAGAACTAGGCCAAAACTCAAGACACTAGAAACTGAAGATTCACAAATTATCTTTACATTTGCATTAACCCTTTCTAGCTAAGACACAAACCATAAACAATAGAGCGACACGATTTTATTTGTAGAGTAAAAGTCTTGTTGGATTGGCTTGTAACTAGCAGTTTATTGAGCACAAATAATTCAGACATATCTTCAAACTCACAGATTATATATGTTCATGTTGCGACAGATTTAGTAGAGTCTGCGAATGTAGATATATTTATTTAAAGTGAACTAAAAACAGTACACAAAAATAATTAATTCGTTTTCCAATCTCGTGTTGCAATCTCAATAAGCTCTCTCTTAACGTGTAAGATATTTAAAAAATTAATGATTAACTCCAATTCATAAGACATCTGCTCTTTCTTTTTAAAAAACTTATATGGCTTATCATAAGTATTTGTTTTAAATTTCAGATGGATTTGCTTTAATAATGTCCTAATTGTCACTTGTCTGACTGGCATGTAAAATTTTTGAAATACATAATTTTCCTATCTTATAGACAAATTGTACATTTAAATTAGATTATTAGTGAATCTGGAATACTTAGTAGCTGAAGACACTTTATTCGATTTGGCTGTGGCAACTTGAAGATGACAAGTGTCGTCATCGGTTGCAACAAGGGGGCAAACTCCACTTAAATGCCAAAATTGTCTCTTGAGAATTGAACAAATTGCAATTGCCATTGTTTGCTTCTTCTTCGTCTTGTATTTTACATACTCGAATGCCTACAACAGTTATAATTGCATAAGTGCGTCCCCACACACACACACACACAGACACACACCCATACTCACACACACCCATACACACACACGTACTCTTAGACAGACAGAGAAGAGTGTGACATAGATTGCCATCTGGCGACGGGTCTTTGAAAGAGTTGTGGGAGCAGATCTTGCAGATACTCGAGACACAGTTGATTTGGGAGCTAGCGGCAAAACGAGGGGTGCCTTATGCAATTGGACATGTTGAAAAAGTCACTTGTTTAGCTTCTTCCGCATCTAATAAACAACAAGAGTCCCAAAACCGTACACAAATCCAAACCCAACTGACCTTAGCTAATTAAATGGTTGCTTCCAAAATACCTTTCTGGTGTTCTTTTGTTTGCTTCACTTTTCGTTTCGCTTTTCACTTTTCACTTGCTGCGACAGGCCAAACAGAGCATTGACAATTAGCCAGAAGAGGCGTTAAAACCAACAAGTTAAAAAAAAAGGGTCAAAAACTGTTGTCCATTCCCATGGAAACCTTTGACCACTCTTTGATCGGGTTGCGTTCGCTGCTGTCGGGCACTGGGGCAAGGTGAAATATGTGATAAGTTTTCATTTTACAGCTTCTGTTTTACGGTGTTTTATGGCTTTTTGAAAAGTTTTACGATGCGGTTACCAAAAAAGAAATTGGAGAGAACCATTATAAAAATGGGAAGAAAATACAATTCAATTCGAGGCCAGTTAGATTTGAAAATGCTTTGCCTTGTTTGATTTTTATTAATTTTTACAGCGAAAATTGATGGGCAAAACTAATTTACTTATCGATTCTTAAAGATTGATTATACCTTATAATCTATGTAGAAAAATGGGCGCTTTTTTTTAGTAAGGTCTATTCTGTGTGAAAAAAAGGTGACTAATACTCTTAACATTTTTCACATGGCACCATGTCTTAAGTAATCCCCTTTTACAAATCATCCAGCGATACATTTACTAAGAGGTTTTGCCGTTATAATAGGACAACAACAAATTGCTTGGTCTTCCATCATATCGATTAAACAATTTTCTGGCACCTGCCGCCCACACAACCCACATTTCTCAGACACACTCGCCACACACTCAAAGTCGGCACAACATAAAGAGCATAAGGCAAAAGTGAGAAACACAAATGTGAGACAGACAAAAAAAAAAAAAAAAAAACCAAAAACAGTAAAAATCATAAACGAAAATCGATTTTTAACCCAAATTAAACGTTGACCCAAAAAAGCAGAAACACTGAGAAACCCACGCGATGGAAAACGCAACGAATTGAAGCATAAAAATGTTGCAATTATTATAATTAATGTAAATGCGATCAGAACAAAAGGGCAACTTACGGTTTTTTAAGAAACGTTTAAGTTAAATGCGAAAAACTCATAACTGCATAACTAATACAAATGTGTCTTTGGGTTGTGTGATTATCTTAAGATATACGATATCAGGGTTAGAAGCACTATGAAAATATATATCTTTCCATTATATCCAAGGTCTGCACCGAGATGTCTGCAAAAATTAAAAAATACTGAAGCAAAATATGTCTTTTATAATATTGTTATTGCTAGTTAAAATATAAAATTGTTTTTTAAATTAATAATTTTATTCAAATTGTAAAAACACTTGTGGAACTTATGATGTTAATTATTTTTAATTTTTGTTTGCATAAAAGTTACAAGGAAAGTTGTTTTTGATTCGCCTTGCAAAATAATTCCTATAATTTATATTTTTAATTTTAATATTTTGCTATAAAATTTGTGGATTATTCTCCTTTTTATTAATCAATAATATTTATTTGGATTACATTCTATAATTTCATATTTATGGATATAATCAATAGATTTTGTACTCTTATTAGATTCTTAATAGAAATTTGTACTTAAAAATATTTTTTACATTTTTAAGTACTACTACAATAAAAGGGAAAGTTTTTTATGACACGACAATATTTCAATGATATATTTTAATATTGATATTACGTAACATGTACATATATTAAATACTAATTTAATGTCCTCTCTTCTGTTTTAATTTCAGGTAAGCAAGATTACAATCAATATACACTTACTCACAAGTGCATATATCACCCAAGTGTATTATCTAACTTTGCTGCTGGGTAAGTGTCAGACAATGAGCTGCAACACCTGCGAACCCACGGGCCCAAAGAACTGTGTTTGGCTATCAGTGCAAAAGCATCGCAAAAAGAATTGGCCATAAAATGTTAACGTTGCTAGGTTGTTGTTGCTTTTGATTTTCCATACGAGGCGCCTCCAAAGCGAGGGCGTGGCACTCGACTCGTTGGCCAACAGCAGTAACAACAACAACAACAACAATAGCAGCGCTACAAATCCTACGCCTTATATCAGTTTGTCAGTCCGTCCGTCCGTCCGTTTGGTTGGCTTGTTACGTCATACTTGGACTGTGAGTTGTGTTTTTTAGCTGCTTTTAAGCCTCTTTTTGGTGTTTTATTTTGTTTTTGCAAGGTTGTACAAGGCAAACGGGCGTTACAATAATAGTCAACTAGTTTGCGCACTTGCCGCACCAAAAATCGCCAACTTTTCTCATTGTTGTTGCTGTTGTTGTTGTTGCCGTGCAGCAATTTATTATAAATAATGAGACATTTACTATCCGACAGCCAGGGAGAGGCAGCAATTACAGCCTACGTCGTGCCAAGGAAATCGCGTTGAACTCCCAACATTTACAATTAAAGGAAGTGATCACAAGATATGGAATTTAATTTACTCTGTCTGCTTACCAATCTTTCTCTTTTAAGCCTGAAAAGAATGTGGCTGCTGAAAATTATTTCATCAAATGATAAAGCTTTAAAATTGATTTATTATTGATTTTTAATACTTATTATTAACATAAGCATTTAGGTTATTATGGGTCAATTACACTCAACAAACTAGTTCGCAAATACTTATCTGTAGTTGAAAAGAACTAAGAAATTGGACGTAAATAATTCCCTGAAGTTACAAATAACTTATTACGCAACACTTTATCACCTTTTATCATTTATTTATAAGAGCCATAAGATAATGTTGCTGTTAATAATTGCTTCATTGAATTCTGTAACATCTGATATTTAAGCGAGTTTAAAATTGATTATTCATAATTGTTTTACTCTTATCTACACATACAAAGAACTAATTCCGCAACACTACCAACTTTTATTATTTACTTATCTCTATATTTGTGTTCCTACTGACTCACACACACACATGCATACTTATATGAATAAAGTGTATATATCAGCAAAGATATATCCATACTACCTCTTCAACTCCATTAACAAATTAAATATTTAGCAATATGAAATTTGATTCCGTGTGTTGCTTAGAAATTTTATTGCCTGCCAGAGTCGTCGGCATTTATTCCAAAGCTAGCACAGAGTTGTTTACGCTGATTAGTCAAACATTTGTGAACATTGTTTAATAAATAGCAAACAAATAACGATGCCTGAGACCCCAGAGACTGACCTTACCGGGAGTGCTCGAGTATAAATAGCCAATAAGAAGCAGCCGCAATCCGCAATCCGCAATTCGCAATTGCAGTCGCAAGCGGTCATTTATTTGCATTTCATTTATTTTCGTTTCTGTGTATCTGCATTTGTATACAAATTTAGTTTGTTGGGTTTGTTGCTGTGACTACGCTCAAAGACAGACCGGACCAGACCCAGACCAGACGAGACCCCCTGATAGGGTACCAATATGTACTAACCAAGTGGTGCTAGGCAACCGAGAAATTGAAGCACGCAAGGGAGTCTCAGCAACCGGTTCCTTAACTAGCCTAGACAAAAACAATGTGAATTCATAGTTATTATTTACATTAATCTGCTGTACTATTTGATGCATAGAGATTTGTGGAAGTCATGAAATTAATATCTGTCGTCTCTTACAAAACTAAGGTTTTTTTTTTGTATTAAAATACATTCATCTTTGAGCTTTCATACGATCAATAAGATATTTGGCTTACGTTTACGTTACGTTTACGTTGTCTCAAATATTTAATTTGTGCCATTTCGTTTAGCTTAACAGGCATATAACAGACCTAATAACAGCTACGTTTTGCATTTACGCCACCCACCTCTTCTCTCTCCTTTCTTTACCTTCTTTCGTATTCTTATGCCTTTAGCTGTACTTTGCTACACTTTCCCACTACAAATTTCTATTGCTAAGTCGCATTAGTCGCATTTTCGGCTGTACATAGTACGGCAGCGAACCGACGGCGACGGCGACGTTGGCGGCGGCACCCCAACAAGTTAGCTTAGTTAGTGAACGCGCCAGCTGCTGAACGTTGCTGCTGCTGGCGTCGACGCCAATGTCTTCTATGATACGCTTCGCCCGCTCAACGTACGCTGTGCGCTCAGATTGCATTTAACTCTTGCCGCGTGCACAACGAAACGGACGAAGCGATAACAACGGAAAAACGGCCGCCTCGCGTTGGCTGGGGAGTTCCGCTCTCTTGCTCTCCCTCTCTTCGTCTCTCTATCTCTCTGTCTCTGCCTCTGTTAGCGCTCGCGTGTTTAACATTTTGTATTGTGTTGTTTTATGTTTGGTGGAAAATGCAAAAGACGCCAATTGCAGCTGCAGTTGCTGTTGCCGCATTTTCTTCTCCTTTGTGGTGGGTGCTAAATAATTTGCCAACGATTTTGGTGCAAAATGAAAATGTGCTAAGTGTAAATGAAATTTGCTTTAACCAAAAAGCTGACAATTTTTTATCGTTTGCTGATTGCCAAAAGTTTATAATCAGCGTTTATCAGTTATAAACGTTTGTCAGGCGCTCGGTGCATGTGTATTAATGAGTGCCTAATTGTATTTGTGTGTGTGTGTGTGTGAGTGTTGTTTTGTGTTCGGCTCATTAAACGATTATTCAATGTAAAATTAAGACGCTAATTGCGACGTCTGATGTAAAAACCTTACGTGTCTCGGTCCATAAATCGATCAACGGTGATTACTCAGCCGGCTAATCGAAAATAACGCTGAAATATTGCTTGGTTGAACTCGAATTGAAGTTCGTGGTTAAATAAAATTGAGAAAATTAAAAAAAGAAACATCTGTGCTTTAAATCGATATCGTTATATCAGTGACAGTCTATAATAATAATACAAAAATAATTAAATTCATCAATATTATAAAGAAGTACACATAAAATGTACCACCCAAATTAAAATAATATTTGAATCAAGGCTTTAGAATGACCTACAAAATACTTTTGACAACAAGAGTGAACTAGATTTTTTTTGTAAAAAAAATTGTTAAATTACATTTTGTACTTTCGTTAGCTCTAGATATCAGCTGCTAAACGGAAGTTTGCGGCATTAACTAGCCCCTTTTTTGTGTATATATAAGAACATGCTATAAAAAACGCATAAAATAAGTAAAGAACCTTCAGATAAATCACGCACAATTTCAAGTTCACTTAAAATAGATTTTCTTTTTATTTCGGTTTCTGTTTTTTTTTTTTATTATTTGTTTGGTCTGTTGTGTCTGCTCGAGCAGTTTCCTTACCGTTAATTTCGTTTGAAATTTTCATTAGGAAGTCAATTAGTAGTCAGCATTATAACGGAACATGACCGGCAGACAGACACAGAGAACCGGAATCAGAAGTAAAAACATGTACCCAATAAGCAATAAGGTCTTTAAAGTTAAGGGGGCAAATCTCTATCTTCTCTTCATGACATCAACACAATGACACACCCAGTATGGACAGAGGGGGGAGGCGAGAGGTAGGCCTTCATATATTCTTCTGATGACGCGTGACCATTGTTGGACCGGCATGAGTGTCCCCATCTCCCATCCAGTTGCTTGCTGCTAGCGAGCGACTCACTTGGTTCGTGTCCGCGCTTATTCACTTGCGCTTTTATTAGTCGTTTGAGGCGGGTGTGGGGAGTGTGTGCCTGAAAATTCCTCATAATTATGCGTTGTCGTTGCCACAAGAGTCGGTACAGCGAGGGAGGCTTCATAAGTAGTCGCAATTGCCAGAAGAAAAGTACTATTAAATATAAATATATTGTTGGATATTTCTTGGTTCAATTTGTTTCTGCAAAAGTTATATTTATATTATATATATTTTGAACAGTTGCTAATTAGCTGCTCCCACTTATTTTATTTAACATTAGTTTCATTGACCCCAACTCATTGAACTGACCTCGTAACAACATTGTGCCAGATGTGGAGAGCACCCCGTCAACCCCGATTTGATGGCGCACATATGGCAAATTGTTGATTGAAAATCCAGTTCTCCCACACTTGCGCCCCCTCTCAGGAGAGCAGAACCAAAGCGGGTGCAGAATTCGAGGCAACGTTAGTTTCTTTGTTGTACTGTGCATTATTTGTTTGACTATTTTTAAGATCTGCTCGTATTGCCGGGGGTTGAGAAGAGACTCTCATTGCACTCCCTCTCTCTCGTGCTCTCTTGCGCTCTCTCTGGCACTCTCACTAGCCTTATCTGCCTTACTCTCAGTTTGAATTTGCTATAATTTATTTTATAAAATGCCCGTGAATCTTTGCATTCAGTTCGCATTTCGCGCTTCGCGTGTTTTAGTCGAATTTTTCTGTTATTTCGGGGTTTTTGTTTATTTTTGGGGTATGTTGGCGTGTATTCGTAATCAAATAATAAATCGTAAATCTGTTGTACAAATATTTATTAAATTCGTGATCAGTTGAGCAAATGTTGTCCATCATTGAATTAAATTTAATTTTGTTTGCTAGTGCTGCCAGAGTTTCCACATAATTAATAATGTTCAATTTATTTTAAAGTATGCCCTCAAGAGAATTCATTTGGAAATCTTTTAATCTTTGATGATTGATATGAAAATTGCCAACTTTATTCAATTTGATGACTGATTTTCCTGCGTCCACTTGACATACGAATTAAAATACCATCGAAATGAAAACGCAAAAATCTGATAAGAGAAAAGAAAGAAAGAAAATAAATTGATTTATAAAATATTTGAGGCTCTTTTGTTCAACAAACACACAAAATATGCTTTATACAAAGCTTGTTGTTGCTGCTGTTGTTGTATAAAAAATTTGCATTTAATGAGCTGCTTGCTGCTTATTTATGTAGCCGAAGTCCCCCCTCCACACACCTCCGTCCTCCGTCCTCGATCCTCTGCACTCTGCACTCTGCAAGGGAGGCCAGTTCTCCTACACAATAAGTTCGTATGGGGCAATTGTATGTAAATGTGCTGTGAAAATCATTTTCAAAAGCTAATGATAATTTTTTCGTTTCCTTTTTGCCGCTACTGTCTGCTGTTATTGACATAAAGATGGGGAGTAAATTATTAAAAAAAAAAACGCTTAAATATTCCAACGAAAGAAAGTTTAGTTGGCGATTTAATAAAGGCGTAATTTTATTATGGCATTTTCATATATTTTAATTGTGTGATTAATTCAAATGTGATTCATTTTAACAGGGATTTAATTCCACTTGTGTTGCTTGGTTTCAAATAATTTTTATACACCTGTTTTCAAAATAATTTCTTAATATGAGCTAGTTTTCTTTAAAATGGGAATGGGCACAAAAAACAAATGCTTGCACCATTTTGAATAATTTATTTCAAATCTACATATTTACTTAACAGTAATCTATCTTCTACTTCCTCTGCACCGTTCTAGAAGCGTAGCAGTTTTTCCCCCATTTTTCTATTCTCAATATACATGGAATACATAGTCCACCCCAGTAAAGTAGAACAAACCAAATTCTAAACCATTATCAATCATTTCCCGGCTTGACACCGTCTAAAATTGACCTTAGATGGCCCAAGGGCGTTTTACCTATAAAGTCGACCACTGATAAGCTGTTGAAATGTTTGTTTGTGTGCGTTGCCTGTTTTGTTTGCTGTTGTTTGTTTTTTTTTTCTTTTTTATTTCTCTCTTTTGATTTGGAATAGCTAAGTAGACTCTTAACAATGTTATTTCCATGGTTAGCGAGCAGCGGAGCATTGCATTTGGCGTAATTAGAAACTAGTTGGGGATATGCCAAGGCACGAATGGAACAACAAAACAGCTCTGCTGGACATGCAAATAATAAAGCTAACTGCTTTCATTACACTCAAAGAAAAGAAACGAAAAAATAGCTAGACGCTTAGAAGTTGGCTGGGATATTCTAATTGTCTTTGGCACAAAAATCATTTAACGCTCTGGTGACTCTTCAAACATGCAGCTTATATAATCTAAATGAAAGAGGCACAAACAGCCAGTAAACTTTAGCAGTTGCTGCCACTTCTATGATTACTAAACAGTTAAGAGTTGTTTTTTGTTGCTGTTGTTGTTGTTGTTGTTCACCCTGCAATTGCATTGAGAAATTATGCAAAAGACAAGGTGAGAGATCAGTGTGACAGCAAACAGCTGTTGTGTCTGATTCCCTGACAGCCCTCACATTTAGAAACGAGGTTAGCAAAGTTGTTGTCGCTATCTCTGTGTGTGTTGGCCAAGTTCTGAAAGGGCTCGCGTCGTGTGGGCGTCGGAAAGGCTTTTGTAATGGACATGGCAAAAATGTGTTCTGCACTCAGACAATGAGGTTAGAAACTGGCCCAAATGCTCCACTAAATTGCATGTGTTTCTTTTTATTTTCTTTTCTCTTACATTGGAATAGTGTTAGTCCTAAACTTGTTAGGCCTTAATGCTGTTAAATTGCTTTCCTGGAAGAGCCGCTGCTCGTAAGTAGAACAGCACTGGATTATGACAGTGCCTTCCAATTGTAATCTGCCACTATCCATTATGTGAAAGCTTCACTCAGCGATTCAATTGCTTTTTACAGACATTTGTAATTCAGTAAATGGGAGCCATATTTAAAAAACATGTGCTGATTAAAATTATTACAGCTTGATCAGCTTAAATTTCAGTTTCTATAATGTTATCTGATTAATCACATTTATCCAGTAGTTTTATAAATGATTTATTAAATTATATGTTTACTTACAAGCAATCGAACACTTAAGTTGACTCTGGTAATAAAAGTCTTGCTTTAATTTCTAAACTTTCTTTTCAATTTTATTTCGAGATTTATTTTTATATATTCTCCGATAAATTTCAAACAGTCAAAAAATAAGCAAATTCCAAGTAAACAAGTTTCTAAAGGAAAGTAATGGTTACTTTATGTATCAATTAGCATTTTTTGTCAGGCTTTCTGTTAGTAAATATTTGAATAGAGGTCAAAACAATATAGTAAATATCATATATCATATCACATAAATATCTTATCTTATTAGGCAATGAAATTTCTATAAATCCTATAAAAGAAATTTAGTGTGCAACTCCCAAGCAAAAGATGCTCATAAATTTGGACCAACTGGTCTGGTCTGGTCCAAAATGTCTGTTATCATTTGTGTGGGCAGCAGAGGCGAAAACAATAAAACACAAAGTCGCATCATTATTATGATAATTTTGTGGCAATACCATTTTCATTTTCACGTCGTGCCGCTGCACGTTTGTTGTGTAGGTGCGTCATTAACTTAATTTCCATTGTCTTAAAACGTGAGCGCCTGCAACTTTAGCTTCAACTGCAACAGCATCAATACCAACAACAACAACAACAACAACAACTGTATCTGCATCTGCAACGCGTCAAGTGGCAGCCACAAATCAATATACATGAGAGGATCATAAAAATGTCTGCAGTTCGTTTTGCTGAGGCGTTGGAATATCACGCATACGCCACCGATTTATCGATTATCCCATGTTTATAAATGGCCGCAACTGAATGCAGCATCCGATGAAAAACAAAGGCCAAACCACATCTTTTTTTTATATTTTAATACAATTTAATGCGCTTTTCTGGAGAAAAACGTAAAACCAGTGAAATAACTTTGGCTAAGAAATGTGCGACAGACTTTAAATTGTTGCGATTGCTGTTGTGGCTGGTCAAGACTGGTGAAAGTAGTTGTTGCTGTTGTTGTTGCTGCTGCTGTTGTTGCTGTTGTTGTTGCTATTGTTGCTGCTGTAATGGTCCATTGACAAAAACAACATAAATCAATGAAATTTGTGGTTTTGTTGCAGTCGATTTGCGGTTGTCAAGTGGGGTCAAAGCACTGCACTCTGTGTTAAATATATAATAATAGATCTTAGTGTTTAATCAGCTGTAAATAACGGAATCGAGTTGCAATTTAAGAATTGTATTTATATTATTTATGCAGCAGTTGTTTAATTTGGAATACAGTAACTATTTGTATAAAATGGTGTGGTTTGCATTGTGTTTTCCACACGAGGCGTATTCAAAGAATCAAATTCCTAGAATTTAGATTTGCACTTGGCACAATTTGTGCACACACATCCCGAAATTTTCTCAAATTTTGCGCGGAAAATAAATTAAAATTTATTATAGCTGCCACTTAAAACCACTTGACATGCACAATTGTGTGCGATTCTTAAGCCAAAAAGGCTGCGGCTTCTGTGAATCATGTGAATTTATTATAAACAATTTAAGTGGCGGCATCAGAAAAATTTAAGACTCATGTGGACATGACACATTTTCCCTAGATTTTCGATTGAATCATCATCATCATTAACATCATCAACATTGTTGCGATGTTGGGAAAACAGCTCAGAACTGCTCTGAAATGCTCGGGAAGACGACCGACGACCCCCCGAAGGCATAAGAAGATTATGCAATGCGAGCCAAAGAATTGCAGCATTGCATGCTCCACTAAACAGGCAAACAGAAAAAGAAGAAAATGAAGAAGAAGAAGACAAAGACTAAGCCGAAGACTAAGTTGCAAAGAGTCGTCTTTATCTGCACGAAGTTCATCAATTCAAGTCGGAAATTAAACACAAAAGACTCTCCAAACAGAGCAGACTCAGTCGTGTAGAAAGAGGCGTGACCAGAAGAAGAGTGCTTGGGCAAGGGGGGGGAAATTGGTTGGGGATAATGTCAGGGAAGAAGAAGAACTTGGATCTTATGAATTTTTATTTTGCTTGTGCGCTCGCGCATTTCCTGCATGAAAACCGGGGGAGGGGGGGAAAAATGCAAATGCAGAAAAAACAAGAAAAACACTGCACAAATGTTCTCGAATCCATTGGTAATTTTCCTTTGTTTGTTTATTTGTCTTGTGGATCATATTCATATTGTTCACTGCTGGTGTGGGCCCCCAAAGCTGCTCACTCCTTGGGATCCGGAACTGTTTTACCTTTCAATTTGTTTAATAGCCCCCAAGCCTGATTTTCATCTTGCAAAACTTCTTACCATGACCCCTGATATCGTTTAAATTCCATTTGCAGAAGAAATTACAAAAAAAAGAAAAATATATCTCTGGCAATTGTTGTTCCCACTTTGTTTTGATTGCTCTTCGGGTTGAAAGAACTCATTAGGGAAATATGCGTTCGGATTGCTTTATAATGTTTTATTACGCGTGGATTTCTTGGATTTAATGCCAGAAGATGCCAAGGGGAGTCTAATAACTGTGGGACTTTACTTACCTTACCGATTGTTGTCCAGTCTTCTTCTGGAGGAAACAATACAAAATTAGTTCTGTGGAAAAATTGCGAAAATCCAAACAGTAAAATTAAATATTTTTCTTACACCATATGTGAGTGACTTGTAATTGAAAACATTGCTAAAAGCGAATTAAATAAATATTTATAAAATTATGAAAGAAAACAAATAATAATAATAATTACAAATTTATATTTGTTATGTAGTGTGCAACAATGCATAGAAAAGTGCCCAACAAATTATATAAAAAAATATAAACAACAAAGATTAACTTAAAAATGTGCCTTAAAAAAAATTAAATAAATAAAATAACAACACAAAGTGTCTTCCACTTGCGCAACATCAACATTAAAACCAACACGGCAAGTGTGAATACTCAACGCCCAGTGCCACGCCCCCCAAAAACTGAATACAAAACTGACGCAAAACACAAATCTGTAACAGAAATCGTCGGGTGGAGAAAATAAAACACAAATCATGAGTAGTCAACCTGCCAGTCAGCCCGATAGCATTGACTTGGCCTATGATATGTGGGCGGGTCAATTCGAATTTGTCGGCCCAACAGTGAATCCAGCAACCAGCACGACGGCAATTAATCACAAGAACAACGCGCTCAACAACAACAACAACAATAACAACAACTGTGTGAAATTTGGTAGTGATCGGAACACTAGTCAAAGTCTTTCCTCGGCGGATAGTTTGGAGGATTTGAATTTGAATTTCAATACCAGTTCCACACAGAATCCACTGAGTAACGCCTACAGTCTGGGCGTTGGTGTGGGCGTAACTGGACCATATCCAGGATTTGGCAAGCAGCCCATACTGATCGATCAGGAGACATTTCTGAGCCTCAATCCGGCTGATTTTGAGGATATTGTGCCATCGGATTCGGAGCCCAGTTCGCTTGTATTTATCGAGAACAAACTTGAAGCGAACAACAACAACAACAACAGTCTGGAATCGAACAACAACAACAATAATAATAAAGTGTACAATTTGGAAACGCTGACAAGTAAATTCAACAATAAGACAAACAATACGAATACCAACGGCTTCAAATTGGAAAACCTTAAGAATTTCAAAAACAAATTGCTGTGCGATTTCGAGGAAAACGGCGGAACAGCCAACGGTACAAACGGCAAAATGAACGGAGCCCTCAGTGCCGAGATATGCGATAATTTCAACGAGCAAGTAAGCAACCCACAATCCATAATCCACAATCCACAAATCACAATCTAACCTGAACAGCTTCTTTAATATTACATGATATGGTCAAAGCAATTGCATTAATAGCCATTCTTTCGCCCTTCATCAATTGGCCAATTTTGTTGTGTATTTGATTTGTTGAAAAGTTCAGGGTTAGCTTGCATGCCACATGGAAAACTGTTTAGTTAGTCGACCTCCAAAAGGGGGGTATACTATGTATACTATGCACTCGTGTATCTAGTATGTAGTGTCAATAATGACAATTCACTATATAAAAGCAATGCTGCTATAGTTCAGTTTAGTCGAACTCTGACCTGTTTCGGGGAACAACAGAACTTTTGTTGGATATTTGTGAAATAATCGAAAAATTTAACTGAAATGCTGGAAACAAATGATGTGAGCAACAATCATAATAATTTAAGTGTTGGTTAGGTATAAATTTAATATTTGCATAAGGAATAATTTAAATCTGGTTATAAAAGTGCATAAATGTGAAAAATAGTGTTGATAAAAGTGTAGAAATATATTTTTGAAAGCAATTTAAAAATTAGTTTAAGCGCAAAAATATTTTTCTCAAATGATTTCCATATTGTTTACGCGTTTCCTTGACATATTTACCTTTGCAAAAAAGAAAACAGGAAAAATTTAAACAAACATGGTTTTCAAATTTTGTATTTAGAATATTTTTGTGTAAATGGCAAACATCTGTCGAAAATAAACCCAAAAAACATAAATTATCTTGCGAAGCGTTCGAGAAACGCGTCAAATGAGATCAGCTGCCGAAAAAAAAAAGAAAAATATATATTTAAAAAAAAATATATAGAGAGACGCGCAGATGAGTAATGAATGAACGCTGAAATGAATGAATGAGTTCAAAATTAACCAAACCTGTGATTAGTGTGTAAAAATGTGTCAACGAAAGTAACCGAGAAATTAGAAATGGGAACAGAAGCACCTTCTGGGGTCTTAAGTTTCTAAAAGATTAATTTGGCTCAGAAGCGAGAGCGCTAATGCGATTGCAACAGTTGGCAATTGGAATTGGATATAATGAGATATAGATGCAACAACAGACTCTATTCCCACTGTGCACCATGGGGCACAGCCTAGCACTAAAATTCGACATGCAACTAATTGCATGATGCAATTTTCCAGTTTTATGCATGATTACTGCACTCACCCCATTGGGATCTGCTTGGCTAATTGGGCGTTTCATTAAACGAGAGCAAAACTTTTGCTGTTCTTTCAAAACTCTATAAAAAAAAAAGAAAACATAAAACACCCAATCGCTCTGGAGGTCACTGGAAGTCCGATAAGACAACAGAAAACGGATGCTTCCAAGCATTCACTTGTCCGCTTGTCCATTTGTTTACAATACAAGACTTGGATGCTAATGGGAACGGACTCCAGTTTGATAAATGTAACAAATGGGATCATTGTGTTGCTAGCGGAAAGTGTTGCAAGTATTGCTTTATTTTATTTTGTTTTGTTTGATGTTGCTTGTGGAAGCTTTTGAGGTCAAAGCTAATTTTGATTATAACGAGCTGTGATCGTAAGTATTTCAATTGCATTCCTAATTTATGAGCTGCTAATGCGTCAAAATGTGACTCAACTGATGCTGTTTCTTCTAAATTTAAATTAGTAAAATCTCTATAATATGCATTTACTTAAAAGTTGGCATTTAAAAAAAGGGGGGAAAAACAGTTAATTTTGATTTTTAGATTTTTATTGATTAAACGGAAAACAATTAATTCGATTATTAATATTATTCGATTGATTTTAAAAACCCAAGTTCCGTTAACATTGCTCTTAAATTAATATTGACTCCATTGAAAAGCCAGTGTTGAGTGTTAAGCAAAACCGAGGCCTGCCAGATGAGCAGTGTTGGTAATCGTTTTCGTAGCACAACGCTTTGAGTTGTCATCAACTTAATCTTTTGCTTGTCTAAGGCTTTTTCCTAACACTTGTTGGCCGCAGCTGTCTTTCTGCAATCTTCCTCAATCCTCATTATGTCACCTGTCACACAGTCAAAACTTTCCAGTTTCCCATTCCCCCCCCCCCCCCCCCACACCATCAACAACTTGTGTCAAAAAGTAACTAAATTTCACAGAAGTGTTTCCCGATGTTTACACGCATTTTAATGGAAGCGAAGCGCCGACCGCGTTGACCCTGGAACCAATTCGGCTGACACTTTGATGATGGTCTTCAAGCGAAGAAGTGACAAGAAAGAGTGAAGCATTAACAAATTGCTCTCTGCACTTCCCCAACCTATTATTTCCTTTCTCTTGCTATCACTGCCTATCTCTGTCTCTCTCTCTCTCTCTCTCTCTCTCTCTCTCTCTCTTTCACACTCTCCTTTCCCGTTAAACAACGGCAATTGTTACTCAATGTGTCTGCTTGAATTTTAATTATTTTTTTACATGTTTTGTCTTTTATAGTTTGTAGTTTTTGTTTATTTTACCCAACGGTTTTTTTTTTGTTTTTGTTTATACATATGTATATATATATATATATATACATATATATATTTCATTAGAAGTAGATTCTTGTTTTGAGTACGTCATGTACTATAATTTTGTATTTTTTGGCATGGTTCATTGTGCACATACTTAAATGTGACCACATTGACTTTAACAGGGGGCTCTCCCTCTCCATATGGCACTATAGACTTTGACTTGGCGGGTCTCTCTCGATCTCTCAGCCACGTTTATATATACAATAGTTTACATGTCATTTTCGGGGCCTCATTCCTGGGTCTTTTCAGTTGCTGCCGTGCCGCGCGTCGCGTTGTTTGTCCACGTTCCTCACATTGTGTGCTCGATAATATACATAAATGTATATATTTGTATTATATAGTCGCGATATAGAAGCTCTCTCTCTCTCTCTCTCTCTCTATCGTTTATTTGTCATGTTGACGTCAAATTGTTTGCTGCTGATTTTATTTTGTTGTTATTTACATTGTGCACATATTCAGCCTCCCCCTCGCTGGCAAATTGCAGTTAATTAAGCTTAATTGAAGCCTTTGCCTACAGTTTGAGAGCCACTCTACACTCCAAGCCACCCACAATTTGTAAGGCAAATGGTGGACATTTTATTCAATTGAGCTTTTCACTTGACTTTTTGTAGACGAATGACAAACAACAAAAAGCAAACGTGAGCTAATCAAAAGACGTTTAAGAATAGGGGCATAGAGCAATTGAGACTGAATAATTAATTTGCTTTTGAATCTAATTTTCTAAATGGTTTTCAAATTTATAAATAAAAGCTTTTATTCTCAATTAAAATTCAATTAAACTGGATTGCGTTTTCAACTCTAATCAGCTTAATGCTGATAATATCCCTTTCCGTTAATCATAAATTCTTAATAATTTGAATTCATTTCGCAACACTATAAGTTACAGTTGGGTATACATTTCATAAATGTGCAACACTAATTGACTGCTAGCTTACAGTCTGAAGGAAGTGCAACAATAATTATTTATCAGTTACCACTACACTGTATTCCACTTGCAACATCACAAGATCACATCCGCCTGAAAAAATTTCTTATCGCCAGCTGAGCACACAATAGTCGAGTGATTTCATATATGCATTGTGTATATATAAAAAACATATATATACATATGTGTCGATAATTAACAACGAACAGCAGCTTGAGCAAACTGAGATCACTGCAGTCAACAATTTGGTTTCACATGTCTACCAAAAATAGTTAATGAATGCGTTGCCAACATTTGTGGGGGCCTATTCCACAGTTGTCTGTGCCACAGCAATGCATATTGGGCGTATACTCAATATTTATGAAATTTATTTGGGCTGGGCATGTCTAATAACACTGTGCAACAGCCGATCGATTTGTATCTGCTATTTATGGTTCCTAAAACTTTATTCATTTGTTCCATTCTCCCAAGGAGAAGTTAGATTTATTGAATCAAGTCCGCTTTTATTATAGTCATCAATAATAAGTTTTTTTTTTTTAAGTAATTAAGAAATTATAAAATATTTCGTTCACTTGAATACTTTCTATATGAATTCGCTTATTTGGTGTGTAATAAATAATATTCCATAAACTTGTTGCCCAGTGTAATTAAGTGTGGCCTCTGCCCACAGCCTGGCGTCGTTTGCCGTCTTCTTCGGCTCTGCCGCTGAATAAAAACAAATAAAACAGCCTCCGGCTGCGTTTGCAGTCGTTTGAGGCAAGCAAATCAGCAAAGACGACGATGTTGAACAGAAATTTCTGTTGAATTTTTGATGAAGAGAGTGCAACGGGTAGCAGTAGCAGCATATAGAGACCCAGATAATGAATATATACCAGATATAAGCAAATGTATTTAAAAAATCACATGGCTGATGTGCGGTTGGTGAATGAGCTGCTCCACGATTTGCGGCACATGAAAAGCGATTGTGTTAGTAGCGAATCCCAGAATACAAATTGATGAATCCAGTGAACGCTTTAAAAAAAAACCAAAAACTAACTTTTACTTTCGTTCACTTTCAGTTGGAGCTGCTGCAGCGCAAGGTGGACGATCTGTCCGATACGCAAAACATAGCCGAAGATCGTACGACGCGCACCAAGACTGAATATGCGGTGCTCCAGGCGCGCTATCATATGCTCGAGGAGCAGTATAGAGAGGTGAGTGGTAACTGCGATAGTCACTAGATAAATAGTTAAATCTCTTATATTGTAGTCGGAGTTGCGTGCCGAGGAGCGTTTGGCCGAGGAGCAGAAGCGTCATCGCGAAATTTTGGCCCGTGTGGAACGCGAAGCCTCGCTGCAGAATGAGAACTGCCAGATGAAGATCAAAGCCACCGAAATCGAGGCGAATGCACTGCGCGACGAGGCGCAGCGATTGCGTGTGTTGTGCGATAAGCAGGCCAACGATTTGCATCGCACCGAGGAGCAGCTGGAGCTGGCACGCGATCAGATCGCCGCACTGCAACAGGAATATGATGAGCAGCTGCAAACGCTGCGCCAGCACGAAAAGGAAAAGAAATCCACCGAGGAGCTAATGCTCGAGCTGAGTCGCGAATTGCAGCGTGCCCGCGAGGAGAACGGGGCACGTGCCATGCCCACCACATCCCCGGAGAGCATAAGACTGGAGGAGCTGCACCAAGAGCTCGAGGAGATGCGCCAAAAGAATCGCTGTAAGTGCAATAATTAAGATTTTCAGTTTCTCACAAGAATAGAAACTAATCTCTGTTTATTTTCGTTATATTGCAGCACTCGAGGAGCAGAACGAGGAGCTGCAGGCAACCATGCTGACGAATCAGGCCACCATGCTGACCAATGGCGTCGAGCAGGGACGTCATCTGCTGAGTGGCACTCTGAATAATCTGGCCCAGGAACTGGAGGAGATGTCACAGGCTCAGGTGTGTGTTGCATTATCCCACTTACTCTTACTCATTGTTGTCCCTGTGCTACGCTTGTACGCTATGCTCCATGCTTTTATTTTTGACGCTGCCACGCCCACAAACATTTGTCAAACACGCCGCCCACGCACAGTAACGCTTTGTACTTGTCGCACAGTTTGAGAGTTTGAGTCCTGCTGCATACATTGTTTTTGTGTGACTCGTTTCGCAATTTGTCGTTATTGTACCTCATATATTTATATTGTATTTATTGTATTACAGGATTCTGTGGATTCAGCCACATTAGCATCCTTAAGTCAGGTAATGCTTATCCACCAACAAGAACTCAAAATAAAAGGCAAAAATATCACAAAACACGGTTTTGGAGCCACTGTGCATGTGCTGCAGTTTGACTGCCACTGTCATATGGTTGTGGTTTAAGTTAATTTCACAAATATTTTCCGGCACTTGCTAACAAAGTTATTTAAAATTCTCAAAATTAGGTGTTGGCTACATTGGTTATTAACAAAATATTTCAAGATCATCAAACTTCATCACATTAATTTATAAGTACAAAAATAAAGATGACATTCATGCCTTAGATTGTGTTAAATGTTCGTTGCTGTTGAAGAATATGCCACTAATCAGTTTCCATACATTTACAGCTGCAACAGGCCTTCCAGGAAAAGGAGGATGAAAATGTGCGTCTAAAGCATTACATTGATACAATCTTACTGAACATCGTGGAGAACTATCCCCAGTTGCTCGAAGTCAAGCCCATTGAGCGCAAGTAAAAGAACAACCGGATGAAACAAAACCCCCAGACACCTTACAGTCTCTGGACCACCTAACATAAACTCTAAACGGAAAACTAACTAATTAACTACTTTAATATACATTTTAAGCTTTCCCATATATTTATGTATACAATTTAAGTAATAATTTATTTTATAACAATTTATTGTAGTTTTTAAACCGAACAACACAAGAGAACAGAACTCAAAATTTATGTGAAGTTAGTTGAAATTGTTAATTATATATTTTTCGTCAACGTTTCCCTTTTTATCTAATCGTTTTGTATAAAAGTTTCATTTTTGTAAAATAGGAAAAAATAATATTGTCAAAAAAACCCCCCAGAAAATTGTTTATAGTTATTGTAGTGTTGTTGAGCCCTAAAGATATTAAACATAAAAAATATATAGTTCTTAAGATTATACACCTTTTAAAACCAACAATATTTATTAATATATAAAACAATTGATAGTTACTATGTAAGTATATGATGTGTGTTGTGTATGAGTAGAGAGTACAGAACGGTTGAAACTATCGTTCAAAAATGTTTGAAAATATATCATTTAAATTCTTAAATATAATTAAGTAAGGGGCAGCAATTAGGAGATTTGTAGGAGGCTTACTAAGTAACTTTTTGAAGAGCTTATCCCTAACATAAACTTCACTATTTCACTTCTTGAAGAACTTCTATTTTCTCAAATTTCTACTTTATCTTTCTTCTTTATCTTATATCTAAATCTATCCATCTTTCCTCTTTTTGCTAAATTTTCTCGACTTTCTTCTATGCTCTTATCAATGCCTTTAGCTGCCCATATACTATATACAGATCGAAGAGAAACCTATCAAAAATTTGCGTTTATGGTATGGACAATCCCCAGGATATATTGTTGATGTTTTATTTAGCCTCAATCTAAGAAAGAGAAGAGAGAAACTGCTTGTCAAGAAAAGGTAGACCGAACACAAAAATGAAAATAATACACAAAATATGTATGCAAATGTAAAACTAACCCTAAATAACTGAACAGCACATACTACTTATACATAGTATAGAATGTAAACATAGATGATGGACGCAATGTGCAAAGATTTAGGGATCGCTATTGTGGAGGCGCTGTTAGATTGCGAGCCATGCAACCGACCCCTGAACTCAATGAAAACTTAAAACAGAACTCAAAGTGGTCAACTATTTTACACTTATTTACAGATATATATACATATATATATATATATACATATAACGATAGCTATCTAAATCAAAATTAAATTTTAAAATTTGCTAATCAAAAAGTTTGATGCCTTAAATGATTTTCGAAAGTCTCAAGAAATTATTTTATATAATAGAACAGTGCTGTAAAAGGCAAGAAATTAAGAGTTTTAAGCTTGTAGATAACACTAAAAAAAAGTCCATTATATTTTAACAAAATGTACATCTATGTTTAATAACATAGAATTTTAATGTTAATTTACACAAAGGAAGTGTAAGAAATATTACTAAAAATAAAAAGAATTTTATAAAAATCAGAAATTGCTTATTTAATAAAGTTCACAAAACCCACCCAAAAACAATAATCATAACGTGAGATTTATTGAGGGAAGCTTTGTCGCAACCGGTTCTGGAATATTACGAAATCAGAAAATCGGTGCTCCGTTGATCTCATAACTGGTTGGCTGCGGAGGCCTCTGTTTCAAATCGTATAAAAAACAGTGCCAAGACCCAGTTCAGGACACAGAAGACCAAGAAGTTGAAGTCACAAGATGGGCAAGCTCCTTTTCATTATGGCCACAGGTGAGAACTTCATATTCATAACCTCTGCTTCCAGTCCCGACTAATCTTTGAAAACTCTTTGTAGTGCTGCTGTGTTATGAATGCAACGCAGCGCAGGTGATGCCAAATACAGAAATTGGCCGGGTAACGATTCAAGTGCCTTTGCTGTCCAATGGAAAGCCCGTTGTGTCCAAGGATATGGATCAACATGAGGTGGCTAGTGTGGTGGAGGTGAAGCCTGAAAAGGTGTCGACAGAGGAGATGGTGGTACCACCCACAGTTAAGATGATGCTGGCTAAGGTACGAAATATGAGGGCTATCGTACAAATGCCCAATCCTGGAATCCCTACTCCTGGCATGCCCAATCCAGGTATGCCCACTCCTGGCATGCCCAATCCTGGAATTCCTACTCCTGGCATGCCCAATCCAGGTATGCCCACTCCTGGCATGCCTAATCCTGGAATCGAAACTCGTGGCATGCCCAATCCTGGAATTCCTACTCCTGGCATGCCCAATCCTGGAATCCCTACTCCTGGCATGCCCAATCCAGGTATGCCCACTCCTGGCATGCCCAATCCTGGAATCCCAACTCCTGGCATGCCCAATCCTGGAATCGAAACTCGTGGCATGCCCAATCCTGGAATTCCTACTCCTGGCATGCCGAATCCAGGTATGCCCACTCCTGGCATGCCCAATCCTGGAATCCCAACTCCTGGCATGCCCAACTCTGACCTCTCAAGTGCCAGCTCAGAAGTTCATCCCGTTGTCGTACCACCAGAGACCACAACTAGCTCAATCAATCGCAAGGTCTCCAAGTACTGTCCCCTATTGCTAGAGGTCGGCTTTTCACCGATACCAACTCCGACTACACCCATTGCGGAGTGCGACGAGTCATGCACCAAGTTTGAGCTGATGCCCATCTGCGCCCACAACAGCCAATGCATCCATGAGTTTCCCAATCAGTGCGTCATGGACGCCTTCAACTGCAAGCATCGCGACCTGCCATTCCGTGCAGTGGACGAGCGTATCTGTCAAAGGGGAGTATGCGCTCGCTGCCGAGCGGAGGATCTTAAGATGTAAATTAATTAAGAAACACTTGCATTAAACATATTTTCACTTGTAAATTTGATTATTATAAAAAATAGCAGGAGAAAAAGAAATAAATACAAACAAATCCCAGTAAAATTCATTGAAAATAATCTAAAATTAATACTTCCAATAACAAATCACGAAAAGCAGAGTTGAGAATCTTTGGGTAGTCGTCTTCAGGCAAACTTTTGGAAAATTGGGAAAACCTGCACCAAAACTTTATTTACTCGAGCGGACAATGCAAATTTATGTATTTGAATCAAAGTTTGTGCAACAATGTAAAAGTTTGAATGTTTTTTGTGAATAAAATTGAATAATAAAACATTGCGAACAATTCACAGCATAAAGTTCATAGTTCAAAATCAACTAAAACTTGCCGTCTATGCAAAAAACACACATCAATTTTAACTTGCATGTTTTTTTTTTTTAAATGTACAAAATAAAATGTAGCAATATTTTCAGATTCATAAAAACTAGTAGAATCATATCAACTTACAAAATACAAAATTGTAACAACATTTTTAACCACACCCAACTATATAGAATTTACTATATTAAGGAAAATGCAAAATGTTTAAATGCCAATTTTTTTAATGTTATATCACATTTTAAAAGGAAACTAGTTTTTATGCAAATATTAATTAATTAATTAAAATTAGTCAAAAACTGAAAACATATCCAAAAAATGTGTCACAGCTAAGTTCCTTATTGAATATGTAGATACAGTTAGTCCACAAAGTGTTTTCGTATTGCAAAAAAATTTTATTTTTTAAGTTCTTATGCAAAAATATGTATGTTATTAATGACTTTTAATTATTTACGTATTTTTCTATTCTTAATTGGATATTTTTTAACTACTTAACATTAAAATTAATAATATTCATATATTTAGTTTATTGTGAAATTTTAAAAACTAAAATTATCCATTTTTGTGTAGTGTCGAGAAAGTGTTTTCATTATGGAGATTTCGTATGGGTTTTTATGCATTTTAGCCACCAGATTGGGGAAAATTGCATATTAATAAGCATAGTGAAAAGAAATCTAAAAAATGTTGGTCCGATCCATTAAAGAATAGCTTAAGGAACATAACATCAGCAAATCACCAATCGAAAAGACATCCCAGCTGAAGTAGCCATTGCTCTAAAATTTAAGCTAGCTTAAAAATGTAACTATAATTTAGCTGTTTGTAAATAAATAGAATTCTTTAAAGACTAGATTTAATATTGATTTAAAAAACATTTCCATATCTATATAAATATTTCTAATTTTACATTAAATTTATGATAAAATATTCATTTACTCACAAATTTTGCTTTTAGTAATAAAAATATATCAGTGTCAATATAATTTTTTATAAACGTATAAAATGAAATATTTTAATTTGTTTACTTCATTTTTTATTTATTGAATCGGACTGGACTTTTATGACAACCAACTTCCAGGCAGTGTGTACATATTTCAGGGCAACAGGCCCAGTTCCTTTTGCTCAGACTTGGTGCAGAGAGGTCCATAATCCTTCGTGCAGCGATAGTTCTCGACAATGTTGAAACGCTTCTGGGGATTGCGACAATTGTAGGCGGCCATGGTGCACCTACTGGTGAACATCTGCAGGCACTGGCCATTGTGGGCACAGACCTCAATGTCGCGATCACTGCATCTGAAATCGCATTTGTCGGGCACCGGGTTGATCCTTTCGTCCAGCCAAACGATTTTGCCATGCTGATTCACAGCCGGCAGGTGGCTCCGCATCACAGGCAGCACATTGGCACCCACAGCGACAAAAGCAATACAAACTGGAAGAAATATAAATTATATATTTTTTAATTATATTAACAGTTTAGTATGCGATAATTGGCAACACGTGTTCTCAAAACTTACTCAGGCAGAGCAGTGAAAAGTGTGCCATTTTCGTTGTTGTGGTTTTTGCAGTTGCTGTCCAACTGTTGATTCTATGAGTTGCCACAATTGTTTTTATAACTGAATTTTTGTCACAATTGGCACTGAGCAACTTTTGACTGCTGCAAATCATAATCCTTTATTTCAACACCTGCCACAAAAATATGTAAAACTGGTCACCATCATCGTCATCTTTGGGTTTGTCATTTATTGTCAGACTGACAAAAATAAAAGCTTTTGTTTTGTGTAGGAAATTTGCATATTTCTGTTTGTTTTGTATATGTTACAATAAAAGCAGACGTTTAAAATTCAAAGTAAAAATATGTAGATGCAAATAACAATTAATTCATTCGATTATTTGTATTTATTTGAGCAAAAATACTGAAAATACTGCGTTTTTGCATTTTAATAGCCAGTTAATAAAGCATACAATTAGGCGGGGAATATAAATATTGTCTGCGGAATGTATAATGAAGCACCTAAATGTATGCTTATTAGCCATTTATAATTATTGATGTGTGTAAATTATGCCATAATTGTTTTTACATATTTTTAATATTTTTAATTATTCCTGTTTGCTTTTTTTTTTTTTATATATTCAAAATTTACCCACCACACACACACCCCAAATCATCGTCTGTATCCAAAAATATGCATAAGTTAAAATAACATTTTATTTAATAAGGAAGCGATGAATGCAAATACAAATTACTCTAAATGTGTCTGTCTGAAGCAGATCGAAACCAGTTCCTTCGGAGTACAGAGTTTACAATGCCTTATAATTAAATTATCATAAAAAGTGCATTTGTGAAAATAAAGATGCTTATGACGAATCGATTGGTTGGATACAAGCAATTGCCATTTGATCGGGTTTGAAATCGTATAAAACCAGCCGACTCAGACCGAAAGCATCACAGAACGCTCTGAAGCGTCGCCAAGTAAAAGTGAACTGAGTTTGGATCGTTTGAGAACTTTGTGAAATTAAAAAAAAAATAAAATACAATATGATAGCTTTGTTGATAATTGGTGAGTTTTGGGAATATCTATGGATATATATTAAGTATAATTCCAAAATATTAAAAATTAATATATAAACAAAATCGGCAATTCCAGCCTTTCTGACGCTGTCGCAGGCCGTGGAGCAAAAGGTGCCGGAACCTGTCGAGCTGCCCGCGCACGTGGTGAACCTGATAGAGAATCACATCAATCAAGTGTTGGAGCAGAAGAAACCCGGCCAGACCACAACCGTAACTGGCCACGTGCCACAGGTTGCAGTTGCCAATGAAAAAGTGAATGCGAATGAAAATGAAGGAAAAGTTGCCGTGCCGCACTTGGATTTGCTGCCGCCACACGTTGAACAGCCGAAGGTGCCGCAAGTGATCAATCATCAGGCCACAGCCACAATGAAGGCAGCAACTCCTGCTGCGGACCACAATAAAGTGGTGCCACATATTGTGGTCTCAGTGCCCGGCAAGGCGCCGCAAGACATTGGAGACAAGGTCAACAAGATTCACCAGAAAGTCGCCCATGTGATGCACCAGGCGCAGACGCACATACCCTTTGCCATCAATCAAGCGATCAAGGAGCGCGAGAGGCAAAACCAAGAAAAGCTGAAGCCAAGAAGCAGCCTCACCAGTTCCACCACGACGGCCACCAGCAAACCCGACCATAGAACTGCCCGCCTGCTGTCATCTAATGAGCCAGCGCCGGTGCTAGTCGAGCGTCAACGCGATCTGCAGCAGCTGGGCAAGTGCAACTTCAAGTGTCCGCTGAAGTCGCTGCCCGTTTGTGCCACCAACGGAAATTGCATTGTCGAGTTCGCTGGCCAATGTGAGCTGAGCGAATGGAACTGCTTCAATACCAAGAATGGTAAGTTAAGTTCGATTCTCCCTACATAAAATCGATTAGCTGTTATTAATTGTATGCATCATCCACTTCTTCCAGTCTTCCGCCAAGTGCAAGATGATGAGTGCAACAATACCATCAAGTGCTACGATCACGATATGTTGTAAGCAACACAAGCCACATCAGCAGACAGCGAAGATGGCGATGATTGATTAGCTGTCTTACGAACTTATAGCTAGTTCAGCGATTAAGAAAAATATCAAGATTGAATGTAAACTAATGTAAACAAATAATAATAATTAAAGTGGTGGCTATTCTATTTTAACACACAATTTATCTCACTTTAATTCTTGTCTGAAGATCTATCAAGTAGGACTCTCCTAACTCCTAATTCTAATATATGTATGTATGTAATTCAGGAGTATGAAATAAATGGTGCAGTTTTAATATATATGTACATATGTATTTCTTATACCTTTAACCAATTAAAAATGGGTAAAAACGGTATAATGGTTTTGTGCAAATGTATGTAACAGGCAGAAGGAAGCATCTCCGACCCCATAAAGTATATATATTCTTGATCAGGATCAACAGCCGAGTCGATATAGCCATGTCCGTCTGTCTGTTCGTCTTTCCGTCTGTATGAACACGCGGATCTCGGAGACTATAAGAGCTAGAAAATATAAGATCTCGTGTACCAGGCGCAGATCAAGTTTGCTTTATTTAATCGATAACTGCCTTCTAAATTATCGATACATTTCGATTTCCGATAGCAATAAATTCCACAATTTTAAAGGCAGAGGCTTCTAATTTATACATAATATGCAAATACATATTAAGGGTATATCGTAGTCGAGTTAACTCGACTACAGCATCTTACTTGTTTTACATTGTATTCGCTTTTTTACAATTTTTGAAGTGTATTAATTAATTAATTTATTTATTATTTATTGATTTAAATTTGGTGTACAAATAAATTACATAAGTATGCTTTATACACCAATGAAAATCTGATAGAGTCTGATATATCTCACATCATTTCAATACTAAAGTAAAAAACTACTGAAATTTTAAAAAAAATTCATAAAAAAAATTTTCTTTGAGTTTTTGTTAACAATATCCAAATAGAGTTCTTAGTTGCTTCCGCATTCAACTGTTTTAGTTGTAATTATATGTCAAGCTTAAGTTTGACAAGGTCTTAACATGAATTTACTGTACATCTTAAAGCCACGTTAAGTCTTAGGCTAAGTAAATATGGTTTTATGTCTTAGGTAGCAATCGATGACTTAAATGCTGCTCATTACTCTTCAGATCAATTGACAATCGGCAATGTTATCGTTGTTTGCTGCCATCAGACTTTCCACACATTGCTCGCAATTCTCAGCATGAAGACGACGGCAATCATCCAATTTGTCAAAATGGCTTATTAACGGATTTGGCCAAAGCCCAGAACGCAGAGCGCAAAGCCAAGCCAAGTTGGATGCCAATGCCAATGCCAATGCCAATGCCAATGGGACTTGGCGAAGGAATGAGCAATCGACTGCCCCAGCTGCCCGATTCGGATGTGGCACCACCTTTTATTTTCCATGCTACTCGCTTATCAAGTGTAGCCGCATGCAAAGACATGCAAAGACTGCGATAAATGACAGACGCCTCCTGGTTGGCCGTCTGTTAGCTGTAGACAACGCAACCAGGATTGCGAGCACAGCTGGGAATGGTCCGAGACCTCTTGGTCCCATTGCAAAGCACTTTATGAATATGCGGCATGCCACAAAGAAATAATTTCTTTTCGTTTTGCGAACAAAATTGCATAGATATCAAAAAGGGTATTTCGACTACAACATCCAATTTGTGACTTTTTACAGGTTTTTCATCTAATTTGCATACCTTAAAACCACTACAAAATAAAAGTTTTTTGAACTCTTTTTATAATTAATATATGATTAATTGCTTTAAGTTACGAGAACGATTTAAATATCATTATCACACTTTAAAAAATTGAAACACGAGTAGAACTGGATCCATAAAAAAAAACACATTGAAAACAAAAATTTCAATTAAATTAATTGTGTTAATGATTTTTATATCGTTGTTGTAATTAAAGCAATTATATTTCAATAAAATTAAAATTTACATTGACAACGATTTTAGTTAGTATACCTGTATCCAACAGGTATTTTCATTAATAATTCAATTTTTTTTATTTATTAAATTTAATTTTGACAAATATTTATTTACTACAATTATTTTATTTAGTTTTAATGATCAATTTTAAATTTGAATAAAATATTATTGGAATTTATAGTTAATTCAGCATATTTTTGGACTGTGACTAAATTAATAACATATACATTTTGCAGTCTGATTATTTAGGGTATTTAAAATTTCAGCACTTGACTGATAAGCTATATCCAAGTTAGGGTATTTGAAATGCCGTCATTGGACTGCTAAACTTTATCTTTCATGCGACGTCCACGCGACTTTCGGGACCCATAAATTTCACATTTGCAGTTAGCCTGGGGAGCTGGCTGTCTACTGCTGTGTTCTACAAATATTTGACTTAGTTTCGCTTTAATTCGCTGCCCGCAGAAGACGCTCCTCCTGCTGCTGCTGCTGATGCTGTTGCAACTGTTGCTGCTGCTGCTGCTGCTGCTGCTGCTGCGTGTCTGCCACGCATGCGCCATTATTAACCAAGTCTCCCGGGGAGGCAAAAAAAAAGTGCCGTTAACTCTGCTCGTTGCTTATCTCTGAATGAGTGTTAGCCTTGGTTGGCTGCTTTTACTTCTGCGGCAGCATCTAGGCCCAAAACTGACCGGCAACTGCTTGCGCCTAAGGCCAACTCCGTGAGCTGTGGGCCGTGCCGTGTTGTAGTTTGATACCCAGCTTTGGCAGTGGCGGAAATGCAATTAACACTTTGGGCATAATTGCGTGCCAAATGCATTTGGCTTGGACTGAACGGGTTCTCCTTCTTGGCCCGCACCCAATTCCCCTCACGCCCCACTCCCCACGAAGACGACTGTGGCTGCATTGCGCCTGTTTTGATTTGCTTGGCTCATTTGCAAGCTGGTTGGTCATTAATCTAGTTGCAAATACCTCGTTGCAAAAGTATTTCACTTTGAAAGATAAAAATTACATAGAAAATTCTTCTTCTTCGTAGTGCAATTAGCTTAACTTGGGCAGAACGAAAGTTATGTGAAAACTCTCCTATTTGCTAATTGCACATATAAGTTTCAGTTATTTGTGATGCCATTTTTAAGTGATGCTTTTTTTATTCACTTATGTTTTTTTTTTACATGTCAATAAATATAATTTACTGAATTTAAATGTATCGGGAAAACCAAATCATCACACAATTTCACTTTGAAAGAACAAACAATATTTTTAAGGAGCGGTTCTTTTTGAAATCGATATTTTTTCAAAAACCGAAAATGCCTAAATTGATTATATTAATTTTTTTTTTTAAGTTGGATCGATTATATAGACTTACATATTTACCTATTTATTAAGTAATTTGCGTTTAAACTCGACGTTCTTTTGTAAGACTAATTAAATTTTTAATTTTTATTTGAACCATAAAATTAACTATTTTAATAAATTAGCCTTGTTTTAAGCACCTTTTCCTTGAAACGATTGTCAGTTGTATTTTTACACAAGACACGTCGAAGTTGGCGTTGTTCACTTTGCTTAATCTCAATTAAGAATAAATTGCCATTGTCCAACATTTAAATGCAAATGCCAAATTAACGACTATTTGCGAGGTCGGATAACCACCTACCTCTGTCTGTTTCGGTCCTGGCAAATGTTTGCTGCCTCCGCTCCATAAACTTGAATTGCGCTTCACAATTGGCCAACCAACAACAGTTTAGTTTTTTTTTTCTTGTCTGGGCAGTGTTTTTAATTTAACTGAAATTAATTGAGTAATTTGATGAGAAACGCATCCCAAACAATTCCACGGTGCGACAAATGTGTCGACCTCCGAGCGGTCTGGCGAAAAGGGGGCAAGCAAGCGCAGACCGTGGAAATTGTGGCAGATGCAGATTGTATGGCCATTGCTGCCAGGCAACGACAACGACTACGACAACAACAACAACAACAATAACAACAACAACAGCAGAAACGATAGCAACAATACCAACAACAAAAGCGAGGCCAGACAACAAATTTAATATAAAGCATATTAACTTTGATGGTAAATGGCCGCGGGGCAAAGTCGCAAGATGTGCACCGATGGAGATTTTGTAGTCATCTGTCAGGCGTTGGAGTAACACGGCACTTTCGAGGGGCGTACAGTGGGGGCATGCAGCAGCAAAAGGCAACATATGTTTGATGATGTGCGCGCTTTGAAGTCAGAATCAGAGAGACGACTCATCATGCAGGCAGTTAGCCAACTTCCAAGTGCGCCAATACCACATCAAGTCACTAACAGTGCCCGGTAGTCGTGCACTGAAAAAAAAACAATACAAAACAAACACAATGTCAAGTAAAGTTTATCATGATTTATTGATTTATTTTAATTTAAATAAAATTATAAATAATATACACTTAATTATAAATAAGACGGCATTTGTTAAGCATACGTATAAATTAATTGTGGCAATTGATTAATATGATCATAAGTGGATAGGAATATTTGTTATAAATTATCTATATAAGTTTTCGAGTTTAACTCCTATCAATTGAATTGCTATTTTCTATTGTGCAAGTCAAAAAACAGATTTCAAATTGGTTTTAGTAACTTATTTTGGTTTGGAAGCCTTAAACAATCACAACAAGATACTTCAACCCAGGACGCACTTAAAATTATTAATTATAAATATTGATAACATTTTTAATTTAAGCAAATCAACTAAAATATAAACTGGAAACATATTTTCATCAATAGTTGCAATGTGCAAATTGTGAGTTTCACACGTCTATTGTTTTCAGTGTGAGTTGTGTTGGATGCGACTGCCGCAAGACAACCGTTTAAAAAGGTTTTATTTACACCGAAGACAGCGGTACGTAGCCGGATTGGGCAACGGGGCAACGGGGCAACTGGGTAGCTGTGGTAGTTGTGGTAGCGCTAGTGAGATGCAAGGCAGCTGCCAGTCGCTTTGGTCGCGTTGTGCGCAATTAAGTTGCCAACAACTTTGAAATTATGCAATTATGGGTATGAGAAATTGCCTGGAAATTACATGAGGGACCTGACGAACCACATCCAGATGAAGGAGCCGAAGTCAAAGACGCAGACAAAGCAAAGACGTTGATATAAGGTCCAAGACCAAGTGCAAAACGATAGTCAGTCTGCTTGATTATTTATTAAAACGAAAGTTTAACAGCGAAAGGAAGCAATTTTTCCATATAAATGCCAGCAAAAGCCCCCGAGCCTTATGCTTATGCTTAGGCTGCTGAGGTAGCGCTTTCCTCGGCATGTGGTACGGACGGGTATATAGTATCTATGAGAGTACATGAATTGCATATCACAGCTCCACAGTTCCATGGTTTTAGGACCCTGACTATCAGAGAGAGAGAGAGCCTGTCGCGGAGTAAGAAGCGTAATTGCCATGTTTAAAGTGTGATTAATTTGTAATCATCAAAAAGCAAAGCAGCAGGCAACAGCCAACAGGCAACAGGCAACAGCTAACAGCCAACTGGCAACAGTCAACGGAGCCAACTGAGCCAACATCTTTTGCCAGCAGCTTCAGTAATGTTTGCATTTTGAGTAGCTGCAAATCTTGTTGGAATAGCTTTGGGGCACTTGAGGGGTTTTTATTCCGGAATAGATGTGTAGTGTATAAGTAATTGAGTTTGCTCTTTCAGCCAAGCATCGCTAGATAAGCAGAGAGTGTGGATTTTAGCGAATAAAATATGAATAATTAGGCTTCGTTATGACTTGTAATGTTCTAATTAGGCTGCAAAGGAAACATTAACTTGTTTAAGACCTACTATGGTAGCTGAGCGCAGCACAAATGAATGTTGATGGATTGTCATTTTTTAAGTTCTCGAGTTTAGTCTTCACTTTACCAAACAAGGATGCGTTACTTATGATAATGATAAAGTCAGCACAACTATATTTTTTTTAATATTTATTTTTTTAGAAGAGTATATTTATAAAGTTCAATTAAGGATCACAGGTTTAAAAATACTCACACTTAATTTTTTTTGTGATGGAGTTTCTTTTTTATAATAAAAAAATATATAAAATATTTTCTGACTTGTATTTTTCCAATATAAAATAAAATAAGTTGACAGGTTTAAAAATACTCACACTTAAATTTTTTTGTGATGCAGTTTCTTTTTTTATAATAAAAAAATATAAAATATTTTCTGACTGGTATTAAAAGAAGTTGTTAACTCACGAAAAAAAAAATGTTAAAGAGTCCAAAGAAAACTTCGCTTGCGGCTAGAGAAATGGAAAAATTGTTTGTTAAATTTTGAATGCCATTGCAAAGAATAAAAGCCAAATATTTTTTATCAGCTCGTGGTTCGTTAAAAATTGGTTTATATCTGCAGCAATAAAAGAAGGGGCTTCTGATGAAAGCGCTCTCAGCGGACTTCTGTCTAAGACTCGAAATATCAATTCACAGCAGAAATAAAGTCGAATATGCTGTGAAATTATTGAAAGTCAGTATCCGAATTCTTTTTTAAATTTTTAAGTCACATTTCTACATCGATTGCTTTGAAATAAACCGTTGTACATGGTTATGGCATTTTTTTAAGTATCATTTATTATCGTATTTAATTAGCGAACAACATTATTAATAGCAATCAAAGGAGAAAACACTGCCTATCCAATAAAATACAACGGTTTCGTTGTGTCTGATTGCACACACGAGCCAGAGACAAACAGACAAATAGGCAACTGGCCAATAAGTATTTTACAGCCATCAAAGCCAATCAGACTTGTCCAAAACATAGCTATTGATTACTCCAAAAGTATAAACCTGGTATTGGTCAATTCCAAAGAGAAGAGACTTCCTCCAGCTAACTGGATGCAGGATGGCCAATTCCAAGTTGACGTCACAGAAGAAGATGAAGATGAAAAAGAAGAAGAAGAAGAGGAAGAGAAGACCGCCTGGCGCGCATGTGCAGCTCTGTCCCAAATTACAAGCTATAAAAATTTATGAGCTCCAAAGACAGCACTACGCGAACAAAGCAAAAAAGTATTTTTTTTTTTTAAGAAAGAACGCGCCTGGCCATAAAACAGTCTGCTCAGTATCACAGTAGCTGACCCGGCTCTGTGGCATTGTTGCTGCCACATTGGCCACAAGCTGCCGGCTACCGGTTTCCAGCTAATAGAACTGTTGCTCCTGTTGCTTCTCGCTTCTCTTATCGAAACTATTGAAAATTAAGTTGTGGTGCGAGTGCAGTAAATTTGTGGTGTTTGGGATGTCTTATCTATAAGTGTGCTTAAGTTCGATTTGGCACAAATAACTGTAGTCGTAAAGAGTTAAGATCTGTAAAATGTTTTCATTTTCAAGCCGATTTTGAATAGTTAAGTATCTCAGATTTGTTTTAATTTTACTATAAGTGCTACATAATCTGTAGAAATAATTTTTCCCATTTCTTACTTGACTATAATCTATTATAATATCTTTCTTTGAGGCAGCCACATAGCCTTTATATAATCTTGCCTCAATCGCAACTCACACGCAATTATCGCTTAACCTCGCTGTTCACCTTCTTCCTTGGCTCGCTTGGCACTCTTTTGACCTCCTTTAGCCATAATTCCCATTCCCCAGATGACTGACTGACCGCTGCTCAACACACACACACAAACACACACACACATTTATTGCAATATGTATCTACTTTGTATATGAACTGGAAGCAATATCTGGCGAATACTCATACCTGTGCCTGATGGCTATGCACATCATGTTCTTCCACTTGATTTACGTCTAACTGTAATCGAATAATATATCAGGCAAAAGGCCCGGGCCCAGTCGCAACCAGGTAGCCGGTAGCCAAGTGTGTCCGCACCGCCAACGAGCGACCAGTCGACCAGGCGACCAAGCAACCAAGCGACAACCATAGTCAAAAGCTCAGGCATAAAATCAATTACATTGACAAATGAGCAGCTGACAAGACAAGCAGCGGATCGGGCAGAAGGGAGCGGTCTTGTGGACATGAGTCAGCCGCGGGCGGGGGGAGCTTGTGTCAAAGTGACCCCAAAAACGTTTCCCTGCAGCATCGCTTCGACGGCGATGACACTGCAATCTTTTCAATGTCTTGGTACCAGCTTAGGCTGCCTCCAAGTGAATGTCCTCCGTATCGACATGGCCGGCACATGAATTATGTGACTTATTAAAACGTCATCCGAGCTGACAAGTTGCGGTTGCCACCGTCCGCTGCCACTGTCCACATACGAGCACCTAGATCCAGTCCCTGGACATTGTAGTTGCTGGCTGTCTGCTGGGCTCGATGCTGGGCAGGAAACATCTAATTGCTCTGTTCTGTGGCACCTGCTTTGTATCTATTCTTTATCAAGTGGTCGCCACTGTTTATGCTTCGGCATGTGGGCAATCATTGAGCTGTCCTCATTGCTTGTACTCCATCAATTTGCATGGATAATTTCTTAATTGATTGTTCTCGTCGCTTTACGGGTTTTATTATGGATGTTGCAATGTTTGTAAATGTTTAAATGATTAGCTAACTGAATTGTTTAGCTTTAATTAAATATTATTAGCTTAGCTTTAGGTTCTTTGATTCATTACAATCATGTACATTAATTTTGGCAACTCATTTAATGATTATCCGACTCTTTATCTAGAAGCCAAACTATGATTAAAACGCCCTTGCTTTTGAAAATGCGTTGAGTTTTGACGAAGTTATAGCATTTTGAAGGTTCGACCTATGCCCATTTGCCGATTTTCGGACTATAATTTTGACTTATGTTCCGACCCAAAATCACGTTTTAAACTTTAAATGTAGTATTGATCTAGAGGCCAAATTATGATTAAAACAACCTGGCTTTTGAAAATGCGTTGAGTTTTGACGAAGTTATGGCATTTTGAAGGTTCGACCTATGCCCATTTGCCGATTTTCGGACTATAATTTTGACTTATGTTCCGACCCAAAATCACGTTTTAAACATTAAATGTAGGATTGATCTAGAGGCCAAACTATGATTAAAACTGCCTTGCTTTTGAAAATGTGTTGAGTTTTGACGAAGTTATGACGTGTTGAAGGTTCGACCTATGCCCAAAACCTGATTTTCTGACAAATGCCGATTTTCGGACTATAACTTTGACTTATGTTCCGACCCAAAATCACGTTTTCAACTTTAAATGTAGGATTGATCTAGAGGCCAAACTATGATTAAAACTGCCTTGCTTTTGAAAATGTGTTGAGTTTTGACGAAGTTATGGCATTTTGAAGGTTCGAACTATGCCCAAAACCTGATTTTCTGACAAATGCCGATTTTCGGACTATAACTTTGACTTATGTTCCGACCCAAAATCACGTTTTAAACTTTAAATGAAGGATTGATCTAGAGGCCAAACTATGATTAAAACTGCCTTGCTTTTGAAAATGGTTGAGTTTTGACGAAGTTATGGCATTTTGAACGTTCGAACTATGCCCAAAACCTGAGTTTCTGAGGCCCATGTTCGGCTAAATTTTGATTTGACGAAGTTATCTGAACGTTCGACTATGCCCAAAACCTGATTTTCTGACAAATGCCGATTTTCGGACTATAATTTTGACTTATGTTCCGACCCAAAATCACGTTTTCAACTTTAAATGTAGGATTGATCTAGAGGCCAAACTATGATTAAAACTGCCTTGCTTTTGAAAATGTGTTGAGTTTTGACGAAGTTATGGCATTTTGAAGGTTCGAACTATGCCCAAAACCTGATTTTCTGACAAATGCCGATTTTCGGACTATAATTTTGACTTATGTTCCGACCCAAAATCACGTTTTAAACTTTAAATGTAGGATTGATCTAGAGGCCAAACTATGATTAAAACTGCCTTGCTTTTGAAAATGTGTTGAGTTTTGACGAAGTTATGGCATTTTGAAGGTTCGACCTATGCCCAAAACCTGATTTTCTGACAAATGCCGATTTTCGGACTATAACTTTGACTTATGTTCCGACCCAAAATCACGTTTTCAACTTTAAATGTAGGATTGATCTAGAGGCCAAACTATGGTTAAAACTGCCTTGCTTTTGAAAAAGCGTTGAGTTTTGACGAAGTTATGGCATTTTGAAGGTTCGACCTATGCCCAAAACCTGATTTTCTGACAAATGCCGATTTTCGGACTATAACTTTGACTTATGTTCCGACCCAAAATCACGTTTTCAACTTTAAATGTAGGATTGATCTAGAGGCCAAACTATGATTAAAACTGCCTTGCTTTTGAAAATGTGTTGAATTTTGACGAAGTTATGGCATTTTGAACGTTCGAACTATGCCCAAAACCTGATTTTCTGACAAATGCCGATTTTCGGACTATAATTTTGACTTATGTTCCGACCCAAAATCACGTTTTCAACTTTAAATGTAGGATTGATCTAGAGGCCAAACTATGATTAAAACCACCTGGCTTTTGAAAATGCGTTGAGTTTTGACCAAGTTATAGCATTTTGAAGGTTCGACCTGTGCCCATTTACCGATTTTCGGACTATAATTTTGACTTACGCTCCGACCCAAAATCACGTTTCAACTTTAAGTGAACGATTGATCTAAAGGCCAAACTATAATTAAAATGCCCTTGCTTTTGAAAATGCGTTGAGTTTTAACGAAGCAATGGCATTTTGAAGGTTCGACCATTCCGAATTTTGGACTATAACGAAGTTAAATATTTGTATTCTCTTTTTGCTCTAGATCCTTAAATTAATTAGTGTAATAAATAATATTATTATTTTAAAATTTGTTGTGTTTCACTTACAATAAATCCTTGAAACCTAATTTTTTTAAAATCCCAATTAAATTGCATCTGAATTATGTAACATTTAATATTCATAAAAAATGATGAAGAAGCCAGAATTTAACCCACTTTCAACAGGTGATTTGCGCATTGAAAACTTCATTGCTTATATTTCAAACACTTTATTATTACCGCAAGGGCAACAACAACTTTACACATGTCCCAATTATAATTCACCTCATTTTAAAGCGGAAAAATGACAGACGTCATAAAAGGCTCCGGTTTTGCCATTCAGCTGTCATTCTTTACACACATAATCCACACACATGTTGGCCAAATTGCTTTTGATGCTGTTGTTGTAGCGAACGCACTAATTAAATTTAATTAAAACGTGTCAACTGAGCTTGTCAAAACAAATTCGCTACACATGCGAAATGTGACGTCGAGAAGCCAAGTACTTCCATATATACCTTTATATATATATATATATATGTATATATAGGGAGGAGTCAACGACAAAGGCGGCAAAATGGCTCATTAAAAACTTTTATGCTGATGAGATGGCGACGCTGTGGAACTCGGCCAAGATGTGGCTAAGGAAATATATGCGTTTAGTTAATTAGAGGCATAATAATGCGCGCACACACCACACATATCCGCACACACACACACACACACACCTGCGACCTACTAATACACCCAAGCGCAACCATAAAGTGAGTCTTTCACAGTCTACAGAGTCTACACAGGCACATCCTTCTCCTCTTCCTCATCCGCATCTTCATCCACATTCTCATTATTCTGGGGATATTGCGTGACTGGCTTTTTTACACGGCAACAGGAGAAGAAGAAAGAGGAACTCCCTTTAACGCCGACACCTGCCTAGTAGGGTACAGGGGTAACAGTGATGAGTGAACCTGTGATCTGTCATCCAAAAAATGAACACAAATATTTTTTTTTTTTTTTTTTATGTGGCAATTATATTTAAACATTAATCAACCTACTTAAAGGCTATAAAACATTGATTTGAAACAGTATAAGTGAACAGTGGATTTAGGATCTATAACATACACATAGAAATGGTTTTAACTAATAATACATAACATTATATATAACATTTATCTAACGGCCAACAGTCCAGAGTTCGCTGGTGGAACACAAATTTAGATTTAATTCTTGGGCGATTCTAATTCTAAAAATTTCCTCAAAAGCTTTCCAATCTTAGCTCAGATTCTTAAAAGAATCTTTATGAGTTATCTTTTCTTCTAAAATGTTGATAAAATTTAAAATTCTATTCCACACTGATTTACACATTTATTAAACGACAACTTTAAATTTATATTTGAGGTATCAATTTACTTGCATCAGCTCCAAAAAGTATGCTTTAATATTGCCAGTAATTTAGGGATAAAATTTAAAGTTTGTGTTAAACAGATTCCGTAATATTTTTGTTGAATGATAAAGTTTGAATCTATAGCCCCCGGCACCATAATAATAATCATTTTTGACGAGTTGTTTGTTCAGTAAAAAAAAACGTATGAATATAAATGAATAAAATCAAAACAGAAAATAACCATATCTGCCACGTGCAACATGACGCTTAAGCGCTCTAAAACATTTTTAATTGACGCATCATCCGAGATTGCAAATTGGTAATTTTCCTATAGCAGATTTTACACTGCGATTAAATACGTCATATTTCATGATGATATTTTTGCGTAATATTACCTGGAAAATACGATGTTTTTTTTTGTTCGTTACTCACACAACCGGATGCACACAGGCATCTCTTCTGCTCCTGCAGCAGCCACTTGCCACCTTGCCACCACCCCCCTCCAGTTCCGCTGCGCTGTTCTCTCTTTCTAACTGCAAACACACCCGCGGGTGTCGTTAATTGAAATTATTATACTTGTCTGTGGTATCATAAATGTGACTCGTTAAATTTGTATGTATGCCCGTGTAAAGCGACACTCTCACACACACACACACACACCCATACACACACGTGCACACATGTATAAATATGTATTTTTATACAGTATATATATATGCAAGCTCATATTCTGCCGCCGCCTGACTGCTCTGCTCGTTGAGTGTCACTTATTTGCATGAGGCGTGCCCCCAAACGACAAAATGGAAATTTGTTGCCACATTGCTCACAGCGTTGCCATTGGTGTGCCCCCTATTCACACACACACACACACACACACCTCTCTCTCTCTCTCTCTGTCTCTCTCTCTGTATATCTCTCACTCTCGCTCTCAGTTGTCTGTTTCTCATGTGAGTTCTTGTTGCCGTTTTAATGTGTCAAGTGTTTTATTTGCGCGTGTTACCTACTTTGATTTTATTTGCCCACTCACCAGGCAACAGCAGCAACAACAACAACGACAACACCAGTGTTGCCCCATCCTCCTTTGGATTTCGAGACGGAGCTGGGTGTATTCGAGGTGGGTGGGATGCGTTGCGTTCCCGACTTGCTTTTATGTTTAATTCATGCGCAAATTGTCGCGGAAATCTGGCGTCAAGTGTATTAAACACCGTGTACTGCTTTTGATTTATGGACCAGTTGGTGCCACTGCCAGAATGGTTGCCCCAACGGCGCCGCCTGTCTCCACCGCCATGGAACTGCATTGGGGTCTGGCCGTCAATTTCAATAGCAAAATGAAATTGTTACCGTCGACTAATTTATGTGCCCCATTGAAGTCTTTTTCCCCTCACCTAATGAGCTGATACAGTTTCCAAATTGAAAACTGACTTTAATTGACAAGCGGCAAAATGCATTTTATTAATTACTCATTTATTAATACACTTAAAAAAAAACATAAGTAAAAAGAGCAATTAAAAAAGTTGTATATTTAACGTTTGCAATATTATTTCACATTTTTGTGAGAGAGTTTTAAACATATTTTAATTTTTGATTCGAGAAAAGTGGCATCAAATATATTTCTTAGTTTTTATATAAGTGCAAGCTTAAAAGAATAGAAAATATAGAGAATCTTTCTTTGCTTCATGTTAATTTAATATGGAAAAAATAATTAATGCAAATGGAGAAAAAAATAATTTAATTTAATAAAAAAAAATACACTACTCAAATATTTTTAATTATATTGATATATTTCGATGTACAACATGCTTGTGTATTGTTAATCTCAAAGATTAAGTAGAGAAATTAATTAAAGGAATACGATATTTTTTTCACTAACGGATATTTGTTTCTTTTTCTTTAACGGATAATGAGATTATGTGTAAATGAACGGAAATCAAATTCAGTATGACTTTTCATAAGATCTTCCCTCAATTGCAAGTGCAAGTTTTCACATGTTGGGAACCATCTGTCAAAACGTGTTTCCAGCCACATAGATAGCCAATCTAATCTTGTGCAGTCATTAAACCCCATCAAACAGCTACTGAGCAGCAGCACTCGGCTAATAAAGTGAGGCCATTAGCTGCAGCAAGTGAAAAGAGTTGAACAAAAATTTAAAAAAAAAAAAAAAAATATCTTAAAGATAACAAAACAGCACCTTTTCTGCGAGCTGAGCGAGGCAACATGACCAGTCAATAATTTTCATAACTGCTTCTAATTGAGTCATTAACTGTAATTGACCATAAGTGAGTGTAATGCAGGCGACAAGAAACAGCATCCAGTTTGGCTAACTGGGCGCGAAAAGTGGATGGCATTTGTGTTAGCCTTAAGGGAAAACAGGGAAACAAGATTAGAACTGAGACTGTGTTGTGGAAAACACATATGACGTTCAGTGTCTCCGAGGTGAGCTTGAGCTCAGGGAACAGCTGCCAGTTCAGTTAAGCGTGAAATGGACCACTTCGGAATTCCATGGGAGCCAAATCAAAGTGGCCAAAATATGTCAATAAATTACGAGAGACACATTTCGACTTGGGCTCCTCCTCAAGTGTCGAATTGTCTCGGTTCGCTCAGGTTGCTTGGCCAACAAGGGGTTAAGGCTGTCTGTCCAGATTTGTCAGCGCACGTGTTGCACATGTCAGCTGCGTAAATAAGCGCGAAATTGCCACACCAAAAACAAAATAAAAAGGGTGGCCAAAACAAGAAGCGAATTCTCGAGCCAAGAAGGAGCGACGAACCATAAAATATACTGCCACAGCTGTGGGCGTTTACCAACACTCACTCACACACACACACACATACATACTCTGCTTCTTCTCATTGGGAATTTTATTTGTAACTTGTGGCACACTTGGCGTATGAGTGATTTATCGCTCCCGACTTTTGGCCATTGGTCATTGCTCCAAATCAAATAATAAAGTTGAAATTAGTTGCGGTTCCAAATGGAAATTGGAATTTGGCTTAGTTTCTTTTATCTACATCTTATTATTTTTCTTCTTTTTTTTTTTGTGGTAAACAGTAAAATTGATGAATTGGCCAAGCGGTGCAAATGGCGAAAGTATGTATGGTTCCTGTGCGGAGGATTGTCAACAAATTCAGTTAATAAATGAAGTCCGTGTCGGAGAGCCAGGAGAGTCTGTAAAACATTTCAACTCTGCTGTAAATTGTTTGCAGAGAGAGTTGGCCAACTATCGATTGAAAACTGAATCAACAAGTTTTGACATTATTTATTATGCACATCAAAAGCAACAAGTTTTTGCTTTTAGATACGGCTTAAAATATCATAAAGTGCTTGTGGCAGAATAAGCCAATAAAATTGCATAACAGTAAAGAATATTTAATTGCACGAAGAAAATTTTAAATAAACAAGTTAGAACGTTATCTTTTTCGGACGTAACCGACAGGGAAATACTCCTATACCACATGTAATATCATCTGATGACACGAGCCGCCGAACAGGGTAGGGCCACCCCTACTGGGCCACCCAGAAATATCGATCTTTCCTAGTAATCTATACTCCAAATATTACAAATTGTGTGCATTTCATTTGATTTAAAAATGTTTATTCCGATCTTTGAGCAAGGTTACCGAAAAGTTGCCTTCCATGTTTTGGTGACTGTATCTTTAAAAATGTTGGAGATGTTGCGGTTTTATCGATTTACACTTTCCGATATATCGGCCTGGTGATTATGGGCCCAGGTATGACAAGATGTCAGATTCCATTTAAAAATAATGGTTTTTTGACATTGTTTGTTGAACTTTTCTTTTAATTTTAACAATTGCTGATACCGATAATTGATATTTTCCTCTTACTCAATACAGTATCCTTGTAAGTCAGGATGTTAGCTAGCTCCATATGTTTCATTCCAAATTTGTTGTTTGCAACTAATCTGTTTCTACCTATAAAATATTAAATAAATATGTATTCTTTAGTATTTCATTCAAAGAAATAACATTTCCAAAGGCTACAAAGTGACTGCCTTTAATCGAATTTCGCACCCAAACTAGCCAACTAATCTTAAATATGAAAAAATCTTGGTAACAACTAACGGAACTATCTTTCCAATCCAGGGAAAGAAGAAGAAACGCCATTATAAAATGTGTAAGCAACGTTTTTAGCACAATAAACACGAGTTAATGGAATTTCGCGGAGTGTATTTGTAATTTAATATGCAAATAAAATTTTTTCCTTTTATATTCTGATGCCGAAAGTAGAATTTGCGATTACAAATCTTAGCACCGCATCCAAGGCAGGAACTTTAATGTTAAATTTAATGTGAAATCGTTAGTGCGACCAAAATTGCAGTTTGCAATCCGATAATTAGCACATTTCCTTGTGGTTTTTTGTTTTTTATGTTTGCACAGGGAATGAGTTATTCATCATTAAGTGGGAGATAATTTCCGTTGGCTTTTCCATGTACGCATTCAGCTGATTGATGCCATCCATCACAGAAAGCTCATAAAAGTTGAGCACTTGAGCGAAGTGAACAACAGCCCCTTAAAAAGAAGGCACTGGCCCCCTAAAAAAGTAGAAAAGCCTGTTGCCAGTCATCAGTGTGGACCAGCCCACAAGCAATTCCAGAATTTGCACAAGTTTTTCCCCAACTAAATCGAAGACACTTTAGAGCCACTTGACGACACTCACTTTACTCTCTCTCCACTCCACACGAGTGATAAAGAACATGTTAATGGTTTTAATCAATTTGCTGGCATTTTTTTTTTTTTTGCGTTTGGTAGCCAGATTGTGTAATATGCAATATGTGTAAGTTTGTTGATGTGATGTCCCATGAAATTGATATTGCTGCTGGTGCGACAAGATATTTTAATTATAGTTTAATTTGTGGCAATTAAAACGGTAGAAGCAGCTGCAATGTATCCACCACCAAAGAGCAACTGTCCCGACTCTGTGATTACGAAATCAGCAAAGAGACAACAGCAACAGAAACCACAACATCAACATCAACAAGCAACAAGCAACAAACAACAAGCAACAAGTAACGAATCCACTTCTTGGTGGCATGCATAATGATCAAGTCTCGGAGTGATATCCGTTGTTCTCAGCCCGACGCCATTACGATTGTGCTGGGCCACCTGGGTTTTTCCAGCTATGGCCAGACCAGCCAGAGACAGGATGGTTATCTGTGCAGCATCTGCAGCTTGATTTGCTGGTGTTGATATGCAAACGATGCCTTTCTTTCCCGTCTGATGGACAAGATCATCAATCAATTAATTAACGGAACTATGCGGGTATGTGGCTGAGCATTAAATTAAGGCTTAAGCTTTCCAAACAGACACAGGCTATGGAAAAACCTTTAATATGAGCCTGTCTGGAAATGTTTCAAATATCAGCAAAACTTTTGTAAGTTTGCAACTTTTACTTCCCGCGGCGAAAATCATGCTAAACTTTCATTTAAATGTTTGAAAATAAGTTTAAACTTGATAAAAAAATAAAAATAAAATAAACAAGTTACAAATAATGAAATCTTAGGGAAACCACAGTCAAAATGAAGATTCTTGTTGCTTAAATCCTATATATGTATTATATTAATATTAAGGATTTTGCTTTATAGTACCACTCTGTCGATTTGATCTATATGTTTTTAATTGGAACTTTATAGAACCAGTAGAGGCAGCAGCCTGGAACACCTTCATCTTATCCAGCAGATGCTTGAGGCTCTTCTTGGGGAGTCTGCACTTAAATCACTTGCAAATTGATTTTAGATTGCCAATTGATCAAGTTGGTTTTTTATGTGGTTGATGAGCAGTTTTCATTGAAAAGACCCAATTATGAGAAAAGTGCAGTTTTCTCCAGTTTGAGAGGTGATTTAAGATGAGGTAGGAGATGCCAGTAAATTATTTGCTATTTTCCATCATTTTTTTTTATCATAATGTTAAATTGGTTATCAGTAATCCTTTAAAGTTAGGATTGATAAATAACTAAATTAAATTTTGTGTAAAAATTATGTTTAATAGTTATTACTTAACGTTCGATTATTCTATATATAATATAATACATAAAATATAAATATGCTATTTCTGTTTTTATATTTGTCAAATGATGTCTAGAATTTTCTATCAATAAAATCCATGTTTGCTTTTAATTTATTTACATCTGGAGGCGAATTCTTAGACGAACAACTTCATTAAAGTGGCACTCAATTTGTGTTAACTCATCGTCTTGGTGTTCTTGGGGCACTTGTGCAACGAGCCTCACGAGCCTCAGCTTAGTATGCCAAAAACAAACATTGCTAACAACATTTTACAGGTTTGCTGCAACATGTTCAGCGCATGCTTTCATTTTCCAAGCCCCTCTCACTCCTTCAGCTCCAGCTCTTTCACGACTAATGCAAAAGCCGCGGTGATCTATTCAAATTTCATAACATGTGTCAAAGTCAAAGCAAAAAGGCTGTTAAATCTGGTTGCCCAACCAGGTTGGCCCCTCCCCCTCCCCGCCCGATTGTTTGCCTGGTAATCTCTGCAGTGGTAATAAGATATGCTCATTGCCTTCGCACATGGCCATAACGAAGACAAGTTTGAGGCGCTCTCTTCCCTCTTGGTTCGTGGCGGGAGGGGGGGCACTTGGGATGCCCGCAGTGCAGTGTCGACTACCGTCATTGCTTTTGGCCAGCTCTGCGCCACTTGACACTTGCTCGAAAATTGTGCGCCTTAAATTTTTTGGTAGCCATCCATTCGGACCGGGGCTATCTCGATGCTCCGTTATTGTAGCAGCAGCAAAAACCAGTTGGCCCACTCTCGGTCTTTCAATCTTGGGCTTAAGGTGCAATGCGTTGCCGGCAACGGGGATTACTTAATTATGAGGCAACCATGGCAGACATGCCACACAGCAGGGACAACGGGAACAGAGGATGAGACGCGCCAGCTTCTGCCAACTGCAGCATGAAATTCAGTTGCTGCTCGTTCTGAAAAAAAAAACTTTATCAAATGACAGAAAACATTTTTTACTTTTACATTTTGCATACTGTTGATTTTTATTCTAATTTATTATTGCAATATAAATTATATTTAATTAGAATAGCTCAGATTTCACAGAATAAAAATATTTTTTAGATGTTTTTTCAGTACTTATTTATTTATTTTTAACTTTTTCGCCTTATGCTCTATACAGCTGATTAAATATACAAAAAAAGAGTATTAAACCGTTTGCTTCTTATGGAAATTTCATTCTCACTTTTCTGGTTTGGTTTTTGTGCAAATTTTTTATGCATCGAGGCGAGGAAAAAGTGCTGTAAGCTTCACAAAAATATGACATTGACAGACACTTAAAGCTGCTTAGTGGCAGTTGCGAATAACTGAAAGTTGGTCCTTGCATTCAGCATAATTTTATTTTTTATATATGTATTTATTCAGTTTCTACTTGTTTTTAGTTTTATTCTTATTGATTTTTATCTTTTTGCATTCGTTGCTTAAGCCTCGTGTAATCCCCAACTGACATTTCGCTTTAATTAGATAATTTGCCAGGAGTAGCGAGAGACGCCTCACGCTGGCTGTTGCCCACTTTATCGGATGGCTACTGCACCTGAGCGTCGTTTGCATTCGCAATGCGAAGCATTTGCAAACATTCCATTATGCAGATATGAAATAATGTCTTGCCACGCCTCATCGGGGCACCACCAACAGCAGGGGACAATTGTAAATGCAACGAAAATAAAAAACAGAAATACAACTAAGCACCAAGAAAAGCATCGGGGCACTTGACAGAAGCGCTTTTCACGCTGAAAATTTATGGAAAGCGCTTTATAAATGTGTGCCAAGGGAATTGCATGTTGCACGTTCAACACAAAAGTTACAAATATATAAAAATATTAAACAATATTTGTAAAATCTATTTTATACTATTGTGGATCTGATAAGAGCAGAAAAAATATCTCGAATATAATTCAACTTTATAATTCACTTATTGAATGGTCTCTAGATTACATATAAATATATATAACATAAAAATTAATATTTCTTATTAGCTCTGATTTATATACATTCATTTTTTAAAATTTATTAATTTTAATTTATTAAAAAGATAGTCACTGCCATTTTCTTATCTTTTGTATTTTTCCTATCATAAATGTTTTATGTATTTTCTAGTGGTATTTTTGAATCAAAATAGTGAATAATACAACAGGTGTGAAGTCGATAAATATTATAAATGTTATGCAAAATAACAAAATCTGGATGAATATCAAATCACATTTCACTCTAAAATAAAGCTGAATAATGCAAATTTAAATTTTATTCAATTTCAGTTGGCGTCATTGAAAACACAATCAGCTTTCAGTTGAAAGACGCTTATATTGAATAAATAAAGCAAAACACTTTCAATTTAGCAAAATGCACAAAATGACTTGCGATGCATTTTAGTGATTTCCACAATTCACACAATGCACTTTTTATCTCAATTTGATTTTGCGCTCTTTTTGCGTCACTTCTTTCGTCTTTGCTGTCCACTCTGATATTTTTATGCCTTGACTCCGAAGGTATCATAGTGTATTGGTTTTGTGGAATCTCCGTCATGCTGTCTGTCTGTCTCTCCGTCTGTGGTTTTGTGTCTGTGTTCCCGATAGATGAAGTGTTAAAATTGGAGTGCTAAGTCCACCAGGGAGCTAGAAAATCGATAAAAATCGAAATTCGCAAATCGATAAATCCACATATCTCCTATAATTTCAAGGCTACAGTCACCAAATTTGGTTGGTAGGTTGTTGACGATGTCCTTTAAAGATCAGCATATGCCCCATCTATCTTAAGAAGCCTCTCGCAATTTAATAACTTGTTACTAAACTGGCAAGGATGATGATTAGGAACCGTCTAAATAATTTTGTTTAACCACGCCCACTCCCGCCACCAAAATCTCGAAAAGCTCATATCTCCCGCAATTTAAGAGCTACAGTTGCCAGACTTCGAAAGAGGGTTGCTATCTTATATCAACCTCAATCTGAGGGGCAAACTTACACTGTATTTTTTGGCTACACACTACTTATATTAGTACAGTATTTCGCAGTCGGTTACGACCAACTGCAACGTTCTCTCTTCTTCATACTGTAAGTTTTTCTCTCTCTCTCTCTCCCTCCTCTCTCTCTCTCTCTCTCTCTCTATTTCTATATGCTCCTTTTCTTTGCTAGATTTTTATTTAAGTTGGCCTTAAAACAATTTTATGACACCATAAGTACAAAACAAATAAATTCGCTGGTAACTACGCTGTTCCCATCTGCTGCTCCCCACCCACTCCCCACCCACTCCCAGCTCCAAGCAGCCAGCAGCGAAGCGTTTTCTCTAATGCGCACTGCATTCATCATACGCCCCGTTGCTCATCGCCAGCAACCGAAACAAAAGCAAAAGCAGCAAAGAATATGATAAATAAATGCAACACGATAAACAAAACAAAAAAATTAAAACAACTTAAAAAAAAACACACACACACAGAAAAAAGTTCGCAACAACGCGAAGGATGCGAGCAGAATGCAACAGCAGTTGCTCCCACTCTTGTGGAAAGAACCATGCAACAAGAAGCGACACTTAACTTCCGCACACCGGAACTTGAATACCCTTGCAAAATGTATTGCAAATGTTTGAAGTTTTTGCTTAGTTTCAAATGCAATTTAAATAAACCTTCTCAGTTATGACAACAAATCAAACAAAGTGACTCTTAAAGTAATTGCTTTGCCGTCTTTTAGCATAATGCTATTATTTTAAATAAATTAGGAATTAATGCAATTGTAAATTTATATTTACATTTATCTTTTTCCACCAGTCCGATAACTTTTCCAAGTCAAGCTAAATTTTAATTTAGATATAACAAAAAAAGATTGCAATCAACGACCCATTTTTCCATATTTTTAATTTTTTCCCATTTGCGCTCTGAAGGAAACTATTGCAAAAATTATGCCTTTCTATTCATTCTATCAATTTGATTAATACCATTTTAATTGAAACATTATATAACCAGTTAACAATTTCTTGTTGTACACCAGTTAATAATATAATAATATCACGCTCTTCTTAGGGAGTGTGCTCTTAAACTACTTGCAAATTTATTTTAAATTGCCAATGACATTATTTTTCTCAAGCTATTCAGTAGCAAGTTGTCTGGACAACTATTTATCTGGTTGATGAGCAGTCTTCATTCAGGAACCGCAATTAACTTGATATTTTATTAAAGTTGTGGCAAGACTTGAACGGCTCATAATATATGCTGCAAGAACAAATCTGTTGCACACATTTGCTGAATTTTGTATAGTAATTTGACGCTTTGTTCTAATTTTAAAACGGGTTAAATAATGTTCTGGTGATTTAACTCCAACATTAGAAGTCATTAAGGGAGTCTTAGTGTAAGGAGGGTATCATAACATTGTCAGGATAGTCGAATAGAGGACACATAAAATGTATCTGCAATTAGACAAGTTGCAAGCTTTCAAAATTCTATCTTAAAGTTTTCAAGTTGCCAACTGCACTTAGTCATTGCTTATTTTAAATAGTTGCATTAAGTTCTTAAGATATTATTTGAAGTTTTTCAGAACTCTTATGAAATAAAAGAGAAAATATTGTTTCTTTCTCAGCTACAAGTGACAAAAGTTGCACATACGAAATTGGGTATCTTGTTTATAGAAACATGCAACATTCTCCAATTAAAAGAGTATCGAAATTCTTGCAATGTTCAACTTCATAGTTCATATATTGTTTTCAGATATATTTTTTAGTTTTTCAGAATTCTTATTAAATAAAAGCGGTTCTCTCCTCAAACTTTGACTTCTTCTTCAGCTACAAGTGACAAAAGTTGCACATACGAAATTAAGTATCTAGTTGTTAGAAACATGCAACATTCTCTAATTAAAAGAGTATTGAAATACTTTTCAGATATAATTCTAAGTTTTTCAGAATTCTTATTAAATAAAAGAGGTTCTTTTCTCCAACTTTAACTTTTTGCTCAGCTACAAGTGACAAAAGTTTTACATACGAAATGAATTATCTTGTTTATAGAAACGTGCAACATTCTCTAATTAAAAGAGTATCGAAATGCTTGCAACGTTCAACTTCATAGCGAGGATGGTGCACAGAATAAGTGTATTTGCACTTGTGTTGATTTATATGGTGTATTCGCGTAGTATATACAATATAGGGGCTTACATATAGCCAGTTGCATGCATATATAGCAATGTGCGGCACTCTGTGGCATATTGGACGCCATACAGATTTCGGTTGTTGTTGTGGCTGCCTTTTGGGTGTATTTTCATTTTCATTTTCATTTTCTTGTCGGTTATTCTTCGTTTTTTTTTTTGGACTTTGGGCGGCATTTGGTGGAAAACTTTTATTATTACAATGCCAACGCTCTGCGAAAATGCGTTCAACGATTTTGCTCAGCTTCTGTTCTTGCATTTTGCATTTATTTTCCCTTTTTTGTGGTATTTTTTTGTATTTTTTTTTTTTTAAACACGCAGCAATAAAATTCCAGCTGTGTTTACGTGATTGGAAAACGATTTTCCATGGTGGCGAGCATGAAAAATTGCCCCCGAAACTTATATATATATTTTTTTTTGTTGTTTTCCTTAAGGTTCGGGTTCAGAATGGTGTGAAAAGCGTTACGCGGACAAAAATGATTATTTTTTATTGGCCGCGTTACAGATTAAAAAATATATATTTTTCTGTGTGTAATTGTCAACATATGGGGGCAGCTCCTTGAATTCGTAATGCTCCTGTGAATTTTATGAGCACCCAGAGTAGTCAATAAATTTGCATTACTTTAATGCATGCCTTATGCATGGGAATCCATGCCACGTGATACCTGCAGCTCAAGTGGCAACACAGTCATTGTTCATTTTCTTCGTTTTTCTTTTTTTCTATGCAACAACATTCACTATACTTGGTGCTGGTCAATAGCGGGCTTTTCCTGCTCTGCTCCGTTTCACGCTCACATGTTAAAGCCCCAAATTTATGATGCTGTGGTCAATTTGGAACATATGGCGGCTGCCACTCGATGAGCTCCTCTGCTGCTCGATTCGGTTCCCTCTCGGAGTCTTATACCATAAATTGCTTTCGTTAAAATAATGAAAAAAAGGGTTGTGAATTTGATTTTTTTGGGGGGCTGATTGGGACGGTCATTGGTATAGGTTCTTGGGTTCTAGAGCAGCTGCTCCCTAACAGTTTTTAAGATATATCAGAAATTATTAATAATATTTTCTTATAATTCAAATCAAAGGCCGAAGATAGAAGGCTAATATATAATATTTTAAGAATTTATCGACGACAAATTCGATTTGTCCCATAAATGTTCTCTTAATTTTGAGGCAAAGGTCGCCACAATTTAAGGATATGTTCCGTTTTATAATAATAAAATTAAAGTTTAATTTTACATTATTTTTATTGCAGTGCATTCAACTTACCTCAAAGCATAACATAAATTTAGTTGTGACTTGAATATTATAGCTGAGAAACAAAATTTATGACCATGGACTGCTCGGGGAGACAAAAAACAGATCCGGTTGCGATGTCCACTTGGTCACAGCTTCGACTGTCTGGGGGTTTGTCATTTATCATATTTAATACTTTTGAGTGATTATATAAAAAGTAAGCTCAAATAATAACTAAGAATCAGCCTCTGGCGGATGCAATAACTCCGACAATATACATTATTTATAACAAGACACTTTCTTATGTGGAATTTGGAGCCAGTCGAGCAAATTGGTAAAAGGGAAAAGCCACATAATTTATGACCACAGCAGATATTTAAACTGTGACCAGGTAGACGAAGAAAAACTATGAGAATAGAAAAAAGGACTGTGGACAACGGATATTATTAATGCTCTCAACTAAGAGCAGCATCAATATTTGTATATATTTTTATATATTTTTGTATATTTATAACCTTAATCCATTAAAAATGGGTTAGAAAGGGTATAATGGTTTTGTGCAAATGTATGTAACAGGCAGAAGGAAGCATCTCCGACCCCAAAAGGATATATATTCTTGATCAGGATCAACAGCCGAGTCGATATAGCCATGCCCGTTTGTTCCGTCCGCCCGTCCGTCCTTCTGTATGAACACGCGGATCTCAGAGACTATAAGAGCTAGCAACTTCAAATTTGGAATATAAGATTTCGTGTACAAGGCGCAGATTGCTTATTGTATCGATAACTGCCTTAGTTTCTGAATTATCGATACATTTCGATTTCCGATAGCAATAAGTTCTACAATTTAAAAGGCAAAGGCTTCTAACTTATACATAATATGCATTAATATATGTAATACAGATTATTGATCAATTGCCAAAATTTCATTAAGATCGGACAAGAAACACCAAAGTTATAGTCAAAAATATATTCTCATATTGATCTCATTTCTATCAGCAGCCGCAAGCATTTTCTGTATACATATAAATAGGTGAGCGCATGTGTGAGAAAGAGATGACAAGATAATCGACGCTAGCGTCAATATATTTGTGTATATTCTGCAGAGCCCCGATAAGTACTGTTTCGTGTACGTATGTATGTCTGTATGTATGTATGTATATGATTGTGAGCAAAAATACTCTGTAAGAAATGCACTTGCAGAACTGAACATTTGAGTGCAAATCATTTTAAAGGGAAATTTGCCAATAAAACTAAAATATACTTAACAACTGGGTTAAGGGTATATCGTAATCGAGCAAACTCGACTACAGCATCTTACTTGTATTATATGTATTTTTGTATATTTTTTTTGTATTTGTCTGTCTGCAGTTGCATCCGCAGGGACATCCTTTGCGCATTTAGATACATTTCGCATCATTTCCTCAACAAAATGTGCAGAATTTTATGCAGTATTATTTGACAACAACAACAACAATAGCAAAAACAGTTAGCAGACAACTGTAAGCTTATTGAATTATTCGATTTGTGAATCAATTGGCATACTAATGCGAAAATAGATACGAAATTGAAATGTGCATGCAAATGCGAAAAGGATTCAACTAAAAACTTACCTGCACCAAAAGTATCTAAAAAGCTTTTCTCAAACTTTACGGCAACAACTTGGCAACTCTTTCAAATAAATCGATAAATGAAATGTAATCCCTTAGCAGACTGAACTGCAGCTGCAACTGCAACTGCAACTGCTCTGGCAACTGCCAGGACAACTATGTATGCATCGAGTTTAGTATATATTTTAATGCATCGCCTTACCAAAAACAGACTCCTCGCCGTCCCCAAAACCAACTCCTCCTCCACTGGAAAACTTTTTGCCATCAATTCGCTGAGGAAAATAATTTCTAGATGCCAAAAGTTTTGTTTACCGAAAATGTCGGAAGGAATTTGTTGCCCTTTTCAAAGAGAGCATATCTTGAAGTGATGATGAAGAATTCTACAAATGCCACGAAGAACTTTACTTAAGTGCGATGTGTTAAACAGATACATTGGGATAATATGGTGAAACTATCGCTATTTTATGCATCTGATAGTAATTTGGTTTTATTCCAATTTGTACAGATAAATTGTATTAAATGCATTGGAAACTCGATCAACTCTATTCGGCTTGGCCACAGTGAGACTAAAATAAAGTGAGGCAGGCAGTCTAAAATGTTTATGTAGCAAATGCGGCACGTGACAACTGCAACTGAAAAAGTTTTCTCGCATCACGCATACGACATGTGGCATGAGAGGTAAGCATTTCCTTTTGCAACTGTTTGTTCGTCTATAGAGCAATATATTTTATTTTTATCGCAAATTGGTAGACTTGTTCCAGTCGTGGTGGGTGGAGTAGGGATTTGGATTAAGGGTTTGCTTCTTTTTTTTTGTGCGTTTTGGATGGGCCGGAGAAGCATCAAATTTTTCTACTTGAAGTGACAGCTTTATTTATAGAAGGGCTATTGACACGAATTAAATGATTTAATGGATTAAGGGGTGGTTGGCCTCTATATAGGGATGACATGAGGGAGATTATAAATAAACAAGGTTAATGTGCTGTATTTGTATATATTTGTACTGATTTCATTTGATCTTAACAGGCTGAAGTTTTCCTTTATATTTACCAATTTTGTTGAGTACCAACTCAATTTGTTCATCCACATTTATTTATTTAATCTCGACTAATAGCAGCAGAAAAGAGCAAAAAATATAAATAAATTTAACTGAATCAAATTAATTATAGAATTAAAATAAATAAATATATACAATAGTAAATAAAATGTAATTTATAATATATAAGAATTATATAAAATATATTAAATGTAATTTATAATATATAAGAATTATATAAAATATATTAAATGTAATTTATAATATATAAAAATATATTTCAAATAAATAAATATGTAAAATAGTAAATAGAATGTAATTTATAATATATAAAAATTATAAAATACAAATTAAAGATTTCTACTATTTATATACTTAAATTTAAGTTAGATATTGAAATATGCCTAAACGATTTTATTAATTAGTTACGATGCCAAAACACAAATTTATACAAAAATTGTATTCCTGAGACAAGTTTGAAGTTTGAAATTGAGTTCTTAATGATAGAAATTGGGGAATCTGAATTGATTGCGTTATAAGCTATATCTTATCTATCTATTAGTACACGAAGTTCAAAATTGATTCTTAACGATAAAAATAATGGACTCTGAATTGATAACATGACCAAGTCCATTTAGGTCTCTTATCTATCTCTTGGTACTTATTATATTTTTGTTATCCAAATCAGTGTGTCAACATTCATTCCACCCATATCAGTTTGATATCTAATCTATACTACCTCTATCAGCATTCCTGTATCGAAATCGTTGGCATTTAGTGTCATTTACAGCAATGTTTCGCCATTTACCTATATATATATGTATATATATACTATATATATCGTGCCACGCACAAAAGTATCTCTCATCGCAAACACACACAAACACACACAAGACACAGACACACATTCATGATTGCAAGAGCCGCCATTCAAACTGTCATTCGTCCTGACTGCCTCGCTGCTTGTCCTTGACAGGACTCACGTCGCATTCGACGGCCTTAAGGCGACATACCCTTAGCCTATTTGTAGTCGAGCATTTGCCAACACTGGAGGCCATGTCAATGCTAGTTATAGCAATCGCTATCAGAGGCTGTGTGCTGCTGCTGTGTGTGCGTGTGTGTGTGTGTGTGTGTCTGGTTGTGTTTGCCTCTGTTTATGTGTATAGATTTTTTCCAATTTTGCTGATGGTATTTTAGGTGACACTGACACAGCAAGCACCAAAGGAGAAGGAGAAGAACTGGCAGGCGGAGGAGATGGATGAGTGCGTAGCAGGGCGACTGACTCCTTGGAGCTTTGCCTGTTCTTAGCCTTTTTTTACAGCTTTCTTGCGTCTGCTGTCTGATAAAAATCAGCCGAAGAGGCGGCAAAAATTGATGGCACATTAAATTGGAGACCCTCTACCTGCTCAGCCTGCTCCGGCTGCTCGGGCTGCTGAGGCTGCCCGGACGTGCAGTGGGCGAGTCTATCAATGCACATGGAGCACATCGAGTGGCTCCTTGGCTGACTATGGCTCAATGGCTCAATATGTGCGTTTTGCCAGGCACTTGATAGGCTTTTTATTGTCCTGCAATAAAAAGCTGGATGCGAGCAACAGCAGCAGCAACAAGAGGCACAGTAACTGGCCAAGTGTCAAGTAGTTGTTGGCCCGCAAATCCCATTTTCTCCGTCGCATGTAAAACCCAATTTTCTGGCTCATAAATATTTGTTCAAATCCAATGACAACAAACTTTGATTCATTTTTCGCCGCTGCCGCCGCCTTAAAACAAATTTGCTGTATTTTATAAACTGATTTTTTTTTCTTCTTATGGCTTAAACACATATGATTTCTGTTTGATGGTAGAATTTCGCTATTTACTCTCCATAAACGGCGCTTTTTTATTTTTTATTGATTTATAATGTTGGTAAGTGCTTTTGGTGAAAATATTTGGCATATTTACAGACATACTCATATATTTGTATATATTTTTTGTGCAAATTTGCCATTAAGCTGCAATCGAATTTCAATCGAGTTCGTTTGATTGACAGCCTGTGCATTAACATTTCCCCATTTTCCGTTACATCTTTATATCAATTTTGTGGATATATTGAACAATTATTTATACAGTTATTCAATGTATCCGTTCTTTTGCTTTTGAAGTGTTATTTACTTTGCTATCAATGGCATATTAATATTTGAAATCAAAAATAAACATTACAAGGCATCAACACTTTACATCTGTTGAGTTTAAATATGTTGAGTAAAAATTAGCACAATATATAATATTTTACAATTTTACAATTTTATAACAGACACTTAAGGATAAATGAAGTGTTATATGCCATTAAAACCTAATCCCTGTAATAATAAAGATCAATTAAAATAAATGTTCTTAAAATGAGACTATTAAATGGTATTTTAAAAAAATCTGTTTTTTTTAACGAATTCAACAATGGCAAATAATTCGATAGTTTAATTTCGTTTTCAAATTGGTGGCAAATATTTGTAAAAAAGGATTCAATTTAATGAAAACAAATTTAATTTTACATTCGCTTTAAAAAGATAAACATACATATTTGAACAGAGCTAAATCAATATTCGAGTATTCAATATTCAATTTTTTACAAAAAGGAGACTATTCAAACTAATCAAAATGTGTATGAAAGCAACGGGAAATTGCTTTTTTATTCAATGCAAAGATAAGATACTCTAGCAATCCCAATTGTATCAGCTTCCATCTAAACTTGAATATTGACTTAAGAATCAACCGCTAGATAAAAGATAGCTTTAATATTTTTTGTAGATACAGTTTTTGTTAAACAGGAAAAATCTTTTGCCATGTTTTATTTAGTCTTAAATATATCATATATTATTAAATTCAAATAAATCCTAGCGATTGAAATTTAAGCGGAACTCTATAGTTTTCCAGTCTAAAAATGTTTTAATACTTTTGTAAAGAGCTTATGATTTCTTAGAAAACCAAACAAATTTTTGTTTTGGTTTTTGTGAACAAATTTAACGTGTTGTTTTAGGTTCTATGCAATCAGCTCCTTCAACATTTGTTATCCTTCGAGCAAAGCCATACAAAAGTGAAAATTCCCTCTGTTTTGACCAATTATTGACAATTTTAGACAATTTCCACAAAATATTTGAACAGTTTTGTCAGCCACTCCCTTGGTGCAGCTCAGCTCAGCTCAGTTTAGCTTTGGTGAAAGCAACTAATTTAGTTCGGAGTAAAATTGCATTGTTTGCTTCGAATTTGCCTGCAAATCCCCAATCCCCCAATCCCTCAATCCCAGACCCATTGGCGATTCCCAGCAGGCTGAACATTTCTTTAGAATTAGTTTTGGGACAACAACAACTGATAAATTTTTGCAGTTTTTGTTGTTGTTGTTGTTTTTGTTGGCCACTGGCAACACTAAATTCGCAAAACAAGCCAAAATCATTAGCAACAAAATTGCTGGCACTCGTCCTTTTCCCCTTTTTAGCTGTAGTCCTTTGCTTCTTCGGGCACATTTTAATTTAATTTGTTCACAAGTTTTGTTGCAATTTTTACACTCTGCACACATTAAAATTGCAAACGGGTGTATTAGATTTGTGCAAAAGTATGTAACAGGCCGGGAGGAATCATGTCCAACACCATAAACTATATATATATTCTTGATCAGCATCAAAAGTCGGGCCGCTTTGGCCATGTCTTTATGTCCGTCTGTATAAACCAGACGATCTAAGAGACTATATGAACTAGAGAAATCTAATTTGGAATATTGTTCTTTTATTCGAAGGATTTGTTCAAGTTAAAAAAAAATTTACCAACATATCCTGTCCAAACTTACAAAATGTGCTTATTTTTAACTTCCTCACAAATGGAATCATCATTAGATTAATTATTCAAATAGCTACCATATATTAGAATTAATGTTCGAATTTTAAGTTTGGTGACCCTTTCTGATACAATAATAAACCTGAATTAAAATATTTTTTACTTTATCATTAATAAACCATTTTTATTTTTTAACAAAATAAAAAATATGGTATACCCAGTTCTACAAGGGTGTGTAATCGTCGGTGTGTCGAGATAAGCGTTCTTTCCTCCTTTTGTTTTTATTTTTGTGTTATGCGGAAAACCTCAGGGATTGGAACTCGCACAGTTCCCTCTCTCTCTCTATCTATCTTTCTCGCTCTATCTTTCTCTCCCTTCCTCTGTGCTTTAAGTATTTTACATATTTTTTTTTTTCCTTTTTATTCTATATGTGTTTTCAGACTTTTGCGTTCGGATTTTTTGCTTTTCTTGTCAACTTGGTCGTCCTGCGAAATCCTTTTGCCTGTTGTCACAATCAGCAGCAGTAAAAACCAAGCAGATGAGAGGAGCGAAAAAAAAACGCAGCCTGTTCTGCTTTTTTAATGCGCATTTGACATGCAAATTTATTTAATTTTCTGCTTCAAATCGTGCAGACCGCATAACCCTCCCTGCACCCCGCACCCTCCCCTGTCCCATTTAGCGGTGCTCTCCTGTTGCGCTTTTAATTACATAGCAACAACAAAAGAAATCGTTCGCCTGGCTGCCAATTTATGGCGCAACATTCCTAGATAGCCACGTCCTGTGCGCGCTTTAACATGTCCTTTGAGGCATGCATCATGGAATTATGCCAGCACCCATACCTCCCCCACCCTTGCGACTTGTGTGTGTGGCTGTTAAAGCCGCACGCGAGCCAACTTTAAGTAAAATCAATAACTTTTACGACACAACAGCCAAGTCAAAAGGTACTCGCTGCGATCCACCCTTGGCTTCAGTCAAGGTAGTTACCTTACATCCATTCCAGCCCACCGGATGCGCATGTGTGTGTGTGTGTGTGTGGTTGTGTGTGTGGCGACGTCATAGTCGGTGGTTTGTCAGTGCTCAAAGTTGCCAGACGCTGAGGCCAGACATGAACAGCTTTCCAATCTGAAAATGCCGAGCATCGCTTTTTTCAGCTCTGCCTTGAAATAAGTAGAAGAAGAAGCACAAAAACATGGCGTCAATAGATGGAAATGGAGATTACTTACTTGATTATCGAAAGTCAAGAGTGTTTAACATCTGTTTCCTGTGTCTGCCACTGACTCGGTATACTCTACCTACCCACCTCATATCATACCCATTAAACATTTATGAAATTGTTGAATATATTCCAAATTAACATCAATTAACTAAAAATACTTGGTCTGAAAGCCAGATATAAGCTAATTAGTTCAAATATGCTGTGACATGCAAAAATAATATTTATACTTATTTTTTTTATTTTTAATCGCTATACTTCGTTAATTGGTTTTCAATTTTAGTTGTAGTCCATTATAAACATGGTATTTTTTTTGCATTTATTATCTTAAAAAATGTATTATATACAAATTATATAAAAAATAATATAATATATATATAAATAAGCCAAACTCAAAGCATAAACAAGGCTGTTCAAATAAGCTGCAACATGAAAAATAAATGCAGTTTTGTTTTTTATTTAACTTTTGACTACGTTTTCAAATTTCCATTATAAATATATTAATGGCTTTGATTTAATGACTTGTTTGTATTTAATAATAATAATAATTATAATACTCAATTCTGCATGTTTTGCCAATTGGATTTGTTTTTTTTAAATATTTTTAGTTGCGATTTCAACATGATTCGATTATCTTTATTACTATTACTGACTTTTATTTTTAATTCCGCATTTATTTTAAGAATTATTGTTATTGAAATTCAACAATTCGATAAATGTTAGTTCATTAAATTTTATTAATTGTTGCTTATGCTAAATTTTATAACTAAATCAGAATTAATAACTATGTTTGACAATTTTGACTCGATATCGATTTTTATCGATTATTATTTTAAATTATCGATAATTATTACATTTAAGTCTTAGCCCTAGTCAATAATAGCTTGTACACTTAAAATATATTTCTCTGCATTATGTAGAGCATTCAGCAGTAGGTGATGCCATATTTGTTTGTAGCGCTGTTTACATTTTTATAAGCTGGTTTTGTTGGCTACTTAAGTTTTGTTTGGTCAGTCGCTCCTCTGATTATGTTGCCGCAGTTCTCGACAGGGCTCAGATCGTTCTTTCACGTTGGCTGGCTTACGTGGCATATGAGCAACTTATAAAATGGCCAACTGGCAACCCTTTGGCAGTGTTTTAGCTACCCTTTTTATGTGCCGTTGTCGACCCTTGCGGCCTTTTGTTTGACTCTTTGTACATGTTTTGGCCATCAGGCGCTGGCGTCGAAAAGGTGGCGTTAATTTCACAGTCTGAGCACGTTTTGACCCTTTGCTAAAAGTTGTTTGGTATTTTTTTGTAGCCACTGTTTTTGTTGCTGTGCAGTTTGTTTTGGTCTGCCATTTTTCCAGACGATATGTTGCCGCCATATTTAATTTGTTGCAAGTTTATGTGTGCACATCGGGCGGTCGTCGCTTCCGCATCCGCTTAACAAATTTTTTTATCTACCCCGTTGTGGTTGCCCCAAACTCAAAGCCAACCGTCTGCCGCACCCACTCCTCCCGAGGGTCAGTTTCCAAAAACTTTTTCCTAGACACCTATTTAGTAAAATGCATTCATCAAAACGAAATCTCGGCTATAAATTAGTTGAGTTTTGCCTGGCGAATTTTCAGCAACAAAAAGAACAAAAAAAAACTATAAAAAACAACTCGGAGTTGTCGAGAGAATGAGTGCGTGCCCGACTAGAAAGTACCCTGTAAAGTACAAAATTAAGCGGAAATCCAATGTATAAAAGTTATAATATTATAGTAATCATTTATTTTAAAATAATTAACATTATGTAATAATTAAGATAAAAGTTTATAGATATTCCATAGAAATTACCCGCTTTTTAGTTTCAAACAGTCCTTTGTTGCACTTTATGGTTGCTGGGTATTAAAAGCTACAGAAACTGCAAAAAAAAAGGCAAATGAGTTTAACATAATTGAAGGGGCTCACAAGGGTTAAGCTGAGTGCTCGACTAATGAGAGCGGGTTAACGGTACTGCTAATTGGGTAGGGTTGGTTTTTAACAGGGATTGTGTCTGTTAATTGTGCGGATTTTGATTTAAAGTTGAACTTGCTCGGTCTGTTGCTGAGAGCTAGGACGATTTGGATATTACGGGAGAGGCAACAGGACTTCGGGCACTGTTAAAAAAAGTTAGGAATAACATCAGAGGGTGAACTGTGATTGTAGACGGGGATTTTAATCAGTCAAATCTTAAGAAAATAATTATTAAAATAATATGACTTTCTGTTGTTTTTCTTTATTTTGATTTCTTACTTTATCAATCTTTTAAATATATATTTGCTTACTCTACTGTAATTTAACGGGTTCTCTTGCAAATGTATTCTTTTCTCATATTTTGAAATGTATAATGCCGTATTTATTATAATTATTTCAAATTTAATAGAGAACTTAATATGATATTATATTCTGTTTTATTGATTTCTCTATAATCATATTAAAAATTATTGAAAATTCAAGCTACCAAAAACAGAAAACCCAAAAAAATTTGTTGTTGAGTAAACTTCTATTCATAATATTGGCATTTAAGTACTTATGTGTTCAGAACTATCCCATCCATAACTCATATCTGGCTGGCTGGCTGGCATTGTGTTCAGACCACTTCTTGTCCCAAAGTTGGCACCCGAAACGCATTCAATTAAACCCAGGAACCGCCAGGCTGTGCCAACAAGTTCCACTCTCTCTCTCTCTCTGTCATTATAGCTCTCTCTTTCAGTCTATAACGCCCAATTAACCAACGTGTCGACAACTTCCGACTGGCTGGCACCCGCCCTCTGGCAACCCTAGACTTGGGCAGCAGTTGGAAATTCTGTCGACTTGCATGTAAATCACAGAGAGGTTCAAAGTTGAAAATTGGCCGCAACGAGCCAAACAGAAATCATTTGGCTCCCACAAAAGTTGATCAAATCTTTGGCCGTCGGGCAACAACAACAACAACAACAATAACAACAGCAACAATAATTGCAACAAGAACACAGGCGTGCCCCAACCCTGGCAACTCCATCCGATACTTCAGTCTCACAGTGCGAGCCAAAAGTCGTAAACCAAACAGCATAAATAACGCTTTGGGCTTGGGAACCGTGGAGGGGTGCGTAGGTGGAACTGTGCACATTGCCGTCGGGCCGGGAGGGCGTAGGCTGCCACGCCCACGTTAAGCACATTTATCACGCATACGCAGCGTATGCCGTGCCACAAAGCTTGCCCCATCGCGAGAGTGAGTGCATTCCCTGCCCAAGCAGCGAATTGTGAATTTCCGCAACTCGACGCGATTGCAAATGCAAATGCTGTCGAGTATATAGCCAAGACCTAGACCCCCCACACCCCTCCCCTGCCACCACACACCGCTCCCCTCTATCCATTTTCTATCCCCCCCACTCAGAGAACTTCACCTGCATGCATATTTCAAATGCAATTATTTATAGTCCCCCAGGTGATAGCATGACTTTGTTATCCACTCTGCAACCCTCGAGCATCAGTTTAGAGCATTAACAATTCTCTTAACACCAACACTTAATCTAAGCGATTTAAAATACACATAAGCACCTATTTAATCTATTTGTTTTTATTGTTAAGTACTTAACACAAATTACTCTCAAGCAATGTTCAACAATAATAATTATTTACAAATCAAGTGGAATTTTTGGCACTAGATTTAAGCCTAAACTTAATTTAAGTTTATTTTTATTTATTGGTAAAAACTTGCTTTCCGTTAAAATATTCCTTGCTTAGTTAACCAAGGCTTTAATCTTTTTTAAATACATAAATAATTAAGAAAGTAAATAAAATTTTAGCCAGATTCCACTAAGTCCAATATTTATTAAATTCACATTTCGCTATTTCATTATGAATCTCAGTTATCGTAAAATAAGAGAGAAAAAAAATTAAAGATTGATTTAAATTAAACACAACACAAATTTTTTATTTGACTCTGCGAAATGATTAATAATAATAAAAGATTTGTTACCACAACAAACCACTAGATAAGAGAAAAATATATAAATTAAATAAGATATCATTTGTATCAGCATCAACTTAAAATAAATTATGAAAACTAATTCAAATCAATTAAGTGACAATAATATATTATATATGTTATCAAATAAATAAGTAAATCCTTCAGACTGAAAATTAAAGTATCGAGAAAGGAAAGCAAAGAAAATCTGCTGAAAATGATGTACATTTAATTGAAATTTAAATTCGATAAATCAGCAAAAAACAAGAATTGCTTGAGGCAAATCGTTAAAATTTGCCAAATACTTTAGGAAAAGTTGAGTGTTGAATGGAAATGGGAAAATCTATTTTGCATACTGAATGGCTAAGAAATGTTGATAGTCGAATCAGGCTATTAGAGCAAGTTCCCTTTTGCTCAAATGTAAATAAACAGAGTTTCAAGCTTTTCACATACTTTGTAGCTACAAATGTGATTTCCAAAGGGTATCTGAATTCAGCTATCAACGCGGATGGAGTTTTTCCATTTTTCCATTCCATTTTTCCATTTTGTTTTGAGTTACATTCAATGCGACTGGCTGCTTGTAACGAGCCTAGTTTGATGGACATTTTTGGGGCCCACTTTGATTGATGGCGCCAGTGAATGCATTGTGCACTGACAGCTGGCCACCTCCTTCACATGCCCCTCCACACCCAGGGCCAGCATCCTGCTGCCTGTGGCCGCTTTACCTCCTCTGGTCAGGTCAGAGTTGTTGGTCATTTTTCAAAAATTTAATTGAGCTTTTGGCCGCTGGTCTGTTTTAAGTAAATAATGCATTATTTATGAGTAGCTTCCGCCGACTTAATATTGGTATATTTATTTTTGGTTGGGCGCGGGGGCTATATTAGTTGAGGGGCGTGGGCGTGGCAGAGTTTGTGATTGCGCGAATAGCAACAATTGGGCGGGAAAATGGCCCAGGCACACGGACATAATGTAAATTTTTAATCAAGAGATGTGGCAGAGGGCTATCCTTGGACAGTCTTTGGAGTCGACTCGGCGTAAAAAACAAAAGCCCCGCGGTGTGGCAATAAGACAACATGCAAAGCTTTTACAACTAATTAGTTTGTTGTTGTTGGCTGAAGTTGAGGCTTTCTCCCGTTGACATTTCCAATTGGTTAAGTCGAGTTTCGAGTTAGGCTAGGGGTGTGTGGGTTGGGGGAGGGGTTGGTAAAAGTTACGTTTGCCACGTGACTTTTGCGCAAGGGTAACAAAATTGGTCATCTAATGTGACCTAAGACGCAAAGCCAGACAGGCTGGGGTTGTTAAGAAATGGATTTACTTACGAGTTGGGAATGGGTCCGAGTTAAATGTAAATACTTGCAGTTTCCTATGGCTCAAGAAAAAACCCTTTTGGCTTAGGCACGTGTCCCTTTAGCATTAAGTCTCTCCAGAAACCAAGCACAAAAATTTCAACTCGTTCCGATTTCCCTTAAAGTCATCCTAATTTGGACGCCATGTTCAGCAGCTTGTTTATTTATTTATAAATTTTATATATTTTGTAGAGTAAAGCAAAACAAGCGTAACATGTCCAAAGTTATGTGAATTGATTTTTGTATTTGGTATCTACAGATGAGGTTGTATTTCTGATTATATTTTTTGCTAAACGGCACTTGGGGCACATAATTTATGGATCTAAAGTAAATGGAATTTTGGGGAAGCGGCATTGATGCAAAAAATGCAGCTAAGTAAAAAGGGTGATAAAAAGGTTATGAGTTCACAGATACGCTGTGGAAAGCTGTGAAAAGCTGTGGAAAATCAGAATGTGAAAGAACAGCTATTAATTCTCAATAAAAAATTGAACAAATAACGCATATTGTTTATGGTAAATGGAAATGGCCTTTAAGAGGCTGTTTTACGTAGAAAAATAACATATTTATGAACATGGATCATCATAAACAAATTCAAATATTTGTTTAAGTAATTTATTTTTCCTGTTTGTTTTCAAGTTTCTGCAAAATGTACATTTTCGCATAAGTTATTTCACTTGTGTGTGTTAAAATTTGGGCAAAATATATATTTTTGTTTACTTTCATAATAAATTTGCTGTTTAATGCGAGTAAAACAAACAACTTTCATAATTTATGCAAATTTTGGGCTGGTTTTATACATTTTAAGGAAATTATAAAATATTGACAAATCCGGTAGAATGTGGAAAATTCTCTCTAAAATTTAAAAATACTTCAAAATCCTCTATATATTTATTTTATACAAATTATAAAAATATTGACGAATCCCGTAGAATACATTCTTTCGGATGCAGAAGTTCTAACTAATATTTTAAAATATTTGGCAGCACTCCATATCATTTATTTAATCGAAATTATTAAATTATTGATAACTCCCTCACAATACTTTATTTTGATTGAAAAAATAATACCTAATAAATAAAAATATTTCACATGGCTATATTTGATTTATTTTCCTAAAATTGTAAAAATATTTTATGTGGCTTTTTATCACTTTTTTCTTCCATGAATTTATTTAAATTATTCTTTATTAAATTGATTACAATCTAATAAACAAGCTTAAATATACTTCGAAAAATAATTGAGTTTCAGGTGTCTAATAACAAAATGTGAGTATGCATAAAAAATCTCATTGTTGCGTTGGAAGCGTTTGAAGCACTATTAACTATCATCACTTACGCTGCTGCTTATTATGGCCCATTGTAACTAGTAATTTGAGGAGAATTATTCAATTCAACTTTCGCTGTCTGCTCTCGTCTTTAATTTCAACGCGCTTCTCATGTTTATTTTTGAACGCAGTTCATTTTAATTACATAGAATTACAAACGAAACATATTCTAAAAGACACACGGACAACAACAAACACTTTCTAACAGTACAAGGTTTGTTGGAGCTGTTGTTGAGGGGAGGGCGGGTAGAAGCTGAGCTGAGCTGCGGCGTCAAAGTTCGTTCACTTGTAAACATAAAATGAGCGCCAAACAAAAGGCAACTTAAAGGCAAAAGACTGCAGCCGCTGCGCCGTCTACGTCGACGTCGATGAACAACAACAATGAACAAAACAAAAAAAAAATCGTTTTTATGCTGCTCAACTTTGGCGCTTTTTATTAAACAAGCCGACGACGTTGGCGAAGAAGAGGGCAAAGAAGAGAGACCACGGCGGCTGAGAAAGAACGCCGGCTAAACCGGTAACACTTGTTTACAGCCCACATGACAGATAGAGAGTGAGAGAGAGAGAGTGAGCGCAGCAGAGATAGTCTGAAAGAGAGACTAACAAAACACAGAGGGGAAAAGGAACAAAAGCATGCTTTCAAAGCTAACATAAGTAAGAGTGTATATGTGCGTGAGTGTGTGTGTGTGCAAGAGCATGGAAAATATGTTAAACTTTGAGCGTCTGCATTCTGTGCAAAAGGTGGAAGGAAGAGAGCACAGGGGGTATGCAGGTGATGAAGACAAAGCTTCCTCTAATGTCATCATTATTGTCAATATAACAAGTTTATTGGCTGCTGCACCCCTTTCCAACCCACCCGTAAGGGTCATTAGAGAAACGCCTCGAATATGCGAAGTCTGTTTGAGTTCTGTGTTTTTTTCAGCTCTCGCTAAGCGTAGATTAAACGCAGTTAATGACTTAATCAAGTTGAAGAGTAGGCAAAAGAAAGGCAAAGGCGAAAAAACTGAATGACTCGAATGAAAAGAGATGCGAACAAAAAGAGGGAGGTGGAGGCATACACACACATAGACAAATGTGTCGCATTAGGCTCGGCTAATTGTCGTGCAAACAACTCAATGCGTTTAACTGTACAATTAAGAAAGCTCATCAATTTGAGTTCACTGCGCTTTGTGTGGCCTTTTTTGCTTTTGTTCTCTTTGCTCTTGTTTTTTGCAATGAAAGTAAATGCATTAACACTTATAACTGTTAACACTGTGGGAAAACGAACAGTTAACGAAAGCTAATTGAGCATTATTTAAATGAGTTCAATACAAATGTATTTATGATTAATTAATGTAGTAATAAAGTAATTCAATGCACAACATCTGCATATTATTTAAATTTTTAATTAATGCCTAACCATTTGTTGATACTTTTGGAGACTTAACTCAATCAACAGGAGCTCAAGCAGCTGCCGCCACAGCCGCAACCGCAGTCGACGTCGCCGCCGATGCCGATGCCGCAGCCACAACAGCATCCAAAACATTGCGAATAACAGCCCTGTCTAAGTTGGCGCTCTGCGTCGCTCTCGCTCTCTCGCTTCAACTGCATTGAGCGTCAAAATCAAATTCAAGGTCGCCCCATGCAACACATATTGCTGAACAGAGAGAGAGAGAGCTGGCGCGGCTGAGAGCACATATTCAGCAACTGAGCACAAGCAATGCAAACAAGTGACGAGGAGACGCGACGGCTGTTCATGTTCGGCTCAACGTCGCTCTCGCTCTCGCCCACCACAACCACCAGCAGCAACGAACCTGTTCTCTCTCCCACCACTGCCCACACATGTCTCTGTCTCGTGTGCAATGGTTAGTTTGTCAGCGTCTGCCCTGCCGCTCGGTTGTGCTCTCGGTTGAATATTTGAATTGATACAAAGTGCAAATCAAACTCAAATTTCGCGCGTTTTACGTAGTTTGGCTACAAAACGGTACTTTTGCTGTCCGTCGCTCAGCCGGCAAAACAAAAGCCCCAAAAGTGCTCAAGAAGTGATAAATGCAGAGTAAAATTGAAATTGAAAATTGAATAAAAATCTCTGATAAAAATATATATTTTTGTGCTATGTGAAAAAAGCCGTCGCGTTTCTTTTGTGATAGCTGCAAATATTATTTGTGTGCTGTCTCTTGTGCCAGTGCGTGCGTGTGTGTGTTGTGTGTGTGTGTCAAAATGCGTGAACTGTAAACAAGAAAGTCTTAAGAAAAAACTTACGCAAATCAAAGCCGAGTTTTCTTCAAACAAAAAATATATAAAAATAGATACAAATTTGTAACGCATAACAATCGAAAAATGTTGCAACTGCTGCTGCTTGTTGTACTTGCCACATTAGGGCATGGGGCACAGCAGCGTTACGATCAGACGCCGCTGGACGCCAGCTCGTATTATCGCAGCGAATTGTCGCCGAGTTCCTCCTCCTTGGATGGGTTTCCGCATCACAATCGCTGTGAGCCAATCACAATCTCGATCTGCAAGAATATTCCGTATAATATGACGATAATGCCCAATCTGATTGGCCACACCAAGCAGGAGGAGGCGGGCCTGGAGGTGCATCAGTTTGCGCCGCTCGTCAAGATCGGCTGTAGCGCAGATCTGCAGTTGTTCCTCTGCTCCTTGTATGTCCCTGTCTGCACCATCCTCGAGCGACCGATTCCCCCCTGCCGCTCGCTCTGCGAATCGGCCCGGGTCTGCGAGACTCTGATGAAAACCTACAATTTTAACTGGCCCGAGAATCTCGAGTGCTCAAAATTCCCCATTCATGGTGGCGAGGATCTTTGCGTCGCTGAGAACACCACATCCTCCTCCTCCGGGTCCTCGTCATCGACTCCAGCGTCGCCAATCCGTCCAGTGCCCAAGGTGACATCGCGAAAGCATCAGATCAGCGTGGATAGTCCCCATCGGAATATAGGATTCGTCTGCCCCGTCCAGCTAAAGACGCCCCTCGGCATGGGCTACGAGCTCAAAGTGGGCGGCAAGGTGAGGAGTGAAAGAAATCCTAGTTTATTAATGTCACTAAAATCATTTAACGCTGAAAAATAATGAAATTTGTATATTTTAAATAAATAAGTTATTATTTTTTTTTTAATCTATTCTTTAATAAAGCCAGTCGACGCTGAAAAATACAAAATTTAACATTGTTAATAAATAAGTTAGTTATTTATTTGATTTGTTATTTATTTGATGTCGGCTAAAATAAGTCGAAAAATAAAAATACATGTCATGTTTATTTATTAATTTAAAGTCGGCTAAAATCAGTCGACACTGAGAAAAAAATAACAAAAATACAAATATTTTTTGAAAATTAAAATGGAATCAAAACTAAGTATGCAGATATCTGCAGAGAAGCTTGTAAATCTCTAGATAATTCCGTCGGTGTTTTGAGAGTATTCAGTTTTCGATAAATGTTGAAAAATAATCTTTTCAGCTAACATATATATATATATATATATATATATATATATTCATGTATATATGTATATTGTTTATTTAATTGTACGAGCAATCAAAAGAGCTTTTATTTAAATTAAAAACTCAAAACTCAGGTGGTTCAGGCTTTTAAAAGAAAATTTTAAAATAAAAAGTTATAAATGAAATAACAAAATTAATTGTATTTAATTTGAAGTGTATGTATTCGCCAAAAATGTACTGTTGTTGATTTGAATATAAATCATTGCTTTTAATTTTGAGATTCGCTTTATTGTCCGATATTGTTGACAAATTCTTCAAATATGATGAAGAACTCGAAATTATTTTGTGATTAGCGGTTGTGTTACGTAGTTTTCTACATACTTTTTATTTTAATAATGCAAACACTGAAAACCTACAACATTTTTTGTAGAAATAAACAAAAATATAATATTTTATCACCTTATCAGAATAAGGAAAAAAATTAAGAAAAATTCGATAACAGTTCATTAAAAACACTCGAAAGTCACGCAATAAATTACACAAATTTACATTTTTTATAGAATTGCGTTTGTTATGTTTTGATCAAAGGTTAGTTGTTGTAGCAGAATCCGTTACTTGATATTTGGTATTTTATAAGTACTTCGCAGCACTCTTCAAATGGGTCAACTGCTTCTTGTTCCTGTTGTTGTTTTATGTCTTCATTTGAACTCTATGCACAATTTGGACCGCTCTTGGGGCAGCTCAACACAAAAAATAAAAAAAAGACGAGGAAGAAGAAGAACAACAACAACTACAAGCTGAATATCCTGTTGCGCAGTGGAATTAATTTCAACCACCATTGCAAACAGCAGGGGGTCTCTAGTCTCTAGTCTCGAGTCTCGGAGTCACCCTGTGTGCGGGTCGCTTACAGATCTACCTGCCTGCCAGTTGTAGACTTGTGGTTGTAGTTGTGTTTGTAGTAGTAGAACAGGTAAAAGAATGATTACTTAGCACTGTCTTTCTCTCTATCTCGTTCTTTCATTCTCCTCGGCACTTTGTCTTTTGTTTGCTTTCGTTCTCGCCTTTCTTCGTTTGAAACCAGTTTCTCAGTTTGATGCAATTTGTAATGCCTGCTTAATGCTTACAATTCCAATAGCCGAAAACGTGAATGCCCCTCCTCCTCTCCATTGGCCCGATATAATATGTATTTCGGCGCATTTTCACGTCGAGTAATTAATTTTCTTGCCAGCATAGTTTGCTCCTCATCATCATCATCTCGATTTTCCACAAGTTATTTCCCCCAACTGTTTATTTATTCCCTGTTCGCTGTTTGTTTTTATGAGTAATGATCAAATGCCTTTAATGTTGTTTGTAGTTGTTATTTGTTCTCTCCTCTGCTTGTTATTGTTTTTTGTTGGTTTTCTATTTTTAACATTATATGCCTTTCAATTGCTCGCATTTTTTTTTGTGTTGGTTTCTGTACGTTTTCTATTCCTTGTGTCTCCTTTCTTCCCATCCCTTTCCGTGTTGTCATGTGTAAAGCGCATTAAATACTTTGAGGCAGGATAATTCACACTTACGTTTCCCGTTTCTTACACACTTCTATCTATGTATCTATCTATCTGTGTGCGTGTGTATCTTTGTTTGGCTTTACTCTTCTCTCTCTATCTCTCTCTCAGTGTGGTTATTCCTTTCCGCTTTTGTCTCTTTGTATTTGTGTATTTTCTTTTCCAAGTGTGTGTGTGTGAAATTCCTCATCACTGCTGTGAGGAATATATCTTGAAACTCCCTGTCTTAAATACCTTTCTAGAGCAGCGTGCGAAATTTCGCAGCTTGTTGGTTGCACACCGCACACTCTGAACATGGCCAACAAGAGAAGAGCGTGAAAAGGGAAAGCAAAAGGGAATGAGTTACTCCAGCTTTCTGTGCGGCAGATTAGCCAGTCTCAGTACTAATGACACTCAAAGAGTTTTACTGAAAAGTGTCTTTCTTATAAATGACTTTATACACAGCAACAACTGCACTTTCCCATCGTAGATTCTCTGGATTGGATTGTGAATTGCAGATAGATGATAAACTTGTTTGATTTAAAAATGTACATATTTGGAATATAATTGGGAAATATTCCAAAATAACATATTTTTACCAGTCAATTCAGATCTTATCTGAACATATTAAATAATTTTCGCGTGCCAATCGATTTATTTATAATATTATGTTATTGAAATATTATAATATTGAAGCCGTATATAATTATTAATGTTCATATATTTATATTATGTATATTTTATATTCAAAGTAATAATTTTAGTTCAGTTTAAATATTTGTGACATATAGCAGAAAATTTCATGCAAATTTAGCTTAAATAGATTCTTCCTTTGTTTCGACTTAAAATATTTACATATTTTGTGTTTAACTGCCTCATAAATTAAGTGACAGAAGAATTATGAATAATTCCAAAGAATCGTTTCAAAAACTCTAAGGCATAATTTATTTTAGAAGGCTTGTACAATGCAAATCGGTAAAGAATAAGAGCTATTTACCCTAATTTATTTAAGCCCTTCCTTACAAACTGCCCATTAATTTCCGTTCTTCTGATAAAATGTACTCTTCCCCATGTAATGAAAACCTTTGAAAATAATCACACAACAGTCAATCGATTAAATCAACAATTGAACGCAGTTCGTAAACCAAAACCACAACAATTCTCAGCGAATTTGCTCTAAAAATTCCATATCGCTTCGGGAAAAACACACCCCGTGCCCCCTGTTTTCCCGCTCGCCTCGACTGTAACTCTTTTAGCTGTTCCATTAACCACTGAGGCACATCTCGCCCATCTCGTCAATTTGTTGAAGGCTTGTCTGCTCGTCCTGGACGAGGACAAAGCTGCGAGCAGAGCAAGCGGATGAAGCGGGAGGGAAGGCGGTTTGTCTGAGTGCCTTTAAAAATTTACGGATTAAGTAAAGCTACACTAACAAAAATAAAAATTATTTTAAAGAAACATACAATTTTTTTTAGAAATTAAATTGAATCAATAATTTAAAAAAATGCATTAAAAATAAGAAAGTCCCTCTAAAGTCTATAAATCCTTTTGAGTTTTAAATTATTTCTAAACATGTTCTCAAACTACCTTAAAAATGTTTTTTTTTAATAACTTAAACTTATTTTTATTTCCAAAAATAGCTTGAGTCGATTTTGGTCTTATATTGTCTTCTGTTGAGAATAATTTACAAATGCTAAATACAAAATATCTTTTTATCGTTTTATGTAAATTATTCAGAAATATTATTTTTATGCTTGTAAAAAATAAGCCTTTGAGTTTAAAATATAGAAATTCACTAGCTGGAAAATAAGGCGAATTTTATATTCCACGAAATCAGTGAAGTTCTACTAGGCCGTACGTTTCTTTAAGTGTAATGCCAATGACCGATTGCCACTTGTTGTGTGTGTGTGTGTGGGTGGGCGTGTGTGCCTGTGTGTGTGTGGGTGGACAATGCCAATACCAATAAAATAACAAACTCAAATCCGGATCTGGGCTGCCAAAAATAAATTAATCAAAGAGCGCGAAAGGACCACTCGCAGTGGGATGGGGAGGAGAGGCTGCTCCCCTCCTTCGTCCCTTTTTTGTTACTTTTGTTTATGTTGTTGTTATATGGAAAATCGTAAACACATTAAAAGCCTCATTTGAAACGCTTTTGACGCATTTTAACAGCCTGTCGAGTCCGGCCCAGACGAGGTAAGTGTGCAGGGGGGGAAGGGGTTGCCCCTATTCGATTCGCTGGCGACCCGCAGGATAATTCATTGAGCTTAGCCCGAGTCCGTTGAACGAATGCTATTAAGTATTTTTGTGGGCGGTTTGTTAATTGATGGATGGATTTGGAGATGTTCCAGGGACGAAGGAAAGGGAGCGCAGCCAGGCGAATCTGTAATTGATTGTGTACCGTTTTCTGGTACATTTCAACTGCTCCAAATCCCTGCAATCCTTTCCTGAGGGGGCGCCTATAAAATTATCCTTTTGTGGCATTGCGGACGAGGACGCCCCGTTGCCTTGGCATAATAAAGTTTTGTTGTGCTGCGCTGTTCCGGCAAAAAGGAAAAGGCGTTGCATATGTTGAATGTCCTACAAGGATATCATGATTATTTCAGCAGCAACCCAAACTAATTTAATAGAAATGCTTCTTTCCCACACCGAGTGGTTTGTGGGTCTCGGTTTGTTGGGCTCCGGAGTAATTTGATTTTAAATTTTTTCCAATTGTTAAAGTCAGCTTTGTGAATGTTAATTTATCTAAAAGGATTTAGCAATAGCCCAAAAACAAGAAATTTTCGTCTATGGCCTTTGGGCCTAATGGCGAAAGGCAAATTGGCTGCCGGCTCAAACCGATTGTCAATCGACAATCGTCATTTAAATCCAGCTGCATAAATTCTGTTAACTGGAGCAGCGTTCAACAAATTTTAAGTCAAGTTCTGGCCAATAAGCTGACGGACATATTAAAAAAGTTGCCAGACTGTCTGGAAAAAAACACTCATTTCGATTGCTTGTAAGAATAAATAAATTGAAAATTTATGTGGCAAGTAATGGGAAACAAAAGTGCCCTTTGTGAATCAATATCAATCTGTATTTTTTAAAGGAATTTTCTACAGTCAAATAGAAAATATATAAATATATACTCGTATATGTAAATGTTACAATTCAAGTAATTGTATTATAAATATTTGTCATTTGTTGTCAGAAACAGATGTATAACCTGTTGGCAATTTTTGACAATGTCGTCGAATCCTATCTTTGGATGGATTGAATTTGGGTTAGAAGAATGACCTCTAAGATATAGGTCAAAAGTTGTTCCCGTTGGAAGACCCATAACAGGTCATTTAACTATCTTCATATTTTTAATGACTTTTTTCAGCACACACTAGAAAATTAAAGAAAAACTTAGCAAACTTTTATTAATATTTATAAGTTTTACGAAGCGAAGTTTCATTTTCGTAGGCTGCGTCAAATGTTGCAAAATCAATTTACCGCTTTATAAAGTGTATTTAGCACATCGCTGCTGAAGATGGTCTTTTCTGGCCTTGAACAGACATGCGGGTGCCCCAATTAACTTGACTCTGCCCACATTTATTATTATCAGCATTTGCAGGCTTAACTAATCTGTTCATCACATAAAGTTGTCTTCTAATCATTTAGTGGGTTAGTTGCAACCAAAGCTCTTAATACACCGTGGCAAGAGGTCAGAGTTCAGCAACAGGGCAAAATCCACCCTTCCCTGCTGCTGGCTGATTACTTTGTTGGCCCTGTTCGCTGGGTCGCAAAATGTGCAATTTATTGCAGAGGCAACAAATGGCCACATTTATGTTGGAGCCCAGCGGCATTAAAACTATAATCCACTTAATATTTTCCGCTCGAATTGATCAATTTATAACCAATAAATGCTGAGCAGATGATGATTATTTATTTGTTTTTCCCGAACAACAAAAGCAGCAGTGTTTTCAACTCAATTAATTTACAGGCAAAAGAAAAGGCAGACAAATAATCTTCTGGCTGCTTAAGCACACTATTTCTTACACACGTGTGTGTGTGTCCTTGGGTGTGTATGTGTGTGCTTACTGTCCTTGCACTAAATCCCTGTAAATCCATAAAAATTACAAGAAGACTCCATTGGCAAACAATTTGCTTTTATTTTGCTATTTTTCTACACGCTTTTCGCTTTGAGCGACTGGAAAGAACGATAACAGCAACTTCAACAACAGCAACGAAAACAACAGCAAAGAATAAGTGGCAACATCAACAACAACAACAACAATGGGGGTAACATTTATCAGAACATGTCGCCTTTCACAATGTTGTCATCCACTTTCCTTTTGTCCCTAGGCAACAACTTAAAAGTGAGACTGAAAAACATTTTCAACATTTCCCCAAAACTTTAAGTAGATACACTTGGATTGCTCTCACTTTGAAATATGATACTAGTAAAAAATAACCTATATATATATATATATATATTTATATATATATCTATTTATACATATTTATAAATTAAATTACAATCGCTGAAGCTCGTTTTTCCTTCAATCAAATTTTTGTAATACTAAAATATCTTTGGGAAAACCCTGAATCTGTTTCATTCTATCTTACGCCAATGATTCAGAATAGGTGGTGAGATTGGGTATTTTTTCTGGGTTTTTCACAACTAGGGTCAATTTACATTATTTTATTTTATTTTTTATACTTGCCTGTTTTAATTTAATTATATATATTTTTAAAATATATGTAGTTCAACTTGTAAATTCAATTTAAAATTCATAATATGGTTTTATTTTTTGCGGTTTATTAAATATTCAAACTTGTTTATGCAAAATCAGTCGAAAAATAAAACTAAAAGTAAATGAAAATAATTAATTAATTATTAATGATTATTCAGTTTTTTTTTATTTCATTTTTAAAATTAAATTTTGTTTTTAATTAATTGAATTTTTTAGTTTACTTTAATACATAAATAAATAAATTGTAAAGATTAACTTACAAGTTTGCCATATTTTATGCAATTGGGGTATGCAATTACAGGGTAGCGCTGTGGCCTACCCCTACCCAACATCCCACGCAAATGGGCAACTATTGATAGATTGCTTAACTGACTGACAACTTTGTGACTGTCGCGCATTTCAATTTCACAAGTTGTCGCCGGGAAACTTGTGTGTGGGTCGTTATTACCAAATGGCAAACAGAGCTCGACAAAAACTTTGATATGCACATGTGTTTGTCTTATTTACTGTGTTTATTAATGTTGTATTTTCATGGAACGTCGGCTCCCTCAATGCTAATGCCTGCCTTGTGACTTTAGTCCGACAGTCTGCTCAGACTGTTCAAATATTTAATTACAACCATTTAATGACAGTCTACGCGCCAATCCGATCCGAACCGCACTTAATATCGCAAAATTGAAAATTTTCTGTGAAAACTGGCCAAAAGCTGACCACGCCCAACATTCAAATAAACACACAATTTATTTGACACCAATTTTGTGTCAGATTTGGAAGTTAATAAATTAGAATTGCATCTGAAATAATGTCTGAGATGAGGTGATTGCAAAAGGGGGGGAGACGTTTAAAAACAGGTAGTTAGATAATGTTCATTTAAAATAATTCAAAATATTTAAGGTATAAATTTATAAAGGTTTTCATTGGAAGCTAAATCACAATTGTTTTATAAATTACTTCTGCCCCACAAATCCAATTAAATCTCTAACACTTCAAAACATTAATTATACTTATTGTAAAAGTTGAATTTTTGTATTTTTGGTGAAATGACAAAGAATTGTTTTAAATTTTTAAAATTATTATCAGCAAATTATTCACAATACAGATTTATTTAATTAAAATCAGCGTATAATATGGAAAGGCTGACATTTTTTTTTATAAAATTGAATTTTAAACAACCCTAAGTATATGTCAATATTATAGCTAAAAAAAAACATCTGTGTTAGGAAGGATATTATGAATTGTTTTATGCGATATATCGCTGTTAGTAATTTAAAAATTAATTTAATTTATAATTTCATAAAAACATATATATTTTTGAATTCATTGGGTTTATTTTTATTTACACTAAATGAAACTAAGCACTATGCGCTAGGAATCATTTCCAATTCATATAGTCTTTAATCTTCAAGAACTCTAGGCTTCAACATTTTTTTTAAACATATTTGTGTGAAAGATTGTATAAAATTTGTCAGACAAAAGATGTAAATAATAATACTCAAAGTAAAACATCAACATGCTTTAACATTTTCTATGAAACAGTTCTACTAACCTTAAAAGCTGATTTCGCTTTGTACCCTTTGCTTAAACCAAAGGCTTATTCCTACCTATACATGACAGTTTTTCCTATTGTGTATCAAGAACTAGACTAGAAACAGAAGTGAACATATTCATACATTTAAATATATATATTAAAAGCATACCGTTGCATGTTTAATCATCGTTCCGATTGCATCCGGGCCACTTCACCCCGTCCTGCGTCATCTCTGGCGCTATTTAGATCAGCAAACAATGGAGCAGACCACGTGTTTTTTTTGTTGTTGTTTTGTGTGCTCTTTGCAAATATGTTGTGAAGTGGCTTTTGATTTTGCACCTACCTACTCTGCCGCAGTGCTCCACTTTAGATAAATGGAGATGTGCAACCCCAATCCTAAAAACAGCCGCCCCATGCCTCCCACAAAATTTGACACAATTAAAAACAAAAGCAACAAGAACCGACACAAAAATAACAGAGGCAACAACATCACAACATCAACAATTCAAACAACAAACAAAACAAATGTCAACCACAAAGCAGACATCCTTTTTCTATACCCTGTGCTCAAAATATGTTTCAAAATGGGTGTTATTCAGTTTTGGTAATGTAGATTTTGAATTTGGAATTTGAAATCCGACTTTTAACATATATTTTCATAAATTTTAATCATTCTTTCGAATTTATTTTGACTTTTAGATACCCATTAAAAAGTATCTGGTATTATTTTAAAATATTTATTAACTCCTTTTATTTTATGATAGTTTAATGCATTTTGATGGTTACTTAATTATTTGTTACTTAAATGATTTTTATATTTCCATAATAGTTAAAATTGAGTTTGACTTTAATTAATTGTTTGCTATTTTGAAAATTATCATATTTAATTTTTCACACATTGTTGTTAAATATGAATTTTATTTTTATTTATTTAACTTAACCAATACTTTAACAATCAATTTTCCCTAATCGATATACTCGAGTTTTAAGACCAGTTAAAAGTGTGTAGAGGATTTTATTTTATTTTTACAGGGTATCTATTCAGGTAGACGAACATTTATAGCTCTCTGTTGGGGGCATTTCGACTTGGTTTTTGTTTGCATTGTTCGCTAAGCGCTGCGCCATTTTGTGACCAAAGGCATCTCGCAGATACTTTTGATGCTGAGATACTTAGATACACACAGATACATTATGCAGACCGGCTCGCTTAGACGTCGTCGGTTTGTAGTTTGCGTGTTTGGATGTCGGAGCGTCAGTCTGATGAATTTATAATGCCCATTGTCTGCTGGCCAGACAATTGCAAACATTAGTAACAAAAAACAAAAAAAAAAAGTAAAAAAGTCAAGAAGAACTTGGCCCATAAATAAGTATGCGCAGATCATTTGCAACAACTAAAAGGGCCCAAACAAAATGGCCGCGCCAGACTGCCAAAACAAAAAGATACAAACCAAAAACCCGACGACAAATACAAATTGCGACCCCATCTGAAAACTCACCGACTGACATATTAAGTGGTCCTTGGGCCAATAAACTTGCGGACTTCACGTGACCCGCTCCATAAATAATCGCTGGCCCGGCCACAATTGAAATTTGAAATTGTGGAGCACCTCTGGGAACTTGACTGTAACTATTTTTGGGCAAATACAAATTGGAATCGCCAGTTGGACCAAGTTAACACCTCATCCAGCGGCAGAGACAGAGAGACGAGTTCGATTTCAATTTGGAGTCCACGCAGCTTAATTAAAATGCACGGCGCACGACTCGAATCGAAGATCGAGTTTGGATCGTGAAGCTGCACCAACTGCTCCAAAGTCCACAAATGACTAGCATTGAAACTCGTTTCGGTTTGTCCCATGTCGAATGTATAACGCGAATCGATGTCGCCCCAGTCCAAGTCCAAGGTGCAACCGCTGTCACACAAGGCAGCCCAAAAGGCAAATCATAAATTGTATGGCCAGCTCTTGGCTCTTGCCTCTTGGCGGGGCAGCAGTCCCAGCGGTGGAAATGCTCCTAAACTATATATATATATATAAGTGTATAGGCTGTGAAAGCAGGTTTGTAAAAAAGTTGTTAAAGGTTTATGAGCAGGAGCAGGAAACGAGACATTCGTATCTTCTTTAGCCCAACAAATGATAATGGCAAACAGCTGCTAAAAAGTCCAAGTGAAGCAGCATCTTGCTTCATTAGCGCTGAATTGGAGATTAAAGTTTAACAATGGCTAAAAATAAGCACAGCAATAAATAACAAAATATGTGAGCCTTAAGCTCTATCTGAAATTTAAATGAACCACCTGCATGGAATTTAAGGTTAACGAGACGCACAATCCCTTCATAAGTTAAGAAAGTCGGACGTAACCGATTAAGGAATGCTCTGATTTAAAGGGAATGTGGGAAGATTTCATGTGCCATTTAAATTGGGTGACTCTAGCTCTAAGATTGCTAACAGATATCGTATTCGGGACTTACCACTTTTAGTGGACAGTTCCTAGTAATCTACTTTACAAACTTGTAATTTGAAGCTGTAAGATTGTGGGAGTTATCGGAATTTTCTGTTTTTTGAAAAAGCTTCTTAGTAATCTAACTTCCTAATTTAGTAATCCTAAAACACAAAAATTACGGAATTTACACTTTATTGCAATTTATAAGGACGGGATTGAGCGTGTACATATTTATTTAGTTCTTTGAAATAACAGGCGTTTTCCCAGAAAAGATTCCGATTTCATTTTCGGAAAGGGTCATTATTGAGATCCCGCTTTCTAAATTAGAACCAAGGAAAATAAGAAAACGGAAAGAAGATTTTGAGCCTTTTTTCCGAGAGCAACTTTACAATTTTAGGATATTTTCGATTTCATTAATTTCCTATATATTTCTTATGCCTTCGTTTTCGGAGAGTGAAAACAGATCAAAACAGATCATAACAATAATGATCAGTTAAAACTGCTAAAGTGTCAACAGGAAGCATAATACAGGGTATATAATTTGGTTAAGTAAAATGCCCATTTGTGGTGCAACTAAGGAAATTCCAATTGGTGGCGTGCATACAACATTCTAGGGCCTCGCATGTGGCAATTCTATTATTGCGAATGTTCTGCGCCTCAGCTAAGCCATAAATAAACATTTAAACATTTAAGGATCCATTTGGCGGCAACAGTATGCAACCCAGTTTACTGGCTGCTCTCTGGATGAAAATGCTGACAGTTGTTATTAATTAAGCGTGGACACAAACAGTCGAGTCGAACTATAAATGGCCAAGTCGGGAAGAGTCAACGGGAGTGGAAGATGAAGAAAGCGGGAGAGAAACATGCATCTGCCATAAGAGGGCATTTGTAATCATTTTCAATCATAACGTTAAGACATTGAGACACGCACACACCCAGCTAGATCCATCCACAAAGAGTGAAAGAGTGTCGTGGAGGGGGAGGGGGAGGGGGTGTTGCAAGTTTGTTACAAGCAGTCGCAAACATTAACTCTATTTGTAGTAAGTGCTGTAAGTGAATGCATTTTAGTCAACAAGCACATCATGTGGATGTGTTTGTGGCTCTGCCCCTAATGAACCAACTTAAAATTGTCATAGCTGTAAATCATGACAGCCTGTGGAGCGAGCAAACATACATAGATTGTTTACACATTCTATATATGTATGTATGTATGTATGTGGAGCAATCAGATACAGGCGGCACAGTCTGGACATGGAGCCAGCGGCGTGGGCAGAATGTAAAACAAAACTTAAAGATGCAAGTTGCGAGTTGCAAGCAAAACGCACTTGGAATACCCTGCTTTGAATGTGACTACCTCTTTAGACTGTTATGTAATTATTTTATTATTATAACGATAAAAAAACTTAAAGGAAAATATTCTGAATTTTCATTACAAAATAGTATCTCAAGAAACTGCTTAAAATAATATTCTTGGGACACTTAATACACGTATTTTTCATTTAATTATTCTTTATTAATTTTATGTAATTTAATTTGAAACCTTAATCTTCATTTTAAAGTTAATTTTAAATACAAAACAAATAACAAGAATATTATTTTTTTTATTTATTTTTTTTGTTTGTTTATTTTTTTTATTTATTTATTTTTTTTTTTGTATTTTTACTTTTATTTTGTAATGTGTGTAAACTGTATACTTATCTACATGGCATAAATATACTCACACACCCACACACACGCACACACAATAAAAAATCAAGAATATATAAACACAAAAAATAAATAAATAAAAACACAAAATGAATAAAGATTGAGAACATTAAATGTTAATGAATTTTAAATATACAAATAAATATTTAAGCGATTCTTTTTTGTGGGAAATATGCTGAAGGCAATGACACTATTTATATTTTGTGGCATCGCTGGTTGCACAATTAGATCAGTTACGAATGGGGAAGGGAAAACCAGTTTGTCGCCTGACAAACCGCACTGAAAGGCAAAAGACAACTGGAAGACAACGCCAACAACTGATATGAGAACTCGAGCTTGATGATGGATCGGCATCGGCATCGGCAACATTTTGATGTCGAGATGTGCAAGTCTGCCCCAATTGAAGCTGAAGCAGCCAAAGCTGTTTGACGACAGGCAGAAGGCCAGTTGTTAAAGCCAAAGTTGATGCCGAGACTGAATGTTGAATGCTGAATGCTGATCTGTCAAGAGGGCCATATGACAACAGGCCCTCCAATTTGATTACAGCGTTAATTACAATGAGCTTGCCACATAGGGGCATATTGGCTGCCCCAAATGACAAATCACAGCGATAACATGATTCGTGATTTGCGATTTGCGATTTGTGACTTTTGATTTGTGGCTTTATGTTTTCTGCAAAGTCTAATTGCGGATGGCAACTAATGTGAACGAGAGGCAAATCGAGCGTGTTTATTTCGCTCCCAGCTGTGGCTGTGGCAACGACTGTGGCAGCGGCTGTGGCTGTGGCAGTTGTGGGTCTTCCGTCCGCAGGGCTGTTACGTCAATGGAAGGGTGCTCGGAATGTTTCCAAATGTTGCACAAACGACAAGTGCAAATTGTAGCCTGCCGCCGTTTGTTGTTGTTGTTATCTAGATTTGCGTGACGTGGCTTTGGAATTTGCCACAGTTCAAAGTTCGATTCAATGTTTGACGAACTAACGTGCCATGCAACCTTTTGTTTTTTTTTTTTGTGTATTTTTTATTGTCTCGATTCTCTGTTGATTTATGCATGGCAGTGGCATAAAAGTTAACGGAATTTGGGGGAGCTGTTCACATTACAGTGAGAAATTTGCTGTAATTTGGCGCATGTTTTTAGCTAAACGCTTCTTATCAGGCAAATTGGGAGAAAATGCGATGCCAAATATTTTCCGGGCTTGGGGAATGGAGTGGGGTGGGGTCCTTGCATGTTGATGAATTTGTGGCGTGTGCGTTGCTTAAATCGTGACCAAATTGTGTTAGCTGATGTGGGTTGGCAACAACAACAACAACAATACTGACATGTCATCTAAAGGGCCAAAAGGCACGATAACTTTTTGTGTGCGCTCATTTGAGCGTGTAAGTCTATGTGTGTGTGTGTTGTGTGTTGTGTGTGTTGTGTGTGTTGTGTGTGTGTGTGTGTGTGTGACGTAAAGTCAAAAGTTGGAAAGGTTTTTGTAGGTCAAACATTTGCGTTCTGTAATCGAGAATTTGATGAATAAATAGATGAAGAAACATGAGTGATTGTCTGAATAAATTTTGGCAGAGCAACTAAAATTTACTGCATTTTCCTTTGAATAAACAAGCTCTGTTTGTAAACGAGTAAAAATGTAAATGTGAATCGATAAGGAATGCATGAATTTTCCTGAAATGTCATGTTGCATTCTTTATGAAAACAGACATTTTGAAATATATATTTTTGTGGCAAACTGCGCTTGGCTGCAGAGGGAAATTGTCCAACAGTTTGGACAATCACGGCCAATCAATTAGGCAAACTTCAGTGAGCCACAAAACCATTTTTCGTGCAATTAAAACGCACACGAGTCGCAAAATTTAATTGAATAACAAGATACAGAAGCGGCAACAACAGCAACAACAACAACAGCAACAACAACAGCAACAACACAAACAGGAAAAGGAGTAAAAACTGTCGTAAAATGCAGAGCGAAAGCCAATGTCGATATTGATGCTGATGCAGATGCAGATGAGGATGCGGATGCGGTTGCAAATGCCACACCAAAGACATACCTGCGTGATATGAAAGGTTCCACTATCTGTGCGTGTGTGTGTATTTATGCCACAGTCCGACACGTGTTCGAAAGTAAAGTTTAATTTAATTAAAATTTGTGCAGTGGCCAGTGCCGAGACAGGGCCAGGTACCAGTTGGCTACCTACCAGTATAGATGATGTATGCATGCGGACTGCAGAAGATCTATCGCACGCATGCCGAACCAGCAAACACAATCAGAGCAGGGGCCTCCGAGATGGACACGCAGCCAGCCAGCCAGCCAGACAGACATGCTCAAAGAGATGAAATGCAGCGATTCTTGGCACTTGGAGCAGTCGGCTCCAATCTGGGCCTCGGCAGCTCAAACAACAAAAGTGCGGTGTGATAAACTGGCCCGCATCGCAAATTTCTTAAGTGCCCCCAACTCGATGTGCCCCACTCGGTGTGCATAACAGCTTTACGATCATATTAGTTGTGGCACGCCACTGAATGCTCTGCATTTTCACATAAACGAGGAATATAATAAATTAACTGGAATAAAAGTATATCTTTTATTATGCGTCGATGATATTTGATGATTTGGACGGACAATTAATTGGATTATTGCTAGAATTAACAATATTCAATATTTTTTAAAGGAATTTATTTATTTTTTTTTACTAGCTAATGAATTTTAATTAAAATATAATTTAAAATATATACAGTTTTTAAATTAGATTTTATATGAAAACTAGACAAGAAAATATTAATGATTAAATATAAATAATATACTGAAAATAAAAGGTTAAGAAAGATACAGAGAGAAAGATAGATAAATTTATAGAGAGAGAAAGATAAATATAGAGAAAAAGAAAGATATATATATATAGAGAACAAGGTAATGGAAGGCGACAACACATACATTAAAGCAGTGCCTCCTTTCACACGCATGTGAGAAACTTTATTGGAGCGCTTTTAATGCTCAACACACACGCAATATTTAATAGATGTGTGTGTGTATTAAATAAAAATATATTAATAATATGCAAATTAAATCTTGAGCACGAAAGGGAATTTTAGATGCGGTGTTGCCATAGAAATAACATATTTCATGCATTGCCTTTTACACTGCAGGTGAGAAAACAATCAACTGCCGCAGCAAAAAGAGAGTTAATTTTTTTGTTTTTTTGTACAGACAGAGACATTAAAGGAGGGATTGAGAAGCAGGGGGGGATTGAGATATAATATTTGCTTACATCCGTTTTTGCAGAGTATCGACACATTTTTTGTGGTCGGATTGGGTTACTTGCTGTGCGACTAGTTGCTAAAAGGAGCTGCTACCCTATTTAAATACACACTTATATACATATATATATATATGTATCTATATCGCATGTTGGTCAATGCTGTCAATGCATCAAGTGAAAATTGCTGGCCATGTTGCAGTAGGCAACGACCTTAAATGGCAACTGGTTGACGTAGCATTGCCTTTGGATATAGTCCATTACACCATTACTGGCCATTATTATAATGCTGAGCCATTAATAGTTGTCTAACTTTTTTTTGTTTTTCTTTTTTTTTTTACAAAAATTTACAATTAAAGTTGGCGATTTAGCTGCTGAGATAGCCTTGCACTGATTACAAATATGCTTTGATTATATTATTTATAGAGTGAAAGCCTGTTGGCTGTTTGGCTGTTGGCTGCTGGCTGGTAGAGACTGTTTCAGATTGCTATCTTGAGCGATAAACATAAATGCGATTTTGAAGCCATAGACGTGCAGAGTGCGTAATTTATGGCCATTTGTGTCTATGACTTTATCTTGAAAGGAAATTAGCTATGCAAAGGCGCAACAGTCGATAAAAGCAACGATAAATGCTCCTCGGAGTGCCACAAATGGGCGACGGCCATTCAAGAGTTTGCTGCTCCAAATCAATTTGCCGTGACTAATATGGCTTTAAATGCAATACATTTTCAAATATCAGCTGCAACTCAACAAACTTTTGAGCACACCAAAAAAACAAAAAATAAAATAAAAAACAAGACTGCAATTGATGCAAATATCTGGCGATTGTACAGGAAGTTGAGTTTATTTAATCACTATGTTTGTTTTTGCCGAATGCCAGCTTAGCAATCGAAAATGTATCAAATAGTTGTGGTACCAGTTTCTAGCTACACAATTCAAAAATTACAAATAAATATCAGTCAAACAATTTTGTTTTTATAATTTTTTTTTTGGTATTTTGATAAACTACCCCCTACATTTTTTGTTAAATTAGGCGAATTTTTTAGTTCTCAAATTTGATTATATTTGCCAACAATTTAATTTAAATAGAGCTTTATTGGTTTTTATCGTTTATAATTTAAAACAATTGATTGAAGTCATCTAAATTAATTTTCCTTCTATTGGTAATAAACTTTTCACATGCAAAATGCACAAATATTTTCAAAAAAATAATAAAAAATACAAACCAAATAATCAAACACACGAAAGTGCCTCAGGACGAAAATAGTTTCTGATTCAAACACACAATAACAACAAAATCTTGTTAGCTGCAAAACTATGTGTTGCACATAAATACATATACAAACACATACATACAGCCAGTTTGGCTACATATTTCAAAAATATCCTTAGGCACAAAAAAAAAAATGTACAGCAAAGGAGCGAAAAAAAATTGCGAAACTGCAACAAATTTAAAACTTTTGACAATTTACCAAAAAATAAAATAATAAATAAACAAATTGTTCCACACACAAATTGGAAAGTGCAACACATGCGGCGTGGCCTTAAATTCAAATGCGAGAGTTGTTGTTAAGTTGTTGCTGCAACATGTGGTAACAATCTTGAGCGAATTCCAATGCCAATTCCAATGATTAGCTAAGGGAACCGCCTGTTGCTGTTTTTGCTTCTTGTTCATCCATTTGGCCGACGGCAATTTTCACAGTTTTCACAGTTGGCAAACAGTCGGCACAGAAATCCAAGAAAAGAAAACTGCAACTAAATTCGTTTCTACTGTTGTTGCAGCTTGGCATCACTCAAACGTCCGAGCGACTCTGCAACTGTGGGTGCCATTTTTCCCCCCCTGGCTTGGCTTGTTTTTCCTTAGATTTTTTAGATATTTTTTTTTTTTGTTGCGGTTGTTTTCCTTTCTTTCTACTTGGCAATTTTGTTGGCATAGAAATGCGCGTCTATTGACAGTGGCCATAATTTGTTTGTCTAGCTGCAGTGGCAGACCGAAACTGTAGACGGGTTCAAGGAGCAGAAAGAATGGGTCGAGGAGAAGGGGGGGGGGGGGGGGGGATGTGGAGTCGAGTGGCAATTGCCTCGAAGGCTGCAGCCGCCATTGCAACAGTTGCCTCTCGTCACAGCTGATGGCTTAAATATTGGTTAGTGTTCTGTGGCATGTTTCAGCCACAAAACTGTTGACAGTTATAAATGATGGGGGGCTGTGGCAGCATTTAACGTATATATATAAAAGCAACAAAAAAAAAACAGTTTAAAGATCAGTTGCAGTAGCTTAAAGTGCCAATTGGTCAGCTAACCCAACTTTTCAGTACGCACAGACAATACCAATTTGTGGAGTTGCAATTAGAGAACTGTCTAGAATAGTGCTTAGAAAATTAAGGAAATTGCTGCTTGTGGCAAGCTTCTATTTTGGCTGCTATTAATTAGAAAATTCGAAGTTTGCTAGGTATTTTTTATAGAAGTTTAAACTAACGTTATTTGTCTGCAGCATTAATTGAAACAAAAAGATGCTATTTTGTGAAACAATTGAACAAATATACAAACATTTGTGCAACGTGTTGTTTGTTTTTTAATATCCTGAGGAGGTAAAAAACGCAAACACACATTTTGTATTTATTAATGCATTTTTATTCGTGTTCGTTCATGTTTATTTATTTATTTAATATCGACCATATTATAACAATATATTAAATTAATTAAATTTAAAAATGATGCTTGGTATTATGATTATATGCGTATTAAATTGTGATTACAAAATAACAGAATTGTATTTCTGGGGATATTTCATTGCAATATTGCGACAACAAAATCAGGAAAAACAAGTAAGATGCTGTAGTCGAGTTAATTCGACTACGATATACCCTTAACCCAGTTTGTTAAATATATTCTAGTTTTAATGGCAAATTTCCCTTTAAAATGATTTGCACTCAAATGTTCAGTTCTGCAAAAAAATTTCTTACAGAGTGTTTTTGCTCACAAGCAGAACATACATAAATACACACATACACACGTACACGAAACAGTACTTATCGGGGCTCTGCAGAATACACACAAATATATTGATGCTAGCGTCGATTATCATGCCATCTCTTTCTCACACATGCGCTCGCCTATTTATATGTATACAGAAAATGATTGCGGCTGCTGATACAAATGAGATCAATATGAGAATTTATTTTCGACCTATAACTTTGGTGTTTCTTGTCCGATCTTAATGAAATTTCGGCACTTGATCAATAATATGTATGTATATTCATATTATGTGTAAATTAGAAGTCTCTGCCTTTTAAATTGTGAAATTTATTGCTATCGGAAATCGAAATGTATCGATAATTCAGAAACGGAGGCAGTTATCGATAAAATAAAGCAAACTTGATCTGCGCCTGGTACACGAGAGCTAGTCTCTGAGATCCGCGTGTTCATACAGACGGACAGACAGACGGACAGACGGACATGGCTTGATCCTGATCAAGAATATATATACTTTATGGGGTCGGAGATGCTTCCTTCTGCCTGTTATATACATTTGCACAAAACCATTATACCCTTTTTACTCATTTTTAATGAGTTAAGGGTATAATAAACCAATGAATCACACATGATAAACTAAGCACAACTTTATCTTTATAATGCAATTTTAATATTCATGTCATAACAAAATATTACATTTTTAAAAATACTAAATAACCTAAAGCTACATAAACAAGAACTATTCCCGCTTGTCGGCAACTTGTTGTAGACACATCCATTGATGTTGATGCTGTTGCTGTGGTTGCTTGGTTTCCTTGCCACACATATCAGATATCGCCATCCCCAGGCTCGATTGCAATGTGTGGAATGAAGCGAGAAGCGATGATATGGTATAAAAGGTTTCCGCGTGTCCAACCTCATCATCCAGTCACTCTCTCTACCCATATTCCCAAGTGGGCGCTAATGTTGACAACCATCCATAATCAACCTAGTACGAAACTACTCTGCCACGCCCGGTTGCATCTTTATAATGCAACGTGTCAATTTACATGAGAATGAAAATGAAAATGATAATTCTCCCCAGTTGTGTTTCGTTCTCTTTCAGTCTCTTTCTCTCTCTCTCTCTCTCTCTCTCTGGTTATTAAGACGCTGCTTAAGTGTTTTTTATGGCACGACTCGGGCTTTTTATGGCCACTGCATCCTGTGCTGTGGCAGGATCCCAATTTGCTTGTCTGCAGTTGGCGCTGCTTTATTATTAACAACAAATAATAAAAGTGCTTTGCATATCATAAAAAAAAGGATTTTTATGTTTTCCATCATTAAACATAATAATCTGCTGCTGATGACTGACTGACAGTAAGATAAAATGTTGAAACCCATATAGAGTACATTCCACACAACATGCAGAGCCCTTTGTGGCATGGCTTTGACTACTAATTTTTAAGCTGATTAAAAGCCATCAAAACGCAATCAAAAATCTGAGTGCCAACGAATCCCTTTTATTGCCTCTTTCACTTTTGGCAACGATGCAACAACCTTTGCAAAGGTTATGTTCTTTTTTATGAATCCTTAAAACTGAGCCCTCCTTGCTCAGGTGAAGCTCCAAAGCCATTAAATAAACACTTGGGGAAAACTAGTCTAGAATAACTGAAATGTATTTGGCTAAGAATTAGAATTAATGTAAATAAGATGTCTACTCTCAGTTAAATCGTGAGTGGAAAATATACCGAATAATGGATTCACATAATTCAAAGATTATTCACTCTGTTTATCAGTTCAATTAACCAATCATAAGCTATAATCCAAGACTTCATAATAAAAAACTATTGCAACTCTGAAAATTGCAGCTGCCTCTTCATGCGTAACTCAAAAAGATGCCACTGGGTGCTCCCTATCTCTCTCTCTCTCTCTCTCTCATACATAGCTATCTCACTCACTCTCACTATCGGGGTGAACGTAATTAAAAACGTGCTCAGCGTTTTAACGACAACCGGTCACAGTTTGGAGCTATTTGGTCATGACTTCGTCCACTTCGTCCACAATACGATGATGTGCGATTTTGAAGTGCCTTCGCACATTCTATCAAAGGGGCAAGGGAACGGGGGGCGTGGCCAAGGCAGAACTGAATAAGCTAACTTCTCGCTGTGCGATTCTTTTGATATTTTTGTTTACTTTACTTCACTTTTTTTTAGAGGTCTCTACTTGCTTCGTGGACTGTGTAACGCATTGAAGTAGACGACGGTCGCAGGGGTATATAGATATATTCTTGGTCAGCATCGCTAGCCGAGATGATATAGCGAAGTTCATTGCCAGCTTTATTAGTCGAGGTGATACAGCCACGTCCATTTTTCAGCGTTCTTTATGAAACTTGGCATATCAGTATCTGTCTTTTTGCATCAGGCATAATCGGATCTCTATTTCATATAGCTTCTTACAGGAATGATCGAAAGATTACTTTTTTTGTATCCCGAACTATCGGAACAAAATTTACTTAGTATGGGTATTATTGTACCTATCACATTTCAATATTATAAAAATATAAAAAAAAGGATTGATCCCGTCGGAACAATAGTGAAAAGAGGATTTATTATAAAATAAAATTTTATTGATATTAAAATTTGTCCTAAGCAAAGTCGAGAGGAGTGTAACACTCTTAACATTAAGCCAAAAAATAATTTAAATCGGACTACTTTAAAATATAGTAACCATAGTAAAAATCGGTCAAATGAATAAATCTTGTCTGAAAAACAAATTATCCTCACCTAACTTAATAGTTATGTGTGTTATGATCTCAAAATTTTAATTACTGTATAAAGCATTCCTAGTAACAATCGGATTTCTAAGTTACGGATAAAATTTAGATGTCGGAAATTCGACTTCAGTCTACCAGGGTATATAATCGTCGGTTTGCCTAAGAAACCCGTTTCTGGTTTTATTTGTCGTTGTTGGTTTAGTTGCCCATTCTCAACATCTGCTCCGATTCAAAATATCTGAATATTCAGTTTTATGTTTTTATTTGTGCGCTGAAGTGTTTTCGCTACTGTGACGAGTGGGGCCCAAAAGAGAATTGCTGAGTGTGCATGTGTGTTGGCCTGTGTGTGTATGCATGTGTGTGTGTGTGTGTGTGTGTATGCAAGCTCTAATGAGATGAGACTCGTTTTATGCTGTGTCCAGAGCCAACCCCAGCAGACCCCAGTTTCATCTGCAGCGCGGCTTTTATTTTTTTAATTACGAAAATTGGATTTTTATGTACGACGGCAACGGAGACACTTGACATGCATGTGGGGATGGAGATGAGGATGACTTTTTTTTTAATGTTTTTTGTTTCTTCTCTACTCTTCCATTTCTAATCTCATAAGGAGTGAGAGAGTGGGATAGAAAGAGAGAGTGAGTTTGAACATAGACGGGTATTTTTCTGGTCGGTGCCTGTTTTATTTTTACATTTGATTTTAATCTCTCTCTCTCCATGTCTTGGGGACGCTGCTTAATTGAGTTAACAACTGCAGGTAAAAGTGGAGACTGGCTTGTCAGCCTACCCGCTACCCTCACCCAAACACACTTTAGCTGATGAAATTAGGTTAAAATGGCACTAAATGGGCAACAAACAGCTGCCGCCTCTTGGCCAACAGGAAATTGCAGTAGTCTGTTCAGTGCCGAAATTGAGCGATTTTATGCAGCTACTTTCCAAATGCATTAAACGCAAAAATATATGTACTACTTTGGATGGAAACTTGTCGCAAATTGAAGCCTGGCATCGCAACGATTGCAGTGTGGCAATGTGGCAATGTGGCATAGTGCCAATGCCGGCTTGTTCATCTGCGTGAAAGCTGCTTGCACAGACTGTAAACACTGAGGGTGCAAGTTGGCAAATAAAATTCATGTGGGGTGCACCGGGTCTGTAATGAGCTGTGAAAATTACAGTTTTGCTCTGCACTTGCCGCATATCAAAGATGCTGATTTCGAAAGGAGCAGAGCAGCTGATAAGCTACTTGCCCCAATTGTGTGTGCTTATTGCAACAGATGATTCTCAAATGCTGCCAATAAGATAAGAAGACCAGCTGGAAAGGTTATGTTAGCTGGTTTATGTTGTCAAGATAGTAAGCAGAAAGTGCTGTAAACTTATTTTGCTGAATGACTTGTTAACAAATTGTAGGGTGAAAATTAAATTGGTTGCAATAATAAACAACTTTTTCATAATTTACAATCTTTAGGTACTGAAAAGAATTGAAAACTACAGGCACAACTTAGAAGAAATAAAGAAATTATAAAAGTATAAAAAATGAAAGCAGCTTAAATTAAATCAAACTAATTTAAAAAATATAAAATTTAATATAGGAAAAAAATTAAACTAACTAAAATTAAATAAGCTCAAGTTTCCAGCACTGAATAAATAAAGCTCAATGAATATTAAATATATCTAGTGCTCTAATTTAAGTTACATTAAATCAATTATAAGTTATTATTATTATAACTTTTAGTTTGAGTTTAGATTATTATATACTATTTAAATAACACAGAAACGAATCTCTTAATGACATCTAAACTTTATTTATACTCACTGCCAGTTTCATAATTAAACTTTTTGTTCAACAATCAAAGTTCTAACCAAAGTTTTCCTTTCTTTTGCTTACAGGTACGTAAAATCATATTCATCTATCAGCCGTAAGTCTAGTTAAATAAGTCTCGTACGCAAGCTGTCAAAGCTTGTGGACTGACTTTAACCAGAATTCAAACTTTTCAGCTTTCACCCGCAAAAAGCCAATTGGCAAAGTTTTAGTCCTTTGGGAACACATACGCACCTTTGCGTAAGTTCCTCCCCTGGTTGGTGAGTTCAGAGTAAAGGGTCAGAACTGCTGCGACAAATACGCAAATAATTCGCTGGTGAATGTCGCACTTTCAGTTGTTTTCTTAATAAAACTTTTGTTAACCTGTTCAGCACTCGGGGTTTACTAATGCTCTCCCTGCCTGCCTTATTTTCATGGGCCGACAATTTGAAGAGGCATTAAGTCGGCACCGAAAGTTTCCCATTATCTGCAACGCGGCAGTCGCACAAAATTTGCAATTACCGAACCGAATTTTCAAGAACTGTGGACCTGTCAAAGTTGCCAACTTTCTCACTCTAAGCCCTTAAATATGGCTAGACTGCAGCCCGTGGGTCCAAACGGATCCCGGGGGATCACAGGGTATCCAAGGGGTTAACAAAACTTTGCGTTCGCTTCGCCAAATTTGACTACGTTGCACCCTGCTGGCCTGGCCTAAACAGCAAATTGCGCTCGAACAAATTTCGAACAAACATTTTGTTAAATCTTTTTTTTTTGTATTTTTTCGTTTCTTTTTTATGTTGGAAAGAACAGTTGTGGGCGTGGCATTGTTGCAGGTGCAGCGGCAGTCAGTTTGCAATTTTCTATGTTTTTCTTTTGTGTGTGTTTTTTTTCATCTATTTTTTATTAGTTTTTTTTTGTATTGCGACAAACGCAAACTAGAATTTTTGTCTTTTTTCAATTTGGTTGACGGCTTAATTTGCTTTTCATAGCAGCAGCCACAAAAATAAATGTTGGGCTTGGAAGACCTAAAATATGCCCTGCAGATTGTTGGAGACTTTTAGAGTAAAAAGTAAAGGGTATAATTTGAATAAGAATTGACCTGGAAGAGCCATAAAGCTTAAATAATTATAATAATTAAGTCTTTTTTTTTTCACCTTTTACAGATTCGAAACCAAAACGCCCACCAATAATTTACTTTACAGAGTACAACAAAAAAATGGTTGGTTATTTTAGCCATGCGTGCCATTGAATGTTATTTCACATTTCAACTTGCTACGCATTCGCCATTCGCATGCCCCATGCCCCATGCCACATGCTGCAGCTGCCATTTCTTGTTGTTTATTCGTATTTGTTTTTCGCTGAATGTTTGCCAGGCACTGTTCACGCTCAAGTGAAGCGATGTTGGGTTTAGTCCGTTGCCTATAAATTTGGACAGAGGTCGGTGGGAGGGTGCCAGAAATTCGGTTAGTTTCCATGCGGTATCAGAATTTGCAAGTTTTGACTCTTCCAGTTGCTGTTGGTGCGCTTGGCAAACGCATTTTAACCTGGCTATCTGACCACCGCAATTGCCCATGAAGCGCGTGTTGACAAATGGCTTAAAATGAATGGACTGAATGGGTTTGCGAAGACGGTCAATCGGTTGAGTCAAATGAAATTTGGTTTAAAGCGCTCACATTTAAACTTATGCTAAAGTCATATTTTGAGTTTATTTATTGACGTCATTATCCCAATTGAAAATGCTTTTCTATAGAACTTTGCACAGCCTCAATCACTCACCTGAATAGGCTTTTATCGAAATCTGCTTCAAATCAATATATTGTCGATTGCGCTGAATCACTGAATTCACTGACAGGCAGCTGCCCTTTCAATGACCTGACCCCAACTGACCCGAGCCGAAGAGAACCGAAGAGAACAGAGCAAGAACCAGAACAAAGCCCGACCACCTCTCTCAAGCCACTTCCTGGCTCAGTGGCTTTCAGTTTTGATGTGATGGTTTATTGAAAGATAGTTTTTTGCTCTTAACAGCGGCATTTTCCAGCAAATTGAATATCAGCCAAGGCAGGAGCGAAGCAAGGCATTTGAATGCGTATTAAAATGATTTTCTCGCCCGTTTCGTGAAAATTAATGAGTCTGGCAGGCTTTTGACGCAATTTGATGCCCCGCAGCTTTGGCGTTTGTATACAAAAAAAAATATATATATATATTTCGAAATCATTTATCAGCAGGCACAAAAGAAACGCCGATCCACAACCAAACTCAACTGAGCTGAAATCAGCGAGCCAAATGAGTCAAAGGCCGCATCCAGTTGTGGGCTCAATGAACAAAATTATTGAGATTGTGTCCAGTGAACAAATAAAAAATAGATGCGGAAAGCATTTTAAATGTTTGTGGCATTATCACAACGTATTTTTTTTTTTTTTTGTCAGCCTGGTTTTTTTTATCAATTGTTTATACAAATGAAAAAAAAAAAAAAAACCATTTGTGGCTCTGCACTGCAATTAAGCTTCCAACTTTCAGAAGCGATTTCAATGGCCAACAAATTAATATGTGAAAGCTATATTTATACAATCCGAATAAAGTGTTCACATATCGAGGAGCATTAAGCATTGCGTTAAGCTACGAATCGTGTTGTGGATATATTCATTAAGCTGTAAATTGGATCAAATTGGAGATGAAATTGGGGGAAAAAATATTTGTAAAGCTTACAATTGTGTGTGTCTGATAAATTGCCAGTTAAAAAAATAAATACGATTTAAAATAAAACCTGAAGAATTGCTGGAAATGTTTGTGAAACGTTTAAATAAAGTTTTTTTCAATTAGTATTTACTGAAAGTTTTTTTTTAATTTTAATTTAAAATATCGTAGGTTATCGGTTAATTTGAGTGACATATTTTATTTAATATATATGCATTTTTTTATTAAATGCGATATAAATATGAGAAGCTATGTTTTATAAACTAAGTTGAATGCTTTATTATTTTAAATTTTTTATGGATAAAAGCTGACAAAAAAAACAATTATTTTGCTCACTGTTTAGTTTTATAATGATTTGAAGATTATGGTATACAGAAATTGGTATTAGTTGAGTCTTTTATTATTATACTATGGTTAGGCTCTGCATTTATTTTGTGGGAACTCATGGAATCCAAAGATGTCCTCTACCTGCATTAAAAAATTAGTTTGGTCCGCAACAAAATTAATGCTAACCTTGTTGAAATTCGCTCCAAATTGCAGGGCCAGGCTGAAGAGCAGAGCTTTGATCGGGAAATAAAGGGGAAGCGGGACAGACTGGCTGGCGTCGTTAGTATCAGGGTTGGGTGGTTACTTGGTACTTGGAACTTGGCTGGAAAAAAAATACGAAATCATTTGTATATTTCAGTTTTGTAGTTTGTGTTTGAAATGCTAAAACATTTATCGCTGTCGCCGCTGGAGCAAAGGTGATGTGGGGAATGGGGAATGGGGAGAAAAACGCGGGAACGAATGCGGATGCGGACTTGGTACAAATGGCAAATGGGCTGGCAGGAGATGAGCCGATGAGCCGCTGCTGAGCAGCGAAACTTCCCTATGGCACTGGCTGGCACTGGCTGGGGCCACAGACAAACCGACATTTTTGTTTAGACTGCAAACTGTGAGATAAATTGTGGTGTATCCGTATCTGCGCTGCATCTGTGGATGCGACCAGACTCACTCTGGAGCTCGACTCTGTTGATTACAAAGCGCTCGCCACTGTTGCGAAAAAATGGAAATGAAAATGCAGCCGGGCTCTCGCAGTGTTGCCAGTCAAAGCTTCCCCCCTCCCCGCCCCCCAGTGCCCTGTTCCCTCCCCTTTCATCACTAAACGTTCGCGTTTTAAGTGTTAAAATAAGAGCAGCACAAGCGAAATAAATAAAAATTGAGCTTTAGATCTGTTTGGCTGCATTTGTTGTAGTCTGTGTGTGTGTGTGAAAAATTATGGCAGCCGACTGTGAAAAATTGTTGCAAATAGTTTTCAGTAAATGTTTTATTTATGCCACAGCCCCGGTATCAAGAGTGGAGGCTTTTAGTTAATGGCCTCTCAGCACAACCCAGAGGCTTTTTGCCATCAATTGGTTTTCGTCCATCCTGATGAGAATCCATACACTGTATACAAAATGTATGTATTCAGAGGGAAGTTAATCACACTGGCATTCAATTGGTGTATTGGTGTCGACCAGTGAAGTGGCAAGTGTTTCACATATGCTGCATACAAAGCTGCAGCTGCCAAATGCAACTCAAGTGCTCTCTCTGACAGCCAAAGATATATATGAAAACTTAACAGGCCAAGAATCGGATATACAATTTGCAGTATTTACGTGACTGGCCAACTCAAAGTATTTGTAATGAAATGCGGCTTTCGAAAAGGTCAAATTTATATTTAAATTAAGTGCTTTCTCGAAAACTTTAAACTGTAAATTGTTTAAATTTTATATGGAATTTTTTATCTCAAACGTTTCTCTCATTACAAATCGCAATAATCCATGACATGTTCACATTTGAGTTAATCACATCAATTAATCTAAGTTAATCCAAGTGCAACTCTAAACTCTCTTAACTTAATCGTTTCCCCTTTCTTTCACATGTCAAATCACTTTTGACTAGGTAGATTCCTAGGATCTCCATTCTTCCACCCGTCGAAAGCATTTATCCATTTGAAGGCGGGCTGTCGATCATTTTTCATTTGCTTCGTTCAACTTGACTAGCATTTTGTGCATCTGTCATATCAATTGTATGGCATAAGTAATTTGTTTGGTTATTATTTAAATTATATGTTGTTTTCAGCATTATATCACAGCGTTGAAGGATCGTTCACAATTGAAAACCTTACACTTGGTAAGGAAATAAATATAGCCTGGTTTTTAGAAATTGAACCCCTTTGGCGTTAAAGGGAACTAATTTTATTGTATCTACACTCATAAAAAGAAAATAGGAGGAGACTTTAAGTAATCAGAAATCGATTTATATTTTGAATTGAGTATAACTTAAAAATATTTTGTGTTTTCTTTTGATTTGTGTTTTATTCTGTAAAATACATATTATTAAATATCTATGAATTTGAGGACTGTTATTATTATTCGGAAACTCTCGACTAGAGTGTGTTTCTCAGATTGTAACTGTTTCTTAAAGCCATGTTTATTATTTTAGAATTCCTTTTCTCTTTATTTAATATGACTCTAAATATTACTTAAAGCCATATTTACCATTTTTAAATTTCCTTTCTCTGTATTTAATATTTCATTATAATGAATAAGTTCCTTTTTTTTTAAATAATAGTTTGTGTAAAAAAGAATTACGTTTAAAAAATAAAATGAAATTCCTCTCCATGGTGGAATTTTAAAAACAATATAATACCAAAATACAATTTATGCATAAACAAAAAAAAAAAATAAAAAAATTTGTATTAATTAACGAAGTATCTTTAAAAAAGTTTAACTTATGGAAATACTTTGGTAATGTCAATTTTTATAAATGTGCAAACTCTTAACTAAATATGTTCAATATATAAAAAATATACTTTTTTTTTTTGTTTGAGTGCAAAACAGAACTTTATACATTTTTTCATGGCACTTCTGGTCAGGGCAAAGTGAGCGCCTTCAACTTAAACTTCAGCTTCACCGTCGCTGCCACCTGCCATAACTTGTTGTTCTTGTAATTATTATTGGAACCGGCTCAAAGCAAAGCGAGGCGGCTCAACACGACGTCTGCCTGCCTGCAGCCTAACTGTACGCCATGGTAAAACATTGCAACATTGCAGCATTGCAGCAGCATTGCTGGCAACCCGCATCGCAGCCAATGCAGCATCAGCATCAGCATCATCGATGCATCTTAGTGTGCCGTTAGACCTCTCTGTCGGCTCTCGTGGCGTATCTGCATCTTTTCCATTTGCCATCTCTCTCTTTCGACTGTTTCTGCTGCTGCCTACAAAATGGTAACAGTAACCGTAACCCGTAACAGGCTTCAGTTCTATGCAAATTGTTGTAATATTTTCTTTTTCGATGTAGTTGTCGCATCGAGAGTGGGCCGGGGAGGGAGTTGGCCCCACTTAAAAGTGGACCGTTTGCTCGTTTTACTGGCAAGTAGCAAGATGCGACAAGCGACACTAGAGGCATGCAGCGAAATTACCGTTTTGGCCATGCAACCAGCCAGCCTTATGACAAAGTCTAATGGGTGAAGCGTGACGTATGCCTAATGACGGAAATTATTCTGGACTTGAAAGTGGATTTGAAGAAGCTCCTTTTTAATCCTTTGTGATTTTGATACAGGCTTAAAGACATGGTAGCAAAACGATTGCACTCTGTTAACTGCTACTGAATCTACTGATGTTAATCGGTTGTGCATGTTTAATCAGATTATTAATAGCTTATCGAGCTGAGAGACCTGTTCATCCAATATGATTTAATTATTTCTTAATTGATGGCAATGATTGGATATTTATTCAAATTGTTCATGAATATGCTAAGCGTTTTGTCAGCATTGTTTACTAATAACACTTTAATAGCACCACCAAATTTATGCATTTGTTAATGCCTTTCATTAATTTAATCGAGCTTAAATTTTAATCTGATAAATCGATTTAGCAGAAATACGAAAATATATATGTATATATATATACATATATTCTTAATATTTATTTTATTTATAAATTTTGAAATATTACTTTTTAATTACATATTCTATCCACGACTTGAGCCTATTAATTAAAAACTGTCCAAACTTTTAAATACCATTTGTTTCTTAAGTATAAATTTGATATTTATGTGAACACCTTTAAATATCATAGTTCGTTTTTCTCAAGTCTTTAAGAGCTATATTTTCTTTACACGACTTGAGCATTATCATTTTCAAGCTCCGACAAACACAACTGCAACAGATTGACACGCCCTCTCGGCTGTGCCGCGGCTGCAGCTTCAACGCCATTTCCATTTACAGCTTCAGCTTCAGCTTTAGCTTCAACTTCAGCTTCAGTTCTTTCTTTAGCTGGCATATAAATTTCAAGACCCACCACAAATTTGTGGCCACCGAACACGTTTCTGTCTATTAAATTTCATAAATTTATTAAATTATGCGCCTCTGAGCCGCAGTCAGAATCAGGCGGAGCAAACGGAATGAAAATGAAGAAAAGTTGACGTTAAAATAAATGTCTCGAACATGAGCATGGAAGCATTAAAATAGAAACAAGACCAAAGATTACATTCAGATATTTAAGGAAAGTGCCACCAACGGCGAAAGTCGTAGACAGACGGGGCAGCGCTGCATGTGGCAACAGTAACAGTTTAGAAACAGCATGATTATAATTTTATGAGTAAGCCGGTGGGGAGTTGTGGTGTGGGGGAGTGTGTGTGTGTGTTTGTGTGTGTGTGTGTGTTGTGTGTGTGTGTGTGTGTGTGTGTGTGTGTGTGTGTGTGTGCATGAGTTATTCTACTTGCGGTGGTTAACAGGTTTGACATTAGTTGTTGTCATTCCTTGGAAATGCCATTTGACAGCCAACTAAAAATTAATATGTCAAACATGCAAAAGACGCTGAGTCTGCGTCTGCGTCTGGTAAGCGATGCGTGTCCAGAACGGACTCCAACAAAACACGACCTCGCTCCCAGTTCCGTGAGACGCTCCTCCCCCGCCCCGCCCTGTGCAATGCAATTAGAAAAGTAGACAGAGAACTGTCAAAATGTCAAATCGAAAATTGCTGGGCTTGCTTCGTTGCCAGCCCACGTCTCCGCTTAAGACTCCCCCTTGGCTGCCGCCCCCCTCTCTTTCGGCTATGTCAGCGCCGCAGACATGGAAACGTGCCAGAAGTTTGTGCAGTCAGCAGAAGGCTCTGCACCTGCATGCCACTACTTGGAAGCTGCCACAGTTTTGAAAATTGAGCAGAAATCAATTGCCAGCCAACCAAGTCTGGCAGCAACTTTGGCAGCAACTTTGGCAACATTGCGTCAGCAACATGTTGAGCCTGGCGTTGCAAGTTGCCTGGCGTTGCAAGTTGCCTGGCGTTGCAAGTTGCCTGCCGTTTACAGTTATATGCTTATACACATACAGAGAATCTATAAATTTTGTAACTCTTTGAAGGGGACATCTTTGAATTGCATACAGTATATATATTTTTCAGATCAATATCTGTTGCCGATAATAATAAAATGTTTATAATGTTGAATTACTAGTATTTCAGGTACGATTAAGTCTGAACTGTCTTGTTAGAATTGGCTATAAAGATTAAAATAAGACACCTAAATACAAAAAAACTAGCTACACGAGTTGAAGTGACACAGATTCTTAGGCTCTTATAGCTAGCACTCTAACTCTTAAGTATTGTATTATTAATTTAATAAAAACTTTTTTAGTTTTCTAAAATTTGCAAATTTAAGACTCTTAATAAATCTTTAAATTATATCAACATGGTATTCAGTATCATTAAAATATTCTAAGCACAATAGTTGAGAAAGCTTGACAGTATTCTTATATTTCTTATTATACAATATTTATTTTATTTTTAATTATTATATAAAAACAGACGATAATGTATATCTTAACCAAAAGTACTAAAATCAAGTTTTATTTGGCATAAAGTCAACAAATATCATGTATTAAAGAGATATTAATATGTCTATAGGTTATATAATTTTCGATAACATCCAGCCAAAGTTCTTTCGAATTGTTTTTTTTTTTTTTTTTTGGTTTTTGTAAACGGCAAATTGTTTAATTTGTTTTGGGTTAATGTTCAAATTGAAGCCTGTTTCTGGATGATTGGTTTGGGTTATTTTATGTGGGTTATCATGTTGCTGTTGCTGCTGCGGCTGTTGCTGTTGCTGTGCGTCAGCTGCGTGACTATGACCGCTGGCAACTGGCAACTGGCAAGTGGCAGCTGGAAAGTGGCCTGAGTGGCATGAGTGTCAACGTCACGTTGCCTTCTCCCTCTCTGTGTATGCGTCGTGTAGCGCTTCTATCATCCCCTCACCCCCTCCACCCGCTGCGTACGTGCGTCGCATGCTAAGCGATCCGATAAATATTTGCCAGAGTCTTTAGGGCAAGCATTGTTCAACATGGTATATGATATAAATATATACATATATATATAGAGATATATATTTATAGTGTGTGTATGTATGGTTCTTTAAGTCGTTTTTAAGTTGGTCTTAACTTGTTTGCATTTAGCAGGCATTAGCCGAGATTTGTGGTACAAGTGTTAAGAATGAGCTGAGATAGATATTATGAATGGGTCATTTAAGTTGACTGAGTTAAAGTTGCTCTCCTTAAATATTTAACAAATAATTTTGAATGATAACATTAGCTAAATTAAAAAACAAGATTAATTTGGTATATGAAAAAATGAATGAATAATTATTTTGAAACAATAAAAATAAATGTTAATTCATTAATGCATATGCATATGCAAACACGCGTGTTTTGTAGCCCCCTTTTTTTAAGCCACCTCAGAGCTCATCAGGGTTAATGGGCCTAATTCATATTCAAAAGCCTCGTTTTTGTTCATTTCAATAGCTAATTGTATGGTCATCCAATCCAAACATATGTTGGGGTATTTCAGTCTGTCCTGAATTATGAATTCCATGCGCTTCTTTGCAACACCTTTCATTTCTCGTCTTTTTTTTTTTCTTTTTTAACGACTTGACAACATTCACACAGCCGCTGGGCTCGACTCGACTCCTGTCCGACCCTCGAATTTACCCATCCACATTAATTTGCGTGCTGTGTCACCTTTGGCTACATACATTTTTAACCGTCACTCATTATAAATTTCCATTAAAATTACACGATATGTGCCTCTTCCGATCCCGAATACATTCCGTGCAACCGCTTCCCTTATAACCCCCAAGCATTTGCATTTTCTACGCGACCAAAAACAAAAAGCAGACTGAGCAAAATCTGCTCTGCCTCCTTTTCATATCTGCCATTCTCTGCGGATTCCTCGTCCAATCTTTTCGCTCCTCATCGCTGTGGGCATAATTTGGCCATGGAAGGGTTAAGCAACACAGCACAGCACAAAGTGGATGGGCTGCCAACTTTCGAGAGCCAGAGAATAAAAACAGGAAAATCACAAAATTGCGCGCCAAAGAGTTTTGCCTTATTCCCTGCTTCCCTGCCTGCCTCCTGCCCTTCTGCCTAGTGATTCCTACTTGGGTTTTTATGCCGAAAACATATGGACGGGTCGACATTTTATAGCCGGCGGTGGCGGATTCGGGATCAGCTCGTTTTGCGGGACCGCAAAAACCAAATGTTTTTTGATATGCCATCGAACGGCGAACCGAACCCATGCCACAGTTCAGAGTGTCCTTAATAAAGTGTCGACATGTGTAATTTGTGCGGCCCCTGACTTTGTCTTTTAAGCATTTTGGGCCTGTGGTTTGATATTTGCTGTTTATATTATTATTTTTTTTCTCTTTCTTTTTTCTGTTTAGAGGTTGGCGACCCATCGGATAATATTAATAAATTATGAGCATTTCTGCAACGCTTTTAGATTTTCATTTTCGTTTCTTGCTTTCTATTTTGGTCAACAGTTTGAACTCTTGGCTAAGTGCTGCATGTCCTGTTGTTGCCACTTCCTGCACAAAATTGACTTTTAAGACTTGTTGGACGCGTCTTGCGTTTTTGTCTTTGTGCACGGTTCCGGTTTTGGTTATTGAATTTATATATATTATTTCTTGTTGTTGAATATTTATTCAATGCTTGAATGCATGTTTTGTTGTCAGCACGGCCTGTTTCCTGTTGTCCTTGCCAGTTGTTTCAAGTGCGACGCAGCGGCGCCCCAAGCACATGCCAGACAGCAGACATGACAGCAGAAACAGGACACACACACACATACACACATTGGCTACTGGCGAGACGTCAGACCCGTCCTCTCCAGCGCACATCCTGCGGCCCGACAAAACAACCCTTGAAACAATCGAATTGCACATTGGTCTTCTTGCGTCCGATGCTTTAGATCTTTTGCCTTTCTGCCTCCGTGCGAATGTTGCCTGTGTGTCTGTCTATTTTGACTTTAACAACGTCAGCAACAACACCCCCTAAAATACACCCACCCACACACAAACACACACACAATGTCGAAGCTATCATTAACACTGTCAAGGGTTGTCTATGGCTTTGACTCCATTCTCTGGTGGATGATGAATCTGCAGCTCAACTTTGTACGGATGAAGTTTTTTCTCTGGCCTACACTGTGCTGCAAACTTGTTGTGAATTTTCTCTGTTTCGTGGAATGAAATTTTATGACCACATTGTCTGAAATAAAGATATTTTATCTTAATTGCTTCGAAAAACGTTCGTGCGACTACTAAAACTGTCAGGGCTTGTCCCATTAACACTTTCAACTAACTGTCGCACGTTTCTTTAATGTATCTCAGATGTGACTATTTCTGTGGAACGAGCTCGTGAAGTTAGCTGGATTGTTTTGTCTTTGGTTAACATCTCGTTATCAAGAACGTAACACGTGAGAAACTAGATTAAATTAATGGCATTATCATGTTATGTTTGGTTTAGTCTTGTTTGCTTGTGAATTAAAAATAACGGTTAAATTATAGTATATATCGTTTTTAATATTTTATCTCATAATATCTTTTTCTTTATAAATTTGTACAACTTTTCTTTATTTTTTCTCGCTCTCTTTTTGCTTTAGATATTTATTAATTAATTGCGGGTTAAATATGCTTAATGAGATATATAATATTTACTTTTGCATATTTAAAAATACCATTTAGTATTGAATGTCAATTTTGTTTTTATTCAAATAAATGCAATTTATTAGTCAGCAATTTATTATTCTTTTATATACTCCGATTTTAAGAGTAATTTTTTTCATTAAAAATATTTTTGTCAATTATGGCATTATTAATTAATTGTGCACTTAAAATAAATATTTAATGGGAAATTCACATTTTTTGTTAGAAATCAGTTCAGATAGTATTGAATATTATTTGTTTGTTTTTTTTTTTTTATTTAAAAAAAACTGACTTTTAATTTTTTTTTTTCTTAATTTCTTAGATTTATTCTTATGTAATTTTATTCTTGCTCAAGGCATCTACATATGAAAATGGCTGCTTTAATTGCAGCGTTATTAATTAATTCTTCTCTGCATATGCTCAACATGCATTTAAGGGACTGTCTGCCTCATTTTTACATCTCCTATCTGGACACATCTTGTTGCACTGTGCTGTGCGTGCGCCGTTGCTTCGTTTCACGCTCAGCGCTGAGTTTCGACTTTAGTCATAATAATTTGCAGGCCCCCATCATCAACACGCCCACCATATTCCAACTAGAAGCGAGTTCCTTACCTGTCTGCCCCCCCCCCCCCCCCCCCTTCCTTACCTGTCTACCCCCTCTCTCCCTATCTCGAGGCATACAATTTATTTATAATAAATTAAAAACTCCTTAAATGCTGTTCATACCTGCAGCTTGCTGCCATTTTTTTCTCCTTCAGTTTTTTATTCTTTATGTTATTTGTAGCCGGCAGTCAAAAAAAAAAAAGAAAAAAAAAAACTGAAAAATGTTTTGTTGCAGTGGCCGGCGACGCCAGGGCGAACACAGGGCACAAGGGCATGGGCGTGGCAACGGGCAGCGGGTTCCTGTTTAGTCGCTTGGCATTTTAGTTGTTGTTGTTGTTGTTGTTGCTGCCGTTGTTCGTCCACGCGGCCGGCATGAAAACTTATGTCGGCGGCCTTTGGGCGCAATTATTTATACATGCCTCATAAAAATCGAAAACAATGGCCAGACTAGAAGACTCGCCACAGAGAGGGAGAGAGAGAGAGAGAGAGGTACACACACACCTACTAGAAAGAGAGCGAAAGAGATGGGGACTGGGTTGGGGGTTGAGCTGAGGTATGCGGGTCTGGGCTCCGACAGAGGCCTAACAATGCAGTCAATGTGCAAGTCCCATGGCTTTTGTTGTGGTCAGCTTGCTAGTTGTAGTTGTTCTTTGTGCAACTCCTTTGGGGCACGTCTTGTCTCTTATGCTTTTGTTCTAACTGTTGCCACACGAAGCTATGCCACAAGCACTAACGCTTTAATTGGCCATAGAAGAGGCGTCTGTTTGTCTTACAGAGTTAAAGATACAAAAAATAGAAATACATAAAAAAGCTGAACTACCTAAAATCAAAAGTAAGAAGTTACCACAACTTATAAATGTATATAAAGATTGCCCCATAACTGTGAAGCAACCCTCAATTCATCACACTGACAGCTCTCTGTCTAGGCAATGAATGCAATTTAATGTTATTACGATTCGCATTATTTTGGATGCCAGCCGCGGGGCTACAACCTTGAGACGGATAAAAACCCTGTAAAACAACCCTGCAAATTGCATTGTGAAGTGCGGCAACGACGCATGTTGTCGAGTCAGTGTATGCCACAAGAGATTTGAATTTTAGATAGAGCCACACACGCACTGAGAGAGACTCAGAGGGAGAGCAGAGTTGCAGAGTGGACATGGAGAAAGGCAAACAAACCATAGCAAAAATTCTTGACTGGCAACTGCGAATACGAAATGTATCTGCATCTGATGCAGATCTCTCGACCCATCTGCAAACATTTGCCTCACGCATCTGCACAACTCGACTCGAACTCATTTCACATGCAGCTAAAGTCCCACAGAAACCAGTGGCAAGCAAGAGGAAGATGAGGCAGACTCTGTCTGTCTGTCTGTTGATGGTCTAACGGGAAGGCCAAAAAACAAAACTAAGCAGTTAATGGGGAGGAGAGGCAGCAGCAGCAGCAGCAGCAGAGGCAGCAACATCAGCAGCAGCGGCAGCCATGTCAAAGAGCAACCCCAAAATTTTACGGGCTGGGTTTGGGCATTATTTGAAGTTGCCATTAAAAATTTAAAAGGCGCTTCCCGCTGATCCTCCTGGCACTGTGCCTGCTCCGGCTGTCCTCTACACTCGGAGCAATCATCGTTAGGTTAGCGGCGTAAATTGCGTTCTTTTTGGGATTGCAGGAAGGGCAACATCGTCGCCCTAAACGCGTTTTATCTGGCGCGATTTGAGGTACCAAATATAAGAAAATAACACCAACAACAACAACAGCAGCAACAGCAACAATGGAAGCGGCAACAAATTTTATATAATGATGTTAATGATAAGCAGACAGGCAGCCAGCCAGTCAGTCAGTCAGTCATCCAGTCAGCCAGTTAGCCAGTCGGTGGAAGGAGGCATGTTGAATGAAAAAGGGAGTCTTGGCAATATTTACGCATATTTGCGGCACATGCAATAACATAAAAAAACAGAGCAGAAAACTTTTCAGTCTTGTGGCAGCAGTGAAAATAACATCGGAAATGACTTTAAATTGCCTGCAGTTTCAAGCCAAGTACAAGAATAATTATACACCAAGACGAAATGCAAATTTGAATTTTAATGAGGTAGGACGCACAAAATGGAACTCTGATTGGATTCGGAAGCAGATTTAAACTGTCCGTACATCAAGATGTGGAATAGCCACAGAGGAAATTTTTATACGAATCGATTACTTTAATGAAACAAATCATTTTAAACAAGTAAGAATTTAAAAGAGTCTTAATTTAATGTTAAGGCATTTAACGTTTGCAATTAAAAAGATGCTGGTTTTTATTGCTATCTGAAATCGATTTGTATCGATATTTGTGAAAAGGGGACAGTGATCGATAACAGAACTTTGAAATTTGAAATAAACAGACTTGACTATTTTTATAATATCTGTGGAACCTAAACACTGTCTCAGCTGCTTCTTTCTGCCTGTTTACACAACTGTCTAATATTACTTTTACCCAATTTAAATTTTGATTTGAATTCAGTATTTACAAATTGTTGAAAAGATTTTGTATATTCGACAAAGTCAAAATGGCAAAATATTCAAATATAATTATGTTTCTATGTACGATAATTTATTAAACATTTTAAATGTAAATTCATAGATTATTAACAGCAATAATGTATTGTAATTATTAGCTATTTTATAAACATATATTAAATAAAATTTCATCAACTAAGAGATACCCTGTATTTTCAAAACTTTTTTAGAAAGCGAGTTAAATAGAAGAAAAGAGAACAAAAATAGAAAGAAACGAGAAAGAGAGATAGGGAGAGACTGAACTGCTTTTTCATTCCCTAAACATAATTAAAATTAATATTATATTTAAATTAAATTTAAAATAATTATTTAATTCTGTTCTTTCCATTTCTTCGGCACTTCTGCACATATTTGTTACACCCTTTTCACAAATCCATTTTAAGTGGCATCCAAATCTTTCCAATAAATTAAATTGTACAAAAACGATAATAAAAAAAAAAAAAAAAATTAATTACTTTTTATGGCAATTGGCTTTTGCGGCTTAAAATGATTAAATAATCATAAAGAGCTGCGCTGTGTCATTTAAATACCCAACCGACTCTCCGACTCTGGCTTCTATTGCTCCGGATGAGTGTTAATCTAGGTAGGCGCTGCGCCCATTGCTGCAGCATCCTTTATTGTAAGCCTTATTAATTACGCAACAAAGAAAATTAATTTCCGTTGTGTAGCTTCACGTACTCATTTCCATTCCATTTGGTCTTTTTTACAGGATCTGCATGATTGTGGCGCCCCCTGTCACGCCATGTTCTTCCCGGAGCGGGAACGAACGGTGCTCCGCTATTGGGTCGGATCCTGGGCAGCTGTCTGTGTGGCCAGTTGTCTCTTTACGGTAAGTGGAAATCAATTTTTTTTGGTAATACTAATGCACGCTCATCTGTGCCACAATGTCAGGCACTCAATTTTCAATTCGATGGCGATAAATCATGAGCGAGTGACGACTGCAGTCGTCTCCCTCTTCCCTCCTCTTTCACTCCAATCTCTATCCCTTAGCCAAACCTTATCCTTGTTTGCTTTTGCCAAGGTTTTCGAGCTGAATGCTGCCATATTTTCTTTGGCTTGGGAACATGGCTCAAGGGCGAGAACAAACAACTTCATGCCAGCGTTTGCATATCAACACACAAGCAAAGCTTGCCTCACCTGCTGCTGCTGCTGCTGCTTATGATGCTCCTGCAGCGAATCTATTATGATGGTGCGGAGGCAACGTTGCCACTTTGGCAAATCCCACACATTGACATATTACCTGTCAGCGCATATTTTTCAATAAACTTGGCAAAACATATGCGGAATATGCTTCATCCCCTGCTTGCTTTAAAAGCTTCTCTTACACATCTCCCAGAGCCACGCCATCTTCTGCTCCCACATCCCTTTGCCTCTTGCCCTTTGGCATTGTTTATTTCAGTGGGAGGCATCTGGGCAGAATGGCTACTCCTTTCCAGGTGGGCGTTTGATTGGTTTGCCTCTGGTTTGCATAAACTTCAACATAAGCCACACAAAGACAACTTTAAACATAATGGCTTCAATGGCTTTTTGCTGTAGTTTGGGTTAATATTATAAACTGTGCTAAATCATAAATATTTATGTTTTGTTTTATTTTATAAATTACGAAAATGTGTATAATTTTTCAAAATATCCATTAATTATGAAATTCTAAAAAGGATTCAAGTCCATTAAGCTCACAGCAGGCAACAACTTTGATAGATTTTTTATTGCTGGCATAAATCATAAAAAACAGCAACACACGTTTGGAATAAATGAGATACATTTCCATACATAGAAGCTTTTCACTCAGTCCAATTATTTTGTTCGGAAATATGCAAATAATCGCCTTATTTTAACAATTTCTTTTGTTTTTTTTTTTTTTGTATTATTGAAACCTCAACTTTCGACAAATGCCAAATGTTTGCTACCTTTTTTGGATGCCGCATATCCTTTCTTGGACCTTAACATATACATTATGTGTAGCCTGCAAAACTGAACCCAGACACAAAAATTTCAATTTAAATAAAAATTCAATTTAGCTACGAAAAGCTATAAACTGTAGGCAGGATACAAAAAAAAAAAACTCAAATAATGCTATCCCAGCCAGGCAGTCTTTTATCGCAATTCGCAAAGCACTTGTGCAATCATCGGGTAGGGTAAGGAACAGGAGGGGCAGGGTCAGGGGGCAGGGGCAGGGGCAAAAACGAGCACATCTATCAAATATTTTAGTCAGCTACACAAATTTGTCTGATCTGTGCTTTTGTGGGGTTGTGGGGACAGGGAGGGGATTGAGTTACAGTTGGAACTGTTGTTCTGGTGAGATGGTGCATATCATAAAGTTGAGCTACATCCATCACACATAAGGCACTGGCAGAGGGGTGGGGGTGGTGGTAGGGGCAGGATACATTGTCACTTTCAGTGGGACGCATTTTGCATAGTTCTGCTTTTCCTTGTTTATTCGGGCTCCTTTTTTTATTCGCTTGCGTCTGTGACAAATTTTGCATTGCATGTCATTTGTCGCCCATTGTCAGAGGCAGTGACTGTTTGTGGGCGTGGCATCGCCCAAATGTGCAGAAATTATGTTTTGGTTGCCTTGTTGCCATTTTGCCATGCTGCCTTGTTGCTTATTTTGTCTGAATTCCCCAGCAGCTCCCTTTTTGCCAGACGCTAGCTATTTTTTTATGATAATGATTATGTTTTGAGTGCTCATTTTGCATTTTGCATTTGGGGAGTGTTCATCTGTTGGATGCCCCACTGCTGCTGCCCCACTGCTGCTGCCCCACTGCTGCTGCCCCGCTGCTGCTGCTGCTGCTTTCACTTTCTCCCCTAGGTTTGTTGCTGCTGCTCTGGCAAGTGCAGTGGGTTAGTCTCCTGCTCCACCCACTTGACATTTTCATTTCCATTCCTGGCATTGATGCTGATGGAAATGTTTTTTGTGTGTGTTGTTTTTTTCTTATTTTTTTTTTTTATATCTATACTATAATTCTTACAATTTAGATGATATCTGACTTTAAATTTGATTTAATTAATTAATATACCTATGCAAAAACACTCACAAGGCTGGCAATTAAATTACAAATCCTTTGACTCAACAAGCTTTTAATAGTTTATGAAACTATATTTCTTTACGACTTGTCAGAGTAGATTTTACTATTATTAATTTTTAATAATTTGTATGCCATAATAATTAGTATTTTTGCATTACGTTTTATTTTTTTTTTATTTTTTAGATAAGCTCAAAGAACTTTTCTATTAGCACACAGAAAAAATGAATAAAATATGAATAGAAAATAGGAATTAAGAAAAAATGATAGTCGAGTGCATAATAAATATTGTACTTTATTAAAGAAGGAAAATATTTTTTTGTTAAAATGGAATATTTAAGAATGAAATTAATTTGAATGTGTGTGTTTTTGATATCATATTGAGCTTAGAATTTATTATGTGCAAAGTTAGTACTGAATCAATTAGTTGATTGGTTTTATGTTTAAAATGAACACTGTTCTTGGAGGAAAGTCAGATTTATTTGTATATATATATCTTGTATTCGTTTGATTTTGAGCAGCAGTACACAATTTTCAATAACTTGGTTATATTTGAAGTGTGCCGCTCACAAAGATGCAATTTCAGTTAGATGTGACATTTCCTCAGGGTTCGCCAGCTGCCAGCTGAAAGTATCAACTGAAATATATACAAACAAACACAATTTCTTCAATTTCACAAAACTAAAACCAAACAAATATTTTCACCTGCGTCTCTTTCTGTGAACTTTGCCGTTGACTTGTGCCATCCGCGGAATTCGAGCTCAAGTCAACGCCGTGAGACAGCGACTGCTGCTGGAGAAGAGACTATGACTATGAGAGACAACTGTCAACAATCAACACCTTTTTCATTAAACGCATTAGATGAGGATGGGGAATGAGATGACAACGAAATGAGACGAGATGAGATGAGATGAGAGACGTTAGACATGACATTTGTTTTACAATGAAAGCGAAAAGGAAATGACTGGGGCTGTAATGGGCTCTCAATGGGTTGCCAATGGGAATAGGGGGAGCCGCCTGGTGGGATAGTGTGGCACACACGCAAAAGTTGATGGAGAAAGACGTGCGAGGGAGCTCTGATAATGTTGACAACAAATAAGTGTCTGCAGCAGGGGGAGGAGACAGTAGAGGTGAGGCAGGAGGGTGTTAGTCATTCAGTCAGCATGTTGTTGACTTTGATGACTTTCCTTAATTACAAAACCTGAAACAGAAGCTCAGTGAGGCGCATGTTGACTCACTGACAGACAGACAGACAGACGGGCGGACGGACAGCCAGACAGATTGTCAGGCAGCCAGACAGACGGACAGGATGTGTTTAAATATGCGTCGTCATGGTGACAAAAGTAACTGCATCCAGGATCTGAACGATAGTTGAACAAAGTTGAACAGTAATCCTCTCATGCAACTGGGAAACTTTTGGATTTACGTTTTAACATATTGTTTGACTTGCGGCTCACCATTTGCATAAATATGAACGACTAATAAATATTTGTTAAATATGCACATTTAAATGACAGCATAAACAAATATTTTTGTTCCTCAATTCCACTTAAGTGGACGTCAAAACCAAAATACAGAAATTTACAAAAATATTCAAAAAACCAAAGCGAAACGATGCCGTTCACATTTACCACAATTTATGCCGCAATTATTTTTTCAACAAATTCTCAACAAAAAAAGAGAAAAAAACCTGTGCCAAGTTTTATGGTAATCAGAGGCGCTGACATGGCTGATGACGCTTCGCTACACCTCCTGGCCAAAACTGGATCGCCTCCCACCCTTTGAAGTTGTTGTTGTGCTGTTGTCTCACTGGCTTTATGCAAATGACACCGTTATTTAGTTTGAATTAAAAACCAAAAAAAAAAAGAAAAAGAAAAAAAATGTTTGTAAAATTTAATTTAATTTATGCGATACTCTAAAACTGGCAACCGCGAAACAAAGCTAAGCTGTCTAAAAAACACAGCAAAGGGGTGTGGGTGTGTGTTCACTTTAGCGTTTTTTATAACGACTAGTTTTAGAAATTTATGAGGCACAGCGGCGTTGAAATTGAAATTAAACATTAAACTTGACCATTTGTGAGGTGTGGCAAACATTTGTGTAAGTAGCTGATGCTAGTTATAAAAAAAGTGTTCAGCTTAAACATTTATTTTAATTGGCAAGTAAAGTTAAGGAAAAATTGTGTAATTTGAAAATAAATCTTTAGTGATTTTCTTAAAGAAGATTTGCAATTTAATAATCTATCTATATTAGAATTTTTTTTAAAAATAACAATTAAAGTGAAAGGCAATAACTTAAATACAACGGAATATCCATTGAATTAGATGACGAAACCGTTAATTTACTAATTCTTACTTCTATTGGATCCATTCTACACTAAATAATTGAATGGGGGAAAATTACAGCATTCATTGTCTTTGCTTCTCAGCTTACGCTAGTTTGAGTGCTTTTCATTTCAGAGCTATCATGTGTAGGTTTTTTAGCCGCAGTTAAATGCCTGCCGGAAACTGACTAACTACGCCCCGTGTTTATCAAAGAGTTGCCCACGCCCCATCACGACGATGAGATGACAACACGAGGCAGACTGAAGCTGATGCGAGCAACGCATAATTTTTGGCTCTGTTGGAGGCAGAGCCAACGTCAGAGACAGCAACAGAAGTGGTGGCAGGGGCAGGGGCAGATGCAGAGGCAGAGGCAGAGGCAGAATCAGGGCTGGAGTTGGAGTTGGAGGAGTTGTGGCTGTGATGACTGTTTCCGACTGTTGTCGGTTTGCTTTGCTCATTTTACTTCATTTGTAGCTACAATTTCAGCAGTCACACCTACAAGCTGCCACGCCCAACGCCCCTGACTACAAATGAAATGAGCAGCAGCATGCGTGCCACAACAAATTGCTGTCAAAATGTGTGTGTGTGTGTGTATTTTTGGGGTGGCAACAGAATGAGGCATGAAATGGCAACAGGACTAGCAACTTAAATAGACGCTGGTAACCCTTGCCTTTTCGTAGAACCTGTCTAAAATCCTATGCCCCAAGTGCTTGGCATAAATAAACAATTCAATTCAATTTTGTTTTTCCCATTTTGTATATATATATAAAATATATATGTATATACATATGTAAACCTTGTCTTTATATGTCAACAAATGCGTTACAAAAACTCCGGCACACACCCAGAATCTCAGGCATAAATTTCGCATGTAAATGAGAAAGACGCAAGACGATAAGTCGTAGGCGGGAATTAGACGTAGTCATGGGAGAACTATAATTTAAGAGCCAAGCACAAAGATAATGATCACTAATACTAGACAAGCAGATACCCTGTACATAACCATTGAACATTAACTTAAGGTCAGGCTTTTTAGGTTTTTTTTTTTTTTGTTTGTATATTGCATATATTAATCCAATATATTTCGAATTCCAATTCAGTTTCTAACTGACTGAAGATTATTTATTTATTTATTTATTTATTTATTTATTTATTTATATATTTATTTATTGTCAACTAAAATTAATCGACACCAAAAATATAGAAATAAAAAATTTGAATTTAATTAAATTTGAAATAAAATTAAACTTATAAATAAATAAAAAAAATACTAAAATATTTATAAGATTTTTAAGATTTAAAGTAAATAAAAAAAAACACGCCAGCAAAAAAAAAAAAACAAAATGAAATGTATTTATTTATTAAGACTTTATTGTTTGATTTATGCTTAACTTTTTTTTTTATAAGTTTTAACAGGTTTGAAAATCAGTAGGTAGATTTATAAGTGGGAATAATTTATGCCATAACTATTTTAGTAGTTGAAGTTATAAACAACTAAAATTTTTATATATACTTTTATATGCTAGTTTAAAGTAGTAAATGTAGCTTAACTCAGAAATTATATTTATATTTCAAATAACAACATATATATTGTATATTGCCAAGTTAACTGGCAAATAACTTGTAAATTATCAACACTTCACAAAGTTGCTGTGTCATTCTTATACCCTATTCTCTAGACAGCCATATAACAAATGATTACTTGCGGCTTGCGACAATTGGGTCGTGTGTTACATCTATGAATAATTCAAATGTTTCCCATTCGTAATAATAATGGCAACACATAATGGAACACAAAACAACTGTGGCTCCACACTGGAATCGCAGAGCTCCACTGATAGTTTTGTAATGATCAAATTAAATGGCTTTACTTAGGCTGTGGGCTGAGATGGCTTACTGGCTGAGCTGGCTGAGTTGGCTGAAGGCAAAAGTCTCAGGACGGTTTATTCCAAATGGTAATGAATTCATTTAAATGGTGCGTAATTAGCAGGCAAAGTCTGGAGCTGGGTTTGCCAGAATTGGAAATTGCAGTTTCAGTTTATGTAGGCTTAAGTGCTGGATTGGTTTTGTGGGTGGGTGGCTTTTCTGCCACATTGGCCCTGCCTTTGCGGCTCGTCAAAGCCGGTGTGGCAAATCAGTCCTTTTAATTTAAATTGCCCTTAAAGCCTTTAGCTCTAAAAGAGCAGCTGAATGGCAAATTGAGCCTAATAGCATTATTAAATATATATATGTACACATATACATATATATAAATAAGTGTAGTGCTGTGCAGGCAGTTGGTGTCTGAGCATCCAAGGGCACCATTTCTCTTTGTGGCTCTCATTAGGGTCGACTCACTTAGCCAGAAACATGCTACAAATGGGCTCAGATCCCAATAAACTGCACAACAATCAGCTAATGTGTAACGCCTAATGACCGAGGCCCTCATTCGCAACTCCCTTCGGCCAACGACTCTAATGTATTTTGAAGTGGCCAACGAAATCTGCACGTCGGCATCTTGAACATGACCACAGAGTTAATTAAATAAATGCTTGAATATGTAATTAATGTGTATTTTTCATTCCCATTTTCATTTCACTTTTATGGATGACAGGTGCTCACATTTCTGATAGACTCATCCCGATTTCGTTATCCGGAGCGTGCGATTGTCTTTCTGGCCGTTTGCTATCTGGTCGTCGGCTGTGCCTATGTGGCCGGACTTGGTGCGGGAGATTCGGTGTCGTGTCGAGAGCCATTTCCACCGCCAGTGAAGCTTGGCCGCCTGCAGATGATGTCCACCATAACGCAGGTAAGTTCCAGTTTGCATGTAAAACGAGTTTGCATTTTGTTCATTTTCATTTCATATATACATATATTTATTTTCCAACTCTTGTTTCCTTTTGCTCCTCCCCAATTGCGTCCCTTGCAGGGTCATCGGCAGACGACCGCGTGCACCGTATTATTCATGGCATTGTATTTCTGTTGCATGGCCGCCTTTGCGTGGTGGTCATGTTTGGCTTTTGCCTGGTTCCTGGCCGCCGGACTTAAATGGGGCCACGAGGCAATTGAAAATAAATCTCATTTATTCCATTTGGTTGCCTGGGCGGTGCCCGCACTCCAAACCATATCCGTTTTGGCGCTGGCCAAAGTTGAAGGTAAGTTCCCAATCCACTTACTTATTAACATTAACCATTGGACTGTAAAAAGACAGAACCAAAACACCTGCAGGAAGTGTGAGCGAGATGGAGTGCGACATTGAACTTTAACTTGAAAACCCACTTGGGTCGCATTATAAATTACAAGCACTTAATTCTAGGCACACAAACTACCCAAAACAGGCCCAAACAGACTGCGTCTCAGCCACACTTTCAGCCGCAGCCGCAGTCAGTTTTCGTCATGTAAGACGAAACCGTCATTAGACATCATTTTGTGGCATTAAATGTATCTGTTTCGCTGCTGTGTTGCCCAAAACAAACCCTATCAACCAAAACATCGTTAAAACAATGGTTGCAAATGCTAATATTTTGATTAAAATATGGAAATATTGAAATTGAATAAAGATGTTTCTTAAAAAATGAAAATATATGTTCATGAAATTCTTAAAATTCCAAATTATAAATTATAGGAGTCTTTGATATTATATGATTTATTGTTCTTATTTTTAAATGACATTAAACATTATTCCTTAATAACAAAGGAACAAGAGTGTCTGTAAGATCTATACTTTTCCTTAAAAAACAAAAAATCATCGAGGTGCGTCTTATAATTTCAGACAGTTTTATTTTAGATTCATATTTTTTATTTTTTGGGTAAACATTTCAATATTTATAGGATTTATTTGAGATAATTTCTTACTTCGTAATTCTCCAAGTTATCCCTTAATTTTTTATCCACAATTACGTGTGTTTTGCCCACTGTGTTCATTAAGCTGCTGGTGCGTGCCGCCTGTTTCACAGTAATTTTGTGGTTCATTTGAAACCGGGGCTAGGCCAAGTTGATGTCCGCGATTTCTAAGCAATTTAATGACCTACGTGGTCGAGAGCCGACACGAAATAAATCTTAGCCAAGAAATGTAAAACAAAATGGTTGCTAAAATGGTCACGTTAAGTCGCCGTAAAAAAAGACGAAAAAAAAATAATTATAATGTAGATCTAAACCTTTTATACATACATATATATGTATATATATTTGTGAATTTCGACTTTTTATTCGATTTTCGTTTTCCTTGAGCTCCACTTGTGGGTCAAAGAACAAGCAGCAAGAACAAATCACGAGCAGCTACCAAAGCAAATTCGCTTAACTGCTCAGCTCTGGAGTTAAAGTTTTTTTGTTTTTTTTTTTTGGCTCTTTATTTTATTTTGCCTTTTTTTTCCTGGATAGCCGTTCACATTTTTGGGCTTAATTAGATTGCGGCTTAATGACTCAATTGTGTTTGGCATTATGGCGCATTAGAATTTCACAAGCTGAGAAGATGCGGAAGTGGATGCTGCTGTTGCTGCTGTGGCAGTTGCTGCTGCTGGTGTTGCTGCTGTGGCAGTTGCTGCTGTTGCTGCTGCTTTTGCTGTTACTGATGTCCTCTGTTCGCCACACGTGCCTCCGCCCCTGCAGCAATTGGCAAGCGAATACGATAGAGCCAGTAATTAAATACAGCACCACGTGATTATGGCTTGTTAGCCAAATCCAATGAAAGTGTAGAACACTCGCCCAGCTTCTAAAGGCCCACTTGTGATTCGAGTATATCGAACATTAACTGCCCGTTGTAAATGTGGAATGTAAAGTGAGAGGTTTGGCACCAGATAAATAGCGATCGATACGCCCAGATTTAGCAAGTTGCTAAACTACTCGCCAAGCTGGCTTAAAGACGAATTTGGCCAATGTCTGTTTGGAGCATGTTTATTGCCCGAAATCGAAATAATCAAATTAGCAACATACACTTCAAATGTATACGAATCTCAATTAATGGGCGAGCATTCGAATAAGAGTGTTGCAAGATGTGCAGAAGGTTTTCGTAAATTGATAGCCAAAATGGATATTCTTATTTATCTATATACAGTCTATCTATAAATTTATGTATCTCAATTTGAATTAAATGTTTTATGCAGTATTTGATATTCAATACTATGTTTATACCCTTAACCCAATAAAAATGGAGAAATAGAGTATAATGGTTTTGTGCAAATGTATGTAACAGGCAGAAGGAAGCATCTCCGACCCCATAAAGTATATATATTCTTGACCAGGATCAACAGCCGAGTCGATATAGCCCTGTCCGTCTGTCCATCCGTCCGTCTGTCTGTCCGTCCGTCCGTCTTCAAATTTGGAATATAAGATCTCGTGTACCAAGCGCAGATCAAGTTTGCTTTATTTTATCGATAACTGCCTCAGTTTCTGAATTATCGATACATTTCGATTTCCGATAGCAATAAGTTCCACAATTTAAAAAGCAAAGGCTTCTAATTTATACATAATATGCATATGAATATTCAGCAGCCGCAATCATTTTCTGTATACATATAAGGAGAAAGAGATGACATGATAATCGACACTAGCGTCAATATATTTGTGTGTATTCTGCAGAGCCCCGATAACTACTATTTCGTGTACGTGTGTAAGTGTGTATTTATGTATGTATATGCATGGGCTTGTAGCCGTTCTGTTCGGGCATTTGAGTGCAAATCATCTTAAAGGGAAATTTGCCAAGAAAACTAGAATATATTTAACAACTGGGTTAAGGGTATATCGTAGTAGATTTAACTCGACTACAGAATCTTACTTTTTAATTTAATATATTACTTATGGTTTTATAATTCTCTTGATTTTTCGCATATCACGTGATCTCTAATTATATTTTTAATATAAAATTTTAATAGATTTTCTTACCACACTGAACTTCACCCGTCAAAAGATACAATATTTGTTGTTGTGTGGTATACAAATGAGCTCCGAGCATTACTGCAAATGAGCTCATTGCAATATCGCAAGTGCTATGCAAACACAATCAAATATTTCCACTTTAACAGGTCTTTGGTAAAAGCCTCTTCCACCTTGCGGCCACCCCACACCACCCCGTGCCCCCCTTTCGAAGCGTTGAAGACACTCACTAATGCATGCAAAATGGCAAAGCCATAAAAAACATATTTCGCACATCGCACGGGGCTATAATAAAAGATGAAAAACATTAACAACGAGCCAAGCGATTTATGAAAATCTTTGCCACCACTTGTCTCAGTCCGCCCCGCCACGCCCCCCTCTTTCCCGCACCCAAAAAGAAAAGTAAAAATGATGACTTAATGCAGTCTTGGGCACTCCTTAAAAAGAGAGATAGAGAGAGATGAGGAGAGAGGGAGAGAGAGAGGCGAAGCTCCAAGCGGTAAAAGGCAATGGCACCCCATTCAGAAACCATTCAGCGACAATTAATGTTAAATTTAAAAATACATTATTTTAATGTGTCGTCAGCTGGTTGAGAGCTGTTGCTGCTGCTGCTATTGTTGTTGTTGTTGTGGTTGTTGCTCTTACTGGGCTCTGAGGCGACGATGATGGTGGCAACGTTCCGTAAACATAGCCTGCGACTGGGTGCCACCAGTCACCAGCCACCAGCCACCAGTTACCATCTTTGAGCTACCAACTCCCAACTTTGCCTAAAGCCTCGCCGCCGTTGGTTACGTGCATTGAATTTGTAATTTGCGCACGTTCGGAGCCAAACATTGAATAATGCTCACAGATACGTATAGTCTGCCCAGCACTGCTCCCAGCTCCAGCTCCAGCTCCGGCACCGGCTCCGGCTCCTCTTTCTCCAGCAGCCACAACTCTTGCAAGCACTTTTTCCTAAGTAAATAAACGTTAGCCGCAGCCTCAACCGGAGCAGGTTGGTTGGGATGGGGATGGGATGGGGAGGTCTCGGAGGTGTCTGCAGTGTGTCCTGTGGAAGCATCAATTTGTATTGACTGTGCGACGCGTTGGCAGCTCATTTGATGGATTCCCCTTTCGTGCCCCGCAATTGCCCATGAATCACCTGCATAAATGTATATTCTGTCTCTATTGACATCGATTTCAATGCAAAAGGCAACTATTTAATTTATGCTAAATGCTTGGGCAGCAAACGGATTGGGTGTTGTGCGAGTGTGTGTGTGTGTGTGGCATTTAAAACAGTAGTGATTGCTGAAGCCATCGGCGTAGCTGCACCAAATGTGAGATGTCAGAGGTTTGAGGAGACAAACATAAACAAGCCATCAACAAACATGTTGAACCACATTTTAAGTGGTTTCCTAGCAATAAATTTGAGATTTGCTGAAATACATATTTCATAAAATAAATGTCATGATATTCTGAAATATGCTCGAGCGCAAAGCAAATATTAAATTGGCATAAGCCTGGCCAACACAGTTGGCTTTATGAGTCAAGCATTTATTTGCATTCTATGCTATTTTCTTTAATGGGACAAAGAAAATAAGTAGGAAAATAAAAACTTGCACAAAATTATGCAAATTAAGAAAAAAGACGCACAAAAGACGTGAGACGAATGACGGCTAACTGTGGCAACATCCACCGAGTGAGGCAGGAAAAGTTGAAGGAAAAGAAAATTAACAATTTGTTGCGCTTTTGCAATTTATATGGCGTAAGTTGTAAGTCGCGAGACGAAGTCGTGTTCCAGTTTCAGCTGTCTGCTGAATACCCTGTCTGTGCAAGGGTCCAATGGGTATATCCACTATTTACACATAGCATGAGTGAGTCTCTGGATGAACAGATCTACGTACAGCGCAATTTGTAGTCGGATTTATGTGCTGCAATTTCTATTTGACTTGTTCTTTTTCCTTCATTTGTCAAGCGATTATAAATGAGAAAGAGATAGGAGAGAGATAGAGCGAGAGAGAGAGAGAGAGAGATAGAGAGAGAGACTTCCAGCTATGTTATTAACATAATTTATCCATTGCCTGACCAGTTGCAAGACTTGTGGGGCTTGTGGGACTTAGTGGCCGGCATTGCATTAGCAGTCAGTTGCAAGCAGCTCGGCTCAGCGACCTATCGAGTGGCATAAAAAGAAATGCGTATACATGATTTATGATGCGGAAAGGGGGCAGCTTGGGGGGTGGCACATGGATACGAGTCCTAGGCCCAGCTGCATAAATGCATTTCTGGTCAACCGAGTTTAATTCGACATCACTTCATCAATGGGAATGGCGAATTTAAAATATGACGAGTAAATATGAACTGAGGAAAATTTCATAAAAAAATAGGAAAATGTGCCACAAGGCAAATGAATGAAAGTCGTAAAGAGAAAACAGTTGAAGGCAAATGTCAAGCAAGCTGCAGAGGATGTGCCCCAGTCACATGGCATGCGGGTCACATTCATGACCAGTTCGTTGCCCCAAGCATGTTGCACGGAATTCATAACCGAAAAGGGGTAAAAATGTGCACAGCAATTGTCTGAGTATTTTTTATCTAAAAAATTGAATTTTTTAATTCGTTTTCTGTTCTTTGTTTGCATATTTGTCATAGCTTAAATCTAAATATTCAACATGCAAATTATGAATTTATATCCATAAATAAATATCAATATTATTCTAGAATTGTTACTTAGTGCTCAACTTAAAGATACTCTATCTAAAAACGGATATTGTGTTTTTTATAATGAAATGATATTTTCTTTATGCTCCGATATATTTTGAAACTCTTGATAAGCGCCAATTAGCTTGTCGTATCTTTGATTAAAACATACTTTAGCCATGAGGACAACATATATTTGTGAAGGGAACTCTTAAAGCTGTTGCACCACAGAAAAAGCAAATATGAAACTCAAACAAAAGGCAAAAAGGAACGATGTTGCCAGTTAGCCAAGAAGCACAGGACAACAACAACAACATCACCTAAAAGCCGCAAGCTGCCGCAAATATGTTCGTTGTGGCATGCGGCAAGAGTTACGCGCACTTTGACGCGTAAAACCGGTAGCAAAAATGGCTGCCAAGCGATCACAACAAAAAACAATATATATATATACATATATATAAATATATATATATAACAGAGTAAAGCGTGCGTGAGTCTCCAAGCGACGGCAACAGCAACATATGCTGCAGAGAAGATACGCAGTTGCAGATACTGCATTGTTGTAGCTACACTTGACTACATGGGGCACACATGACAGCAACTTGTTATTGTTGTTGTCATCAGTGCCACTGCGTGTCGCCACATAATACGGAGTCGTTGACTTTGTTGTTCTGATATCTCTGATTACATTTACATTTAGGCGCTTGTCCAAAAGCTACTCTGATTATAACAACTGGCCAATAAGCATTTCAGAAGTGACAGTTTTCCAACTAATTAAAATAAGTTGCTGAATTCTCTTAAATTAGAAGTGTATCTAAAAGTCGCAGAAGCTGCTACTTTTTTTTATTGCTTTTTTATTTCACACTTTTGCGGCTTCCGTTTGCTGTTTTTTTTTTCTGCTCAGATTATTTGTTTAATTAGATTGCGGCAGTTCTGAAAAGTATCCAGTTTCCGACATGACTTTATCTTCAGAAATGTGGAACTCTCGCTTTTTAATTCTAAAATTAATTTAATAATATGTAATATTTTATTTAATACTAAATAAATAGTTTGAATGAATTTGTTAAGCATAGGTAATCATTTTCTCTTAATTATAGGGTATTCTTCAAATAAACTTTAGATATTCTCCGAAACTCTCCTCTTAATTGAACTATTGGTTTTTTTAACTTTGTGTTGCTTTTTCTATTCAATGTCAAAACTTTAGCATTCTTGTCAATGTGAGATCTTAACCCTTGATTGGTCAATATGGGCTTAAGTGTTACTCATAATTATATATATAGAATATATGAAGATTTCAAGTAGCGGTTGAGATCATTAGGGTCTGAAGATGTCCGCACGACCGGGTCACTAATTGGTGGCAATTAAATTCATTAATTCAAATTAATATAATTTGAAAAGCATCAGACTTAAGCAAACGACAGAAAGGTTTTCGCGTTACGCTTCTTACGCGCCCCAAAGGCAAAAACCCAACTGTAACTTTGACCCGACCAGGCCAATGACCAGGAAAAAAAAAACACAAACAAAAACACAATGGCACAAAGTGTGAAAAGCAATGTTAATGATGCGAGTTCCGAGAATACGGACAGCGGAGACTAATGAATGTGGGGCAGGTTTGCAGAACAAGTTGTAAGTGTCCAGCAGAAAAATTAAATAAAACACAAAATTGAAGGACGAAAAGTCCCAAATAATTAATTTTTTCTTGTTGCGCGAAAAGGTGAACAGAAAAAGCGGTTTGTCTTAAAATGTTATTTGAGGTTGTTTTTTTTATTAAAAATTTCTTTCGATGGGTTATTTTGGTTCTAATAGAATCAAACATTAAAGTCACATAAATGTTTAGTAACATTTTCTTTTTCGCAAATTATGGTCACATATATTGGAAGAGTGTGTGGCATGGCAGAGGCTTATCTTGGCTTGGTACACTTGGTGGCGCCTCCTGCTGTTCTGTTTATTTCTAATATCCTGCCGCCGTTGGCGACAATAAACACGCCCACATTGAATGCTTTTCTGAGCATCACACATAAAGCCCATAAAGCGCAGCGGTTGTTGCCGTCATTAAAATCTCTTTGCTGGCAACATTCGGTGGCAGGTTTATACTCGTATCGTATCGAGGCCTATCCTTCGATATGGCCCCTGTCAAGGGCAATTCCAGTGCTTCCTGTGGCGCTGCCAGCACCTTTAACCCCTCGAAGGCATCCAACCCAGCCCAACACCACCCCGCATTTATCAGACATTGAAAAGGCTTTTGCCCGAAAACTTCTCCCTTTTGTCTAATTTGATAAGAGCACCAGAGGCAGATGAAGACGAACACGAATCCGAATCTTTGCCATTTTTTTTTATTATTTTTTTTTTTAGTTTTTTTGGGCGTGTAAATTGCCTTTTCCTTGCAAATTGGGGGCGTGGCTGGGCAAAGCGCTCAATTCGCTGGAGGTTTCAAGATTTTCAGAACAAAAGAAAATTCCATTCGAATTCAATTGTTCGAGAAAAAAAAAAACTTTTCTTAATTACGTGGTTCATAATTTTAGTCGTATTTTGAGTTGTCGATTGCAGTCGTTGGCGTTGGTTTCATTATTAGTTTTAGCCAGGATTCGAGATCGCTTTGTTAAACCCCACTGAGCTCAAATTTAGTGGTAAAACTTCAGAAAACGAGCAAAAGTTTTTGCCAGACCCACGTTTCAGCTAACACCTTTCACATGTTTTTGGCATGAAAAAGCGTTAAAAAGTTTTTCGCCCGGCATTTTTGCATGACGTGTTGAATAGTTGTTCTTGTTGCTGTTTCAGTTACCTCTTTTCTGTCCTTTAGCGATTTTGTTTTCATCTGCAGCACAAAAGGTAATGGGTTAATTAAGGTTTTTGCTGCTGCGCTCAGACGTTGCACGATGAGTTAATTAAGTGGCATGCAAAAGAAAAATGCAACCAAATTGATTGTGAATTGTAAGCCAACAGATGAAGCCTAAGCCAAGCTAAGGCTATGACGTTGACATTTTTGTTATATAAAATTGGGGTTAAGTTAAAGTTTAAATAAGGTTAAGGGAAACGACAACTGATTGTGAATAGACAAACATGTGAAAAGATTGCTGAACAATAGAGATTCAAATTGAAGGCGATGTTATTTGAGGCGCTTCAGATTGCAATAAACCCAGCATAATATTTCACAATATGCTTTCATCTTTTATTAAACATTCCTTCGAGAAAATAGCTTTTCGTTTGTTTACTTTATTTAGTGCTCTTTGAAAATTGCAGTTACATATTGGCAAATTCCTTTGTTGACCGGCGCCAAATTATGTAGAACATCCGACAATTGTGGATAAGACCGATAGCAGCATATCATGGCATACTTATAAATGTATCAGAAACTTGGCAGAAGGAGAAGAAAAATCATTGCTTATTGTTAATTTATTTCCTTTTTGGCTTTAGAATATTTTTCTTTCCTTTTTTATTTTTTTTTTTTTATTGACTTGCCTTGCACAGCAACGGCGAACTGACTACGGATGTGACACTTCCGGTGGCACACACAACTGGCACCCAGGCACCCGCAAACCGAACCAACGCGTGGGGGCATTGACCATAAAGGGCAACAAGAGAATGGAACAGACACTCCGAAATGGGACGAAGGAGACAGGATTGGCAATAACAAAAGCCTCGACACATTTAGGGGGACTTTTAAGCGCCTTCGCCGGGGCTTGTAATGAACTTTTATTTGCATTGTGCAAAGGGGTGAGGGGTGTGTGGAAGCGGTTTGAGCTTATACAGCTGTAGACAAGTGTGCCACATTCTTGTTCAGCTCAGCCATAAGTCGATACACTTGCCGCCCATTTCAATTCATTCATTTGGCCCATAAAGCGACCGCCGCATGTGTCGTCCAAGGAGGAGTCCTCGACTTAGTCTCTCCATTGTGGGTGTTTTTTTTCTCCCGCTACCACCCCAAATCGATTTATGGGTATTTCCGGGTTGAAATCACTTAAAAGAACTGAAAAAGAGGGGTAGGCCGCTTGTTAGCTTCTCAGACACCGGGGCCTTTTGTCCTCGGGTTTTATATAATTCCCCCTTTGTGTTCAACATTCATATGAACGTCGATTTCTATTTGCTTTCGCCCCTTTCTAACTCAGTGTGTGTGTGTAAAAATTTTGCGCAAATTTGTAAGCTTTATAAAATAAATATTGCTTCGATGAATCCAAAAAAAAAAGAAGGGAGCCCTCTCACATATCTTCGTGGTTTGTTTTCAGCCGCTTTTGAATCACAATCTACTTAGAACACAATGATTTCTGATGCTACTCAAAGAAGGGCCTTTGTGTCTGTGGTTTGTTTTTGGTTGAGTCATCTGTAGTTCTTCGTTGATGTTGTTTTTTTTTGCATTCTGATTGAGTTATTGTTATCAAGCTAATGGAAACTGCACTTCTTGATTAGACAGAATAGATAATCATGTAAGACAAACTCACCCTTAAAAAGTATGAGATGACTTGGGGTTGTTCGGGTGCAAATAGTTGATAAAACCAGACTCTTTGTGAATAATTTACATTTTAATCTAACGGAGAGCTGCACATTCAGATATTGCCTCTGCTGATGTAGTTCAGCCTCAACTTTTATTTCCAGTGTGCCTCTGAAATAACTAAAGTGCTTTCGCCTGCTGAAAACTTCTTTTTTAATGCTACACAAATAAGCACACAAAAATTCATAGTTACCAAAAATAGGAAAAAAGAGGGGGATTTTAATAACCACACAGGCGATGCTGTTGCTCCGTGTTGGCTTCATAATTTTGATGACTTTGGTCGGTCGTCGTGTTTACACTTTCAATAAAAATCTACTCTAGCTTAATGTGCCAGACGGTACGGTACAGGAGGGGTTGCTGTTGCCCCTACCATAGACTTGGCCAGAAGTGTCCGGAGCTCTTGCCACAATTATGGCCTTTAACCCTTTTGTCAACAACTTGAGTTTATTTGGACTTTATATGCACATGCCAGGGTTGTCGCCGTTCGCTATTTCTGTCTGGCTTTTAGCTGATGCCAGCCAAAAAATGCCTTTGAGCATTGTCATAAGCGGGTTTTGCTGATCCTCCTATGCCCCCACTTCCGCCTCACCCCCTCCTACCCCGCTTCACGTGCAGCCCGCATAATAATTTTATATGCTTTTTGGCTGCATTTTTGCATAGTCAGGATGGGAAGTTGCCACAAAAGGGCAGTCAGCTTTGAAATTTGTATGCTCCGTTGCAGAATCACTATGCGAGAACTGAGTCTGGTTTGCACAGAATATTTTCAGTGATTTTTACTGTTTTTTGTGCACAGGTCTTTAAGACTCTTCAATTGGGTAATAAATTAACTAATTAATTTATGTAACTCTGAATTGTGTTTTCGCTGTTGACGTTAGCAAATATTTTGTTTTGGTTTGTTTTTTTCCCCATTTTTTTTTTTTTTGTGGACATTTCATTATGCGATTGAACTCACCCTGACGATAAGTACATCCATTGGGGGTTGCAATTTTTCGCAATTTGCCAGCTCACGTAATCAAAATAATAATAATAATAATATTTTGATTTGAATTTGCCCATCGAATTACAGAATCACAACAACCCCCGACAACCAACTGACGCGTGTTTGTAATTTACGATAATTGCGCTGACTTGTGACATTTTCAATTAATTTAAATCTGGGGGCCGGAGGAGTCGAGTCCTATGCTCGTAATGGCGGATTGTTGAAAGCCAGATAGATTTATTAATTAGCCATATTTATATAAGTACGGAACTGAGGTTTGTGTGCGCACAGATTTGATTTGATTTTGGTTTGGTTTGGTTTCCCCTTCTCAGTCCAAGCTGGGGTGCTTTTGGAATGTTGGACTGGGATAATTTGTTAGATTTATGGAATTTGTTGCTCTTAAATGAAACGAAAAAGGTGCAAATTCGACAGCTGTCAAGAGTTCTTTAGCTGTTTGCCTAAATTAAAGTAAAATAATTGAAACATTTCCATAGAACTTTGAGTAATAAATATTTATTGTAGTGGAGCAAATCCTTCAATTTTTCTTCTTTTATTTTTGATCACCGAAATAAAACACTTGTGTTCGCTTTCACTATGTTTTTTCAATTTAAATACATGTTGCTTAGAACTGTTTATGGCCTACTTTCAGGCATGAACAAATAGTTGTTTACAAAATATAATAATTCCTCTCAGTGCTCTACAAACACACATAACTCTTTACTTATTTTTCCTTTTAATATATATATATTTTTTGATTCAACTGAAATTGGATATCTCCCACTTTTTGACTAATAAAAAACTTTGTCAAGTACCTTAGCGCAGTTCCATAAAATCTAATTTATGCATTACCTGCACTCTGGGAACACCCTTCCCTTTGCACCGCTGTTATCGCCCCTGGGGAGCTCACACTTTAAATAAGCATTAAATTGATACAGCAAGCAAAAAGTTGATGGTTTTTTTTATATTTTTGCACACATTGCAACCCTCTGCAACACGCTGCGAACGGAGTTGCCAACTCGACGCACAAAATCCTAATCGCTTTATAACTTCTAACGCAATTTATCAGCACTGCCTTCCGGAGCACCTTCACCACCATTTAAAGTGCTCAGCTGGAAAAGTTATTGTCAAGTCTACGAAAACGTTGCTTGCACGCATTAAGCACTTGATATGAAATCGTCCCCAATCCTCCCTCCTCCCTTCTCCCTCATCCCTCCATCCACCCGGCTAACCAGCACCAGGAAATCTCCATAAAAAGTAGTCGCTCTTTCCACAAGCTGTGTCTCGTGTCTCGTGTCCATCGCGTGCTTTGCTTTTTCGCACTTTATGCGCTAGTCAGTCTTTCAGCATTTCCAGTATGTCTTCAGTATGTCTGGCTGTCGTTTTGTCCAGACTGTGGCATGCTTGCGGAAATTATTGTTGGCGACTTTATGCATTTAGTTTTTGTGTTCTTTTCTTTTTTTTTGTGTTAGCCTTTTTTGAGATGCCAAAACTTTTAGACACCGCCACACACAAAAAGTTGCTACACTTTGTGGCATGTTTTTGCGATTTTCTTTTCGTTGCGTTTTCTTCTCTCCGCATGCATAGTCCATAAGTTTTCCCTGGACCTTTATTCGATTTTCTTGTTTTTCAAAAGAGCCTCTCTAAATAAACAGATTTGTTTATTTATTTACAACGATTATTGTACATTTTTTATGACTATTGTGAATGGATATTCTTTTAAGGGAAGCACCGACAGCTGAACGGAGTTACTCACATGAAATAAAGATTATGCAAACCCACAACAAGATAACAACTACTCTGCAATCTTTACAACTGAACACGGAAAATGACTCCATGATTCACAATATGTGAAACACAACGATAAGATAACTTTGTATGTATAGTACCTAAAATTGTTAACTGATAAGCGAAATGGCCAACTAACAGTATATATTGCCAATTTGCGCTAAACGAAGCACAGTACACTTGTTCCAGTCGAGGAATTAAGATCGAACTCTCAAAGGATTTACAAAGGATTTAAAATTAATTAAAATGCCGCCACCACATAACGAGGATCGTCTCTTTGGCATCCATCTGGGACTGCACTTGGGACATCATAATCACCACCATGGACACCACGGACATCCGCCGCCGGAACACCACCACCATCATCACCACGGACCACCACCGCCGCCGTACCACGATCACCATCATCACCACCATCATGGGCCCCCGTCGCATCACGTTGTACACTATGACCACCACCACCATCATGGTCATCATGGTCCTCATCATGGCCATCATGGCCACCATGGACATCATGGCCATCATGGCCATCATGGCCACTATGATCACCACCACGGACCACCACATCATCACTGCTAAATGACTGCAATAGATTTGAAAAGATCGAAATTTGAATTTATTTATTTATCTGTGAAGTGCATTTAAATAGTTATACAAAAATCATACACGAATTTTATTTATTAACAAAAAAAATTAAAGGAGATAAAATTACAACAAAAAGCTCATTTCATTAGGCTGGGAAGTGGAAAAATTAAAAAAATTAAAGTATATATGTACATACATGTATATAGTATTTGAAAACAAAGAAAATATAAATTGTGAAATGAATTCTAATTAAAAAAGTAAGAAAAATAGAATATAAATATAAATAAAAATTAAATAAAAATAATATTGTAAAGCGTGTTTCGTTAATTTGGGAATATTCAAAATTTAAATTTATAATTAAATATATATATATTTATTTATATAATATTTAAATAATAAATTAAAAGCTCTTAATCATAAATTGAGTAACTCAAAAAACAATATAAATTCCCATAATGTTTTATAGTTATGAATTATTGTGAAATTGCTTAACTAAAGTGCGAAAAACTGTTCGAATGACGCATTCAAAATGATAAGAAACATACCATATTCCAATTGATATCTTATCATTTAGACAATAGAATAAAAATAATGCTATTTGTGTATTTACAGCGACTAACGGAAGTGTTTTTTTGTTAACCATATAATTAATCTATATAATGGTTTATAATAAGCGGCTTATGCAAACCACGTACGAATGCAAAATGGCCACATCGACAATTCAATTAGGTGGCATGTGGCATAAACGGAGAGAACTAAGCGCATAAATATAAATTAAATTAACTATCAATGGCCCAGACAAATATTGACCAATTACAGGCCATTAGAACTGTTTGTCACAAAACGCTAATTAGCAGTAGCTACAAATGGGTAATTACATTTTTTTACACAGTCCCTGTTGTAGTCGAGGGGGTCGTCGGGGGTGGCGGGTGGACTGTCATAAAATGCAAAATGTTGCCAAGAGTGTGGGACGTTGATTCGACACCTGGAAATATTGGTAATTAAAATTGGCCAGTTGGCCAGTTGGTCAATTTTGTTGGCCGTCTCGCGAGGTTGTCTAATAATGTTGTAAAACATGTTGCCATTAAAAAAGTCGACAGACGCCAACCGAAAAAACAAAACGCCCCAAAGGCAACAGCAGGCGTTAAACTTTATAGACTTTATTGACAGCAAAAATAAAAAACCAAATATAAAAAATAAATAAATATAAAAAACTAGCAACTCTACATACTGCTTTAATCGAAACTCTCGACGACAGACGGCGCTAGTGGAATCGGTAGCATTTCTCAATCTGTCTGCCTGTCAATTAAATATGAAAATTATTTTCGACCAACCCACCAAATGGCGGGGCAACTTCGTGTCTCTTTGTATTTTTGACAATTTCATGTGGCAGACCTTAAATTGATGGCTATGACAGTCAAACCCGTAACACACACAACACACACACACACACTCAGGCTTCAGGCTTAAACCATAGACAATTAACGTCTCAATTCATAATTGTCATCATATTTCGTCGTCGCTCTTAATTAAAAATTGAAATTATTTCATACGCCCACAAATTCAGTTCGGATCGGAACAAATGTAAACAAACTTTTCGGCTACCTTAATTGTTATTTGAATTTAATTATACGGCAAATCAACCAGAAACCAACAATCACGAAAATAATAACAGCTGGCGGTTTATAAATAAAATAATTTTTATAAAAGCGCAAAGGTTTTTTTATTAATTACATTTTTTACTATGAACGAATGTGGAGAGTAAGTGTGAATGTGGGTGGGGAAAATAATGTATATATATACATATATATATATATTGATTATTCAAAGCTTTTACGACTGACTTTCTTATCTTATCAGTTCTATTATTAATGCTAGTTCTGAGTGCTCTGCATCATATGTATAAAAATAGAATGCGGACTGGAACAAAAAGCAAATTAAATGCAAAGAACAAAAGTTCACTTTACTGGCTAATTGCGCATTTTGTTATAAATTTATTAATAATAGTTTTAGATAATTATTAATCGCACTCCATATATCATGCTTAAAGTTTTTTTATATGTCTAATGACAGTCTTTAAAGATTAAATAACTTAAATTATTAAGATACATAGCAGATACCTGACAATAATTTATTATATTTTCTTCATTCTTCCACCGTCCAAGACAATTAACGATTGTTTTACATTTTAACTAATTACGGTAATTTTCTTTTCTTTTCAGGTATGTAATTTGCGATAATGACTATCGATATATATCAGCTAGAACACACAAGTGCTTAAATAACAACAGACTAAGTATTGCATAATCTAAGAACAGTATCTATCTTTCTATTATTGAACACATGGACTTGTCTGTGGGCAATAGCATCATTAGGTTAATAATGCCGCCGCCACATTACAATCAAACTCGAGAGCAATTTCAAGAATTCAACTCACATTCGCCATTATGACATTTGACCATCTGCGATTACATAAAACAATTTAATAAACCCATGAAAAATCAAAAATGCGATAAGTGCGCTCCCAACATAGAACCGCAGCCAACTCAAACTCAAGACTCTCCTACACACACACACACACACACACACCCACACACACAGACACACATGTGGCAATAAAAATTCCTTAAATAAATATACAAGACCAGTGAGCTTGTGGGAGAGGGAAGAAAGCGGGCGGCAGTTAGATCCGGAGACGGAGACGGAGATGGAGATGGAGATGGAGCTGGAGACTGAGACATAGTCGTATCAAGTACGCGTGCTCGCAACTATCTGGCCAATGTAATCGGCTGCGACCAAAGATCCCAGACTGGAAAAGGCCGACCCCAAATGTAGCAGTCACCACGGCATAATGCTGCTTGTTAGCACTAATGATGGGTAACTGTCCGACATCTGCTCCTTTTGTGCCCAATAAGCGAGCCGCCGCTAAGACAAATAAAGGAAATTAAAAGTCTAAATATGTCTATGTTTGCGAGAGAACGACATTTAGATACACTTTGAGAATTATTAAATCAGAAATCAGACAAAATGCCCCGTTCGAAATATATATTCATAATTTCCTAGAATACTTAAATGAAATTACTTCAGAAAGCCAATGAAGGTTGCAATAAAAGTAGTAGTTTTATTTTTATTTAAATTGCAATTTTTCTAAACTGTATAAAACTTGAAGAGATATTTTTTCAAAGCATCTGTAAATACATTTTATTTTCTTTATGTTAAATTAGTTTATTAAAAGAGTTGTCTAACTTGTCAGTTTAGTGCATAGTCTTAGGTAACTAATATTAAAAAACAATAGTAGCTGAGGCCTTCTGCTCGTTAACTCCTTTAATTTAAAAGTTAACATAGTAAAGTTTTTTTAGTAAACTTTTTTTTTAATAACTTTAAGAAAGGTTAAGACTGTAGCTGGTTGGGTGTGAAAGGAGGAGCTTTGTTTTGCAGATGGAGAAGGAGCAGGACATGATATGTGAGAGTGCGGAACAGTATTTTATAATATGTTCAATATAACAGAAACTGTATTATATACTGTATATAATGGCATTAATATCTGGGACTAAAAATACATTTCCCCAATTTGTTAGCCATTGCAAATACAAATTTGGGCTTACCTTGTAAGTAAGGCTCACAAGTTGAGTCTATTAAAGTTAGACTTAAGACAGTTTCATACATTAAACTAAGACTATATTCGACAAGGCTAGTTGCAAAGTAATTGGACTTAATGGAGTGTAGTGCATGCGAAGGAAAAATAAATTTGTACAGCTGCGATAGAAGCGGCGCGATATGACTCCAAATGTGCCCAGGCAAAGCGATTGGAAGGCAATGGCGCTGCCCATTTCGCATGTACATCATAAATTGCCATGGAAGCGCAGCCCGCCAACAACAAGTTTTGGTAACTATGTGGCTGACCGGGCACAGGCACAGGTCTAGGTCTCGGTCCCGGTCTCGGTCCCGGTCTCAGTCGCAGTGCCGGCCTCTGTCCCGGTCGCGGTACCCGTCTCGGTAACAGTGCACGTCCCGGCAGTTGCGTCTAAGCAGTAAAAATTAATAGCCAGCATAATATGCGGCATTTTATGACAAGCGTGCACCTTAACGCAGCAGTTGGCCACGCCTCGCAGCCAGCCAGTCAATTCACCCTGCCCCACTCTGGCGCCCCATTCAAGAAGGAGGAGTAGGAGGAGGAGGGTTCATTCGATTTCTCATAGCATCACACGGAAACGGTGATTAGGCTCAGGTGAGGGATCAGTTGGATGCGCAACTTGCAAAATTACGCAAATTGAAAGTTACATCGTTTGGGCTGGTGACGCGTATCACCAAAACGGGCATTAGGCCAGCCAGACGACTAGTTACCCGGACACCCAATCTTCATCTCCCTCTATCTCTCTCTCCCGCTTACTTCCTCTCTTTGCAGAAGCTATCAGCTTCATATTGGCGCTACAAGATTCAGCTTTATGATAATTACACGCAAACCCCAGTGCCACTTTATTTATATGCATTCCGTTAGTATTGTGTGTGTGTGTGTGTGGCACACAGCATTGGAAAATTGAAAAAGTTTGTGGCATGTGTGTGTGTGTGTGTGTATGGCAAATATATGACCGATTATGTAAGAGCTTATGACAGTACATTAATCGCTATTGGGCTGTTTGTTCACATTGTCAGCTTAAACGAAACGAGCTAATGACTCTAGCAGTATAATTAAAAAATGGCCATAAGGATGAGAAGGAAGCATAAATTAGACAAATAGTGATAATTAAAATAAATGGCATAATTAGCTAACGGTGAAAATTTATGCAAATGTTAACGGTATAAGTATATATTTTTTTGAAAATGCAATTATCCATTTTTGTACACTCCGCACTTAAATAGTAATAAGCATTAGCCTCATTGCATTGCCTGCATTTTAGGAGATCGCCAAGAGTAAATCACTTTACTATTCAGTTAATATATTTCTAAAACGGTAGATTGTCTCTTGCTAAAAAACCAACTTACATAGTTAATCGTGTAAATGAAGTATACGATATAAAACCTAACGGTTGATAACTGTGAAATGTGTGTGTCACATCTGACTATAAATCGAACTTGCCCCAAGCCCGTATTTCCGTATACATTTCCCATTTTAAAAATATATAGCACTGGAACACTGAGATGGGATTTGATCCACCATAAACAGAGTCACTTCATCTTCATTAGAAGTTAACAATAGCCGCAGCTGTAGTAAAAAGACACAAAGCATTCCCATAAACTAACTTTTATGATATACTCTAAGCAAACGAGCAAACTATAAAATCAAATACGAAACACAAAGTTTCGATTTAAAACCCAAAATAGTGCAATAATAAAAAATGATTAAGTGATTACTTCATATGGTCATATGCCAAAGCAAATGGCCAATAACAATGAGCCACAAATCGATGGATTCTTAACTTGTTTTGGTAGCCCAAGTGGATGCGAACAATGAACTCGTTGTTTATGATGGTAATTAGTATTTAACAATACAACAGTTAAAAATACGTATTTGTAAAATACAAACGATGTGGAAATACTAAAGATAGACAAAAAGAGCTGCCATAAATCATGCACTAAAAACTTAACAATTCCACATCGCTATCAGGAACGCGACATCGATGGATGATCCGTCCATCCAAATGTGGAGAGACACTTGTCAAACCATTTTTGACTCGACGGCCATTAAAGACAAGATTCGAATTTGATATGCAAATTAGCTACAAATCGAAATAACCAGCTGCCATTTTGGTGAATGTCCCTCCTCCAGCCCTCATAGCCCTATGCAAATGGAATGCATTTTCAAGCAGCGGCCTGCATTTTTATTACTTGTCAAAATACAACTAAAATTTATGGCAGCTTTGCCATATTTTTAGCGCCAAAAACAGCGCAAAAAATAAACCAAAAAAATAAAAGAGAAAAAAAATGTGAAGCCCATAAATCATGGAAGTGAAGTCGAATCTCTGACTCTAACTCCGACTACGACCAAGGGTCCAACTCTGAATCTGGATCTGGATCTGAATCTGGCCAAAAGACAAAAGTAAAAGCATAAAAAATAAACGCAAATGCGGCCCATAAAAGTCATAAAAATGAAATTAGCCATTCAGCAGACGGTCGGAGGCTGCTGCTGGAACCGAATCTGTGTTGTGAATGCTTGGAGGGGTTGCATCTGGAGGAGCCAGCCAAAACTTGAGCAGTTTTTAAAACGGAGGCGACATCAAATTTAATATAAATTTAAATTGGGGCACTTACGAGCACATGGGGCTGCCTTATGTTTAACATTGACAAAATAAATATAGTTTTTTCGCCAGACAAACTACTCGTATAATCTGAACAGAATTAAGTATTTTAAAATTTTATAGCTGTTTTTATTTTTGACGAACTGCGGCTATAAAGCTGAGCAGAGCCACCAAGTCTCAAACAAGCTGAATTTATTTTATTTATACATTCAGCAATAATGGGGAATGGTGTTAGCAAGCAAAAGCCATGGGGCAGCAAAGACTTTCAATACTTATTGGTATCGTGACAGAACACTCTATACTACGAGGATATCTATCTAAGTTGAACCAGTAAAGGAATCTACAGATTTTGAGGCAATAAGGAGGAAATACGTTGCCAGAAGCAGAAGTATTCTAAGCTCAGAATACATGAAAATTCTCAACCCAAACAAAAACTGTTGTATTAAAAATAATGTTATAGGCTGAGAAGAAACAATAAGATAATAATTAATAATAATAATCTGACATCAGATAGATCACTAACAATTGTTGCGCTTTATCTTAAATATTCATTCATAGCTATAATTTGCTTAATTACCTCGTTATTTAATGATTATTAACTTATAATCTTTAATTTGAAATTAAGCGTACATTTTTGTGCAACATCTTCCAGCATTGCCATTAAACTTGGACCGCAACTTTGGCAACAACTTCTGGCACAAGAAACTTCAAAGAATTTGGCCAGACACCACCAGCCAAAAAGTTTACCCCTGACACTTAGCCTCTCTCAGATAATTAAGACTTCTTTGAGCAGTTATTGCGCCACCACTGAATTAGTGGAAATGAGCTAATGAACAAAAGTTGCACCAAAAACTACTTCAAAGCTTCAACAGCAACTACCCAATAGATACATACATACACAGATATATATATACATATATATACATACATTTCATACATCTGCCATTCGTCTTCATTTTGTGTAGCTGCGATCATTTCAAATGTGTCTATTCCAAATGGGGGCCGGCATTTCGGTTTCGGCGTGTTTCCTCATTGCCTCAAGTGGTGGGGCATCAAAATAAATTCTAAGAAAATCCATCTCGGCGGCATATCAAAAGGCCGGGCCGACTTTTCGACGCTTCATGAAGCAAGGCAACCATTTCAGATCTCATTTGAAAATGGCATAAAACTATTTTGCATGTGACCAAAAAAAAAAACCAGAGGGTAATATTCAAATTCTTCTCATCACATGTGCCATGTGGTGTACAGTGGGAACTCAGTGTTGAACTGAAAAGATGAGACACAGCATAATTACTAAACTACATGTTTCTCGGAATCCTTTGACCATATTTTAAACTGTTCATAATTGGAAACTTTCAGCCAAGTCTATACGATTATCTAAACCGACATCTTCTGGCGTTCAGTTAATTGAACTAACGAGGTCAGCTCATCTCTGTATGTATTTCATTTAATTGTATGTGTGTAATCTTAGACTTTTAACGTTGTGGTCTATTTAACAGTGCTTCACTTTATCAATGCGTCACTCTTTGATTGACTGAGTGATGAACTGTGCTGTGTTTTGTGGGTTGTTCGTCTGTCTCTGCTCGGTTGAGTTTTCTTTGATCTATTTAAATGGGGAAGTGCCCGGTTTGTTGAGTGAAATTTATGAGCTCTGAAAAGTGCAAGTGATTTAAAGCAAAACATAGCCAGGCACAACACACACACACACACACACACAAACACACTCATACATACAGAGAGATCGTATCAAATTGAAATATTCGGACAGCGATTGCTGGTTTGAGCTGCGCACGTATTCCAAAAACATTAACACACAACAAGGCAATTAATTGAAAACAAATTGGCCATTAACTAGCTAAAAACGTAAAGTCGATTTACACAAGTGATCATCAACACCAAAAACAAAGCGGAAAGCGTAAGCAGCAGCTCGAAAACGGATCGATGAAACGATCAATGGAATGGGTCTCAACGTATCTCAGACCGCATGCGATCGATCGATCGATTGGTTAAATTGAAAGCAAACAGACTACAACAGAGAGAGAGAGAGCAACAGAGAGAGAGAGATAGCTATAGTGGTATAGAGATAAATATGAGCACTACGGTACCAGATCGCTTGATCAACATCAAACAAAGCGTACCGCTCAATGGCTTGATTAATGTGCGCCACATCAATCAGACCCCTGCCCCAATGCAAGCAATGCCTCTGTTGGTGAGGGGAGTGGGTGCTGTTGGTGGGGGCTTTAGTGGTGATCAGCGAACGTTTGAAGTTGCTCAGACCATAAGCGAGGTATATATAGAGATAGTTATAGCCAACGAGTAACTGTGGCACCCACACAATTTGTGATTCGAGTTCAACTCGATGTTGTTTTAGGCACTGCGCTTGTCAAAACAAATGAGCCAACATAAATCGAGCATTGGCCAGATCGAAAAAAATATACATACATATATACTTATCGCACAGAGCCAACATTGGCCAACGATCTGCCACGAAGTGACGACTGATCGAATCAGCATGGCCAAGTATTGGCCGACTGCATTTGGCCACAAATAAACAACAAAAACAACAACAACAACAACGGAGTTTGGTTAGTTTAAAGATCACGATCTTTTGCAGCCATGAAGCGTTTGCCAAAATGAGCAACAAACTGCAAAACAAAGCAACCACAACAACAACAACAACAAGAATAACAACAATAACAACAGCAGCAACAAATCACGTTTGTGATCTTGACTTTAGACATCGAAAAGCAGAAAAAGCCAAAATCAAAAACTCTGCGAAACCGAAACGGCAATAAACCGAAAGAAAAGTCATTTAAATAGCCGACTTTTGTAGCTGGATTTTAAAGGGAAACATTTGTTTGGGCCGTTGGCGAAGCAAATAACCAGAGGCGGCGACCAAAAAGGGGCTAATGAGCGTATATATAATATAGGATATATATAATATAGGATATATATAATGTAGGATTTATATAATATAGGATATATATAATACAGTATATATGCATAATATAGGAAACTGCATATATAGGATATATATAATACAGCCAGATATGAATAGAATGCAGGAAGTATAGTAAATTAATTATGCTTAATTTTTATGTATTTATTAATTTTTTTTTATATATTTTGAAATTCATCTTATATCATTTTAAGCTGTAACTTTAATTGTAAATTAAAATTTTTATTTATAATAACTTTTATTAGGAATTGTGGAATTTTTTTTTGTACGCATTAAATAAATTTAAGAAAAATAATTATTGACAATATCTAAATTAACTTTAAGTTTTCTAATAACAATTGCAACACAAGTTTTCTAATAAAAAGAGCAAAGCTCTTCTAAAAATTCACTAATCCAATCAAAAATGCAGGATTTAAGATTTAGCGTTTAACAATTATCGTTACAGTTGTAATGTAAATGTAAAACATTTAAATACCGAAGCATATTAAAATAAGATACACTTAACCTGAAACCAAAGAAAAACTCATATATTTAATTTATATTAAGCCGTAAAAAGCATTAAGAAATGCAGCATTAACAAACTTGATTTCGCGCCTGGTTAAGTTGGCCACACATGGCCAATATGTGCAGGACTAATCTTTAGAATTGATGTCTCCAATCGAATTTGAGACGTCTCCTGAAGCATGGAGGCACAGAGTATTAAATACAATTAAAATAGATGCATAAAATCAATTTATGTCTTCTGATGCGATCGAGTCACAGCTGAACTTGGGACCCACTTCATTTTTTAACAGCGCCTCTGATGTTCTTTAGGCCCCGGACAAGTTCTACTTGTTTGGTGTTTTTTTTTGTGTTGCGAGCTATTTGTGTTGTTCTTGTTGTTACTATTTGTGTGTGTGGCTTGTTCTTTGTTTGTTGTGCCACGGCTACACATGCAAAGTGTTGTTTTTGGTGTACATTCGTGTAGTTGTTGCTGTTGCTGCTGCTGATGTTGCTGTTGCTGTTGCTGATGTTGCTGCTGTTGTTGTTGCTGTTGCTGTTATTGCTGTTGGTCCGATTTGAGTTACATGACAATGAGAAGATATTGGGGTCTTTGCTTGCACAATGGCAACCAGTTCATCGATTTTTTGTTCTCTTTTTTTGTAGTTGTTGTTGCTGTTGCTCTCTTTCTTTTCGTTTACCTTAAAATTTGTGATTGGAGTTTTGGGGCAAGTTGTTGTCTTCCAAGTTGCCTGAGCTGAGCTGAGCTGTTCATGTGGAAGTTTCTTTTGTGTGATTTGGTTTGGTTTCTCTTGATTACGAAATCTTTCACTTCCGGCTTGACAACTCACTAATTCTTCAATTGTTGTGCAACTTTCAAATTCAATTTTGACTGATTACAGAGCATTCAGTTTCTCAGTTACTCAATTGTGTGCACTTACCTGAGTTACCTCAGTGAGCAAAACAGACAACAGACAACCTCACCTCAAGTATTAATAAATAATGTGAATATCTATTTGGAATTCAGTGCACTTCAGCTTTTCCCGCCCGCCCTTTCTCCTCTGCCTCCCTTGCTCACCTAATTAAGGTATCCATTGTGAATTCCTTGGGGAGTTGCATCAATTTATTTGTGGCTCTTCCCCTTCCTGCTGACTGCCATACATCATTTTTATAATTTACGTGTAATGCATAACAAAAGCCAAGTAAACAATAAGTGTACAACAAAAAAAAAAAAACCAAAATCTAATTTTCATGGCATTTTCCTCAGACCGCCGCCAAAGCCAACGCCGACGGCAGCTCATCAATTTTCCACGTGTGATTTATTAACTAATTTTCCTACACATTTAAATGCGCATTTCATGCAGCACGTACCAAGGAGGCCCTCGCAAATAAATACGTGGAAATTCATTAGCAAAAATGTTGCTTTCATTTTCTTATGGTTCACATTATTGTTTTTCTGGAATGGGGCGGGGGGAAAAATGTGCCCAGCTCTTGAGAAATATGCGCAAAAAATGAGACATGCCAAGCGTTAAGTGTGCAAGCATTAATTATTTTTCGATGTATGAAGGCGATTGTGGTTTTTCTGTTTTTTTCTTGGCAAGTGCGTGGAGTATTTAATATATGCTCATCAAATAGAAAAGACTGAGTTTTTTGCTTGGGAAAACAGCTGGAAAATCGCAGCTGCCGTTACAAAAACGACACTGAGCGATGCATCTGCAAAGTTATCGCTCGATTTGAACCCATTTAAATGCCAAACTGCCAGCCAGCAATGCCAGGCAACTAACTCTATGTTTACCTTCTACAATGTTCTGGCGACATCTACATGGCCATAACTTGCACATGGCTAGAAACGAGGAACGGAAAAGCAACTGATGCAACTGCAGCAACTGCAGCAACTGCTGCAACTGCAGCAACAGCATCAAAAACAGCAACCAGCCAAATTTGCCTGACATTTACAATGGCCAAACTGGCCAACAAGCTACTGCCAACTTGCAACTGGATTGCACGGCATTTACGAGTACACACTGAGCTCCAAAGGTAGCAGAGGTGACCGGTGGAGTGGAGAAGTGGAGCGCCGAGGGGAGGCGCACTTGTGCCATTTTAAGTGTTTATAGGTATTTATTTTTATTGTTTTTTATGCTTAACGATTTTTTAAGTGGAGTGCGCAGCTGAAAAAGCAGCAAAAAGTGTGATTTACACAAAAATGATAGACTAAAAGATATTCTCTTCAATAAATAAACTGCACTTTTAAAATAAAGTTTTCCAATTGATACAATATATAATAATATTAAAATGGATCAAATGATTATAGAAAGTTTTTATAAAAGCGACAGAGAAGGGTGCATGAAGCCCCTTAGAATTTATAATAATAATAGTTTTATTTATACCTATTATTTATTGATAATTTTCTTTAAACTTATTATTCGAGCCACGATGTTATTTTAATTTGAATATTTCATATAATTTCCCCGATGAAGTGCTTTAAAATTAATATTTAGTTTGTTAAATGGAAATCATAAACCACAAGTTAAATGAAGACAAGCATTTGAAAAATCCATCTGGATTTAGCTTAGAAAAGTAAGTCCTATATACCCGTTGTATCTACCGGATACAGAGGTATTAAAACGTCAACCCCACTCGACTTGAACTCGTATGCAAAATGCTGACGATACTTGCGGGTTTCGCTTGATTCTTTTTGTGTGCCTTTTTTTTGTGTGTTTCTTTTTGGTTTTGTCGGTTTTCAGTTGGTTAACAAGCGATACAAGCAGGCGGCATAGTTTGGCCAAGTTACGTATTTGCATTGTGTTCTCAGAGGTCGACTCAAGTCAGCGGCAATTTAAATGCCAAGTCGAGCGAGAAGAACAAGAAGACCCCAAACCTGAGAGGAACCGAGGAAGTAGTCTGCAGTAGACTTGAGTGCTGTCCAGAGAGTGCGCAGAGTTGCGGATTCGCATTCAGCGAATTGAAGGTACAAGATTTATGTTCCCTTTGTTTGTTGAGAGTTGGTTGCCTCCAGGACAACAATGCACTGCAGCATTTTCGCTTTCAATATTGTTTACCTGCTGGCAATATTTCAATTAATTCTGCGAAATACAAAAAATTTATTAAACGAGACAATTCCGCGTCATTAATGGCCAACAGACACTTACATAAATACCTCTTTATGTACACATATATATGTTTATATATAAAAAAGAAAACTCATCTATACAAACCTTCGCAAATTCTTTTGTGCATTGTCATTTCCATGTCTGGGCAATTTTTCCCTTTCATTGACCGCACTCTCATTGCTTTTCAATTTTCCATTAGCTTTTCTCTCCTCCATCTTTTCTGCCCTCCTTGCAGTGTTTAATTACTTTACGCATTTTCACATTTTTTGCCGCACTTATGATTTATCAGAATTTATGAGCAAATTGTAATTTATGCAGGTAAAAATGTTGCGCTGCGAAGCAGCTTCCTTGTGCAACTTTTTTGGCCAGCCCTTTGGTAAGGGGGGAGAGTCAGAGTCGTGACATCAGCAGCAAAAGTCTCTTTATAAATTATTTAATTATGTAATAAAGTTTCACTTGTGATAGGGCGAGGAAAAAAGTCTGTAATTTGACAGCAAAAATTAATTACGACCCTAAAGTATTTTTTTTTGCTTCACTTTAAGTGTGAATTGCATAACTGTTGGCAAACGTGGGCGCAGCTGGAATGTTATTTTATTTAAGTTGCTTAACAATATCCAAATAAAATGCCAGACTAATCTTCAGCCAGAGACAAGGGTAGACATTTCTCAGGGCATCACTTAATCCACTTGTCGTCCACCAGTGCCCAGTGATGACCCATTGTTAACGCACTAATCTAAGAGAATTCCTTTATTTTTTTTATTTTTTTTTTTGCATATTTTCAGCTGAGACAAAGGCCGAGCTGAACTGAGTGCATGGCATAAAGAATATCCCATGTCAACATTAATTAGGGTCCAGCATAATTCACATCTAATTCTGTTTTCTGTCCTGTCCCCAAACAGCATTAACATATGGGACGCTCCGGAGACTGCTAATAGACCCAAGGGCCGCTTGACATTTATATTATATTTTTGTGATTCTTTTGAAATGTTAAGCACGTCCACAATTAAAATGTCATCTTTCACTTGGATAAGGACAGCAAGCTTATGACCAAATGAAATGTTAGCCTTAGTTGCTTAACAGGCTCGAAAAAATGGGCTTAGAACCCACACCTAAAAGAAAGCACTTATGGGTTAAAAAGGTTTTAGATTTTCAGTTAGAAGAGTTGAAAAAATTGTCCATAAAATAATTTATTTCTAGAGAATTGCTTATTTATTTTAAATGGTGTTTTTTTTTAACTCACATATTTATTTTATTAATTTACTATTCCTAAGCTAATCTGTTAATTTTCAATGTCTCTTTGGCATTTTTGTTGCTTCTTTAAAATAAATTGAAAAGAATTATTATTATTTATTCAATCAGAAATTGAATACATAATTTATGCGAATTAAATTCGTTAACAAGGCTAAAATATATTTTTAATGAAAATTTCTCAATTTTGGTGGCAAGTCATATGTAAATGATGTCAATCTCTTTGTAAGGGGATTGCTTATAGTCGGCCAGCTCTGTGTTTGCCTCTCCTTCATTATGTGGGCCTAGGTCCAAATGTAAACATATTAATAATAATGAGCGAAAAAATGGCGCATACTGCTTATAATTTAAGCCGATTTAAAAACTGGCGCCAGACACTGGTAACAACGGTGCCGTGGGTTGGCCAGATTGTCAGTCTGTTACGTCTATTAATTCGACTGCACAACAATGGGCTGCCCAGATGGAGCGACAGCTATCAAGCTGGACAGTTGGCTGCCTCCTTGTCAAAAGTTGCCCCAACTTATCCGCTTATTCACAACTGAGTGAATTTAACTTGGCAGCCAGCAGCAGCTCAAATATCAGTCGCGATTGTGATGAGTGAAATAAGCAAATTTGATTAGGCGTTGATAAATAGAGAGAAAGAGAGAGAGAGAGAGATAGACATACAGAGAGAAAGAGATGGCGACTCATATGCATATTGCTGGCAGTTCTAACGTAATTCGGCAAAATCATCGCCAAGCAGTTTGTCAAATGGCAGCCGGCGGCGACTAAGTGGCGCGATTGTCGATGATGCTGCAGCTGCCACCGTTCCCAGAAACTTTCACACGTTAGCCAGTCACCACAAGTTATGTGTTTTGTGCAGTTGAAGTTGGAGTTGGAGGCAGGCGGAGTTGAATCCGCGTCCAATCCCGATACGATTGCGACATCCCAAGTGTGCATTAGTGCGAATGTGAATGGAGTCGCTAGAGGAGGGGGGAGCGGGTGGGGCGGCGGCCAATGTCCATCCATAAATAATGCCCCACTCGGTGAGCGAGCAGCTGGAGCCAGACAATAGAGCATGGCCATTACCGTTTGTTGTTCCAACATCCTGAGCCTGAGCCTGAGCCTTAGTTTGCTTGCCTTTGGCTTTAGCACAATTTGATATATGGTCAGGCATTGATTTTGCCTGCCTAGCAGAAGCTGCTCACAGGCTCACAGGCTCACACAGGCCCCACAATATGCGAATATGCGATATAATGTCCAATTAAATTCTAAAAAGAGAAAAATACACACACAGACACTCACAAGTATGAGACGACAGCTAAAGTGCAGGAAGCAGCCAGATACCATAAGGAACTGCAAACGGTTGCCCACCAGGCCCACCAACAACCAACAGTCTCTGACTGAGTGACTAACCCGGCAGCGGGTCGGCATCGGCCTCCACCCCCCCCCATAAATTTATACAATTTCTTATTTATTTTATTGTACTACTATTCTTTACACAAGGCTCGAGAATTGTGCATAAAGTTTTTCGCCAGCTTTTATGGCTTATCGGCCAGGCTGCTCTTCTCTTTCCTTACCTTGCCCCATCTCAGCTGCCTCTGTTGCATATTATTCCAATCTGAGCGGTTGAAAGCATAAATTTCGACTACAGGCGCCATAGATCATCACACAGCGACGACTAAATCGTGTGCCTGGAGGGCTACTTCAGCTACGCCGTGTGGCAGCCAAGCCACGTTCCTCGTGCCCCGAATCGGATTATTAAAAATTCAACTTTATGTTCGAGTAGCAAAGTCAGCAACTGGAAAACTTTTCAATGCCAAACGAAGGGCAGGCAGAAGTTAGTCAAATGAGTTAATGATTGCCACACAAAACTTGCAAAGTTTTTAAATTATCTATCAAAAGATTGTTATTTTATTTGCGAGACTTGTATTGTTTATGGAAATTAAAAGTGTCAAACAAACTATTAAAATAATCATTAGATAAATAAACTAAATCTCTTAAGGTTAGTTTGGTAAGATTCAGAAAATATAATAGAAAATTCAGAAAATAAAATAGGTAAATAAATAAAAATGTAAATAAATTAATTTATACCATATATCTTGTTTCTCTCCCCTCGCATCATGTTAAATCAACTAATTTATGGCTTAATGAATTACTTAATTAAACTCCTTTACAAAGTGGCTTCTCTTATTTGAATAAACATAAGAAATTTGATGTTTGTTTTTAAAAATTTTTGTTTGCACAAACTGAAGCTGCATTCTTCGAGTCAACAAGGAAAATCTTCATTACAAACTAAGTGTGCTGAGGCAGGCAGAAGGTAGTAAATACATACATTCAACCAATTAAAAAGTTCTGCACAAGTTTAATCAACAAACTTCCCACACACACACACACGCACACACACACACACACGCACACACACACTTCACACACTCTCACTTAGATATAATACTGGGTTCTAGGCTCGGGTCTTCACCTGAAGTCGAGTTACCGTTCGAGGTCTTTGGAAAAATGTGCGTGCTTGCCCCAAAATGTGTCTGTTTTTAGAGGCTATTCCCAGTTTCAAGTGTTGCCCCCTCCTCATCGCTTGTGCTGCATTTCATTTCACACATGAGCAACTGCTGCTGCTGCTGCTGCAACTGCCACTAGTTGCAGAAGTTGTCCACACTCCGGACAAGACAACAAGCAGCTTAAGGAAGGCAGTGAGGAAGTTGGCCAGAGGCTCGTGCACATTTTTAACTATGCAGAAAATTTCCTGCAGTTAAAGGATGCATAGCAATCTGCATGTAACCATGGGTTACTTGGCCTAAATACACAGAGCAAAAAAATTAAACCATTTATGCAATTTATTCATGCATCAAGTATAGAAGAAAGTGACCAGAGCATAAATTGTTAACTTAACAACATAATATCTTTTGTTTATTTGCAGTTTCATTTCTTAAAATACATTCTTGATTCTGTTAACTTCAGATTTTTTATTCTTTACCACTAATTTAAATGTTGTAATGTCCAATATTTCAGTGTAGCTACTTGTGAGTAAGTTGTGCATCACGATTCAAAATTTTAAGTTAACTAGCAAATTAAGTTGAGTTGCACTGCTGACCGCCTGCTGCCCTCGTCTGCACCCAGTTTAAGCACAATTTTTGCTGCATGTTAGCAAAAAAAAAAAAAACAACAACAAAAAAAAAATGATAGAAAAATGGGAAAATTAATTTGCGTCAGGCGCATGCGCAACTTGACTTGAAAGTTGAATCTTGTGTGTGCAACTTGAATGGGTGCCTGCTGCTGTATGTTGCAAGTTGTTCATGTTCCATGTTCTGCCACACTCCACAGTGGCACCAGCAACCAGCAGCAGCAACAACAACAACAACACCAACGGCAACAACTTCCTCATTTGCTGTAACATTTTAATTATGCGCCCCGTTAGAGGCATATTCCTGTTGTTGTTGTTGTTGTTGTTGCTGCTGCTGTTGCAGCTAAATGAAAGCTCGTAAATTGCAGGGGCAAATAAATTTGTTTGAAATATGTTGAAGCAGTGGGCGCTCTTCGCTTGATCTAAATGAGCAACTTAATAGCTTGTAGTTTTCGCCTAACAGTTAATAAAACACTTAGGGATGCACAAGCAACATTTATAAATTCAAAAATATATTTAATATTTCCTACAATCTTTTCACTTTTCAATCTTAGCCTTTTCATATAAGCCAAACTTGCTCCTGCATTTTGTAACTGACACCTGCATTTTTCTATGAATTGATTAGTTGATTTGGTATTCAAAATAAAAAATATTTTCTAGGAATCTGTTTTGCTTTTTTCGTCGGATTCTAACAGTTTTTAAAAGGCAAATTTTCTTTTATTTTTCTTTTATCTGATTTCCGTAAAAGCCAAAGTGTTTGGCCGCTTCATTTTGTAATTGACAAGTAGGCGTTGACACCTGCACTTTTTTGTGCAGCGTGTTGCAGTTGCATATTGAAACGAGTCGAACGTTAATCGCCCAGCCCTGAAAGTGTCCGCTGCACAGCTGCACCCGCAACAGAATCAGTGGTCAGTTAGCCACGAGGGCAACTAGTTGTCTAGCTGTCTGGCAACTTTGCCAAAGGTAAACTAAGTTCCAGGTATTGCAGCCACTCCGATGAGGCAAAGCCAAGCCAAAGTCAGGGCCAGTCGCACAAGCAAGGCACAGTGGGTTTTTGGCCTGGCTAAAAGACCGCTTGTCAATCGCTTGGCTAGATTCGCAGTGGCACGTTTTTCCACAACTCCACAACAGCGATCAGCGATACCGAGTATTTCTTTATTTTTCTTCTTTAGTTGCATGTGCTTCTCTCTCATGTCGTATGTCGTTTGTCGTTTGTCTTTGCCATTTTCCTGCTGCTGTTGTCCAGATCGACGGCTGTCGATAGTGTCGCCAGTTCTTCGTAGTTCGCATCGTTCTCGTCGCTGCTTTCATTAAAAATGATTGATTGCCAATTAATTGAAGTTTGCCGATATGTTAATTATCAACTGGCAGCAACTATACGCATTTATCTAACCGTGGCTCAAATCAATTCCCTCCTCAACTGAAACCTCTGTTGACCCTCGTCGTTATAAAATTTCAATTTCATTTTCAATTTGAATTTTAATTGTTGCGCTTATTTGTTTAATATTGCGCAAAATATTTTGTTAATTTATTTGGCTTGTTTGCATTTGCCTTTTAATAAACACAACATTGTTTTTTATTAACACAAATTTACATAATTATTGTTTGTCAACGAATTTCAATTTGGTTGACAAATAAAACCGTTTATTATTTGCAGAATTTTGAACTGCTGGAAAGATGGTTCAATAAATATAAATAATTTGCTAGTAAATTTAAACTAAAAAAAAAAAAAACGCTAAAATATTTAACCAACTTTGTTAAGGCCCCAGCAGCTGAGAAAATTGGCAACAATTTAAGGTCGACTACTCAGTTAGGCTTGCTCTTATTTCTGGCCAAGTAAAACATAAAACTTAAGCATTTTATGTGATGAAAAGTTTCGGCAACTAAAAGCGCAAAAATATTTTCACACGCATAAACAAAGTGGCCCAAAGCGCCAAAGATTTTGACTAGAGTCTACCTGGGACCAAGTTGCCTGGGAGCCAGGTAAGGCAGATGAAGAGGCAGAGTTCGGAGTTGGCGTTGCAGACAGTGTCGGGAACTCAGCCAAGCCACAGACAAACATGTCGAAGCGACGACAACAGCAACAGCCAACAACAAACAACAAACAACGAACAACAACAACAATAACAACAACAACATGCAACAAACAACAGAGCTTGCAAATTGTGTCGTGTCATGTAATAGAGGGTTTTTTTTTTAGGTTTCTTTAGCAAAAACAAAAAAGTTTCTTCTTATTTTTGAAGCGCGGCCTTTTTATGTTTTTCACACTTTTCATGGACCGTTGGAAAAGGAGGGATGGATGGGAGGGAGGGAAGTGGCTTAAGCAGTGTACAGAATAGGGCACTTAGAATGCAGAGTAGAAAAACAAAAACATGTAAACGAACACCCAAAGTGCTTAACTCTATGAGTTACCTAGTCTCAAGTCTTGGCGGTTACGCAAAGATGTGGCACAAATTTGCAAGAGACTCTGGGAAAATGATGTGTGGGGCTTCACGGGGCGACACAAAATCAGTTGCAAATGGCAAAGAAAAGAAAAGAGTTTAGCACTTGTGTGGCTATTAGCAGGTCAAAGGGTTAACTTGAGAACATAATGAATGTAGTTGGCAGAAGCTGAACTACAATTGAACTACTTATTTAAGCCAACATAAAGCCATATGTGTGCATAACTAAGTGTAACTCGAATAAATATTATACACAATTTAAAAATTAAAAATTAGAAAGATATGTTAATTTTAAATATATTATTATTATTGCTCACACACAAACTAATTATTTAATTTTGCCTTATCATTGCAGGTATGTAAACACGTGTAATGGCCAAGTTGTGGCATTAACCCAAAGTCAGTTAAGTATATCGTTAAATAAATGCATTTTATGTGCCTCAGCTGCTAATTTGCCACAAATAAGCTGCTTTATTGCAACATACGTACTCGGACCACAGCGACCACCAATTTGACATCAGTACGCACTTTAAGCCACTTAAACAAACAGACAAAAACACGGAGTTGAGACTCTTGAAATGATGGTAAATAGAGCCAATTAATGGCTATGGCTATGGCTATGGCTATGGCTATGGATGTTGGCCCGATGATTAACGCCACAACTTTGATGGCTTATGGAAATGAAATAAAATTGCATGTGCAGCTAATGGAAATCGTTTTACAATCGCCAACCCCCAATTGTACTCTTTGCCAATTGCTTAACTGACCTCTGTAATAAAGCCATCAAACTGAATTATTTTTTTCTATTTTTTTTACTTTTTTTTATTGATAGCCCGCCGGGAAGGCGCTTGTTAGCCTGTTCCATCTGCATGTTTATATTGCGATACTCTTGAACACAGCATTTATGTTTGATCATGAATAATTATATATTTCCATAGCTGTAATTCAGATATGGTAAAGTTTCTAGAGACTCCTTTGAAAATTTATAATAACTATTTTGTTTTGTCAACATTTCTAAAAACCTCCTAAATTAAATCATGTGTACAGCAAATGTAATTTTCTTTTAATTATAGGGAATCGTCTCGAAGAAGTCTTTTTCTTTAATGCACCACAATCTTAAGAACAAAGTTAAAATATCCTCTTCTCCAAAATCGTTTCCTAAGTTATCTTTAAATACCCCGTCACTAGTTATAACTATCCTAGTCTCGACTAGACTTGACAACATTTTTATTAGAATTTGATGGTTACATCGTGTAGTGCTCTGAGTGTATTCATTAGTCGGTAACCGGAGTAAATGTGTTCCTTATTGTTTATAGAAGCCCAGTCCAATATAAATGTATTTAATTATGGTTATTGAAGAAAACGACGTCCAATCCGCCTGCCTGCCCCTAGGTTGGCTCACCTAACGAGATATTGTTAATGAAACCGGTTGAAAGCTGTGGCAGCAACCGAAAACCGTGGCAGTGTAAATATTTTCCTTTGCCACACATTTTGCCCTGAATGCGGCTCAAGTTGAGAATCGAATCGACTCTTGCCTCATCTTTGGTTAAAATGTGAAGCACGGCGCTTGAAATGCCATCGGACCAGCATCTGACTACGCACAGTTTTTCCATCTCTCTCTCTAACCACAGCTTGCCACTTGAGATCATTCTGTGGCACTTGAGACTGGTTTCTCCAAATGCCACTCGAGGCTGCCAGTCAAGTGCCTGCCTGGTCCATGGCCCGTCAATACACAACACATCGCAATGACGTGTGCAAAAAAATAACAAAAAAAGAGAGAAAAAAAATAAATAAATAAATATTAAAAATAGGAAAAAGATAAAAAGCAAAATATGAATTCAAATAAGTATAATCGAAAAGGAAAAAGAGAACCAAATAAAAGAATTGAAATAAATACTTGAATGCCACACCAAGAAGTCATAATTATTGCCAGTCAACCAGTCGACTGGACTTTGAGTGTCATAAATTTAAATAGAGATAAATAAATGGCATATTTTCTAACTCTGGATTTGTGGTTGTATCTGTATCTGTATCTGTGACTTGGCGAGCTGACTTCCATTAGACATTTAGCTTGTCACCTGGCCATTAAGAGTTTTGAAATGTGCTTTAATTTCAAGTTGCCTATCTGAGCTTCATCAAAAATAAAAAATTATCAAAACTTTAAGTTTAAACATAAAAGTGAGGTTAGGTTGTGACAAATTGAGGTTAGTGGGCCCATAAATGTCTAAAATTGAGTAGAATTACAGAATTAAAGAATTGTGTTGCTTTGAACTTAGGCCAAGTTACGAGTAAAGTGATGTGAGCAGGTTAACAACTCATTTGAGACTCATAAACAACATTAAAATTATACGTGGCAACTTCATAAAAAAAAATTGCTAGTTAATTTCGCCTACAAACAAATTGTGTTGTTTGTGGCAAAGTGAGTCGAATCTAGTTTGGTATTAACCACAAATCCGCACAATTCAGCCCAATAAATCATAATTTTTGCATTTTGAAAGTGCGTTTCATATTACGGCAAATCGAGACTGTGGCAGACAGACATGAGAGGCATGTGGCAATTCGAGGCGGGGCCAATTAAGCGGTGTCTACTTGTTGGTTATGGAGTAGGAGAGTTGCTGTAAATCAACCTGGGCAGCTTGTGTGTGGCTGTTGTGTGAAAATATATCGGCTAAAGATACATAGATACAAAAGATACAAATACACAGATACTTAGTAGCATGCGTGGCCGGAGTGGCAAGTTAAGCATAAGCATAAATTAACATTAATAAAGCAGCATAAATAAACTATAAAAACTTATAAATAATTTTTGAAATTGACAACGCACATAAATCATTTTTAATGAATGCCCTCCAGTCGTGTCCCATCGAGGGGGCAGCTGCAAAGGTGTGTAACCCTTTTCAATATCTATACACACACACACACACATGCACATACTCGTACATAGATAAGGATATGATGCCCAGCTGGCAACTTGCAACTTGTTTGTGCTTGTCAAACAAGCTGCCAAAGGACAGCAGCAGCAGCAGCGGCAGTGGCAACAATCTCTCCAACTTAAAAGTTGTCATAAATTTTGGGTTGCTTGCTGCTGATTTTCAATTGAGAGACATTTTTGTTGCCACGCAGATGCTGATGCAGAGCTGTAAATTCATGAAATGCCAAAAGTTTTTGGCAAAGTGTTGACTGCAATATGTTTTTGCAACACTTGTACAACAACAACAGCAACAGCAACAACAACAATAACAACAGTGCGTGCCCCGGCATGTTGTTGCAGCTGTGTGTGTGTGTGCGCTTGCTGTGTACCGTTAAATGCAACGTTTAGATACAAATGCACAGATAACAAATTGTTGTACAACTCACGCAGCCAGCCGTAAAAGCCTTAAAAGCAACAAAAAAAACTCGCGAACTCGCTTTTCTTTTTCGGTGTGAACAATTTTGCCAAGCCTTCCATTTGGCTCTGGCTCTGGCTTTGGCTCTGGCTACGGCTTGGCTTGGCTTGTGTTTTGGGGTTAGCACAGCCCGCCCCAACCTGTTATCCCCCCACCACCGCGGGTGCTGTGATGGAATGGGTCTATTCTGGGCGCAGTATCTACACTTGTCCATCATTCTCTGCCGGCGCTGACTTTTGTGTAGCACTTTGTTGCTGTTGCCGCGTAACTTTCTTGCAACTTGCGGCAAGCTCGTGTCTCAATTTTTCATTTTTTTTTTTTTTGAGCGACATTTTCAAGTGCAATTCTGTGTTGACTTTAAAGCTATTCACAACTGATGTAATGTTTGATATTTGTGACTGATGGAGCGACTCTCTGATTGAGCGACCTTTGATTGAAGCTTGCCTTTTGATTGAGATGTCAAATGTAACAAAAATACAGTAATACCAATTGTTATGTTGCTTTAATGGTTTAATTAGCCTATCATGGATAATCAATTCCATCATTATCGCTTATAAAGTTGTTGTACTAATAGATAAATTGTTGTAACTTTAACAAGTTAACCAAACTTTAAATTAAAGACTTACATACTTATTATTAGAATGATATAATAAACAATAAAAACATGTATAAATATTTGCTAAATGAATTTCCCTAATTGTGAAGAAGGTAAATTACTGTTACTTGAATTAAAGTCACTGATTAAATTTAAAACAGGAGAAGGAGAGGCAATGTCAGATCTTTACGAATCAGTGGCAAATAATGGGATTTGCTCCGCCAGAAATGGTTTGAGTCATTTTGTAAAAGTGTATATTTATTTTGAAATATATCGAGCAAGTGAGTTGAAGTTTAACAAGGTGTTTGCACGAAATCCAAATTAGATTTTCTAACAGAAACTCCCAAGTCAACTAAGTTAAGCCGCTTAAATTGTTTAACAAATTGTTATATTTCAGCTCAAATTCGTTTTTGCCAATTTAGCTTTGTGTAGTTGAGATTGTTATGTGCCAATTAAAAATACCACACTTATTACTTCAACATAACTCTGCCAATTTGGACGACAATAACAAATAACAATGTCGAGCTGCGTAATCTATTCATAAGTCGGCAATCCAATCTAAGTGCAGGCGATGACTTATGACCCAGGCAGGACATGCATTTTTTCTCAGCATTCCTCTCTGGGGGCAATCATGCAAATTTTTGTCAAAAAAAAAAAAAATAAAGAAAGAAAAAGAAAAACTCCCATGTCTAAATGCCCTTTTATGGCAACTTATTGCACTACCTGGCATGCAGAAAATGCAAACATCAGCCATGCCACAGTTGAGGCACAGTCAGATCAGTCAACAGCAGCACCAGCACCAGCAACAGCAACAGCCACAAAGACAAAAGCCTGGCCGAAAATGTTACGTTTGGCAGGCGGAAACGAATTTAGCCGGAATCCCAGCTATAACTGCAAAAGCGGACTAGGCAAAGGCTGAGGAGGAGTAGGAGGAGGAGTAGGAGTAGGAGCAGGAGCAGGAGCAGGAGCAGGAGCAGGAGGAGGAGGACACACATGTAAACTACAAGCAGCGACAACATCGAGTCAGGCACCCACATATGCATGGTAAAACCCATTGGCCATGGCAACAATAGATGACGGAGAACAACAACAACAACAACAACAAAAAAGACGACGACGACTCTGTGAACAGCAGTTGACCATTGCCTGACATTTGAGCCATGTTGTCAACGTTTCGTTGCTGCTGTTGCTGTTGTTGCTGTTGCTGCTGTTGCTGCTGTTGTTGCTGCTGCTGTTGCTGTTGTTGCTGTTGTTGTCTTGTATATGCATCCATTATGGCTGTATGTTACACTCGTGCCTTAGCCATGGCTCAGGTCTCTCAGTGGCTGGCCCGACTTTTTGGCTGTGATGCCCAAATATGTGCGAGTTCCTTTGCTCAACTTCACTCTTCTGACTCCTGGCTGGTTCCATTTCATTGGAATTTGTTTTTGGACACAACTCAAGGGTTTGTTTTTGGTTTCTTTTTTGTCTATCCACCTTTGGCATCTTTCATCTTTTTGCATAAGCTTACATCACTCGAGCGCTGCTCTGGTAATGAGCCGCTCATAACATGGCGAAGAGTTTCCATAGTTTTTCCGAGTTGTTCATGGCTGGCTCCCACAGTACATAAATCTGCGGTAGCGCTTCGAATGTTAAGTGTGTTCGCCTTTTGGCCATGTTTTGTTTTTATCCGTCCACAAAAATTAGTTATAGCAACGACAAACATATCCAGTTGAGCACTCGAAATGTCATCTGTCATTTGCCAGCAGCTGGCAGCGTTGTACAGTCGGAGGAAATGTTGTCCCTCACATCGGCTCTGACTGGGTTTTATGATCGATAGATGAGCGTCTCGCAAACATATATGGTTATGGCCTAATAGCCGCCTAATGGCAACGCCAACAACAACAACAACAACAATAGAAACAGCAGTTGGTTAACTGGCAAAATAACGTTTGGCCTTTTCCCATGTGCATCATTGGCCAATTATTATCATCATTGGCAACGCTAGTTTTATGGCCACACAAATTTAGTGGCCAGTAGTTGGTAATAAAGCACCAATGAACATGAACATTGGCATTAGGATTGAGCTGGGATCTGTTTTAGGGGCCAACATTAAACGAGTTGTCGACATTTTCTATCTCGCCCAAACCCGTCAATCGAATAAGCTTTTAGCTGCCTTCGGTTACCACTTTTTTTGTTGCAGCTTTAATTTTTTAATTAATTGCTTGTCACGTTTCGCCAAGTGGATGCGCCGCATTTGCCGGCGAAAACGAAATGGAACGCAGACAAGGAGTATGGCAAGGGGATGGGGGGATGGGGGATGGCAGTCGGGAAGACAGCAGATTGAAGATAGAAGACTAACCACAAAGTCATTCCACAATCCAGAGAGTCCAGAGAATAATTGTCGCGCCATTGTTGCACGTTGCTCAAAATGAAAATAATAATAGTTTGTTGCTGCAGTGGTTTCGGTGGTGGCTGTTGCAAGTGGCAGTCGGTCTGCGGTTGCCTGTCATCGTCGTCTCGTGCAAATGAAAACTCATAAAAACTTCAGACAGTCCCATCCAGAATAAGAAAAGTGACTCCAGACGCAAGTAAAAGCCGCCCCGATAACAATGCGACATGAAGCTGCAGCAGCAGAAGGAGCAGCAGCAAAAGCTCTTTCAATGAATAGAAAAGCGCAGAGAGTGGTGGGGGTATGAGGTAAGGGCAGGTTGCAAGCAGTAGCAATAATTGTCATCATCATCTTGTGGTCAGCAGGAGGCGCTGCTGCAACTGCAGTAAGCCCCAGTGGGCGGCTGTCCAAGTGGACAATCAAAGCCAAAGCAAACTATACTTAAAGCAAGTCAACCAGCGACATTTTTCAGATGCCAACGCGAAGGCGAACACCAGACGAAGACAAAGATGGCCAAGACATTGGCCAAGACGCAGACAAAGACGGCACAAGCAACTAAACGTGCAACGACTCGAACGACAGCAGGCAGAGAGAGAGAGAGAGGCGCAAAAAGCCTGACCAAACATGGCTAAAAGTGGTTGATAGTGACAGTGAAGTAGTTTCAAAAGGGGGCTTACAACTTAAACGATTGGTAACAGCAAAGCTTAACGGCCAAGAAAATAGTGGCGACTTAAATTGAGTGACTTTCAACATTCTGATGCTGCAACTTTTGGTTTTATCAATGATTTACCTTTGTATCTTTACAAGAATGCTTTAAAAAATATCTAAAATAAGGATTAAATAAAAATCGAAGGATATTCAAAAATAAGATGCTTTAAGGATTTGGAAAACTTAGAATTAACCCTGTCGAATCAAAAATGCAAAATATTATTGTAAGGAAAGTAAAATATGAAGAAAGACAACTTCGTTATCAGAAATCAAAAAGGGATTGAAACATTTATCAGAGCTACAGTTTCTTTCCGGTCAATTTGCCAGCTAGTGACGCCACTGTCGCCTTCGCTGGATGACTTTCCCTCCGAGTTCTCCTGGTCGTCGGAAGTACGCCCACCGTTTTTGCTGCTGCAGTTGCTGTCCAGTTGTTGGCGGCGTGTTGTGGGCAATCAAAGCAATTGCAGGTTGCCGGGCTGCAAGTGTTCACTATGTATATATAGATATACACATATATATTTATATATATATATATATATATATAGGTATGTAGGGAAGCAAGAAGCAGCTGCATAAAGCGATTTAAACCTGGCAAAAATAATGAGCTGTAACCCTTTTGGATCTGTACCTAGCTGCCGTTCTGGTCTGCTCCACAACTGAGAACGGAGAACTGAGAAATTAATTAAGAGCAGAGGGGCAATGAGGGGATGGAGGGGGATCAAAATCTGGAAAAGTGATCGCAATTGCGAGGCAATTGATTCAAGTGAGGTGTCGTCGGGTGGGTTGTTTGATTTCTGCACGACCTTCATGAATACAGAGAAGAAGTGATCTTCTGCATATATGCATATAAATTTGCTTGCAGCTACTTGTCTCCCTCTCTCTCTCTCTCTCTTTCTGCTCCTCTATCTTTGGGCAATAAATCTGAAGTGAATCGCGGCCACGCCTCTTACGCTGCTACTCTAATTTTTATGCATGACAACGTCCAAGTGGAAGTCCTGGTCGAAAAAGATTCCTTTTGCCAACAGCTTTATTGTTAGCTTGCTTAATTTTTTATGCGCCGCGTTGCGCTGGGCGGCCAAGTTTAAAGTTTGATTAAAAATAAATTATTGGTTATTAAAAATGATTAGTTTAGCTAGAGTGAAGCGAGCACTCAACTGAAGTAGCCAGCGAAACGCCCCAAAGAACATTTTTACAAAGGAAACGGCGCATAATGAAATTGTTAATAGCCTTGTGGCCGGGGGGCAAAGCCATGGGGCAGGCATCAGGACAGGGGTCGCTTGATATGACAATGCCGAGAGCGAAGCAAGATGATGAAATAAGATGATGGTCATTTCAAAGTCAATGAGCGTCAAGGCTTTGACGACAATAACAGCACTTGGAACGTGAAAAAGCTGCTTTTATTATGCATATTTTACCTGATATTTGCAGTGAAAAAAGTACTATTTTTTAAAAACAATTTTTAAAAATATGTTTGAGAATATAAGAAAAAACAGAAAGGCTACAAGACAAAAATGGTGCAGTTTATTTTAAATTATTTGTAAAAATGCAAAGAAAAAGTCTTTGAATTAGACATATTTTAATTTATATTTTATTAGAACATTTTTATCGATTTTATCGAAAATATTTCTAAATAGTAAAAAATGAAATAAGTAAAAGAAAATGTAAGAATTTCTATATACAGATATATGAAAAAATACCCTATAAATTAAACAGATATTTTTGAATTTAAGACAAATATACCCTGCATTTAAAACAAAAAATCCGTTTTATAAATATAATCGCAAAAGCATGGGAATTGTAAAATTCATTTCCATTTATGTCTGAGTTGAGGTATATTAAAAGCCCACGTGAATTTGAATTTATTGCACTTTACTATAAATATTTCAAGCTCCACAGAAAGGGGCACATTTTGTGGATGGTATTTTCAGATCCCCTTTATGTGGCTACAGCTTTACTCAACTATATGCTTACCTGCACAATTGTCGCCCATTTATCAGGCAACACCATATGGCTGTCAGTAGCTGATAGTCCCCTCCCATTCCCCGACACCTCCACACCTTCTCCAGGCACATAAAGCCCTCGTATTTATGTCTTTAAAACGTCCAAAGTATAAGTCTGAAGCCAGTTGGGGCAACGTGTAGTTGGCTTTATGTCTTGGCATTTTTATGCCTAATACTTGCCCCGCCCGCCCCACCGCTTGCACATATGGGTTCTGTTTATTAGTAGTTGCTCACATTCACTTCCCACTCCATCGCTGGGGGACTCTCGACTCTCCCAAAGCGCCCACACATTACCAACAACAAATTCAGGCCCCTGTCCCCTTCCCGCGTTCCAATTGTGGTCTCTGCCATTTTTCTTGAGGATTTTTATTATTTTTCCTGCCGCTTGTCATAATTTTTTTGTTTATTTAGCCTGTTGTTTGTGCTTCTTGAGAAAATACAGGCAGGGTGGGCTGGCTGGCTGTTAGTACATGGCTGGCAGCATATGATACTTCTCAGTGCTTGCTTCCATTTCCATAGCTGCATAGAACAACAAACAGCTGTCGCACACTCCGTCGCATGCCTCACATATTGGCAATGTTTCCTCTCCGCCAAGTGGGGGCTTTTATTTACGCACATCGGGGAATGAGTTCTAATTTCCACTTGAACAACTTGTATCCAAGTCGTGAAACTTCTTAATAAATGCGGACGATACGTCGATATATATATATATATATATATATATATATATATATATATATATATATATACTTTTAAATTTGTCTGATCAATCCACAAGTTAATTTGCACTGTCTGCACCCTCAGTTCGCAACACACAATCGCAGCCCGCATGCAAATTTTATTGAGGTTCGACACTTAAGAGGGCCAATACACACACTCACTCACACACACACACAGATACACAGATACACACAAATACGCACACAAATTGATTAAACTGTCAAGTGACTTTATAACTGACAGCGCTGACATTTTGATTATTAATCATTGCCAATTGGCTGAACGCAGCCTATGACAATGACATCTACATACACATTCACACTCTTATAGACACACACACACACACACACACACACATACACATCATTTTGCAGAGGGCTGCTCAATAAGTTCGTAGTTTGAAGTTAAATGATATCGTTTGTATTTATTTCTTAAGTATGTTTATAAATAAGCTTATGTTTTTTAACCGTGTCTGTGACTAAATATATCAGTTTTGGCCCAAATCAAAAATGGTCTTTAGTTTGTTTTTAATGATATAGATCTTTAATGTATATCATTGTGATCGCATGTTTGGAATAAATCTAAAATCTAGGTGTAATTGCGTAATTCAAATTTTGATACTGAGAAAATTGGTTAATTTTATCTTTACTAAAAACTCCAATGCGAACAGTGGCGTCAACAAGAACCTCCCACGACGAAATAGGTCGGAACTAAAGAGTTCAGACTCGTTATTCCAACTATTGTTCAGGACAGTTGTTTATCTGTGCTTCGTGCTGTGTGTAGATATTCTGTGCCCCGAATTTTGTTGTCTGCAAATCTTGGTGCAGTTTATCTGAAATCTGTATCGTGCTGTGGCCTTTAGATGAAAGGTAGAAGAATAATTTGGGGCATGTGCTACTTAGGTGAAGTTGTCGAATAGAACTGAGGTTTATAGCCATGTTAGCAAGACTATTAAAACGCAATTTAAGAAAGCCGTGGGTAAGCAATTTCCAAGTATAATGTGGAATTTCTGATACGTTTTGTTCTTTTTAGCCATGCATAGCTGAATAACTTGTGTAAATTAACATTGATAACGATAATGATATGATAATGATGAACAATAACCAAAACGTTAAGAAGAATTTCAAAACATTGACAATTACAGCTCTTCATTAATTTTTTTCTAAATAGTTTCTTATAATCTTATTGAACTAACCTCTTGTGCGAGTGTATCACAATCTGTGGCACATATCAGTGCGGGCAGACAGACGACATCGAATTACGAAGCTGGCTTAGCCCATTGACTGCAATGCGGCCCAGACACACTGCATTATGGATTTGAAAGGCTTTAAGGGAATGGGAAGGGAGGGGTGCAACAAAGTGTTAAGCGTCAATTGCTGCCTTCACCTGCCAGTTGTCAGACTGAGTGTCAAAGACTTGTCATTAGATTGGGTTCTATGAAAATTTTCACTAATTGCGACAGAAAAGTTTTCACCCCCCCTCTGGGCACAAAAGAAAGTTAACAAATTTTTGTAACTAGCTGTATTTATGTTGTCCACTCGCCTCACTCTCTTTTGTGCAGCTGCCATTAACTTTTACGCAAATGAGCCAAAAAGTTGTCAGACAAAACTATCGACAGCATAGACCAAAGAGCACCTGTTGAGCAGAGGAAGTGTGGAAAAGGGATGGGGAGAGGAAGAGGGAAAGAGAGAGAGGCAGAACTGAGTTACGGACATACTTTTATGGCAGTTATGCTCTACGAACTTTTGGCTCGCAATTGTGTTAAGTGCGTTTTGATAGGCAATGAATAGGTGGATAGATAAGTTAGAGGTTGCAATTGGGTTCAACTTGAAATAGTTTCGACAAGAGATAAAAGACAAATGGAGTTCAACAAGCAGACTTGTAGCAAAGTTGTAAAGTGCAAGCTCAATAAAAGTTAGGCTTTGAGGGTTAGCTGAGAGAGAATACGGTTAATGACAGTTGTTATTTATTTACTTAATTTATTTAATGTCAAATGAAATGCGTTTTATTTAGGTTAGCTTAAATTAAATTTAAGTTTAAGAAACAGTCGAACATTACTTTTGTTGCATGGATTGTGAAACTCGAGAAAAAAGCCCAATCAGGCCAAGGGAAAGTAAAAGCCTTCGATTCCTAACGGAAATGTAAAGTTTAAGAACACACTTTAAACCGATTGACGACTCATTAAACAAGCAGGAAAAGCGGAAAAAAATCAAGACGTAAATGCACAAAATGTGCAAAGAATGTTTGCTCGAACGGCAACAAGACAATGCCAAATAGCAACAGCAACAAAAGCACTACAAATGCTAATTACATGCAGCGAGTGGTGTAAAAGGGTAAAAAGGAAATCCTGCAAAAGCGGCGCCAGTGAAACTCACAAAACCCGAGACTCGACTCGAGTCTCGTAATGAGATTGCAACTGCCTTCGAGGTTGGCCACACTTAAGGCTACAAAAAACATAACTAGAAGCAGAGCGAGAGCGACCGAGCGGAGGCGAGTGGGGGACATGGACAGACTGTGGAAGGGCAAACCATTTAATGATGCACAGCAAAAAATGCACAAGCAACCAAAGAAACCCCAAAAACCAAAACCAAAACCGAAACCGATGCCAGAGCTTGGAGCCCGCTAAGTTTTGCCTGCCGTTAGTGTAACGATTGCAACTTTTTGGACTTTCTGCTCGTCAGAGCCAAAGCTGCTTAAAGTGGGAGACGACTGATTGACTGCGAGTTAGACAGAGACAGAGAGATGTTGTTTTGCTTGTTGTTGTTGTTGTTTTGCACTAACTCGTTAGCTGCACATTTTGCCAGCCCTTTTTTCAAAGGCATTGTTTTTATGTCGTTGTTGTCTTGCTGCTTCTTTGTTTGCAAGCAGTTCTGCTGCTGGCCAAAACGCCACCTGGCGGCCCAACGCGCTTTACAGTCATCAATATTGCTTATTTGCAACAGTGCTTTTTGTTGTTGTCTCCCTCTCTCTCTCACCATGCCGCTCTCTTGTTATTGCTTGTTATTGTTGTTTGGCAGTTATTGCAGCCAGTTTCCTTCCGCTCTCTCCTTCTCTGCTTCTTTCAAAAAATTGCTCACATGAAAGCCTCTGTCTGCACAAATTGCGTTTTGTTCTGCTGTTGCTGCCGCTGCCGCTGCTTCCGCTTGTACCGTTTTTATTGTTGCTGTATGCGTTGATTTATGTGCACTGCATGTGTGTGTGAGTGTGTGTGTGTTTGTGCATGTGTGTGGGCGTGTGTGAGTTTTTGGGCGTGCCCGCAGCTGAAGTCACTGTCGTCATCATCATCATCATCGTTGTCTTCGTTAAGTTCCCTAGTGGAGAGTGGAGACATTGAGTGCATTGCTATATTTTTAGCTTCTAGCTTTGCCTGTGGCTTGCGCTACGTTGCCTCTTGTTGCACATAGAATACAAATTGGTTTTAGTTATTAATGGTGTGTATAATTAAGCGGGTGCCTTTTGTTGCCAACTTTGTCTGCAGTTTATTACAATGTTTTCCTAACAATAACTTCTGCTCGCATCGCATCGCTCAAGACAAATAGAGCAATTCAGGGAAGAAGAAGACTTGAAGACACAACTTGATAATGTGCAGAAAGCACCAGCTGAAGAAATGCAGTGAAACAAACTTTTAATTGATGGCAAACGGAATTAGCATAATTAACAAAGACACACTAGCACTCGAACTTAAAATTTACATAAGCAAAAAATAGTAATTCGAGTTCAAAAGAATAGAGAACTTATTTAGTTTTTATTCCTTGCACTCCTTTTCACTTAACAGCTAAAGCTTAACAGTTTATGTTATGTTTAAGTGAATAGCAGTTGCCAGTGTGACCATGCCAAGTGAGCTAGACCGGTACGTTGTTTCCTTTTATTATATTAATTTCGCTTTCGAAGTTATCTACTCGAATCTCATTTGGTAATAGATTTGTTATTCGGGAATCCCTTGTTCGCTTCATTAGCGAATTTACTTATGTTGTTGTGGCTTTGGTGAGCTTGATTAACTTTAGTCAATACACAAACCAAATCAAATCGCCCGGGGACTCACCAAACATACAAATCAAGTCAGGTCAGGTCAAGTCAGGCCGAGTCGAGTCAATAACTGTCCGCTGTACTGACCCTTTCAATTAAAAAAGTGCCAGAAACATGCCGAAAACGAAACCCAAACCCAAATCGTGTTTGTCTATCAATCAGTCGAACAAATAGCCGAAAAAAGCGAAACCGAAGAAAAAATCGCACTTGACCCACTGACTTAACAAATTTGTGCATCACTTGGCAATTGAAACCTTAACCTTTTTTCTCATTACGAATGCAAGATGCGAAAAATGCCAAAAAAAATCACACTGAAATGGAAAAATTGGGGAAACAGAAATATTTGCAAAATGTATTATTATTTATGTTTTATTTTGGGTTTATGTTCTTGACGCTTACATAATAAACTCTGATTTCGGCTATACTCAAGATAGCCTGAAGAAAAAAACACGTAAATTGATGCTAAATGTTAAACAAATGTTGCCTTAGCAACTTTTAATTGAATGTATACATTCGACAAGCAAGTGTAACAGAGATCGAAACAGAGAGTGAGGGAGAAAGCGGAAGTAGTCATAAATTTTGTATAGATATTTTGGGCGGGGGTTGGGAAAAGTTTGTCAGCACTTGCGGCCATTGGTTGCCTCTTAGTCTTATTGCGTACGAAAAGTAAACCGCAACTTTTCTAATTTATTTTCCATACATTTTGGGGGCATGTGTGCGCATATTTTGGTTTAATACATATTAAATAATACTTACTTTGTATTCTTCTTATACCCTAAGCTTATTAAAAGTGCCTAAAGGCGGTATAATGGTTTTGTGAGAGACTAGATGGGCAATAGACTTCAAATTTGGAATAATGATAATTGTTTATCTCAGGCAGATCAAGTCTACTTCGGTATATCGATAACTCCTCCCCTTTCGCAAATATTGATACTTACCGCTTACAATTTTATTCTTTTTGATATATTATATACATTTATATATTATAGATCAGTTGCACAAATTTCATGAAGATCGAATAAGAAACACCCTAATTACAGTTTTAAAGATATTCTAATATTAATCACACTTAAATATAAAATCAACTAGAACATATTTATCGGCTGAGTGCAGATGGTATCTCGCAGTCGAGCGCACTCGCACACAGCATTCTTACATGTTTTATTTGCCCTCGTTGCCCACAAAAATAAACACAAGAAACTAAGAATGGATAAGCCAAATTTGATCCTTTTGTTCTAAGCAACTCAGCAACTTGGGACGATGACAAGCCGCCAAGCTAAATATAGGCAAAACTCTGGCCAGCCAAACTCAAAAGAAAAGTTTTTCCGTGGTCAGGAGGGGTGAGCTGGGAGGGGAGAGAGCAGGGAGTTTACCCAGTTTGGATCTGCTCTGCAGTTCCCCAGTTGCTCCGGAGTTGGCTCTTTTCTCCTGGGTCTTGACGCCGCCGATGTTGACTGTGGTGGGCTGAACAGCTTTCTGCTCAGAGCTGTCCCTCCCTTTTGCCTGATCCGCTCTAGTCCATTTGCTAGTGTACACCAAAATTGCATTTGTGATAAGTCTTCAACTTATCCGATTTGTTGCTTTATTCGAGCACTTCACATTTAAGTTTTGCACTTTAATTGACCGTCCTCTAACCCAGTCCGTTGTCCTTAAGCATATTACCCAATTGCCTGTGTCTGAGAGCTCTAGTTTCCTCTTCGGCATAATGAGGGAACACGTTTCAGGAAAATCTTATGACCATTTCCTCCATTTGACTTTTACAACATTTGCCTAGTCACTTGCACCTGGTTTACCTGGCCAGTTACTTTAGTGCCCCAAAAACCCCTGCACTGCCACAGAGCAATTCCATTAAAATAAATTTCCTGAAATGAACATTCTTGTAATTTTACAAGGCAGCTTTCTCTCTCTCTCTCTCTTTCTCTATGTTTCTCTCTCTGTCTTTTAACCTGTGAACTTTCACGTTAGATAATTGAGCTTAGACAGCTCAGCACGCGACATTTTTGAAACGGATGCGTGGGGGGTTCCACAGGGAAATGAGGTTAGGGTTTTGGGATCGGGGGTTGGTGGTGCAAAGGGGTTTAATGGGCCACACGTAAGAAACCGCAGAGATGCGTGTTAAATCGACGCTTTGAAAGGATTTATTGTTTTATTATTGTTTGCTTAGCTGGAGGTAAAAATTAAAACAACAAAAAAAGGACAAACAGAAAAGAGGGAAATTAAAACCAGCAACGTTTCCCCACATTATCCTTTATTGTTTCTTTTTCCAGCATTAAGACTTAACTGTAAGCAGGGACTTCCCATTTTAATTATACTAATGGCACACATACCCTATGATTTATGTACAAGGTTAACTCTGTAAGATTCCCTCGGGTGCTGCAAGGCACCGAAAATTCCCTTATTTATGACTCCAACACATGCCAAAAAATAAGAGAAAAACATTTCTAACCTTAACCACGGACACGTTTTATTCCTTGGGAAAAAATAGATTCCTTTGCCAAAACGCAAGTTGCGCAATTTCATAAATTTTAATCCTTTTTTATTGCGAGGCATGCGGGCAGGTTGGCAGCTCGGAAAAGCGTCGCGACAACCCAAAGGTGTGCGGAAAATGGAAAGTGAAATACACGAAACTCATTTCCGTCGCACTCTCGGCATGTCTTGTGCCAGTTTGAAACGCTTGGACGAGGGGAAAGCAAGGGGATGGGCTTAGCTCCGCTTTATGTATAGCAAATATATGATCGAATTGCAAATACCCATTAATACACATTGTAGCACATACTTTTTGAAGATGAATTGCTTAATTATATTTAATTAAAATCAATTGGGTAGATTTATCATAATTGTTATTTAATGTTGTAAGGTTTAATTATAACACATTTGTTATATGACATATTTTTAAAAATTAGTATTTAAATAATTAATTGCAAGAGACCAAACCAATTGGATGTCTTGTTTATAATTATTATTAATTTTCGGTTTTAATATACATATATAAAATGTAAGCTTACATAAAAAAAAGTGAAAATATAAATATAACAACAACTTTAGTAAAACCTTTCATTATTATTCAAAGGCATTGCCTTCTACTCTTCTGCAACTTTCCATACTCAGTTGTTATATAGTCCTCTCTCTCTCTCTCTCTGTTTAGATCTAAGTAAAACAAGTAACGCTTAATCCTTAGCATGCAACATAAAACTAACCGTCGGATGGGTGGAGGAGTCGAGGGCGAAGTGGGTTAAACGTGGTTTGGGGTTGACAATTGTATAAGCACGAGCCACAATATGAGAATGTAAGAGTGCTCAGTGCAGCACTAATTACTTTGACACCTCACATTAGGACTGTGGGGGAGAGAGGTCAGGGGCAGCGGGCAACGGGCATGGGAACTGGTTAAAAGGACATAGGGACACAGAGGACGGCGCACTTCATGTCAAGCATACGCCACGCTGAATGCCTGCGGTTAGCTGAAAAGCCTAAACACCTCTTCTTCTTCCTCTCTCTTTCTATCTCTATCTCTATCTCTCTCTCTCTCTCTCTCTCTCTCTCTTTGAGTGTCTCTTCCTGGCTGAGTTGGGTGCCGCGTAATTTAAACAGAACGTTGAAAATGTTGCCGGGGTCGGCTTTTAAATATGCGTCCAACTGTCGAAAAGGAAAAAACAAATGAAAATTGCGAGAAAAATTACGGGAATGTGTGCGTGTATGTGTGCATGTGTGTGTGTGTGTGAGCTACATTAAAATGTGCCCCTAGGACATTGAAGGACAGGATGTGAGCATGAGTTGACTGGATGCGAATACTCGCTCCGAATCCTGTCACGCGTAATTTATGCATGTCTAAGCAGCCTTTTTGCCATTGTGAATTCATTCACAGAGTGTGTGTGAGTGGCAGTGTGAGTGTGTATGTGTGTGTGTGTGTGTGTGAGTGTGTGTGCCTTTTGGCATGACACGAACAGAAATCAAATGTTTTGGTTTCATCACAGAAGTGGGAATGGAATGCAGAGTGACAGATGCTAAAAGATAACAATTGAATGAATGAATAGCATGAATAGCACTCACTGAAACTCGCAAACAATGAACGAGTGCGGTATCGAATATTTTGGAATTTATTTGTGAGAATCAACCATTAAAGTTTAATGAAATTGCCAATTTTTAAATAATACATATTTTAGCAATTTATAAGTGAACAATATGGAAAAGAAGAAGCATTAAGTGAAAGAATAAATATTAAAAGGGGTTTTAAGTTAAAAGGGATAAATGTTAAATTAATATTTTTAAATTTAAAATTAAATCAAATTTTTTTAATTTGTTTGTAATGAATTTTATTTAACGAATTTATAAATGCAACACTTGAAAATTCAGAATAAAAGGAATACAGTTTAATTGAGCCTTTAAGAACATAATAAATAAATCGATTTAAAAACAATTAAAATGTATAGAAAACATAAATAGAACCAAATCAGATTAACTGTATACAAATTAAAATCAAATAAAAGACACAAAATATGTTTTACAATTTATTAAAATATCCATTGAGAGAAACGGAAATAAACATACTTTTGGCAAATTTGTTGCCATTCATTGGCTAATGAAATCAGCACAGACTCAATTTAAGCTGCACACAACTTAAGCTGATTACGCTGATTTGTGTGGCGCCTCTGATTAAGAGAACATCTGCAGACGCATAAGTTCAACGGCAAATTCAGATCTTCACGTAACTTGGCCACTTAATTAAGGCCACTTTGAGTTTGCCTCGCGTTGTCAATTCTAAAAAGCACTTGGCCCAATCGAAAGTTCAACAAACTGTTGCACAAGTGACAAAAAACAGCAACAACAAAATGCTGAATAAAAAGAGAAGAAAAAAAAACGAGGAATTGCTGCACGCGACATTAAAAACGTGGCGGGCAATAAAAATTGAGGTCAACAGCAGCAGCAGCAGCAGTGGCAACAACAACAACTAATGAATAACAAAGGCAAAAACTATTGTGGGGAGTTATGAGGGGCAGGGGGCGGGGCAAAACTGAGGCACGCTTTATCAAGATGCGCAATTAAATATGGAAATGTGCAGAAATGGAAAATGGAGGCAACATCAACACCAACAACAACAACATGAAATCTGCACACGCGACAAGTGTCATTAGCATTGACGCTCCCTTGCCCCATTCCCGACACACAGCCCGCACTTCTTGCCACACACAAAAAAAAAAAAAAAAAGTTTAAAACAATTAAATGTCATTTTGTGGCGTATTTTATTTAGTAAAAGTTGGAAATGCGGTCGGGGGGCGTGTCAGTTGTTGTGTGTGTGTGTGTGTGTTTGTAGAGAATGAGGATGGTGATTGGGTGGAGGGAGGGAGGCAGGGAGGGTGGGGGTGATGCGATTGTGGCAATGCTGTTGACGTTGTTATGTATTTTAGCTAAGTGTTGTTGTCAACGCATTTGCGATTATTTGCAGCAAATATTTGAAAATTAAACACAAACCCATGAGACATGAATATTGAGGGGGGGTCTTGTCGGGAAGGGAGGTGGGCTTAGACATGCCTAAAATTTGTTGAGAATTTATATTACGTGTCGACAGCAACAACAACAACAACAACAAACAACCAACAACAACAACAACAATGCGAGTCGCAGCTGTTGGCGAGGTTAGAAACTGGGGGCAGGCACAGACAATGCAAACAATTTCAATTTGCATGTAGAAACAAGGACACAAGCACACACACACACACACACACACAATTACACACACTCACTCATACACTCACACACACTCACAGAGTGAGAGACTGAGGCACGCTTGCAAAATGGCTGCCAAAGTTCAAAATGCAACTATGCGGGGTTGTCCTTGTCAACTGAGGGTGGCGGTTACGAACATTTGTGGGCGCCATAGTGGCATGCAACATATGGCATTGTTGAAAGAACGTGTCGTCAAATAGTGTCGCGTAAAGCTCAGGCCAAAGAAGGTGACTTGATTATAGGCACTCCAAGCACTCCACCGAGAGTCTTGCAACAAAGTAAGCAACACTTTTCCACATAGTCTGCATATGTAAATTGCAGACAATAGACAACAGCGACAAATTGTATTTGTTGTTAGATTAGACAAAGAATTCGTTGTAATTGTTATCGAATACTTACTGAATGTATTAAGAACCGAATGGGTGCAGAATACGAATATATTATATTTATTTATTTTATATTTATAAATTGATCAATCACAATATTAATTAGTTAATTGATTTGACTTATTTACATGTGTTGTCTCTGTTTTGTGGATGAGGGTTTTATTTAATTTATTTATTATAAATTTCAATAATAATAGATTGATTGAAATGTCTGATTAAACAATATTGAACATCTTTTAAGGATTTAAAATTTTTTAATTTTAAAACTCCATAAATATGTACATCCATAAAGATCTCATCAATTAGAAAAGAACATCTTTGATATTTTCTTCCACCAGTCAGATTGACTAAAATAGATTATGCATCGAATATTGATGGAATATAATTCTAAAGAGCGCAGAAAGTAAAAAATATATTCAAATTAAATTCACCGACATGAGTGCTTAATATGCATTAAAAGAAAAGTTATTTAACGGATTAACGGACAAAAGAAATGTCGTGCAACTAATGTTCAAGTTGTCAAAGGGTTAGTCCCAATTACACAATTAGAATTCAAATAAATGGAAAGCTGTCGGTTTCTCTTTCAAAGAGAGACCAATGATCCAAAGACCCCTTCCATTGCGACAAGTCGCTCCGTCCAGTGTCAAGTTTATTAACAATTCCCCCAGGCAGCAGCAGCAGCACATATCCTACATCCTGCATCTCGCATTCCGCATCCTGCATTTCACATCCTCATCCATGGAGCATTTTAATCTGCTTGACAATTTTCAGCAGCTGCTCGCTTCACTCTCAGTGCGAAAGGCAATCCACCGACATGACATTTCACCTGCTGCTCACCTGGCAAATATCCTGCTCTCGGTCTGCATACACATATCTATATCTATACATATATATATATATGTATATGTATAGGTATGGCTATAGCTGTAGCCATAGCAATGTATGTTCACGTTGAGTCTGCTGCACACGCCTGATGAAACTGTCAACTGTCATTTAAATTTAATCGCATGTTGTTTCTCTCGCTTTGCTGTTGTCGCCGCGATTATTGTCGCCAGTTGTAGCTGCCTCATGCCACCGCACCTCCGTTGTGCCCCTGCCCCATGCCTTCAAAGATTTTAATTACTGTGCCACAAAACAACAAAAGTCAACCCGGTTCCCTACACTCAGCTCAGTCCCCATTCCCCGATACCCCTTTTCTCCACCCAGTCTTTAGCTGCTGTCAGTCGCTTATCGCTTTGGCTTTATAAAAATAATATAAAGAGACACTCATTGGGTTGGTTTGTGCCCCTGCCCCTGCCTCTGCCTGTGCCTTTGCCTCTGCCCCATGGGTCTGTCTCTGCCTGCATTTCTGTTTCAAGTTTCTGTTTGCTTGGCAGCTCTGCTCCATTTAGATAAGTGACACATAAATTAAGCAATTTTCCTTTTATTTTACTTGCTGTTTCACTCTATTGCTCTCCTCTGCTCTCCTCTCCTTTCCCTTCCTCTTATCACTCTGCAGCATAATAGAATAATTATAAAACAATTGTCAAGCAGCTTATGTTGCCTTCAATTCCCTTTTGCCACTCGCTGCACAGTGTTTGTGCTCTTCCGCTGCACTGGAAAAAAGTGCTGGAAAGTGCGAGTAGCACAAATGATCGCTGGTTTATTAACCCCTTCACATATTTGTTTTCACAACACACATTCCATCACGCCCCATAAACTTTATTTGCAGTATTATTTTTTTATCATTTGAAGTACACAGCTCGAGTGTTAGATAAATATTTTGACAGCACTGTCATAAATTGTCACTCAGACACCATTGTGTGATAGCAAAGGGGGCCAAAGTTCAAAAAGAGTTTAAGAAGTGCAGACGTTTTTTAAGAGCAGCTTAATTGTACTTGTTAAAAAAAAAAGAACAGCTATAAAACCAGATGACAAAGTGCTGCCTGATGACAAAAGCTTGTCGTGTCCTAAATGCCACAGCACTAAAGATAAAAGATAGCCCTCCCTAAGAATACACATCTGTTTAAATACTAATGTTTAGTTTTAGTTGGTAAACAAAGAATAAGTGAAATTAACTTAGGTAATTATTAAATTCTTATCATTTCGTAAGATCTTGAAAAAAAAAAAATGATTTACGAAATATGCATGGTAATTTAGAAATACTATCTGAATTTTAATGGGTTCAATCAATTTTGCTCGAGACTCATCAGCGAATACAAATAATGCTTCAAATAAAAAATTTCCTGCCTAAAGATTTTCTGCTACATTTTTATACTATTATACCAAAATGGTATAATAGTATATTGGTTTTGTGCAATGTCCGTCATGCTGTATGTCGGTCTATCCGTCCGTATGAACGCGCGTTCCTCCGACATCCTTAGAGATAGAGACTTGAAACTTGGTACGTATACTGGAAAGTACCCTTAAAAGTTAAAGTGTCTTGGGTTTGGTCCTACGTCCACTAGGGAGCTAGAAAATCGATAAATTCGATTTTAGCAAAACGATAAATCCCCATATCTCTTACAATTTAATGAATGCAGTCATCAATTTTGGTTGGTAGGTTGTTGGCGAGGTCCTTGAAAGATTGGCATGTGCCACGCCTCCGACGCCCCCATCACCCCCGCCCCTAAAATTTCCGCAGTTTTTGAGTAGGGAACGTCAAAGTTGGTAGGTATATTACTGGTAGTCGCCTTTAAGAACCGATAACAAATTTGTGGTGCCACGCCCACACCTGCGCCTATAATCGACAATTCCGATTGTAAATCGATAACTACGAATGCCATGCCCACTCCCACCCCCAAAACCGATAAACAAAACGCCCGCAATTCAAGTATTTCTTAACTGTACACAAATTAAGGTATAATAGTATTTCACTGTCGGTTACGTCCGACTGCAACGTTCTATCTTGTTTAAAATTGTTAAAGTGTTGGACAAGTTGCCAATAAACGGAAATACATGCACCAGAAAGTCTGATTTATTATATACTATATATTATATAATATTATTCTGTTTAGATTCAAAACATAATTAAAACCAAATTTAAAATGTAAACTTATCAAACAATGAAATCAGCTTGAAATGTTTGCTGAGTGAACATCGATCAAAAAAATGATCTCATGAACTGAAATAGTTGTGGTTTTAACTTGTGTGAATTTTAGTTGGACAAAGCAAGCATTGTCATTTGTTGAATGCCAACTGACACCTCATCTCGAGTCGAACCAAGTCAAAGTCAGGCGGCTCATCATGGAGTGGAGTCGGCAGAAAGCGCTGCTTTGTTCAATTCTGTCGCCCTGCAAAGCATCTCTCACCTGGCCAAGTGCCTAAAGCAGCACTCACAGTTGCTATTTGGCCAAGAGATTAACACCCTTGGAGTGGATGTTTCAACACGAAACTCGTTCCCACTGCCAGCAAAACACGCACTGAAAGAATCATCCGAGTAACTGCCAAATGCCAACTTGCAACTGCCAACAGGCAACTGGCAACTGGCTGCAAATGCTTTTTTCATTTGTGCTGACAAAAAACCTTTGTATTTGTTTTTGTTTTTGTGTTTCGTTTTTGTTGCTGTTGGTTTGGCTTATAATCAAATGCAATGCCATGACTAAAATGGAATTTTTCTGTCTGCACTTCATCAACATGCGGGGCCCCAAATGACTCAAGGACTGTCAGACCAGCTGACAGACAGAAAGTCAACGCAACAACATCCCGAGCCCAAAGACCCAACCCGTTCTCAACACGCATTCCTCATGCCACACAAAACAATTGACATGATTTGTTGTTGTTTCTCTTGTTGTTGTTGTGGCTGTTGTTGTTGTTGCTGCAATGACAGCACTGAATTGTCACAGCAAGAGTTGCAAGCGTCGCTGCCCGGTCTCCTTTATCAGCCTGCCCGGCTGTAGAATGCAATTTTCCAAAATGGCCAACAAAAGGTTGGCACTCAGAACGGGTTTGCCACGAAAGGACTCGTCTGACTGGAACTGGTTGCTTCCTCAACACCGGCAACAACAGCAAATTGTCTGCTCTTCATTTATCAATAGTGCGATCCCCAAGCCCCCAATTCTCGATTCCCGATTGCCCATCTCCGATCCGCCAGCTCTTGAGCCGGTTTCAATACGATTTCATTTCTCCTCAGACTAGCTGACTAACTGACTCTCTGTCTGTCTGTCTGTCTGTCTCTCTGTCTGTCAGTCTCTCTGTCTGACTGTCTGACTGCCTGACTATCTGACTGCCTGATATCATTGCTGTCTTTTGCTGCTCTGCCACAAAATTAAGATCAATATCAAGTCTCGAACCGGGCGATGGTTGTTCCTGCATCGGCAGGTGGCATTCGTATTCCGTTTGTGGCCACTCTATTCTACTCTCTTATTCTCCCTCTCTCTCTCTCTTTATCTCTCTCTCTCTGTAGCTCTGTTCCTCTTTGAAATCTGTGATTTATTTCGAGTTTCCAGTGGCGGAAATCGCTTAATACGTGGGACGTGAAACGTGGATCGCACTCGGTTTTAGCTTTCAATTCAATTGGCGCGCTTTGATGCTCCAACCACCACCAGCACCACCACCACCCGTAACCACTTATCCTCCTCTCTAAGCCACGTTGCCACCCATTTAAGCGGCACTCTTGCAGCTGACTCCGCTACTCGCCCCGAGCAACTTCATTCTCCGCAGTTATTTATTGTATTCGGTTATCAGCATTTTCCAGGCGCTTATAAATTTCGTTGCGCTTATTTCGCTAAGGAACTGCAACTGTCATGACTTTTATGGCAAGGCCTTACATTTGCCACAGCTGCTCCACACCGCGGCGCCACAAGAATGCCTTAATAATAATATATAAATTGCAAGCCGATCACTTTTAGCAAGTGCACATTTTCTATTAGCCTGCTTCATTAGTGAAAACTAAGCACTAATCAGCTGCTTTAATATTGTTAATTATTGAGTCAAATAGGAGCCACCTTCAAGTGGGTAAACAGGCCATGCAAATTAATTGAAAGTATCAGCGAGTCAATCAGGCGCGACAAATTTGCGGCAAGTGAGTGGAAAACGCAACAAGTTCCGACAGCTGCACAAAAAAAAGGCAAAGTGAAAACTGAATTAGCATGTCATAAAAAAAAGGGGGGCCCAGAGATACTTACAACAGCTAATCGATAATTTATGAGCACAAACGTTGATAGAGGTGGGAAGGGGCGGGGAGGAGCAGCCCGGAACATGTTTATAAATAGCGCTAATGAGCAGAGCAAGCGGACAAATCCCAACTGCGACTCGTGGGCTGTCAGTCACTCAGTTCACTTCGATTCATTGCGGTGTCAATGGATGTGGACAACAACAACAACAACCACAACCATAACAGACACAACAACCACAACAACGACAACCACATTGACTGCCAGAGGTAAACAGAGGGGAGCAGAAAGGGGGGAGCAGACTGTAAATTGTTTAAACAAGCGTCGGCACATTGACTTTGAACTAATGTATGTGCAACAATTTGATAGCTCCGACGACGAGGACGGGTTGGTTCCACAGTTGTTGTTGTTGTTCCTGTTTAAGCAATCATTGTGTAAATATTTACCCCAAAAGGTAAAGTTAAAATTAAGCACTAAGCAGAGAGGAAGATAGCTCTGCCACCTCAAACTCTGTTCATATGTGTCATAATTGACTGCTGTTGCATTACCGGAGTATTTGCCACAAATATTTGTGCTGCATTTCTGCCCGTTGCAGACATTTAATGTTATATTTTGCCAGCAGTCGGAAGCGCAGACATTTGTCAACGCAAATAACATGCAACTTCGATGAATCCACAATATTTATGCAACCTGCGACTGCCTTTGGCAAACTTAAGCTGCTGCCACATTGTGGCTGTGGCGCACCTGTCTATGCAAATGCCACCCAAATGTGCTTCAATATCTGGCTGTGATTCGTGGCAACTGTGCAGCATTTGTGGTCTCAAGTCCTTTAAATAATTATTAAGTACCTTTTATCGTTTATCTCTGACCTTTTCTCTCTCTCTCTCTCCCTTTTCAAGTTTATCTCTTTATCTCTACTTGATCAAGTTTAGTTCTTGGTTCACCATAAGGCGAAGTCAGAAATGCTATTTTATCTTCTTCTCGCTTTTCACTTCTTATTATGGATATAGTCAAGGATCATCCTGTTTAACACTTTTTATATATATGAATATTCCAATGTTTGCTTTTAAATAAATTTTAGATGAAAATAAGTAGAAACTCTGCTCAATCCGTAACCATGATAAGAATAACAAATCGATGCACTTTTAGGGAACATTCACGATTACGAAAAAAGTCTGAACTAATTAAGTGTAATTAATATAATGAAAATAAATTTAAAAAAAAATACTTTTATATTTGTTATCAGAATTTTTAAATATTTGTTTTAATTGTAATATACCTATTTTATTTATATACTTTTTTTTTAAGAGTACTAAAAAACAATCCATATTTTTTAAAAAAGATTTATAACAATTTGAAATTAATAATTCTCCACTTCTTTTTGTGTTTGCAGGTGACATTCTCTCTGGCGTGTGTTTTGTGGGTCAGCTGGACACACACTCCCTGGGCGGCTTTCTAATCTTGCCGCTGTGCATTTATCTGTCGATTGGCGCTCTCTTTCTGCTGGCCGGGTTCATCTCGCTCTTTCGCATACGCACCGTGATGAAGACGGATGGGAAGCGAACGGACAAACTGGAGCGGCTCATGTTGCGCATTGGCTTCTTCTCGGGGCTGTTCATACTGCCGGCTCTGGGATTGCTGGGCTGCCTGTTCTATGAGTATTACAACTTTGACGAGTGGATGATTCAGTGGCATCGCGACATTTGCAAGCCATTCTCCATACCCTGTCCGGCTGCCCGGGCGCCGGGTACGCCCGAGGCCCGTCCCATATTCCAGATCTATATGGTGAAATATCTGTGCTCCATGCTCGTCGGAGTGACGTCCAGCGTGTGGCTTTACTCCAGCAAGACAATGGTCAGCTGGCGCAACTTTGTGGAGCGGCTCCAGGGCAAGGAGCCTCGCACCCGCGCCCAGGCGTATGTCTAGTATGAGACGGCGGCGGCGGCGGCTGAGGTGGCGGCTAACGAAAGTTACTTAGCGTTTAGCACGTAGAATCCTAGAGTCCCCCTCACCACCCAAAACTCCCGCCAAATGCACACAAACACACACACACACACAGACATAGACATACACTCAAAACTAAAAATATATATGTACTTCAAAACGCAGTCGTAGTTGTAGCTTAGCCTCATACAAGCTTTGTATAAAGTTCATCTCTGTCCCCAAAACTACACCCCGAAACAAAATCAAAACTTTACCCTAAGCTATTGTTTAATATTTAGTTACATACATAAATGAAAGCGAAGCGTGGCTTTCTTGTTGAACCAAAACTATGCGCATAAGTTGAGCATTTAGTTAGATAAGTGTATTTTTAGTGGCTCTAGTGTTCTAGTATCGTTCGAGTATCCATCCTAATCCTAGTTGTTATTGACTCATCCACATTTATTGCTCTCGCTTCCCTTTTCCGCAGCTGCAAATGGTATACGAATTTTACAAGTGATTTCCTCTTTTAAGCTTGTTCCCAAAATTTCACTTTTCAAACGACGCATTCAATTTGAATTAGTTTGCATTTAAGTAGGTTTTTGAACAATTTTATTTGAGAAAGCTTTAAATGTGCCCTACAGTTAATTAAGCAAGCAGCTAAGTGTGTAAACACTTTTTTTTTAAGAATTGATGTGAAATTTGACAGCTTCCTTTGAGCCACAATAACAGTCAGATTATCCACACAAATCAACAAAATGACTAAATTCACATTATTTATTTTTGACACCCCCACAATTATTAATTCATTGAAGCCGCAGTCAAATTTCACATCAAACATTGTTTTAAGAAAATATTCGTACTAAATGGGAAAATAAAGCAAACAAAAAGGAAAAAAAAATCGTAGATATAAGAAATAAAATGCTTGAAACTTGATTTAAAGCTAAATGTAAAGTAAAAACCATATATACATAAAAATATATTTAATTATTCATATGTATGAACAAAAAGAACCTACTTACTAAATATATATATTTATATATATGAATATATAATATATATATGAATGTATTATGTAGCAATATATGTCCTCCATGTGCTAAACTCACAGCAAAACTTATAATTATTGTATATTTATGTATGTATTTGTTAAACTAATTAATTTTTAAAGCCAAACGCGTTTTTTTTATTAAATTTTTAATGACGTTGTAGTCATAACACTTAAGAACGGACCCTCAAATATTCAATTGCAAAACTAATAATTTAAGCGAAAAATTTGATAATTATAAAAAGAACAAGAAATTAAAAACTGCCATTTAAATATGTATTTGTTAACGAGGATGCCCCTAAATAAAACCTACTGTTGACAATTTGTTTTTGCGTACAATCTATTAAAACTATTTTTGGTAATTCCAAATAATGATTCGCATAGCATTTAAGTGAACACTTGAAGCGTAAGATGCAAATGAAATTCATTTCCATTATGATAATCGCTGTAAAATAGAGAACAAAATAAAAAACAATTGTAAGTGTGTATACATATTAAATAACAATTAACAAATAACAAGTGGCAAAAGCAAAAACAAAAACAAAAACCAATATGAACAAATAAAACTTTATTTTATTGTTAAAGACTGAATGACTAAAATGTATTTCTTTTTGGGAAAGTTTGTGGAGATGGAGGAGTTATTATTATCGATATAAAATCGCACTGAATCGATAAATGAGTTTCATTTTAATTCAACTATCTAAGTGGTAAGATAATCGACGAATTTTAACCTTTTAGGATCAAAAAGAAAATATATCTGATATGGTTAGAATTATAGTAAACAAATTTAAAAGGTATACGATCTAAAAAGGCTTTTTTATTTTAAGAAATATTGTTTCACAAATTTAGCAAATATTTAAAAAAACAGGGACATTTTTTCCAGTTTTCAAGGCCATTTTCTAAATTTCAGGGAAACTTGTGTGGAATTTAGGATGTGTGGAAAAAATCCCTTTTGCAAAGAGACACGCCAACAATTTGTCATAATCATTATTAAAAATACTGTCTGCTGTCAGCCATATAAGAAACGTATATAGAAAATTAATCGAGCGTCGGACACTTAATTTTAACAACTATTTGCTGTAAGATGGAATTTGTAGTTCTCATCTGCAACTAATTACATTGCAGACAATAAGCACTCATGTTCAATGTTTTCTACCAAAAACTTTTCTCATTACAACGAACTAAAGCTGCAGCTTATCCCTTTCCTTCTATACACCCTACACCCACCCACACACACACACACACACACACATGGAACACACACTCAAAAAGCTGACCAAAAAGCAGCTTCAAATTCAATCATAACTTGCCAGATCCCGCAGCTATGGTTACAGAACCGACTATGCAAGCAATCATCTCCCCAACCCCACCTTGCCTCCCATCAACTACGTTTCACACTTACGCCACATCGCCGGGAAAGTTGTAATACGGGGGGGCAGGGGTCAGGGGTATGGGAAAACACACGCCCATATAATTTTGATTACACTTGTTTTCTAAATACTCCGGCTATAAAGAAACCGCAGTGAAACACATGTGTGGGCAAATAAAGACCAGGACTATTGCACGTTAGAGAACCGTACCGGCTGCTCCAAGTGGGTGGAGGAGCGGGTAGGGGGTGTGGGTTGCAAGATTTAAGCGCCTTAGCAACAAATTACTGTTAAAAACGACGGCCAGAAATCTGCGTTGCTTTGTTGCAGCCCACACTCCACTCCACTCCACTCCCTCTCACTCTCAGCTGTATCTCCTCTCTCTCTCAAACACGCACAGCGCGGCACATGTACGTAAGGATATGAAGGATATGGCGCTGTTTTACAAAACACGTGTGCGATTTAACAACTACAATAAAAACAATAAGAACAAAATACAATAACAATAATAACAAGCACAGCACAGCAGCAACTACAAATGCACCAAAAAGCAAGCAAAACTTTTTTCCCGAAAAAAAAACAAAGAAAAAGAATTCAATATGGCTGCGAGTTTTGTAGCGTTTTTATGTGACCGCCATAAAAAAGTTATTAATGTGTATGTGAGTGTGTGTAGGCGTGAGTGTGCCTGTGTGTGTGTGTGGGTGTGTGTGCTGCACACGGCACAAAATAGCACGAGCGTGTGCAAGCGTTAATGTGGCAAAATGCTTTTGCAATGAACTTTCTATGTTGGCGTTGGTAACTTTTTAAATGCCCTAAATTAGTGGGAGTATTTCGGGATAGTCATCAATTCTAGAATTAAAATTAAAATTATGCAATCCAAACCACTTTAAATTCATTGATAGAGAATTTGCTGCATTTTATTACCCATTTATTTATTTTATTTTATTTTGTATTCTAGCTGAAAATTATACATTTGTATCTATACAAATCAATATTAGATCATAAAGATTGACTTAGACATATATTTGCAACAGTTTTGATCCTTTACTTAAAACTCATCTTTCGAACGATTATTCCTAAGGCAGCTTTATTATTTAGTGAAAAGGTCATGGCTATATCGATTCGGCTATTGAAGAATACATGATGAAGAATATATATACCTTATGAGGCCTTCCTCATGCCACGACAAAACTATAATAATATCCATATTATATAATATTCTAACTTGGATGGAACGTATTACAACATTGATTAAATTTAAGCCCCAAACTTGGGAAGACTATTAAAATATAGGTTAGGATTAACTACAAAAATCGTAGTTATTCGTAGAGTATTTGTAGTTCGTTGTGAATACATCACACATTTTTTATTTCACTTTTATTATTTGTATTGCACTTTTTCCCCATGTGGCGGTGTGAAAATCATAAAGAAAACAAATGAGTGGATGGAAGTTACTAAAAATAAAAGTGCGAACTTCGCTCGAGTAGTAAAAGGGGCCCGCCACAAAAGTGAACCCGCCCCAAGAGCATCCCGCAACCCACCAGCCACATTCCCCTGTCTCACAACTAGGACACCAAATGGACAAAAGCGATAGTTCGTGAAAATCCGGTTTCAGTTAACTCACAGCATACTTTCTGGCATTTTATGTGGGGAATATTGTGTAAGCCGGCAGCTCAGGCAGCCAGGAAACTCATTTCACTACAGACTTTGAGACTGAAACAGTATTTTATTTCGATTAAAATCTTACAAAAATATTCTGATTCAATTACCGTGGAAGTATGTCTATCAAATTTTGGATTATCACAACACTCATAACAGTGGGCATCGCACATATCTACGAAAACCCGGCTATTTTTGAGCAGACCACTATGCGAGTAAGATCGAAGCTATCCGATTATATGACTGCTATATGGTCTGAGAGTGCCAACAGCTGGATGGAATTCAAGGGGGAGCTCAAATCCAAGCTTCTCGCAGGTCAGCAGCTGGTGGCTGAGGCCCAAAACAAAGTAGCAGAAATTCGGAAAAAGAGCGAAATGAGATTAAGGGAAAAGTCAACGACAGTTCGCCAAACAGGATGGAACTTTCAATTTACCATTTAAAATTGTATTTGCTCTGTGATAAATATCGTGATGTGTCGCAGTGTGAAAAGTAAAGAAAAACATTTTAATTTAATTAATTTCGAATACTTTGGCAGACAGCTGCAAAGTAGAGCACAAGCGAAAAACTGCTAAACGTGGACCGTATTTAATTGCAATTTTCAATTAGGAAATGTCCAGATGGACACAGTTCGAAAATAAAAATAGTAATGTTTTGTTCAACTTATTGACTTTGGCTGTTTCACAAAGTCGGAATACCGAGTACAGCAAATACATTTACCAACAACATCTTGATTTAGGAAGAGCACATTAATTGTTCTTCTTTAATACAAAGCTAACAAAAATCTGAACAGCTGCGCTCAACTGCAGCTCCATGAAATTTCATTACCACTGAGCCCCAGGAACTAGTGAATAGTTTAAGTCTTTAAGGGAGCCACTGGCACAAACAACGGGAAAGTTAATTGCTCGACCGACTAACAACCCCATCGAGAACAACTTGAGCATACTCAGCCCGCCCCAACACAATCTCGAGGCTTGCAAATCGCCGCAAATTGCGCAGCAGTCGTCAAGGAATCCTGTCGAGAAGCCAGTCAAAAAATCAGAGCAATCTTCGAGTGCTCGGCTGGGTGTGAACATGTGATGGAGGAGAAGAAGCGTGGAAAGGGCTTGGGACATTAAAAGGGGAAAGGGAATAATGCCAATATTTGTCAGCTGCCAACAATTGCAGCCACTTTTGTGGGCTGCTAATTTCAGTCGAAGCAGTCAATTAAATTTATAGCAAGGACTCGACTGACATCTTCAACTTTTCGGGATTAAAACGGTGCCAAATGAATAAATGATGGGGCATGAATGTCAATCAGAGTTAAGCATCGGAAATGAAGACAAACAATCGCTCCGAAATGAATGGACACAAATTGAAATACGAGTAAATCCCATTGCCAAAGGAATGAACAGGGATTGGGGTTGCTAACGGGTAGAGGTTGCCTACGGACTGCAGAGGGCGTTACGAACTTCACTAGTGATGAGTCATGCTTTGGGGGCACGGGGCACGGTGCACGGGGCACGACAATGCCATTAGCGAGTACTGTGGCCTCTGCGGGGAGGCATAAATTATTAGCCAAAGCCACGCCCACAAATTGATAAAGTTTTGCCTTCGCTCACTAACAATACTAATGACAGTTGGCGCAAAAGTTTTTTGGTGCCATCCCGAAATCGATTTTAATGGCATCGCAAATAACGCAATGAAAATATAGTCTGTAAATTTGGCAAGCCGAGAAAACAGTTGAGTTGTTTATGCAGCACCCAACCAGGATCAGGATAGGGCTAAGCAGCGGGTTGGGTGGTGGTGGGGGATAAGCGAATGAGACTTTCAACTGCAAATGAATTGAGTTCGATACTGAAAAGGTTGTAAAATTTTATAGTTATCGCTGGCAATTTAATGTAATGAGCAACTCGATAGGCTCAACAAATGGAGACCTAAACAAATGCACAAAAAACACACACACAACCCAACTAACAGATACCCGAACCCCTGAAAGTCATACATAATATAGGATATAACCATGTCTGCCATTTCACTTTCGCACACAACATACACATTTCTAGCATTGCTGAGGACGGGTGCAGAAAGTGTCCCAGTAACTCAGCCTCAACTGATTGAACAGGCTTTCAACTTTGCGAGTTTATGGATAAAGTTGGAGGTTTTAGGATTGCCGCATAAATTTCTGTTTTGCCATAGATGTATTCAAATGTGCATCATATGATGAAACAGGCAACAAATTTTAATGCACGAGGGCCATAAAAGGCGAGCACTGATGAGGCGACACGCTGAGCTCAAAACTGAACCCGAATCTGGAATAGCTGCTTAAGGAAACTGCCTCGGCATCGGATGTACCATGTGCTTTGGCTTTGGCCAGTAATCGCTGCTTGGGATTTACTCGTAAAGCATGCAGCAGGTGGCCAAAAGTTGTTTTTGCCACACTCAGTAATTAAAGCCACTGCCACAAAGACTGTCAGCGTGTGGTCACATTCCATCGACTGTGCCTGGGGCAGGGGCAGGAGGAGGGGCGGGAGTGAGAGTAGGGGCAGTGGCAGCCACTGTGTTTAATCTGATTTATGTTGCGGTTACGAATGGCGCGTGCTCCGCTTAATTGTCATAATTTCTTTTTAGCACCCAAAAGCTGTCGAAATGAGACGGGCAACGAGCTTTTCAGAATGAGGTCTCATCATAGGACGAGAGTTTAGCCCAAGGCTTAAGTTCTTAAGGGAATTTAAATTGTGAAGTATATTTAATTTACAATTTATAAAATGTTCAACATGCTCGCTGGCCAAGTTTTAAAAATACAAAGAAATGATTTAAGGGAAAACGTATTTTATTTATTGAATCAAGCAACTTTGTAATAACAGAATTAAGAAAGTATTTGCTCCAGGGATGTGTGTATCTTTTTATACATTCTTCCGTTTATTGATTTACCCACAAAGCTGATAAGTTTGCGAAAACAAACCTGAATGCTCGAGTTGAAAGAACTCAATTGCGATATACCCTGTAATAGACGCTTACTATAAAGATATAAAATAATAACAAATTGGGTATATCTGCTTTTAACTATGCTTTTCATAAATACAGCGGCAAGTCTCTTAAAAACTAATCAATTCTACTAATTAAATAAATAGCTAACTGATGTAACTTGCATTTCAAATATTATTATAAATACAGTCATCTCAATTTCAAAAACGTATCTTAAATATAGAAAATAATTTAATAGCCTTGTCTGAAATTCATTTTCTGCTGTTTGTTTTAGGTTTAGGCCAAGTGTCTAATTTTATAATTGAACCATAGAATTGAAAATGCCTGCAGCCACTTGGCAATCTTTGCACAAATATTTCATGCCGTAATATCTGAGAATATCTCAGTAGTTAATCAAATTTGACATTGGCCCTTTGGCATTATTTATGTGCCATTTGTCTCAGAGTTGGTGCGACCTTTTTTAAATAGAACCATGAAATTTGAAAGTGTCGTCAGTCTCACAGCTAGTTACAGCCACATTTGTATGTACAACATGAACAGTCCACACTTCAGAGTGCTGTAGTCTGTAGTCCGTAGTCTGGAGTCTGGAGTCCAGACACCCCACCTATTGGTAATCTGAACTTCTACGACCGTGGCTAATGAAAAGAAATATTAAATTCTCACGTTCCATGGCAGGGCAACCAACAGCAACAAAAGAAAAGGAACTGAAAACGCTGCGGGCATAATACAAAACCTGAGCACAACTCCACTCTTACGGCTCACAAAAGGTAAATAAAAATTGCAGCAACGACTGCGACTTGGTACTATGGTCTGACCTTTGCTGAAGTCACAGTCCCAATCCCAATCCCAGTCCCAGTACCAGTCCACGTCCCCAGTCCTGTTCCCAACCCCTCGTTCTAGCCAAACTCAAAGTCAGTCAGAGCTATTGAGCCAGACAACAACAACAACAGTCAGCGACTCACCGAGTTGTTGAGTCGTCGAGTCGTCGAGTCGAGTTGGGGAGCAGAGCAGCATCCTCAGCCCACGTCGGTGACTGCATCGTTAAAGTCCAAAGGCAAAATAAAACGTGATTCATGTTACTTATCACCCGCACCGCATCGACTGGCCCGTTCCCCCTCCCACCAGGCCACCAGTCAGCACTCTCAATAGGAAGGCAGTCCAACCATTCAGTTTGAGCACAATGGTTTGCCGGTCTCGGTCTGAGTCTGAGTCTGAGTCTCAGTCTTGGCTGATTCCATTCTCGCTCTGCACTCTGCGCTGCGTTGTAGCCATAAGTTTCAAGCCAAAACTTGCCCTGTGGCATATGAGGTCGCCATCGCCATCTCCATTTGGTGGTGCTGCTGATGCTGATGCTGATGCTCATGTTGATGTATTTCATCAATGCCTTTCGCCTGGCTCCTTTTCTTTGGCTCATTCTGGCGAATTGTTCTGTAGACGCTGGCAACGCTTTAATAACGTCAAAACAATTTTGAAATTTATACTCACGACCTTTACCAAGTGCCCTTTCTGATGAAGTCTCATTCTGGCCAATGCCCGCCATGCCCCCGTCATGATCATTCTTTCCTCATCTTCTCTTTTTTTTTCTTTCATCAATTCGCTTGATGATTTTTGTAATATTATTTCTAAGTACGTTGCTTTCATGGCTAACTCACTTCTTGGCAATGGCCAACAAAATAAAACTTCAGTTCATTAATGAACATTGTGCCGGAGACTGATTAGATTTGACCTTTGCGAGGGAGCAGCAAAAATAGGACTGAGTACAGTGAACTCATCACATCAAACCACACTCTAAATAGACAAATATTCTATAGGAAATTTTTAACATGAAGTGCAGAAAACTTTTGCATGGGAAATATTCAATACGAAACTGTTTAAATGGAGAAGTTTTCTTAAGCACATTCAAATTTCTGATCGCTTTTGATATGAGTTTTTCAAAAGCATTCCAATAATTTTTGTAGTTGCGGAAGAAGTTGAATTTTATTTATTAATTTTAATTTTTAAAAAACTTGAAATAGTTAAAAACTTCAAGGAAAAGTATTTGTTCTGGATAGATTGGAATCGAATCCCGCTTGCTGCGTTCAACTTTGCTGCCTTTTTGCACAATTTTCTAAAGTTTCTTTTATTTAAAGTTTGTGCAAGAGTTGATTAGGTTCGCATTGTTTTGCAGCCCACAGGATTCCGCATTCACATTCGCATCACACACACACACCCACACACACACACAAACTCACACACTCACACACACACACAAGCCGCAAAGTTGTGCCCACTAGTTTACTCGTGCAATGTGCCACAATTTCAGACTAAACGCCCTATCGCCCTATCGCCTGTCAGTGGCAGCTCTGGCATTGTGGCAACTTTTTGGCTTGCAGCGTCGCGTCGTGGCAAGAAGTAGAAGTAGAAGTTGTAGTTAAGCCAACTGTTTGCCAGTCACGTTCGTCTTGATAACTTGTCGCCAGCTGGAAATCTTCAAATCAAGCGACAATGTCGCCAAATCCGCAACCAAGTGTTGCAACATGACTGCATTGTTGCGCACTGCCATGGATGCCAATGATGTTGCCATTGCCATTGCTGCTGCCGTTGCCGTTGCCCTGCTGCACAGACTCCTCCAGGCAACGGACGCTTCAAAACGTCAGCCATCAAACGGAGCTTAGGCGCACTGAGCCATGCAACCGCCACAACCAATGCGGCAGCCACTGCGACGGTGACTTCAACAACATCCTCATCTTCATCCGTATCCTTTGCAGCTAGCAACCGGTGTCATACCAACATTTTGGCCACATTTTGGCCGCCGATTCGCGGCTTGATTTTAAAATTATGCAAAATGACTTAACCAACTAGCAAAAAATATACCAATCGAAGTACAATTTTACACCGAAATTCTTATGCCCTTTTTTTAATAATTAAGATAATATTTAAAGATCGGTTTGACAACTTAATGGAATATAATTTGCAATATGTAAGCCAAAAAACAGAAATATTAAAAATGATTCATTGATTTTTTAAATATACTTTTCCATACTCATGTTCTTTTTAAGAATTATAAAATTGGTAAATTCACTAAAAAAATTGTCGTGAATTTTAGATAATTGCCACATATTCATATATTAAAAGTAAAGTTGAGTCATTCTAATATCTTTTTTATATTTTCTTAATTATGATTAAGAATAATTTTCTAAAATCGCTATTTTCCATGTTGTGTACAGAGCTTTAACATTATCTGTTTGTTAATTATATTACTTATATTAAAAAATTTATTTAATGTTTTCACTTGCACAAAAATTTAAGACTGTCTTATGAACTTCATATTATTTAACTGAGCGAGCTCTGGAGTTGAGTGACTTCATTCAAACTTATACTTAGTAGTTGAGAGAGCAAGTTGCATTACTATTTGCTAAATTTCAAAAACGATCAGGCTTTCTACTTTTTAGAAATATTTTCTGTTATTTATAAATTTTTTTTTAAAAAAATAGACAAAATGCTTTTCTAAATTTTAAAAATTTGTCCTTTTATATTTAGAATTTATTTCAAGAATTAAGTTTCTAGTTTGCAAGGTTATTTTAATTTTGAGCATTTTATTTCTTTCGATTTTTCATACAAGGAATTATTTATTTGTATTCTAATTACAATGTTACTCGAAACTGCTTACATTAGTTCTAAAGATTGTTAAATGTATCTGTGCACCTCCTTCATACCCTTGCCCAACCAGTGTGCAATAACGAGTTCAACACTTTGCAGCGCCCTCTCGCTGAAGTTGATGCCACTAATGCGCTGCCTCAGAGAGTGGCCGTGTGGCTTGTGTATGGGATTTAAGTGAGTTCTACTACAAAAATGCATGGACTGTTGTCTATAGTCTGTTGTCTGTTGCATGGTTCACCCTATTTGGTCTTGGCCTGGGTGCCACCTCCACCTTAAGCTCGGCCGCGACTTACATGATAATCGTGTCCCGCAGACATTTAGAATGGCATCCATCCAGAGCATTCAACGTTGCTGCCAACTGCTTTTGGCGTAACTAATTTTTCTCTAGTGCTTTCTATTTATGTTTTTTTTTTCCTTCCATTTTTTCTCTGCTGCCGCTGCTGCTGCTGCTGGGGCTTTGTTTTTCGAGTTTCAGAACCAAGTTGCCAGTTTGAACCTTCTGAGGCTGCTGTATTATGCATTTTGCTTGGCTGTAAGCGGTGCAAACGTGTTGTTGCCCCGCATTGTTGCAAGCACTAAGCAATGTTTACGCTTACAACATTTATTTTGCATGGCAGATGCCATGCCTTGACACCCCTACCCCTACCCACTACCTCATCCTATCTACCCACTTTGCTACGGTAATGCCAATTTGGTGCACTCTACTCCATCTCTCTCTCTCTCTCTCTCTCTCTTACTCGCACTCGCACTCTTCCACTTGCTCGTTCTCTTTCTGTCGTTGTTGTTGATATTTTAAATGGCTTGCAGGCGTTGGCTTCTTGGCTGCTTTGGTTTTCCGCTGCTCCCTCCTCCCTCCTCACCATCCCCGCTCTACCTACCCTTATCGTTAAGCGAAGTTGAGCGAAGTTCATAATTTTTTTTCGTTTTTTTTTTTACCTTTTTGTGCCTTGGAGCAAATTGAGTGATTATCAGTTTGCGTTACCTGAGTGAAGCTATGAAAGTTGCAAAAAAGTTCCCCACAACTAGGATTTGGCTTTGGCCTTAAAGTGCGTTTCCCCGTATTTCAGGCATTAAGTGGCTGAGGTTTTCCCAGCGTCTTTAGGAGTCGTTGACTTATTACGTATGCGTGCTCATCCAGTGTGAAGGGCACCTAATTGAAAACCATAACGAGCATGTTGTAAATGCATAGTATTAATTCAATTAGACACACTCGTTGTTATTTCCACGCATCGTAAATTTAGTAAGAGTTTTTTTTTTCGCAAGATTAATGATTTCCGTAGCAAATAAATTATAATTTAGCTAATTCAATATGCAAACCGTCATTGAGTGGAGGGGCATAAAATAGATGTAAAGAAATTGTCGGCATTGTGAAAAATCGATATTTAGATTAACACTTGTATTAATCAGAAAAGTCAATTTTAATTAAAAAGTGAGGGTTTTTTTTAAAGTCAAAAAACTTAATCATACAACTTGCAACTTGACTGTCCACCCCTTGTAGTTTAGAGAAACATAGATACTTCCTATATCAGCAATACTCTAGAACTGTCAACAATCTTTCGTTTGTTTCCAGCGATCCTCAGCAAATACCAGAATGTAATCTATGATGAAGCCCAATCGGTTGGCTGTCAACTTTGAGAAGTTTTAAGACCCACTTAATGAGAGTCACGTTCTGCAGTCGGAAACGTTGCAGGCATTCGAAAGGCCCAGCAACACAATTAGCACGACATCATCTCTGCCTCACTCTATAAATCAAGCGGAGCTCAAGAAAAACTATTAAGCTTATTATAATTCTTAGATATTCCAGTCACACAACTGCTACATAGGCCCAGTTCTTTTTTCTTTCCTTTATTTTTTGGTGTGTCGTGCACTTTTAGAGGGCAACTCGTGTTGTTCGGCACGTGCCACAAAGCTGCAACTTCATACAGCTATCTATACATACGAATAGCTATGGCAGAAACTTGCCTCATTAGCATGCGACACCAAAGCTCAATAAATCACATTTTGCATTTTGCTGCGAGTTTTTGCATGTTGCAAGCAGCAAGCGCTTGGCCTGCCCACAATGAGCATGCAGCAAAAAATGGCAACAAATATAGACAAGCATTTGCCGTTTGAGAGTTTCCGACTAACGGATGCCCTATATTTTTTGGCGGTTGTCAGCCAGGGATTGAAAACCACAACCACTGACCCACCATGACCAAGGTTGGCATTGCATTAAATCTATGTCTACTTTGCTTGGTTCAATTTCTACGGTTCTTAATTTCCTATAACTGTAAAAATCTATATTTACAAGATCTTCATCTTCAGTTCTGCGACACTTCAAAGCATTAGAAAAACTTTTCAACTTGGACACAAAAACTCCGTTGCATGATTAATACATTTGTAGCATTTGGAAGCCAACTTTCAACTAAAGCCAAAGAACTTAAAAATTATAGCGCTAGTCACAAACTTGCCTATTTATTTAATTTAATTTAATTTAATTTATTTAATCTTCTTTCACATTATTTGCTTTATCAATTTTAAAGTATTACACTATCTAACAAAAACTTACCAATTGATCAGCAATAAAATTAATCAACCCACTTATTAAGCTGCAAACTTCTGCCTTCTGCATTAGGGATAGATATTTATTTCAGATCTTAGATATAAATTCCACATGCACTTTACAAAATACAGAACAGACCTATTTTATTTAGCACATTTGGATTCTACATTTCCTACAGTCTTTGAGATAAACACTTTTTCACAAGGAAGCTCAGCAAAAACCGATAATAAAATTTATACTATGGCTTAAAGTATTGTTCTTCATGCGCTGTAAATGTCATGATAAAACTATAATACCTTATTCGAGCTGATGTGCAAAAACAAGCTATGAATTTTGATAGCTTGCTAAACTTTTCATGTGTTCGACGCTTGTCGGCACAAAGAAACTGTGACTCAGCCTCCAATTGAGAATCTGATTCAGATTCAGAGTCAGCCTCATTGGCTGACTTTGTGTTTGTTTGTTTGCCATGTGCATGCTTCTATATACACACACACACACACACACACATACACACACACACACATCAGCCCACCTCTAGTGCCACTCCCTAATCTGCATGTCCTGGGCAGGACTTGTGCACGTAGGATATTTGCCCTGCAGGAGCAATCCGGCATTGGCAGTGAAAGCGGGGTGCATGTGAAATTGACAAAAAAGCTGATGGGTGTGGCATGAAAACATAAATATGACTTAAGTCAACCCTCAGCTCCTGGCACCTTGAGGCTAAGTTGCTAAGTTGTTTACCCGAGCATCGCAAAGGACCAGAACCAGAAACAGCACCACAGAAACAGTATCCACAAACCATTTGCATGGCCACCCACAGAGTCAGAGGCTCCTCATTCTGAAGTTGGTTGCATGCAGCGTCCGGAGAGAAGTTTAATTTCTTTAATGCAAGTGCAACGACAACATTTTGTTATGGTTTTTATATGCAAATTGTGTCTCACTTAGTTGATTTTCATTTTCATTTAGTTATTCTCGCTTTTGTCGCATGGAAAATCATTTTGAGGCATTTTATTGTTGTGATTGCGAATATTTTATGGTTTTAATTCGTTCTATTCATTTTTCATCTGGTATTCAACATGTTTTTCCAGGGGGAGTGACTTCATTTTATTTGCATGGCAATTCATTGAATATCTTTGTAGAAACTGAGCAAAATTACAAATGGTCATGCAAAAAGGAAAAGCAATCAGCCTGAAATGAAAACTCAGCTGCTCTGTGGCTTCTCTGGGTTTGAATTTAATTGATTTCTGAAATTCACTTATTTGACTTACAGACTTATTTAGTTGCCTGCAAAATAAAAACTCTTATTTCAATTCAATGACTCTTCTGAGCCTTCTGTGAATCACTATTTTCCCATCACATCTCAATAGGTCTTTTTGTTCTAATGTGCTTTAATTTCAATTGCCGCACTCCGTTTTCTCCATTTTCAGATAGTTTTTTTTTTTTGGTCATTGCAATCTTTCTTTACTTTCAATCTTATCTCTGACGTATTTTTATCGTTGTGCTCTTTTCGCCTAGATGTTGCTGCCTCCTCGTCCTGCCCTGCCGCAGTCGAATAGAAGTTTTTCCTTTAATTGCTCTGGCAGACACAAACCCGGAAAAGTGCCGCTTATCGCATCCATTCGCTTTTCAAGTGCCAAACTTTCGGCCACTTGGCAACTTTAAGCATGGACCACCACAGACACAAACAAAAAGAATCTTCAGCTTCAGCTTCAGCTGCAGATGCAGCTGCTGTAAAACGCCCATTTAGCCCACTTCCTTTAGCCCTCAGCCCTTGGCCCCCCCCGTTAGCCAATTAAATGCAGCAAGCTGCAGCTCATTATGGAAGAACTGAAAACAAACACTCAACACTTGAGGGATTGCGACTACCTCCGCCCAGCTTCTTAGTTGCTTTAGCCGCCCCTCCACTCTGGGCGGCCCCCCACGGGCTGTTGAGCATCTGCACCCCCTCCTCCCCTCCGCACCCCATACTCTTAGCTGCCTGTCTTCATTTGTCGACGTCGTATCAAACTGACTCACTGCCTGCCTGCCTGACTGCCTGTTGACAAACATTGTCAACGCCCAACGGCCAACGTCATCATCAATGTCAGCGACAGTCTCTTCGCATCCTCCCACTCCATCAACATCTCCATCCCCTTGGAACCCCTTTCTGGGCACACTCTTGTCAGACATCACTCAGCTCCAACTTGAAGTTCGCTTGACGCATTTTATGTTGACAAACTTCGCGCGATTATTTTCCATTTTCCATTCCTCCCAGCGCCCATCTCCCATTGGCAGCCACTTGGCCATCAATTTGCGTAATTTCCCATAAAAACGGCATGTTGCACATCACTAGCAGATGACTCGGCCCCTACATGAACATGTTGCCCATTAGGATGGCCAGGCGTTACTTTAATGTCCTTTGATTTACATTTTATGCGCGTTCGTCATTAAAATTTATGATTGCCGAAATACTTTGACAGCTGCTATCATCCATAACCATGGGATATAAACATATACATATAAAACTGAGAGAGAGAGAGAGAGACAGAAAGAGAGAGAGAGGGAGAGAGATCTGTCAACTATTGGTTGCGCTCTGGAAACAACAAATTTAATCCGATGTCCAAATTTAAATTACACAACAACTTACAAAACTAGTCATCAATTTAAATTATATTTTAAATTTTAAACCAATTTTGGTTAAACTTTTAAGTGCTTACGTGCTTTGCTTAAGAGAAAAAAATATGCAAAAATTTTAACAATATTTATTTTAATTTAAATTAAGTTTAATTTAAATTCCATTCAATTTCTTTAGATTTATATAGAATTAATGTTGATCGTAACTTGCATACCGGCAATTAAGGTAATGATAACATTTGCATATTAAATAAATATTCATCTAATTATGCAATATTTTAAAAATTATATAACTTAAAAACTAAACTATATTTCTAAAACGTATTTAAATTAAGGCTATAAAATAAATTCAAATTTATTTATCATACTTTTCGTTGCTCGCCGCGTGCTCGTCGTATCCTCCATAATTTGGCTTCACTTTATTATGATTTTAATATAGGTATTTATGTACCCATCGGAAATTAAGCCACTTTTAATTGGGCGTCGAATGGCAAAAATTTTGCATTTAATATGCGCTCTCGATATTAAAATATGCAAATTAGTGTTGCCTACTTTTAGGCGCCCAGCTGCTGAGCACGTAATCGAAATAAACGTGGAAAGCCTTTCCGTCCGTTCCATTTGGGCCTCAATTATGATAATAGCTGGAGGGGGGGCGGGAACCATTTGAAGGGGGCTCGAAGACAACGTTTGACTAATTACTTATTATAATTGCATAATATTTTTGTGTGCATAGTAATTGCTTTTTGCCTCGGTTTGGAGTTTTGGTCAAACAGCAGCTGCTGCTGGTGCTGGGAAGGGACTCATCAATCAATGGACAGCTGACAGCAACATATCGATGACAGAGTTGCGATTAGGTGTGAAACAGAGAGAGACAGGAGAGAGAGAGGAGAGAAGGAGAAATAAATGTCGTTGCTGGTGCTGATAAGTAGCCCATTGTTAAGGGTAAACGGGCGAGCAGACAACAGACAACAGAATCGAGGCAGCTAAGCCACACACAATAGGGAACCCTTTTGCGAGAGTGACTCCAAACCACTTCCAAGCCGAGCATGAAGAGTATTGCATTGCAGGAATACTTCCTTATTTCTTGACAATTTTCAAGTGACAATTTCCACACATACCAAACAAGCCCAGCATCGCTTTGTGTGGGACAAATGCTTTGCAATTTTTCCCGCCTTTGATATGCGAGACAGCGATGAGGAGGTGGAGAGAGATGGAGAGACAGAGAGAGAGAGGTGCTAAGAGAGAGAGAGAGAGGTGCTGAGAGAGAGGGAAGAGCAGCACACATTTACACATTTTTACGTCGTTGTATTCAAAATATCTTTAGACAAGTCGGCTGCTACTCAAATGAATGTCGCCGTAAGTATTCCGGGTTGAACATTACTGTGCTTGGAGATGAGCAGCAGATTATTTTTATTCTTCCAATATTTTTCACATATTTAAAAAAATTAATTATTAATATGAAAGCAATCCAACATAGAAAACAGTCAAATTCAAATAAGGCAAATCAAGAAAGAAAAAGGGAAATAGAAGTGAGATTTAAAGACACGGTTTCCACAGACAGAAATGATAATGTTATATATAATTTGCAGGATTTGTGATAACGTGACTAAACAAGTAAAAGTGAAGTGTACACACTACGTGTAAGAGAGAAGTGAAAGGGAATCCCAGCTTTTTCTCATTTGAGGTTTCACAGTGACTGCAGTTTTATTTGATCACTGGAGGGTTCATCACTAATGTTTTGACAGTTCCCATTTGAATCGATTGTTGATAATGCTGTTGATGACGCTGACGATGATCTGTAGATGACAATGACGATGATGAATCGCTGGCGTGACAAACGCTGCACTTCCCTTTCACAGCACTTCCAATTTCACGTCACATATAAATAACTTTGAGCATTTCAAGCATATTCATCTCGGTATCCTCAGAGCAGCTCTTTCTGCAGAGCTGCAGCCCCGTGGCAACAGTAGGGTAAACAGGTCTCTATCTTTCTCCTTTGAATGTGTATTACTTTTGATTGAAGAAAATACTGGTTCCTGATGCTGCTCCAGCTGCTCCTTGTGGCGCCGCTCTGACTCCTCCAAGTACGTTAAGCTGAAAGGAGTTATTTTTCCTTCTTTGATTGCCTGATGGCAGCTGTTTTGTGGTCCACGTCCACATGTTGGCTTGGGTTAGTTTTTGATTGATTTCTGTTTGCATTTGGCATTTGATGGGTCTTCTTGGTATTTGCCTGAGCAGCTATTGATTGGCTCTCATGTGTTTAAGCAGGAGCAAGGAGCTGGTAGCTGGAACCACCTGATCGAAAATCAATTTGTTTCTGTGTTTATTATGTTCAGGTGCATTTTTGTCCCATTTCACTCTGAGCTTGTATTGGGCGCAACTGCATTATATAATTGCTTTTCCATTACTCTCTTCACAAATTGTATTTGGTCTGGTCTTGGGTGTTGCAATTGATTGTGTTTCGCTTGCCACAAAAATGCATAGAATTTTCCTCCTGCCCGTTGCCTAACCGTGTCTATCTGACTTATGTGCCGTAATTAATGCTATCTACTCGCATGCAGCATTAATTTGGCAAAATTTAGCAAACCAATGAAAATTCCATAGCAGAAAGTTAAAAGAGAATTTTGGCACGCTCTGTTTCAGCCATTGATGAAAATTTAATGAACTGTCAAAGCTGTACGGGGTGCAACGTTGCGTATGCGTGATTTACGAGGAATATCTATTGAAACTGCGAACCAGAACAAAAGACTGTGGAAATTGCAACGAAGTCCTCGAATACTATAACAATTGAGACTGTTATATTCACTATGCGATGCACGTATGATGAATAAGTAATCCTATTAAATCTTACAATAGAAAGCAGTTGGATGCATTTCGAGTAAGGCTGCATTTTGAACTAGGATTTAGGTAAGGTATAAGCTGCAGATAGTGATGATTTACGACTGTGGTTGCAATCTGATGCGTTTTCTATTGTGAGCCAAAAACAAGTGCCTCAAATTTATCTCTTCCACATTGACTGACCGATCTCGGAGGTGTATAAGTGCGTTTGAGGAGCGAGGAAGAACATAATCTCAATGGATTTCCGCACGGTCGGCTGCATGGGTGTAATGGCATAATAAAGACACGACGAAATGGCTCACGAGTGTGCGGGTTTGCGAGTGTGCGGGTGTAAGAGGATGTGCAACTGCTGCCCCAACATGCCGCGGAATTCCTTGGCTGCCAGGCACTTTATCAACTTCCGGCATGTGAGCGACGCGGAAAAAGGGGGGAGCGGACATCGCAGGGCAGGACAACGGCAGGAAGAACGCAAATCAAGCGAGGCAAGCTATTTGAAAAGATGCGGCGAACTGCGCGATAACAACGAGAAGTGCAACGTGCAACGTGCCACCGACCCAGCCACCTCCGGGCTCCACTTGGGGTTCCCTTGCATATTTTAGGAAGTGATTGCGCAAATGCATAATTTAATGGCAGGCGATTGCGTCTGGAGCGACAGCTAAGGACGACGAAGGAGGGACGAAGACAAGTTGGCTCTGCTGCAATTTTGATGGCCCGTTATGATAAATACATGAAGTAAGCGTTACGCATACACTGGAGACACACACACGTATATATTTTGCATAATTCTCAGCTCTGCACTTAGATAATAAATTTGAGATTATATTGCGCGAACTTTAAGAGAAGACTTTATCTTTTTATAAATAGGTAGCAGCTTAAATGAGATACAGATAAATAATGCGACAGTTGAAAATATTATTATTTGTTTGCCATTATTTCTTTACAGCAAATTCGTTTTGCAATTTAAGCCTGCCTTCATTTTCTTTTTTATTTCCTCCCGCCTTATTCACTGTTTTCAGGAAAAACTTGCCTGAGAAACTTTTCTTGAGAATAACTTTTCGTACAACGACTGCCAAAATCAAAGCCAATTTCAACTCGAGGCTTATCAATTTGCAAAGCACATGTCACAATATCAATTCTGCTCACTTGCCTCTAGTCGAACACCCCCAACACCCCCAACATCCCCTGGCGTAGGCGTTGCAGTTTAATTGAAAGCAAACCGAAAAAGTTGCATAACCAACTTGGCAAATGGCCTCCGACTCGGTTACATTTGACTGTCATAATTAAATAAGTTAACAAGCTGCCCAACTAGTTGGTTGTGTGTAATATCAGCGGTTAGACGGTTGGGTGTGTGTGTGTGCACCGCCAATAAATGTAACTGTAACCGACTCTGTGGTTCACTTGAAATATGCGTAAGGTCATAATAATTAAATATCACTCATACGCACTGGTTAACAATATTACGAGCATCTCTCTACATATGTATGTATAATAAACAAGGCACTCGCTTGTCCTCGCTTACGCAACAGCACGCACAGACAAATTACAACAACAACAACAACAACAAGTGCAACAAGAGCAACTGCAACAATAAGAACAACAAGAACAACAAGAACAACAATTTGCCATTGTGTTTTTGGTCTGCTGTGCCATTTAATTTATAGACTACATTGTCGGCCGGCATCCTGACTTTCTCCCTCTCTATCCCTCTCACTCTCTCCCTCTCTCTGTCTCGCTTCCCACATATCTCGCTTCATCTCTCTCTATTGTTCTGTTTTTTACACTACGCTACACATTTCAGACATCACATTGTGCAATATTGCATTGAACATGACGCCAGAATTTTTCTTCTCTTAATTAAAAGGTAAGTTTTTCAACAAATTTCGACAAAAAAAATCATAGGTCTATTTACCAGCAAGGTTTTTATTTATGTAGACAAATATTACATATTAGTAAATGTAGATGGTTTAAAAATTCATAAATTAATCTAATAAAATAGATGATTTTTCCTGTGAAGTTAGCTTTATCTCTGGCTTTTCAGCAGTCAATAGCTAACAGAGAAAATTGCATTATTATTTTCTGCATTTCAGAAAGGATTTTCTAAAAAAATAATTGCCTGCATTTCTGCATGTTATAAAATTAATTAATAAATTTAAAAAAGCTTTTTTAAATTATTAATATTATTTCTAAAAACCAGAATATCTTTCTAGCTTTCAAAATGATTTTAATTAAAGGACCATTTTTGTTCTGAGCTTATGTTGCACGGTGTCAAGTAAGTAAAGCCTCTTAGACACATGTAAATTGTGTGCATAATTGAGTACTGTGCGTGTGTTGAAGAGCCGCAAGAATAATGCCAGAGTTACTTTGGCATATTTCATAATTCAATCGAAATTCTTGTTACATTTGAAGTAAAATATTTGTGCAGCATGTCGAAGCTGCATTCCCTGAGATGAAATGGACGAAAGGAGCGCCCACATCCCAAAATATCGATATTAATTTTATGGAAGGAGGGGGGTCTAAGGACTGCAGGGACAGCTGCTCATTATCATCTAGAAGAGCACACAGAAGGAGCTAAGCTGAGAGCTTAAAAACTTTGCTGGGACAAATCTGAAATCAATTAACTCACATTTTGTTGCTGTGCTGCAACTTTAGCTGCCTCAGCAGAATACGTTCCACACATGCAACGTTGCATTTGTTGGTCCCTGTGTGTGGGTGTGTGTATGTGTGGGTGTTGGTAAGTGTGTGTGTTTGTGTTCTTATCTACAGGCGTCAAAGAGTCTTGCATTGTTCATGCTTTAAGCCATAATCCCGTCTAAGCCCGCTCTGAACAACAACAAAAACCATATTAATTAGAGCGTTGCAAAAGAAAGATTAAAAGCTGTCCTTAAAGCACCGAGATTTATATATCCTTTAATTTACTGTTTAAAATAATGGACAGACTTCCGTTATACTGAATATAGCCAAAGTGGAGATTATCATTATATTATAAGTAATTTTATTATAATAAGTTTCCTTACAAACCTTGTTTTCAATTCGATATACCCTTTTGTCAAAGTGCTTAAAACCAGAACTTAAATATTGAGTGTGCAATTCAGATAAGACAATAGTTGTAAGTACGTCTTTAAAATTACATAATTGGAGCTGACAAATGCGCAATAAATGGCTTATAAATTTAAACAGAAATTTAAAGCGTTAAATCAATTCTGGTTATTATTATTTTCATTGCCAACATTTTATTTATTTTAAGCAGCGCTTAAATGGAACCGCAACTTTACTTATTGAAATTCTGAATCAAAATCCTACCACAAACTTAACATTTTTTAAGAACCACTCACAGGAACAATATCGGTTATTATTTTAGAACAAATATAAAAAGTGAACACCATAAAAAAATTCCTAGCAACTTAATACATTCTGAGACTGAAATCAAAACATAATTCGGTTTGAATCCTTGATTTCAGCTTCTATAAATCCACTAATAAAAATTGATAATATTCATTAATGGTATTAAAGTTTTAATGTTTAATAAGCTAGCCTCATATATGGCTCACCTCGTATTCAACCAGTTGTCTGCTTAAGCCAAAGTTGTATAGGAAACAAGTGGCAACAAGCGGAAATTAAATGGCAATGAGTTTTAACTTGTTTTATTTTGTAAGTCTCAACCTTATCTTTTCTAGTTCTTAACTGTGGTAAGGCGAAACGTGCACATCACAACCATAATTGCCAGGGATCAAAGTGGAGGTTTTGTCATAGCCAATGCATCAAATATATGTGGCTAAGTCGATTAGGGCCAATTTCTAATTACCAGTTATTGTCCTGAGCAATCAATTGACTGCATACTGCGAAGCTGATTTGCCTTTGCTTCCCTCTAAGCCAACTAACTACACATTTCAATGGCGTCTGCACAATGGCCTCCTTGCAGTGGTTGCTTATCAGCAGCGGCAGCTGCAGCGGCGGGGTGCCAATTTATGGCAACATCTCGAACTTAGCCACCACCCCCCGCCACCACCATTGACCTACCATAGCCTACTTAATGCTGGCATGCTAATTACCAATGGCCAAATTGGCTTGCAGTCTCTCAGCTGCCAGTGCGGATTCTGAATTGCATTTCGTGTAATTTGGTCGAGATTTTAAGCTTGTGATTATCGAGGGAACTGCGAAATTAGCAATCAGCTGGGATTTCTGGGCAAATTATGACCAACATAAATTGGGGGCAAGTATTTGGCACCTTGTTGACAATGTGTGTTTGGGGATCTGCTAATGAAACAGCCAGCAGGTGAAGTTTGTCAGGTGGCTGCATTATCTCAAACCCCGAGCCGATTTCCAAATTTTATTAGACAGATTATTGAATTTACATTCTTGTGAGCTTTAAATCACCCGCTTAAAATTTAAATAAATGCCCAGTATGTAAATGGTCTTCGATTCGATTCAATTGCAGTGAAGGGAAAATCATTTCGCTGTCAAGGTTGTCCGGGCAACTCCTTAGTGCCATTGTCAACTCTCCAGTGGTTGGGCAGCAATGGCATCTTCTGCGTGACTCTGTCAACGTCGCTGAACCAATTCAAAGCTATTCAAATTGCGTATCCATCTTCATTTATTTCATTTTCCTGTAATTTCCTGACATTTTTGCTGATATTTCGCAGCCCACGTTCCCGTAGCAACCAATCCAGTCTCTCGCTCCCGAAATACCCCAACCCCTACTCCCAACTTCCTACTCCTTACCCAGAAAGCAGCAGCACGTCTTGGTCTGGTCCCTGCTCGGAAATGGAAAAGTGCGCCAACTTTTCGCTTGAATTGGCAATGGTTACACCTCACCCACATCCACCTACATTGGCTGCAGTTGCCAGCAACCGCAGTAACATCTCTTTACCTATCACTCCCCACCTTACTCAACCCCACCCCATGCCTTCCATCCCTTTGTAGACCATTTGTTGTCTGTGGCTTTTTTTTGCGGCGGTTGCAGCAACGGGACAACCTGTAATCGTTCTTTTGCGCCACATTTAAAATGTCTCCGGGTGTTTTGCTCCACCACCCGCTCCACTCCACTCCATAGCTGTCCTGTCTCTCTCTCTCGTCCTGTCTCGTCCCATATTGGCGTCTGTCCTCTGTCCCGGTGTCCATTCGTTCATGTCTTGTTAGCGTAAATCAAGCGTAACAAAGCGCCGCACGGCATGCTCAGAATTGAGCGCGGGGGATGGAGATAAGAGGGAGCAGGAAAATGGCAAGATGAGGCATTAGTCTCCCACTCCAACGCCAGATCCTGCTCATGCTTCCTGGATCTGCAACGCCTTCATCCAGGCTGTCTCAACTGGCTGGCAAAAAGTCGCCAGCAAATTTATTATGGCGCTCAAACGGAAATGCGCACACTAAACTGCACCACTGGGATCGGAATTTGGATTGGGCCATGGACCGAAGGCTGGTGCTGATGGGGCTGTCTCTGACTTTGGCCACGACTTCCGTGCTGACTGTCCTTTTTGGCAAGCGGACAACGTTGATTAAGCGCAAGAAGATTTGCGCTCCAGAAAGGCTTTGGAACGGCACAAAAGTTGAAATTGGCATTGTTCTCCGGCTTAAATTGAATGAAATCTGCTGAAAAAACGAACTAAAAGCGATTAAATTAAAAGCTCGACTCACAACTGATTACATTAAACAGAAGTGGAACCAGAAAGGCATTAATGTTAAATTTTGTATTACTGACTGATTAAATTTACTAACCAAATTGAGACCAACTCAAATTAACACTTTAATCTCCTTAAAAGCTTTATGTTTCAAAATTACTCTCGAACTAATCTACTCACTTTCCATTCTAATTGGGAGGAATTTAAGTATTGATTGCTAATAGAGTTTCACACCTCTGTACATATGTTAAATTTAAATTATTAAATTTCGTCATTATTTAACGAAGCATTTTCAGTGATTAAATATGGAGAACATTAATGGAGAATTGCCAAACTTGACTAATAAAATTATATCGCGAACGCCAGAGTTCACATGAATGAAGAACGATTTGCCGATATATATGTATATATATAAATATATTTAACAAATTAAATGCAAACTTCAGCAATTTGATTGGCACAGCTAACAACTAATAAGCACCTAATTGAATTTTTGCTGCCAAAATGTTGGTCAACAACGAGCAACTTTCCAACTAGCCACATCAGACTAATGCAATTATAAAGTATTAAAATTATTTGGCAAACAGATGAGCGCTGCTGCTATATTGACGTTGCCAGGATATTGTGGGTGTGCCACACACACACACACACACTGTTACACTTTGATTATGGCAACGTTGCACAAAAATGTTTACTATTTATTTATAAAATATTGGTCGACGGCTGTTTACAGATTTAGCCATGTTCCAGTTGAAGGCCCAGCTGCCAAAGGAGGAGGAGGAGGGGTTGGAATTAGTTTATTAAAATGACACAAATTTTAGTGTAATTTTAGCAAGTTTTCGTTTGTTGCGGTTGCCTGTATGCGTTTTGGTCCATTTAATGTGAAACTGCAAATAATTTTGGAAGAGGAAATGAAATGTCCGCAATGCAACTGGAACCCATTGTTGTGAGAGAATATATATTTTCAGGGATTATTAGTATATATCTATGCAGTAAATTAAAAGCATATTTATAGTAACTAAGCTTAATATTATATTTAACCATTAACATTATTGAAGCCAATCAAATTTAAAGTGTCTGGCATTCATTCTGCGTATCTGCACTAGTTACATATACATAAAATAAGTAAATGCAAGACAAGCACATTATTCACACAAGTTATGGCCAGTCGATGCATTAAACAAAATGTTAAATGAAAATTTATGCGCCAAGGAAACCCAGCAATGGGCATTGAATGGAAAATTAAATTAATAATTCTTCCAATAAGCATTTTCGTCAGCAATTCGCAAAATATATTAAAAATACTTTCGCCTATTTTCCGACCATTTTGGATCAAAAATATGTATGGCAAATAAATCTACACACATATATATATATATATACATATACATATGTATATATGTATATGGGAAAATCATATCAATATACCATGAAATGCTTTTAAAATCCTTTTGCTTTGATTACAGAGTTTCTTTATACATTTTTGTATTTTAGTTGCAGCATTTCATTTTATGCTATTCGTTTAATTTTACCATTTTCTAAATCTTTGTTTTAAATTCTAGCATTTATTTGATTGCTTCTGGGTTTTCCATTTTCTTGCATTTTTTTGTGTTCAAATATTTAATTTTATTTTTAATTGATAGCTTTTAAAATGTATATTCCAAAACTCAATTTTGCAAACTGTTAATAAATAAATACTCTCGCTTAACATGGCAACTTAGTTGGGGTAAAGTTACTTCAACAAGTTAATTAAACTGGATGAATAACAATAAAAAGGGTTTTATATAAAAAACACTACATGTGTGACAAATAGTCAATGTGATAGAATGTAACATCAAATAAAATACGATCAAAATGAACAGAAATGTAATCAAAATGAAACCATCACAATTTATTGTTAACCAATAATTTGTGCACAAAAGCTATGCTCCACATTGAAGTGAAGTTTAATTCGAGAACATCTTTAAAGGGAATAAAAATACAAAAAAAAAGCTCGAGTCAGCTTCACATTAATTTGATTTAAGCATCGTTGCTTTTTTGACATTTTTATTGTTATTGTTATTGTTATTGTTGTTGCGCTATCGGAGGTTGGCGATGTTCATTGTTCTTTGCATTGCTGTGTCGCTGAAACGGTCTCTTGCATTGTTTTAAACATTTTCAAACATTGTTTTTGTTGTTGCCGCTGTTTGATTTGTTCTTTTTTTTTTTGTTCGCTTTGGCTGCCCTTTTTTGCCGTTATTTATTTGCTTTTATTTTTTTTTTGTTTTGGGACCAGAACCGTTCGCCATTGTTAAATGGCATTTTCATGCTCAACTGGCGTCAAATATGGCGGCCAATGAGGCGGTCCAACGACCACGCCCCCCAATAAAGGGCCTATCAGTGGCAAGTTAGAGCTACGAGGATGCAGCCAAGCGATTACAAATAAAGTTCCGGACACGTGCCACAGCCAGCAAGTGGGGGCCCGCCGAGGCAGAGGCAGAGGCAGAGGCAGCAGCAGGTGACAGGTGAGCAGCATAATTTAATGCATAATGGATGGCAGCCATGAGACATGACCAGATCGGTGGAGTGGAGAGGTCAGGTAAATAATTCAAATGGGAGAATAATTTTCCAAATGCAAAACAACTTTATATTAATTATATTATGTATAGTTGCATACGAAATGTATTATTGTTTTTGCAACGAAAAACCGCAAATTTGTAAATAGTTTGTAAAATTGATATGCAATTTATTTGATTTGAGAATTTACATAGCTTTTAATGTATGTGGTATTCTCTTTGCTGACCCATAAAATACGATTTGATATCTGGCTCATCTCCAGCTGTTTTTGTTGCTAACCCAATAATCACTTATTCATATGCTAATTTTATGTTGCAATACACTTTAAATTGCAACAACAACAACAACCAGCTGCTATTTTGCCCCATCAGCATAAAATATGCACAAAAATCGAGTGCGTTTTGTTTGTGTTGCTGCATTTTTTCCGAATGAGATTTATATTTATTGCAGACAGTAGAAATTAAGGAACTTTTACCACTGTCACACTTTGTGCACTCAGCCCTTTATTTTTTATTGCATAATGCAGATTTGAATGACTCTCACTCGCCGAACAAATCCAGTGTTGGCTAAATAAAAAAATAAAAAAATGTGGGCTTGTTCGTGGTCTGACTGACAAAGCGTAAAAAGCAGTGCAAAAAGTTTCTACGCTCGCTTGCAGATGAGCTCGCTGTGGAACGCAACGAAGCGGAAACGGAACGGAACGGGAACGGAACAGAATTCAACTAAATCGCATAAATCTTCGTAAAGTGTCAGTGCGCATATTTTGCAGTTGTTTTTTTTTTGTTTTTTGCATTGCTTTATATTTATTGTTGTTCGTGTTGTTGTTGTTGTTTTGTCATTGTCAGCGACAGCTTTGCAATTGTTGTTGTTTATTTTTTTATCATTTGTTGTTTGGGTAATTTGTACGCATTTTCGTTTTCCTTTGTTTTATTTCGGTGTCATTTTCGTACGCTGCAATTGCCTGTCATCACTTTTTCAGTTGCGACCGTTTGTTTATTATTTTTATTTCATTTGTTTATTTGGCCACTCGCTCGTTGAAAGTGTGTGAATAACGAGTTGCAAAACGGAAATTAGTAACTGAAAAGTGTGGCAGGGGTGGGGGGTGCAGAGCCAAAAAGTTGCTCAACATTCATCATTAAACACAAAATGGCCAGCAGCACAAAGCAAAAACACAAAAAAAAACAACAACAGTGCTGACAGTGTTTTTGGGGAAAAAGTGTTGGAAAGCGTGCTGGAAGCTCAGCAACTAAAACAATTAGCAACAGGCACAGCAATTAGAAGAAACAAACACGGAAAGAGTGACAGTGGAGCAGGAGTAAGGGAGACGGGAGAGGGAGAGGGAAGATGAGAGACAGACAGCAGATAAATGCAAATGAGTTTCGAGTTACGCAACGAGTTTCACAGCAGTCAGCTTTCGGAAGGGCAAAGGCGATTAGCACGATTTATGTACATGTGCATGTGTGTGTGTGTGTGTGTGGGCCACAAAAGTTTTTCGGCTGGGCACACCGAAAGTTTTCCATTATGTGGTCAAGCAGCACATCGAGCAGAAAGAAGAAGAGTGAGAAATGAAGAGCGACTGCTGGAGATAAATGGTGAATGTCTGCACAGGATTGGCAACTTTTGTATTGCTCTATGTAAATTATAAATAAACAAGTGTGCTCTCATTTATTACGTCTTCTTCTTCTTCTTTTTTGACATTTAATTGCACTGGTCAACAAGCTATCTGAACTAGTTGACTTAAAGCAGCCCAATTAAACGTTAGGATGCAAACTTGTCTCACTCTTGCAGCAGAGTGTAAGTGCTGGCCAGCAGCAAAGGGAGGAGGGAAGGGGGCGATAAAGCAAAAGTTGATTGCGTACATTGTTGCAGATTCATTTCCAACACAAACGGGTGAGGGATTTGTAGTATTTCCGGTATTTAAGATAAAAAATTACAAGTATTCGGAAAACATGCAGGCAGGCGAAAAAATAGAAGCATCAGCAACAGAAAGTTGGACTAACGTGTTAATGAATGTGGCCAAAAGTGGGTGACTGGTTGCCATGCACTCAACACAACTTGACTACTGCCAATGGCAAAGTTTGAACAACTGACAAATTACAAAACTAATTATGTGGATTTATTAAATTTGCAACAGCCACGCAGAGCCGAGAGCAGCTTCAAGTGTGCCGGGGAATTGTTATAAATGGAATGCAAAGGATTTCTAGGCAGCTAATGCTAAAAAATGGGAGACTTAATTTGTTGTTTGCGGGGGAATCTAAATTTAATGCAAATAAGTGGAAAGTGCCTAAGATATAATATATTTAAATAAGCCCCCACGAAATTAATAGCACACATTCATACTTAGGAAAAGGCTAAACTGGGAATTGTAAACCGGAACAAGTGTGGCAAGAAAGCAACCCATTAAATCAAGAATGATCTCCAAATGTATTCTAATAATCCTTGTGTGGGAATTAAGTTGCAAAGTAAGTAGAAATAAAGTTGCATGAGAAGTGAAAACGCGACTGTCACTAATGGTTTATCTCACTTTCAATTTAGCGCCATACAAATGAAGGAACTTGCAACCGTATCTTCCAACTGCACTCTCCACATAAACTTCAGCATTTTCAATACAAAACCATAAACTAACTGTAAAATACAATAAATCGCCCACATCGACCCCGACGTTGGAGTCGATCTCTGCAACAAATGGATTTAATTATGCGCCACACATTGCCAAACGACACCGGCGGGGCAAGCAACCAGGAGCCAGGCGACAGGAGCCACGAACCAGGCGCCGTTCAGGTGCATTGGCCTGGACAACGGTGACAATAAATTCCAGTCAGCAGGTGGGATGTGGTGGTGGTGGCGGAGGGTGGGGATGGGGATGGAAAGCGTTAATGCAAGTGCACAAATGTTTTGTAAGCAGACAGACAGACAGACAGAAAACAACAGACGACAACAGACTCATTTATATATATACATATCTACAATAAACTATTTACCATAATAAAAGCGTAGCTTGCGAAAAGGAATTCTCATTTTGCCAAAGGAATTTTGCGCAGCTCCTCTGAACAAAATTAAAAACATACAATTTATGAGTGTGTGTGTGTGTGTGTGTGTGGGAGTGTCGGAGTGTGCGAGCAAGTGGCATAAATATGCTGGCTAAACAGCTGCCCCGACAGGATGCGGATGTACTCGACCGGATGTGCCATAAAGAGCACGACTTATATGCAACGAACACGAACACGACTCTCCACAGGTGGAGTCAACAAATGGATGGGGGGGTGGGTTGCGGGCACTTCACTTGGCTTAATTGACTACACCATGGCAACTTATCAGTAATAGGGGCAAGAACAAGGTCAAGCATGTGTGTGTCTGTGTGTGTGTGTGTGCTTGTGTGTGCTTGTGTGTGCTTGTGTGTGTGATGTTAATAACGTTCCATCCGCACGGCAATATTTAAAGCTTTCAATACGCATTGAATTGCAGCAACATCATCGACTGTATTTGGTTACAGATATCTGCCTGTTGCCAAAGTTACCCGTTGCCATAATTTGCAAAATGGCCAGCGAGAGAAGTAACCGCTCCGTTGCAGTCATTACACTCAAAAAAAGTACATTTGATATTTAGAAAATTTAGACTTTTATTAGTCGACACATAAAATACAAACAAGGAAAAATAAGAACAAATGAAAGATTATAGATTTAATTATAGATCAATAAAAATAATAAAACCTAAAAAATTTCTGGTATATTAAATTGGAAAGTGATCCTGAAATTCGTTGCTGGGAAATTCCAGAAAAACACGATCTGAATAATTCACATAAATTAGTTTAGATGCCCAACTACAAATACATTCTAAAGGACTTAAAATAGTTTATATATTTTTGGGATTTTATTTAACATAAAGCAAATTGTAGCGTATTGTTTAAGTATATAAAAATAATAATAAAAAAAAAAAAAGAAAAATATAAATGTATTTAAATTTAATTTATTCTGAATTAGGATTTGCATATTTTCTTAAATTCAGGTCGCCTTTTTCCGAGTGTACAATTCAACCCCTCACTCACCTTCTCAAATTGTGTCTCTATCTCTCGAGTGCAAACCTTTCTGCATGGATTGGCTTACCTGCCCCTGCCCCCTTTCCCTTCCTATTCCCCTACATCTGTTGGTCAGTAGCTGCATTTGTTGGCTTGGTAATTGACAGACATCTGTGTGTGTGTATTCATGTTGAAGTCCTGTTGTAATTCGTTGTTGGTAGAATGTGTTTTTGGCAGGATAGCAGCAGCAGCATTGACAAGTGCATGCAAGCAATCCAACAGATAAACTCAAAAAGAGACATTTTCCATAGCAAATTTAGCTTGAACTTGGACAAAAGCATTAGTCACATTAGTCGAACACACACACACACACACACACACACACACATGCATATACATACATATATTTACAATGAATTTTCTTGTTACATGGTTAGTTTAATTTTGGCATTTATTTATGTTTCTGTCGTTATTTCCAATTACTTACTTACGAAAATAAAACAGCCCATTTTCTTGTTTGATGTCATTTGTACAGAAGCACAGCATCAAAATAAAATATACATAATTAATTAGCAACAACAGGAGTCATCTAATCAAGAGTGTTCGTCTTAAATATATATTCTGTATTCATCTTAAAATTGTAACTTCAGATTTGTTCTTGTACTTTCTTAATTTAGGATTGCTGACATCAATGTAAAAACAGTACTATTTTATTTATATTCTGCAATTTATTTTGGATCCCTTAAATATTTTCTAATTTGTATAAAATAAATAATAACTATTTTTACTACTCACTAAGATTGCCCAGAATTTTAAAAAATTATCATCATTTTGGCACCATGTTGAATTCACCTTATTATTCAAAGAGTATCTTTGTTAAAGGTAATATCCAGGATGCTGTGTTTGTTATCTGTAAAAAGATTACCTTTTTAGATATTATTAATACACATTTATTGTAAGACTTAACACATATAAATAGTTTAGATATTTCATAAAAATGCTAATGATTATTATTTTAAGAGATTCGAAACATAAATCCTTGTCAGTAATCCTCTAAGTTAAACGTATTCTTTATTTAGTCCAGGATATAAATATAAGCAAAACAAACAAACCACTTCAAAGACAGAAAGCATCTGCTGCTGAGGAGTGTCAAACATGCCAACGGGCGACAAAAGAACGTTTTTTACAACCCAGTTTTTTATGGCGACAATTGTAAATCGGGGCAAATGACTCAGCCAGAAGCGACTCTCGAACACATTTCACTTTTCCACTATCTCGTCTTTGAGCCAAATTTTCATTCGGTGTCAATTTTGCCCACCTTTCACAGCGAGTCAAATAAAATATTTATTGCTATCGAAGCATAAACCAACCGAAAGCCAAAGAGAGCGAGCAGGCGAGCGTGACAGAGAGAGAGTGAGAGGGAGAGGGAGATAGAGACAGAGATAGACATAGAGACAGAGAGAGAGAGAGAGAGAGCACATCACGTTTGATCCGCAGCCAAATGCTGTAATCGCTAAAGCGTCAAATGTCAAAGCAGCAGCAACTGACGCTTGAACTTTGTCTGGCTCCTCACTCCACTCCTCACTCCACTCCTCACTCCCCCCCCACACGGGCTGCCCATCAAAAGCTGTTCGTTTCGTCCATTCGTTAGCTAATTAAATTTTTTTCTGCCAGACGAAAATGAAAATATGAAAAATAAGTAAAATGCACCCACACAAAGATGAATCGAATCCGCTGTCGTCGAATCGCAGCGCATCTCGTCGCTGGGTCACGAAAAAGCTTAATGTCATTAAAATAAAAAAAAAATAACAACAAAAAAATAATAAAAAAGAAGACCACAAAAATTAACTTCTCTATGGGAAAATAATTTATTTTTGATGGGAAAACCGTTGTCGTTTCTCTTTTGACAGTCGCTTATTGTTATTATACGTATTTTTGCGCAATTTGCGTGTGATTTCATTTTTTTATATTTATTAAAGTACTTATTTTGCTATTTTGCTATTTTGCTATTTGTGTTGTGTTTATTTATTGACATGACATTTAAGTTTGTGGTGTGGAATTGATTTATTCAGTTAATGTCGCATTTTATGCAAACTTTACGTCACCATTCACGTCATCATTTTCTACGGGATTAAATAAATGAATGTCTTCTTCAGTATGGAACAATGATAAATGCGATTAGCACTATTCAAGTTTGTGGTGGAATTTTGACAGTTTTTGAATTATCTATTTTGGTAGGCCCAAAACAAAAATAATTAATAGCAAAATAGTTTGCATAGCCACAGAATATCTATGTCATCATGACATATTTAATTTATTTAATCCTATTTGAGGAACATTTGCAACTTTCCACAATATCACGCAGATTATTCGCATTGCTGTCATAAGATTTGGCAGCTTCACGTTGTGTTTAATCTAAAGTGCAAAAACTACAACGAGAATAGCAGTAAAAGCAATAACATCTGTAATCACACTTACAACATGCCACCATATTGTTTTTCATCCTCCATCAGCTCCCCCATCAGCTGTTTGCCATAAAACGTATCTTACACAACCAGAGGACGACCCCCCGCCAAGTCGGACTCCTCGAGTACCCCAAAAACGAAAAAGATGCAACGATGTGGCATGTATATAAACAAATGTACATAAAAAGCTAAAACGTGTTTGCCTTCTTCGAGTGTTTTCTTCTTTACGAACACACACACATAATTAGTTGGCTGGCGCCCTCTGGCGAGAAGTGGCGACACACTTCGCTTATATCTTAGCGATAAAGCAATAAAATCGCTTTTTGTTTCGTCCTTAATTGGATAAAAGAAAATGACAAGACAGATTTTATAAACTACAAATAAACTTTTCACACCCACACACATACATACATATGTATATACATATTTGTACAAGTTCTTGTTTTTCTTGCTATGCAATTTTTTGTAATTCTTGTGTTCTTTTTCCTTTTGGTTGCAGCTGTCAAAACGACATTGCTGTAAATTGACATTGCACTCGCTGGTTGCCATTGTTATTGTTGTTTTTGTTGTTTTTGTTGTTTCTTGTCATTTAAACTAATCGCCTGGGCACTTTGGGCTGTCATACTTCATTTTGGCATGTCTATCTACTTAGCCGCACACTTCCTGCTTACCCTGCCCCTGCCCCTGCCCCTTCAACCCAAATTGATTGTCAAAACTTTACTTGACATTTTACTTTTGTTTGCACCGCCAAAGAGTTTCAAATTTCGCGCATTACCTGCCACAACTTGATATCGTTGTTGTTGTTGTTGTCGTTGTTATTGTTTTTCTTAACTTATCTAACAATTTCAAGTTTTCGCAGCCGCTAAGCGCTCTCTCGCTCTCTCTCTCTATGTCTCTCTACATTTGCTAGCGCCATCTGTTGATTGGGGGCGACACTACAGCTTGCCGAATTTATTCAGCTGCCGTTTTCAGTGTTAAGTTTATCGAGAGGAAAATGAAAACAAGCAAGTCATTAGCTAAAGGACGGAAGGAAGGAAGGACTGGTAGAAATACACTTTTGGATAACGTTCTGATTCCATCTCATTTGTAAACGGAATTGCAAAATCATAAGCATCCGTTGTCAAACACGTTGTATGTATAAATTAGCTTTTTATAAATAATAATAATAAGAATAATAATAAAAATAATACAGATTCTTTTAACTAGTTGTGGAAACTTTTATTGTAAATAAATAAGAAAACAATAAAATTAAAGTCAATTATTAAGTACATTTTTTTGCAAAAGAAATGAAAATATGTTTTTTTTTGTGTCAAAAAATAGTTAACATGTTAATCTTGAAATCTGACTTTGACTATGCCAAATTATAATTTTAATTTAATAAAAAATAAAGGTACTCACGCGGTAACAATGGCTGGGGCTTAATTTTGCTTGCACCCTTCGAATTCATTGTTTGCTGTTAATCTTGCATCCTTAGTTGTTTGCTCTTCGCCGTTCCACTGCCCGAAGAGATCCTCGAGCTGCGCCGGCATATTACAAAACTTTTAACTTCCACTTCCAGTTTTGCATCCTCATTTATTTCGCTGCTGGCGTCAATGCAGCTTGCTGCCATTCATTCACTTTGCGTATTGTTCAAGTGGGTAGATGGGGGTGGATGTGGGGAGTACGGGTTAACTTTTACTGTTATGCATATCAGTTCACTTTTAGCACTGGCGAAGAAATTTCATTTCGTTTCCTTAACGAAACTTTGCTTTGGCTTCTGCTTTGCGTTCTGCGTTCTGCGTTTCGCTTTTCGCCTTTCGCCTTTGAACTTTCCGTGCAACTTTATTTGCCGGACACGAATATAAAGGAATAAGCATAACGTCAATAAGTAAATGCAAACACACCCAAACACACACACACACACACACAGACACACACACACACACACAGTCGGAGTAGAAGCAGTTTGCAGTTATTTGTGGGTATTTTATTCAGAATTTCTTTATTTCTTGTGGCTGCACTTAAGTGAAAACTTTATTAATAGTTTCTACTTTGTGGCATGCCACACAAGTCAACAAGTATTTTTAAAATTAAATGAAGCCAGTGCAACTTCTGCCACTCGTTGGCCAAATCCCTTGGCTGTATGCAGCCAACAAAAGAGATAAAGACCCTCAAATCAGAGCAAAATATTCTGGCAATTCACACTTGACAAGATTGCCATACTTTTTCAATAATACAAGATTGCCATACTTTTTCAACAATACCAAAATTAAATATGTTCATAAATTGTAATCAAAACCACATTTTGTCTAGCTAAAGTTTCGAACATTCCATTGTTTTGTAAGTGCTAAATTTAACAAAAAAAAACTGTTTGTTCATTTTTTAAACTTTAACTTTATATTACTTAACCTTTTTCTTGAAATGTTTTAATTTACAGCTAATGTTTTTCATACAGGAACGAATCTTTTAACAAATTGTTGCTCTGAGCAACAAGATGAGTTGCATAATATATTTATCGAGTTTAATTGGGATGTTTTGGTAAATAAAAAACATTTTCAAAGTATTAATTAGCTGCAAATTGCTTGGTTATACTTAACTAGCTGAATTATCGAGCGAAAATTAATTTCATTCACCATAAATGAAATTTTATTAATTTTCGTGAGAAACTCAACATTGCAAATTATTCTTTTTATACCCTTAACCCATTAAAAATGTGTTAAAGGGTATATTGGTTTTCTGCAAATGTATGTAATAGAACGAAGCATCTCCGACCCCATAAAGTATTTATATTCTTGATCAGGATCAACAGCCGAGTCGATATAGCCCTGTCCGTCTGTCCGTCCGTCCGTCTGTCCGTCCGTCTGTATGAACATGCGGATCTCAGAGACTATATGAGCTAGCGACTTTAAATAGAAATAAGAAATGCACTTGCTGAACTGAACATTTGAGTGCAAATCATTTTAAAGGGAAATTTGCTAATAAAACTAGAATATATTTAACCACTGGGTTAAGGGTATATCGTAGTCGAGCCAACTCGACTACAGCATCTTACTTGCTTTATTTGATGATAATCAGTTTTCATATTACCCATTTTATTTTTTAGTAATTTGTCAATATATAAATCATAAATATACTCTATTACACATTACCTGTGCATATGATATATATATATTTACATATATATGTATGTGTGCACATATTGATGGATGGGTTCGCATTGAAGCTGAATGGGGAGTCGATCACATTAGCGGCTTAAAAGTTCTGGGAGCTCTTTCAGCACTGCTGACCCCTTTGTGTGTGTGCGTGTGTGGATGTGTGTGTGTGTATGAATTTATTTCGCACACATTCAGTTTAATCAAGCGGCTTTTGTTGCAACGCCAACGCCAGCGCTGTGGCCCCTCTATCGCTGCGGCCACCCCCACTATTGTATGTGGCATGGGGCAGGCAACAGCTAACAGCATTGTTACACTTTTAAACGGTATTTTTTTTACGTTTAAATATGCGGCAAAAGGTAGTTGAACCACATGGATACGATGGCGACTCCTCCTCGTCTGGTCTAGTTCTGATTGTGATTCTGATTCTGGTTTTTGGTTTGAGGTCTACTCTGCTCTGGTCTACCCTGGTCTGGCCTGGTCTGGCCTGGTCTGGTCTGTTTGGGCCAGCTCCAATGCGGTTCATTAGCGCACCAAATGCGATTTGGTCTTTTGTGCTGCGGCCTATCCACAAGTCACCTATACACATGCGCAGCGTGGGCGGGGTTATGTGGCAGGGGAGGAGGGGTCGATGTCGCCTCGCTTTGGCGGTTGCCTCTCAACTAGAACACATGAGCACGTAATTTAGTAGCCGCTTTAGCGCTTTTGTGTGAAAATCACAACGACAACAAGACACAGTCCCCCTCTCTCTCCTTCCTTCTCCTCCCCCTCTCCATTAAACCATGCGGTGGCTTGTTGTTTATGGTCATGTGCCTCATTGGGATCACAGGCACTTTGTGTGTGTGGGTCCGGTTTTTGCCGTTAATTCCTTTTTATTAATAGCCAGCAACACAATAGCAAATGTTTTGTGCAAAAAGAGAGAAATCGAGAGGAGAAAAAACTTATTTTGTTTGCTAAACGCAGACTCCACTTCCATGACGTAAAACTAATCAGTTTTCTGCTTTGGTTTTGGTCTTGGCCCGAACTCAAACTCAAAGTGGTGTAATTGCCTTGCAAAATGGAGGGCAATTTATTATTGGTCGAACAAAAGGGAAGCCATTAAAGATCAATTGTAAAAGGCAACAGCCACAATGCCGTCAGAGTAGTAAAAGTAAATAGATTGAACCAAAGATAGACTGAGAAAAACAAAAAGATAATTCTTATAAATATTTTATTATGTGTTAATGTCAGGCAAAAGTGCTGCTTATCACTCCGTTGCCATATAATTATGGGAAATTGGCGATAAATCACATTTCATTTAAAAACCAAAATGTTGCAAAAAAAAAGAAGAAGAAAAACACTCGACACTATCAGCAATGAATTCATCAAGAGATAATGAAAGCCTTTAGAATTTATTAATGCTGCCGATAAAAACTTAAAAATACAATACACATACTACATTGTTATAAATTATTAGTGAGTGGGTTGGGGTGAGTTGGGATGGGATTCAGAAGGGGAGTGACGTGTTTCCATCATGTGCCCTACTCCGCATCGCTGGCGACGGAAATATCGGGAATCAGATCAGCATCATCGTTGACTATATATTTTACATGTGGATTAGAATTGGAATATATACAGGTTTCTACTGCTTACCTGCATCGTGACCATCGGCAGCAACAGACATGTCGGGAACTAGATCAGCGACCATTTTATTATTTACAGTTAGAAATACCCCTCAAAAACATAAAATATTCAATAATTACCTGCATCCAAAGCATCGGCGGCAACAGACATATCAGGAATTAAATCAGCATTATCGGCGTCTATTTTATGTCGGATGTCGAGTTAGGAACAAGCTTTACAAAAACCTAATATTTAATAATTATATTGCTTACCCTGATCCATAGCATCGGCTGCCTCAGACATGTCGGGAATTAGATCGGCATTATCGGCGTCTATTTTTTGTCGAATATCGAATTAGGAATACCCTAGATATATAATTAATATTTAATAATTATATTACTTACCCTGATCCAAAGCATCGTCGGCAACAGATATGTCGGGAATTAAATCTGCATTATCGGCGTCTATTTTGTTGTGTATCCAGTTGGGATTAATCTTGTTATATAATTTATTTTTCATCGTTTTATTTCTTACCCGTATCCAAAGCATCGTCGGCAACAGATATATCAGGAATTAGATCAGCATCGGCGTTAGCTAATTGAATGCACAGTTAAAGCGGAACAGTTTCAGCTACTAGACGCCAGGTGGCGCGACTTACTCTCGTTTTGCTCAGCATCGGCGGCCACAGACATATCGGGCACCACAACCCGCGGGCTCATGAAACGGAAGATCGGCAATGAAAGCTTGGCTGGCAAGTCGTCACCATCGCTAGCCACAGACATGTCGGGCACCACAACCGGTGGGCTCATGAAACGGAAGATCGGCAATGAAACCTTGGCGGGCAAGTCGTCACCATCGCTGGCCACAGACATGTCTGGCACCAGATGAGCATGATTCCAGTGGAGCTGTGGCAGCACAGCGCCATAGACGAGGGGCAGCAAAAGGGCACAGATTGCTAGATACTTCATTGTGGACTGTCTTCAAGTCACTAAACATGCGAGCCAATTGATTGAGGCTTTTTATGGGCAAAATCTTATCGCCAAATATTTAATTTACAAGCTGGCCAGTTTGGCTCGTCAGATAAGATTCGCGTCAAAACAACCTGGTGTAAATAAATACTGTCGCCTGCTTCGCCAGAAACTTAAAGTGGTTTATTGGCGTGGTTGTTACACCCTTAAAAACCCTGTCCTAAGGGCCCTTAAAGCGGTTCGCGTGTTAAGCACTCAATTACAATTTGGGTCGACAACACAAACCTTGACCCGTGTCTTTCCGCTTTGTTCAGATATCTTACCTGTTTCTCTACCTGCAAGAAGACCCTTTGTGCCGAGCAACCTCTATTAACCCTCAAACAAAACAACAAATTCGATTACTTAACAACTACAAACTTTATTTCAATATTTGGATTAATATTTTGAAAAAAAAAGGTAAACATTTTTTTTTTGTCTTCAGTGACTTTTGTTAAGCAATATTCGATTCCTTCGAGTAAAGCACTTGGTTAATATGATATAATAAGATATGATAAACAGAAAGTTCGTACATTTTTAAAGAATATCCAATTTATCGTGGCTGCTAAGAAATAAAATAAAAATATGAAATTCATTTGAAATATTTAAACTTTTGTTGCGCTCATTGAAAATGTTTTGTTCGGCGCCTAATTTCCCGTTATGGCTTCTTCGTTCTCATATCCGATGTCCTGCGGCTCGCGCTTCAAGCGACTCATGTCAAAGTCATCCGGTGCAATGATGCAGGAGATTTCTGAGTTCTTCCGTGGCGGTGGGGTTGGGGTGGCCCTGGGCGTCACAGGGCGTTGAACCGGCTGTGGGGGAGCGTGTACGTCGCCTAGGAGATTGGCAACATTGGCGCCGCCAGATGGCGCTGGCTGTTGTTTGGCCAGTTGCGGTCGCACCGGGGACATTGTTGGCCTCTGCGGCACGTTGCCCTTCACATTGGCAACCACAAAATTGCGCCTCTGCTGCACAGCCTTCGTCATGATCGAGCTGTACTGCTCATTACCAACACCATAGCCAGGAATAGCAACCGAAACCGGACTCGAACCACAGTTGTTCCTGCCGCCGCGCACCACATTGGGCGTGACAAAGTCCTTGAAAGCGCCGCCCTGAATGTTGGTTATCTGTGGCGTCTTATGCACCACCGGAGAACAACTCGGGCCATGGGGTGAGTTTTGGCGCGGCTGGACTCCGCTGCCGACGGCGCGGCGCATCAACATACCGTTGCCCGGAATAATGGTTGCAATCGATTGTCCACCAGCGCCAGCAGCGGAGGGACTTTGGAAGTAGCGGGCTCGCTGCTGCAGCGGCGGCACCGTGGCAGCCGTCGAGCCGGCAGCTATGCGGCGCTTCAGCATGGCGGCATCCGTTGCCGCGGTTGAGTTGGGTGCCAAAGTGCTGCCGGGACCAGCAACACCAACCACACCCCCACCCCCACCACCGCATACCGAGTAGCGTCTGCCCATTTGGTGCACCAGGATGGGCGCCTTTGGCGCGGCGACAGCTGAGGGCATCACCCTAGGACTGCCAGTTACACTGGCATTGGTACTCTGGCCAGGCGTCAAGGATGGCAGGGCTTCCTTTGACTTGACGATGTTGGCGGGCACAAAGAAGGTGCCGATGCGACCGGAGCCACTCGGGGTGCCACTCGGGGTGCCACTCGAAGCGCCACTGTTGCCGTTACTCTCAATGCTGTCGCGACGCGGCGTGACAAGGCCCTTGCCACAGTTGTTCGTCTGCAAAACGCGATACATTTTCCGTTCCTCGCCAACTGGCGCCAACTCACCCGCTCCTGGTGACTGTCGGACGATGCGCTGGATGGCGTGTGGCTGCTTGGATGGCGCCACACGCTGATTGGCAACGGGCGAGGTGGAAGATGAGCCCGAGGGCTTATCCGGCGTATGCTTAATAGCGCTCACCATGCTGACAAGCTCCCTAATCAGACGCAACTCCCGATCGGTGACATGATCGAAGCCCGAAGGCGTATTTATATTAAAGTGCTGCACTTCACCGTTGTTGGGAAAATCGGTGGCATCGTCGAATGTCTGCATTAGAGCAAGGAATATCTTCTGCTTGAAGTGCAATTTTTGACGCGGATTCATCTCCTTCATCTGCGGGCGCAGCATATCCAAGAAGTGATCATCCGAAAAGATGTCGGGCGGCTCCGTCTGAATGCCCCGCTCGCAGCGCTTGAACAAGGCCAGCATGGACTGACTTACGCTTACAATGGGCGAGGCGGTTATCGAAGCCGTCTGCGTTGGAAAGTTCGAAACGGAGACGGATACGGAGTTTGAATTGGAGTTGGCGCTGTTAACGGTGCAATTGGGGGAGCTAATCACCAAAGTGTTAACATTCGAAACGAGGCGCTGCGACGACTGTTGGGATGGGACTTTGGGCGGGGGCTGGAATTGGGACGGGGACTGGGACTCCGGCTGAGTCTGCGACTTTGCTGCCGCTGTGGATGTGACCGTGGCGGGCAGTTTTAACACATCCGCGGAGCTAACTGGGGCTGAAGCACGTGGTCCTGTATGTATAAGGGAGGGGATCAGCGGCATGCCCGCAGCAGCGGCTGCAGCTGCCAATCGGTTCGGATGCTCCTGGCGGGCTACGGTATTATTGGGATGCAACTGTGCTTGTGGTGCTTGTTGTGCTTGCGATCTCTGCTGGGGCAACGGAGCACCACCTGGGCGTCGGCCCAAGGGCACCTGTTGCAGCTGTGATGGTGGTGGTGGTGCTGGTTGAGCAACAGCCCCACGTGGTCGTGGAAAGATGTCATCGCGATTGCTCACAGTCGGGCTGAGGTTCCTGGCAGGGGTCGATTTGGGGGTTGGTGTCTTTGCCGTCTTGGCTGGTAAGCTGGCTCTGGGCAGGGGCAGCATCTTAACGGGAGATGTGGAGCTGCGCAGACTGTTGGCGGCAGCAATGGACATGGATCGCTTGCGCTGCTGACGTGTATGGACCGGCTCGACGATCTTGGTGATGGCTTGGCTCTTGCGAGTGCGACGCAGGCTATACCCGCCGCCAACGCTGGCGGTCTCATCGGGACTCTCGTAGCCCATCTGATGCTGGAGGGGTCGTTGATCTGTGCCGATGGGCGATGATGCCTTCTTCTTGCCAATGATGAGATTGTTCGATGTGCGATTGCTGCTCCTCTTGATGAAGAACTCCGGAATTTTGAAATCACTCGAAGCCGATTCGAATGGGGAAGTGGGCGTGGCAGTGCCCTCGGCCGAGTTTGCCTCCTGCTCCTCCTCGTCTGTTTCGGTGACGCTTCGCTTGCGTTTATTGCTCTTCTTTTCCTTTGCTTCCACTTTCTTATCGTTTCTGTTGTGATTCATTTCCTTCTCCTTCTCCTTGTCCTTATATTCGTCGTTGTCTTCGACCTGAGCTTCTTCTTTTTCCTTTCCTTCTGCTTCCACTTCCTTTTGTGGCTCGGCGAGAGACTCACGATTTAGATCAGTCAACGGTTGCTCCTCCACTGGCTCGTTGTTATCCTCGGAGCCGTCTTTATAGTTGATTGACTCGAGCGTCGGCTCTTTGCTCATGCTCTTGCTGTCTCGCTCACGCTCGGAAGAACACCAGTCGCGCTCACTCTGACTATTGAAAGACATGTACGGCTTTAGGAACTCAAGCTCTTCGGGCATGTGATAGTTATTTTTTCGCCAACTGTGTTTACGGGTCTCGGGCGCGTTCAGCCAACGCGTATAATCGTCACGAATCTGACGCCAGCGTCGCTTGCATTTTTCCACTATACGCGTGGGAAAGACAGAGAAAAAGAAGGGGAGAGAGAGAGACACATATATGTATTGAGCGTCAGGTAGTTTGAGTGGGTGGTTTGGTGGTTTATTTCGATACCTGGTCGGCAAAAAGACCAAACAGATGGTCAATTGAGACGGGCAGACCTGACCTGACCTCCACGTTCCTAGATCGTTATATGCGTAAGTCTAATCCCAACTCAATAAGCGCCATAAATGAAAACACGTGCGAGTTCAAATTGCCTATTTACATCGTGGTTTATGGATTAGTCAATGTGCCAGGTAAAAATTCGTGTATTATCTTCTAATATGTATTATTCTTATAAATCAATCGAATACTTGTGCAACACTAGCACATCTACAATTCCATCGGAAAACTGGTAGAAAAGTCCTTCTTGCGTACTTATGGGGGTGAACCTATGTCAGAACTCTAACTTAAAACTGTGAAAAATTCGGGTTTTTTAAAATTGAGGCGTTCGAAATTGTAATGACCCGAAACTTGTATACTAAATATACTAATATATTCCCTAAAGTTGAGGACCGCTACCAGTAATCTACCTTCAAAGTTTGGTGAATCTAACTCAAAAGCTGTGAAAGATATACGCATTTCTGATGATACGCATCTACGGATGGGCGTGGCCAGGAACTTTAAAGTCTGATCTGGTCATAATCAGTAATTTACCTCGCAAATTGTATGACTAGTCTCTAGTGTGCAATTTGTGGAATTTTTACGATTTCTGTCGGGTTCTAAACCGATTTTTACCACTGACGAAAATAATGGTGGAATATACTTTTAAGTCTCTAGCTTTAATAGTCCACCGGAAAAAAAACAACCAAATAGACACGCCGACGTTTGTGTACTCTGCAGACCGGGGACACCCTATATTATTTCAGCAGATGTGGCTTGTTTGTACACGCCTATCTACATACCATAACTTATTATCATATTAGGACCTATTATTTGTAGTAGAACTATATGATATAGTGGTCTGATCCGGTCGGATCCGAGAAAAATCATTCTGAATTTAAAAAGATCATCCTAAAATAAAATTAGCTCTAAAAACTAAACCAATTTTTTCGTTTTCTAAGTATAAGAAAACCATTTTCTAGAATTTAGAAAATATTATAGTATTTATAAAAAGTAAAAAATCCTTTTAAAAATTCCAAAAATAGAAATGAAATGAATATTGCTTGTAATGCTCAAATTTAGCTGTTGGCTCAACTCTGCTCACAAAGAAAGGGTCAAAGACTCGAGTCGCCCTAATTAAATTAAATTAAATTTTATTTTCAAATTAAAATATTAGAATTTATTAAACATCCAAAATGTTTGAAATGTGAAATCTTAAATTACAATTGATTTTTTATAAGCAAAAAAAAAAAAAACAAATTTTGGACACTGTTTCTTGTGAAAATATGAAAGTAAAACAATTTTATAAAAGTATAACCTGGAATTAAGAAATTTTTAAAAACATACTTTTCCAATAATAAGTTGCGTTCCCCTTGTTGCCAAAATAAAAACGGTTTGTACTCTCCGCAATATAAATAAAGACCTATTCCTTGTTTTATAAATATAGTTTTGAAACTGAGAGACAAGTATGCATAAAAACAGATGGACGGACAGACAGACTTAGCGAATGATGCTGATCAGTATCTATATACACTATATGGAGTCGGCAACGCAGCCTTCAATTCTTTACCAAAATTAATTAATAACAAACAATTTTGCATAAACTGTAAGTTCGTTATTTTCCAGTACGAAGGCTTCTAATATACTGGTCTATCCAAAAATGAAATTTCAGTCTAATTTACAGCTTTTCTCGCCACTTTATTTCTTTATGCTTATCTTCGATATACTTTATTTTGATCCCCAGTCAACAATCAATATTCAAGTCCGGTTTCTTCTTGATGTACTATATAAATGATTTTTAGAAATGTGCACACAGATTACAGACTAATTGTAGCTTAAGTCAAACTACATTTGACATAGATTTTCCAAAATTTGAATCCATAAATCCTTAGCTAAAATACAAAAATCACAAAAACATTTTTGTCCAGCCGAAATATTTGTTAATTAAGCGACTATATATGCATAAAATATTTAAATCAGTTCTCAGACAGACGAATATGATTATTGCTCTTAAGCAAATCTACTTGAGTTGAACGTGATGTGAACCTGAAAATGTGGAAAGAGTAAAGAATCAATGCAATTCACTAAAATTGCAACTGGGCCGCAGCTCGACTCTCAAAAAACGATATCAGTAATTTACTTAAATTTATTAGACAATCTCTGAATGAGCAGAGTTTGACTCTAGCTTCAAAATATTTGGGGTTTATCGATTTGCAAGTCCCTCAGTGACCGTTGCTGTCGAGTTTCTACTCGTTTTCTACCCTGCACCCATTAAAAATATGTAAAAAGGGTATAATGGTTTTGGAATATTGCTTTATTTTATCGATAACTGTCTTCGATTCTCGATTATCGATACATTTCGAATTCCTATAGCAATAAATTCCACAATTTAAAAAGCAAATGCTTTTAATGTATACATAATAATTTCATAAAGATGGGATAAGAAGTTATGGTCGAAAATATATTCCCATATTGATCTCATTTCTCTATCAGCAGCACATATAAATAGGCGTGCGCATGTGTGAAAAAGAGATGGCACGATATTCGACGCGAGCGCAAATGTGTGTGTGGGTATTCTGAAGAACCCCGTTACCTATGATGTCATGTACGGACGTATGCATGCATGCGTCATATAATTATAGATAAAAAAAAAAGCAAACTTGATCTGCGCCTGGTACACGAGAACCTATATTCCAAATTTCATGTCTCTAAGATCTAAGAATTTGACGAAAATAGGGTCTAATAATAGAATCGCAAAATGTAATTGAACGATAAATTGCTCATAACCGATAAGTCGCACAAGTGACCATTTCTAACCTTTGCCTAATCGTTGAAAATGCTCGAAAAAGTATTTTATTATTTGTATTAGAGAAAAAATACTTGTTCTAGTGCTGCTAAATAACTAACATAAATAACTTAATAGTTTGTCACAGTAATATTGGATCATTGTGATTGTTAATTTAACTTACGTTCTTTAATTTTTTCAGTCTTGTTTTACGCAACACACAAACGAAATTAATAGATGAAGGACACGTGTGAACTTTGATAAATAGTATCGATACCATAAATAACAGAGTTTCAGCACACTGATCAAATAAAACTAAGAGTTTTACGTTTTACCAACACCTATAATAACACCTATGTTTGTTTTATTATCCACGCTAATATCAAAAATGCTATCAAATATTTATTATATATTGCAGTTAATTTAAAAAATAATTGGTAAGAGAATTGTTGGCCAACAAACATAAATTCAAGCATTCGTTAAAACCAATTTGAATGAATGTGCTTTCAAAAATTACCAGCAATGACAGAGCTGCCAACTCGCGTGCAGCGCGCGCCACCAAATACAGCCGATATGCGATAACGATAAGCGCAAATGCGCACGCCTCACTTTGCAACACTACTTACCCGACTCTCCGACCTCTAATGACACCAAATCCCAGCAATTCTCAGATGGCAGTCTTTTCCTATAATCGTCAAGATTTCTATCGTACAAAATCGGTTGTTTTTGGAATTCGCGGCATAGTTTGACATTTTTTTGTCTTGTATCCATGGCTTAACCACACACACACACCCCCGAGCACTTTGCGTCAATTTTATGTCTTACTTCAACACGACAACTGGCGAGAAACTTGACCGACACCAACACGCTCTGCTGAAATAACACAACTGGCAGAGCTGCGAGAATAACACATATACACACATACACACACACACATAAACATTCGAAATGCCAGCAGAGAGCGCGAGAGTGCCAAAGAGAGGCGAATAATGTGTTGGTGTTGGGAATTGTGATGCAGACTAAAGTAGAGGGTTGCATTATTGCTGCCGCTGCCGATTTTTTTTTCGATATCTATTTAAGTGCCACGACAAGGTTTTTCTTGGCATCCATTATGTTTGTTGTATGATTATTAATTTTTTATGATATGCACAAGCTGGTTGACAACTTTGGCCTTTACCATATTTAGTTTATAAGTATTAATAATAATAGTAAGAAAAAATTAAGCTGCGGAAAACCAGGGCCTCATCACAATATCATTTTTTTTGCGATGTGAGCAACCGATCCAACATCATTGCCAGTAGTTATTATTATTTACACACTCGCTGTGGCAGCTGATTTCAAGCTGGCAATGCTGTGTCACTCCTCTTGCGCTCTGGGAGCGCAGCTGTCAATGTGTGCGTGGCCAGTGGCGTGGTGCTGTTTTCGAAAATGCTAAGGGTTGCTAGTCGAAGCAGTTCGCAATCCCCTTCGCGTTGTTAGTCAAGCAGACTGTGCCCATGTGTGTCAATTGAGTGCATTTGTTTTAGCCGGCAAGCAAACTGTTTTGCGACAACAACAATGCGTAAATGATTCATTTGTTAGATGTTAGTATGCTTTCTGTTAACGCTCAAACATCTAAAGCAGCTTTTATTTCATTATTAATATCAACAAACGAATTCGAGTCGCAATATTAAGTCTCTTATCAATGCTAAACTGCTGAGAGACTGAGAGGCAACAAAAAGAGAGAGCGCGTTAACCCAAATAAATTGTATCGGTGTGTGTGTGTGTGTGTGTGCGTGTACGAAACTCAACAACAGCAATTTCACCGCGACAGCAGCAGCAGCAGCAGCGACAACAGCAGCAGCAGCAGCAACAGCAGTAGTTGTAGCAACAGCAGCAGCAACAAAAGGCAAACGAAAGCGCCTGCAAATCTAAGCAATTCCAGTGCAAATATCAATAAACGGATCTAACAAATTACAGGTAGGTGGAGTGTTGCCACAAGCCAGCATATTTCGATATTAATGTGAGTATTGCTGTTGCTGGCATAGCACAGAAAACGCGCCAAACAGCTGTTGCGCCCTCCACAGACAACCGACAACAGACAACAGAAACGTCGCAAACATTTTGAGTGCAGACGTGCAGCAACTGGATTTCGTTTCTCTTCTCACCTGTACGCGCTACGGTGTGTGTGTGTGAGTGTGTGTGTGTGTGTGAGCGTCGCTGACAGTTTGTTGCTTTGGAAATTGACGCAAGCAAGTTGCAGTTTTGCATTGGAGTTTTATGTTGTGTTGTGTTGTGTTTGCTGCGCAGTTGACGGCTTGAATAATTTGCGTCTGTTTTTGTTTTTGTTATTTGATTTGCAGAGTCAACGGCAACAGCAGCAGCAGCAGCAACCAAAATGAACACTCGACGCAGCACAGGAAGCATAAACAACAACAACAACAACAAAAACAACAGCAACAACAACAAAAACAACAACAGCAACAGCAGCAGCAACAGCAAAAAGAGCTTGAACAACACTTTGTATGGCGCAGCGCTGACCACAAAAACGATAACACCGGAGTTGCACGCGATCAATGCGAAGATCTGTCGATTGGTGGAACTGCATCCCTGCATGTACGATCGCTCGTGTCCGACGTACATGCGAAAGTCGTATGTGGAACAGGCATGGGAGGATATATCAAAGAAAATGAACGACACCGGTAAGTGGCACATTTCACAACACTAGAACGGAATCGATGACTTATCCATGCCACACAGTTGACAATTGCAAGGAGCGCTTCAGGAATATACGCACGAGTTTTGCCCGCTCCATCAACGTGCAGCGTGGCTCGAATCGCATCAAGCCGTATTATCTCAGCGAGGAGCTCGAGTTCTTAAAGAGGCACATTACGCCCGGCGTGCCGGTGCCTGTCAAGGGCAGGCGTTCACGAGACGGCAATCGGCGGGGCGACGATAACGACGATTATGACGACAACGAGGATGAGCATCATGCGGGGGCACTGCTGCATATAAAGCACTCGATGAGCAGTGACGGCAGCACCGACGACAGCTCTGAGTGGGTGGCGGACGAGCATGCGCAGAGCCTTGCCAGCCAGACGCTGGAGAAACCCGAGTCTGAGTTGCACTCACAAAGCGATGATGCCGAACAGAAACCGACCAATTTGCAGGTTCAGCCGATGGCCACACAGCAAACCTGCCCCTTTCCGCCCAAAAAGCGGCGTCGCTTGCCCGCCGACCTGATGGCCAAATCGAACGAAGTAAGCAAAAGTAAAAATTAATCACACACAAACTTGGCCTACTAAAGTAAACTGTATTTCATCTACTTACTGCTGCCACAGGTAACTGCAAGTAGCGCAGAGGCGGAAGATTCGCCCGTGGATACTAAGCCGGCAGTGATGGACTTTGATGACGCCTTCCTGCAGGGCATTCGACCCGAAATGAATCACATGAATTTCCACCAGAAGCTGTACTTTAAGCGACGCGTCTACGACCTGCTCGGCGATATATTTGAGAGTGCCGAGATTTCCAACGGTCAAGCACGCTTCAACGGGCAGTCTGAAGCTGCGCCTGCATCGCCAACATCTCTGCAGCATCTGGGCCTATTTGCGCGCTCGGGGACACTGCAGCTGCCAAAGCTGGCTCCCAAACCAACCTCCAAAGAGTAGTAGAAGTAGAATTAATTTTGATACTGTGCCCCCTACCCCCCAAAATAGCAGTGCCCAAAGACGGCCGCAGCTGCAAAACAGAGCTGTGTAATCCATTCGAATTTACGCTGTACAGTTATTTCACCTACCCATTGTTATGGGTATAGCTATAGTTGTAAGACGTTACACATTTTGAGATGTAATATTTACATTCGATACTATGTATTTACACACATAATTGCATAATTATAAGTAAGCAAGGGCCTCACTAAGTTCGCAACAAATATACTAAGAGTTCATTTGGACTGCAAATCTCATCTGGTGTTTTCTTTTTATCTCATCGTGGCGCCTGCTGCTCACATAAAAAGCTACAAGTGGTTGTATCTGGTGAGTTTACTCTTATGTGGTCAGATGTGAGCAGCCTTTGTTGTTGCACATGGTCTGTGCAGCTTCATTTGCAGGTGAGTTTGTTGGCTCTAAAAATCTCGAATATTCGAAAAAAGATAGGATTTTAATTTTTACGTAATTTTTGTTATTTTATTTTTGTATTAGTCGATTGGAAAAGTTATGAAAAATCTGCGTCACAAGCGCTGCAACAAAATTATTAAATCAACCCAGAAAATATGTTTTACAAAAACTGTTGCATACTTTTAGGCGGCAAATTTAATTGAAATCTGATTTAAGAAAAGTAACTTTTTTGTCCGTTGTGCTTGGCTCCAAATCAGTTAAGTGTGACTGCGATTGAGTTCTGTAAATTGTGGCTAATACAATACCCCAGCTAGATAGAAATCCCGTTTAAATATTGGCCAAGTATGTTTGTATGTATATTTTTATTTTTATTTTTTTTTATATATTTTGTATATTTTTAGCAAATACTTTTGTAAATGTAAACATTGATTTTGTTGTTTAAATAATATAATAATTAATACAATAATATATATATTTATTTATCGTTCCAGCATAATTTATGGCATAAAATACATAAAATATTATTGTTTTATTTTCTTGAATTTCATGTTTGTTTGTTTTTTGTTTGTGTGTTTTGCATATAGAAATTGTATACCAATATTATGTATAAGAAAATACCGTTGTTGCAAAAGTTTTTATTTCTTCGCATCGATTTTAAGATTTAAATACGTAAATTAGTTAATATAGTTATGTACAATCAATCGTTATATAACGTATATATGTATATATGTATGTATATATGTATTTATGGGGCGCTGATTTTAAGGCCACGCCTCATAAAAATTAGAAAAAGTTTAGCAATTGCACTTTAAATTATTTAAATATTTATGTTAAATGTTTAAGATAACACGCAAAGATCGTTCTCTAAATGCAGATGCAAAAAGTTGCAACTCTTTTTTTACTCTCTTTTTTTTTGTCTTAAATCTAACAAATTGTGGCGCATTGTTTATCATCAATTTTTTATCATCTCGTCCCGTTTAGGCAAACGAAATCTTGACCGGACCCAGCGGCAGCTGCTTCATATAGTTCCAGGCATCGACGCGCGTCATGCGCGCCGTGGACGCGCCATTGATGCTGAGGATCTCGTCGCCATTGCGCACCTGGTTGGTCTTCTTGGCAGCGCCACCTGCAAAGGTGCCCACAGAAAAAATTGGTTATAGTAAGATTTATGCGATAGGTGTGCCAGCGAAACTCACCCATGAAAACCTTCTTGACAATGAGCGGGCGATTGCCCAGCGGCGAGTCGAAGCCACCATCAATGGAGAAACCCAAACCACAGCTATCCTTGATAATCTCAACACAACGTGCACCGCCGCCAGCAGCAGCATCCTCAGCTGGGGGGAAATTGGAAATGAACATTGGATCAATTGGATCAATCTCATTTTGGAGCATTTGCACTTACCATGCGCTCGAATCTCAGCGGCAATTGCCTGACGTGCCTCCGCGGCGCGCTCGAGCAGCTCACTGGTGCTCAACTTGGCGGCATCTCCGCGCGACAGTTGTCGCCTTGCTCGGATGCCGGCAATGGTGGCCTCCGCATCGTTGCCATTGGCCTCGTCCAGCAGACTGGCCGGCTGCTGAGGACTGTTGGTGCCAGTGCTGGGCGTGCTGGGTGTGCTGGGCACTGTGGTGGCACCACTGCCACTCTCATTGGACACAATGTCCAGATCGAGGTCGAGAGAGCGCGATGCCTTGTGATAGTTGCGCTTGCGCTCGTAATCCAACTCGGTGGGCTTCTCATTCAGCGAACTGAGCGAGCCCAGCGAGGAGCGTTTCTTGTTCAGCGGTTTGATCACCAGCGATTCGGAGCGAGTAACCACTAAGACAACCTCTGGGCGGGGTGTCTATCGGGATTGGAGTTGAAGATGAGGAAGACTGACGAGAGATAGTATAGAATGTTTGGCTCACCTTTAGCACGCTGATCGACTCACGATGGGTTAATCCTCGCATGCTCATCCCATTCACGGCCAAGATGCGATCGCCCTTCTTCAGGCGCCCATCCTTGGCGGCCGGCGTGTTCACCAGTATCTTGTGAATCTGTAAGAGAGGGAGAGATTAATTTGTAAGAGTTCTTAGGAAAGCAGTGCTAAGAATGAATGCCTTACGGTTATCTCCTTGGCCTCGTAGTCGGAGCCACCGGCCAGTGTGATGCCAATGCTGCTCTCTGGGGTATCCCGCTGCAGCACAATGATGAATGCCTCGGGCGTCTTCAGTGGCGGATCGGCCTCCTCGACAATCTGCTGGACATCCTGGGCGGTGATCAAGCTCTGATTGCTGCCCAGCGATGAGAAGCTGCCAAATTCGGTGGCCGTCTCCTGTGTGGTGCTCACATTCTGTGTGGTTGAGCTGACGCCCGACGAACTGGATGCCAGCGAATCCAGCGAGCTGAAGCGTTCGTGATGTGGTTTCGTTGCCGCCATCGCAACGCTGGCCAAAACTTTGTGCATGGCTGTTGCTGGTGCTGCTGTTGCTGTGGCTGCTACTGATTGCTGTTGTTGTTGTTGTTGTGGAGCAGCTGCAGCAGCACTGCGCTCAAATTTCTCGCGCAGCTCAGCGGTGCTCGTCTGCGACTTGGTCGAATTGATGATATTGGTCTTGTTTGTCTTTGAAGTGGGAATCGGTGCCAGGTCACGTTTTGGTTGGTTTATCGGGCTAATCACTGGCTTGGCCAGCGCCGGCAGCAACTTGGACTGCTGCGTGGGATCCGCCTTGAAGCTGGCTTTGCGCTCCTCGTCAATGAACATGGCACTGATTTTGGCCGGCGTATCCGAGCGTCGACTGCTGTCATCCGTATCCGATGTCAGCTCCACGTAGGCAGCCACATTGATTAGCTTATCCACGACCAGCTGCTGCTTGCCCAGCAACTGTTGCTGGTGCTGCTGTTGCTGCTGCTGCTGCTGCAGCTGCTGTTGCTTGTAACTGGACTTGAGACGACGTCCGTTCAGAACACAAGGCTCGCCATCTGTGCTGTCGTTGTCGTTGTCATTGTTCATGTCCTGGCCGCGACTCTTGGCGCTGCGGCACTTGGCCGACGCCAGGATGCTCTTCCGATTGCCCAATGCCAGCTCGGAGCTATTGTTGTTGTTGATGTTGCTGCTGCTGTTGCTGTTGATGCTGCCGTTGAGCGAACACTTGAGCACGCGTCGCGTCAGATCCACGGTGGGTGTGCTGCCCAGGGAGCTGCAGCTGGCCTGGGAGCCGGCCGAGGAGCCCGACGTCAGTGTGGAGGTGTTTGAGCTGGCTATCGATGTGTTCGTCTCCGAGCTGAGCGTACGAGTCAAGGCAAACTTCTCCGGTGGCGTCGGCACGCGAGCCGTCGTCGAAAACACCGAATCCGTGTCGCTCTCCTGATCGGCCAGCAACTGTTGCTGCTGCTGCTGCTGTTGGCTGTTGCTGTTCATGCGGCTGGGCGTGCTTAGGGCGCCGCAAAGCGAAGTGCGTGGCGGCTTTGCCGGCGGCTGCGACAGCTGCGACTCCAATGGACGACGCTGCGCCAGGGAAAAGATACTGCGATAGTTGCTGGCGTTGCTGCTGCTCCCGTTACTGTTGCTTATGTTGTTGTTGCTGTTGCTGCTGCTGTTGTGTCGGAGTGGTCTTGTCTCGCCCAGGCCGCTGTCTGTGGAATCCTCGCCGCTGGCCGCCTTCACCTGACTCTTGATCTCGGGCAGATCGAGGATGGGCTCCAGCAGCTGGGGTCGCTCCGGTATGACTAGGCCGCGCAGCTTGGACAGGCTGCGACGCCGCTGCTCCAATATGTTGGTGATGGCCGCCTTGCGCGTCGCCGCATCCCCCTCCCCCGAGAAGCTGATGCGACGCTCGACGGCGGCGGCAGCAGCAGCGGCGCTCCCATGGCTGCGTCGCGGCAACGAGGCATAACTGTAACTGCCCATAGCTGTGGGCGTGCGTGTATGCGTGTGTGTGTGCGTGTACGTGTGTGGGTGTGTGCTTGTGGCTGTGGGTGTGTGGAGTGTGTGCAGCGAGTACATGGAGTCGGCGACATGCAGCTGGGGCAACTGCTTGGCCAACTGATACTGACGCTGTGCATCATTCAGATTCTCAACGCTCATCGCGCGCGTCTTCAGCAGCGTGGAGGAGGCGGAGGCGGAGGAGGCTGCCTCCAGCAGATTCTCGCTGCTCATGTTGAGTGGCTTGCGGGCGAAGGCGGAACTGGAGATGGACATCGAAGTGGGTGTGGAGGTGGGCGTGGGTGGGACAATGTTGTCCAGTTCGTTGCTGGACGAAAACATGGCGATCTTGTCGCGCACCGACTTCTCGGACTTCTCATCCTTGCGCCAATCGCTCGGCTTGCGATGCGGCGTACTGGCGCTCAAGGAACGTTGGTAATCACGAGCAACAGTTGGCGCCGCTGCTGCTGTTGCTGCTTCAGCTGAACGCGATGCTTGACGCGCATCCTCCACATTGATGACCAAATCCTGGCGATACAATTTACGCGGCACCGTTGGCGGTGGTCCCGTTTTGGGCAGCGGTGGGGCACCGTCCAGTTTGTTGTTGTTATTGTTGTTGTTGTTGTTGCTGTGTTCGAAGCTGAGCTCCGTTTTGAGGGCCGCGGCCTTGAGGAGTGCGGAATGGGGCTGTGTATGCATCATCAGTGGCTCACTGAAATTGGGTGGAAACTCATGGCCATCGGGCGGCAGACGGGAATAGGTCGGTGGAGAGGCGTAGCTCAGGTAATCCTGCACAAGCAGCTGTTTTGTGCTCGTCGTTGTTGCAGTTGCAGTTGTCGTTGTTGCTACTGTTGGGCTGCTCAGCAGCTCCATTTTGTTGTTGTGCTGCTTCTGCGGCAAACTCTTGCTTAGAGTCGGTGTCGAAGTTGATGTCGAAGTCGAAATTGAAGTTGATGTTGTTGCTGGAGTCGGATTTGTAGACTTTGATGATGTTGTTGTTGTTGTCGCCACAAAGCTCTTCTTGCTGTTGTTGTAGTTGGTTGTTGTTGCTGTTGTTGTTGTGCTGATAATAGTGCTGTTGCTGTTGTGGTTGTTTAGGGTACCAAGATCTGGAAAAGGCAGTGGCAGAGATGGGAAAAGGAATTGGTTAGCAAAAACACACGAGGAGCAAAACAAGTGGAGCTTGGATTGATGGGAAGCAATCGATATTCTTTGTATATCGATAACATATCGAGGTAAGGTGAGATGCAAGTTGTAACTCTTTCAATAATGATTTCTTGTTTTTAATAGAGTAATTTAAGATGCTCACTTTGTTAATCATATGCAATAATTGTTGTCAATATGTCAATATTCAGGTTCAGTTAAAACAAATATTTCAACACAAATCGGATGGGTTTTAATGGTTTCAATCTTCGAGAGGATTGTTTAGCATTACAGGTAAAATGAGTTCGAGTAGTAAGCTGTGAATGAATTTTGAAGGCAGAATAAACAGAAAGAAACAGTTTAAAAAACAATTTTCAAACGCTTTTCCATTAGCCGCTTGGATTGGCGATTACAAGACTATAATTATGATTATAATTGTATTTGTAAGCCGAAAATGAAACCCAAAAACTTTCGCCCAAAAGCGAAACAAACAGTTGTCATTATGCGCTAACACCGGGTTCGACTCAAATCTTACGTGGTAAATAAATCTCCCCATCTACAATTAAAAAACCGCAACATCAGCTGAAAATTGTTGTGGTTATTTTTTGTTTTGTGTCTCAGGCGGAGCAGCGTTGACAAAACGTCTTTAATCAACATAATAGTAATAACAATAAGTAGTAGCCATAATACTGATGCCACAGATGCAAAGATTTAACACAAACAAATTATGGTCAAAACAAAAGGGTTTCTTCGCGGCTCGTGTCTCGTGGCTCGAAAGCGAAAGTTTCGCCAATGAAGAATAGAAAAAGTTAATTATTAAAATCAAAACAAAGACAAAAACAAAAAAAACTAAGCAAAAATCTTTCCATTTTTGCAGGTTGACAAATTTTTGCGTATTGAGGTCATTCGTTGGGGGAGTTGAACCCAGAGCTAATTGTTATGCCAAAATCTGAAACAAATTTATGCTTGAAATCTTCATTTAACGATAAACTAAACAAGTTTCTAATTGGCGTTGAAATTTATACGCTAATTTCTTTGGCTGGCCAAAAAAATATTGCAGTTCGAAATTAGATTTCGTCAAATGGACAAAATGGAAATAGCAAAACGCCCACGGTATAAGTGAGTTTAAGAAATTCTACATACATTTAAAATTTGCATTTTTAATTTGGCTAAAAGAAAAAAGTGAAAAAAGATGTAAAAACGAGGCTAAGATTCATTAAAATGGAAACTGTTGTGGAGTTCTGCTTTGTATACCCTGTGCTCAATAGAAATGGGGTCAAATAGTTTAAAAACACTTGAAATTTTCAAAATAAATTCTTATTTAAGTTAATTTTAGCGAATATCGATAACTATCGACTTACGATAAATGTACACCTTGTAATGAAACCAGAACTTATATTTAATAGCCAAGTTCAGGGTACATCCTAATCGAGCTTATTCAACAACTTCTCACTTTTTATATAACTTAAATTCTTTTCTCCGCTTCTTTGATTTTAGTCGTTTGTTGCTAAAAGTTAAGTTATTATTTGGGCTGTTGAGGTGTTAATGAACTTTTCAGATTGTAAACGTCGCACAAATTGTTGTTGTTGTTGTTTAGTCCAAAACTGAGGCTATGAAATCATGTACATAACAATTAAAAGCCTCATATGCAGAAATGTAAAAAGCGAAAAACCACAACACAAAAAACAAAAATGCAAATTAAGAGCTGCTTGAATTTTGAATTTAAGTGTTGCAAGCCCAAGGGCTCAAGGGCACAAGAAATGTGAATTAAAACCTTAAAATTGGTAAAACGTGTATTTCTCTAGGTTTTTATGCTCTCGACAGACCTTGAACCAGAACGGCGGAAGAACTTTCCCCAGAATTTCACATAAAAATGTATTACTCAGTTTGGCGGACGATCGGGAAATGAAGTCAGCAAATAAACATTCGATCATCGATTGACGATTGACGCTGGTTCGACCAGCTACTGAGCCATATCTCAAATATTTATGTGTGTCATAAATAAATATTATAGTATATATAGTATTGATAAGGTGATTCAGCCACAGCTGACACAAAGTCTATTGATTGAACTACGTCATTCTCTGTCCGAAAGATTACAGGTTTATTTCTGGCCATGTCGCAAGCGAGGGACAAATCACAGCTCAGCAATTGAGGCGTAGAAGCAGCTAATTAGCTTTTTAGTAATTGGTATTATTCAATATCAGTTCACAGATTGGATACAACGCTTACAGATTGAGCGTGCTCAATTAATCAAGTCAAGTTGTGGAAATAGTGCCCTGAACCCCCAAACGAACTTTACACTCTGCAGTTGGGTCACAATTAATCTTCCAGTCCATGCGGCAAGTGTAACATGAGGCGAATCTTGGCTATTGTTTTGGTATTTTGGTATTTTGGTATTTAGCAGGTTGTCGCGTCGCTTTATTATGCATATCTTGATGCTTATCGCTCGGATGTTTAATGTAGGCTCAACTTTTGGCGCTGCCTATTTTTCTTCATTTATTTATGTATTTATTTTTTGTTAAAACTTGACTTGGCGGGTCATTGGTTCAGTTTGGTTCGGGACACCTGCCACAATTTTATAATTTGTAATCTTTTCGCCGGGCATTTCGGCAATTAAATAAAACCGTTCTATTCCCACTGAAGCTAATAACAAAATTCTTTTAGTAATTTCGGCATTTCTGCACACAGTTTCACAGATTTTTTTTACTTATTTTTTTTTTTTGGCAACCCGCTGCGAGCTCTGAAACAGGCAACTGGCCACATTTAATTGTAATCTTCAGGGGCTCCAACAACGTGTGTGTGTGTGGTGTGAAAGGTTGAGAAGATTTGTGATTGGCAATGGAATTCCATTTGGCTGTTAGACAGGCTGAGAGGGAATCAAATGAGCTAATAACGCATATGTGTCTATTCATTTTTGTACTCTATATATACGCTATATATAGATATATGTATATATAAACATAAGGCGGCATCGGTCAGAAGAAGACTACAATCAACTGGAATGGCTGGGTTATAATTCTTGGTACTACATATTTATATATATATATGTATTTATTTTAAAGCGATTGTACTTCAAACGCTGAAGCGAGGCATTTCCGTGCTGTCGTCGTCGCTTTCGAGTCGAGTACATGCCAAAGTGTCGTCTTTAATTAGAAACGAGTGAAACCAAAGCGGCTGACAGTCAACGCCGTCGTTTTGGAATCTCAATGCCAAGAACGCTACCAAGTTCTTTGGAACTGGCTCGCTGGCTTGCGCATAACTCGAAACTGGCTCTAATAACTTCCGCTGTTATCAGCATGCGATTGCATAAGCGAACTGCACAGCGCCACCTATCGCTGATAATTATAAATGGCTTAGCGCAGCGCTCTGTTCCCACAGTTAGTCTCCCCCCCGTTTCTCAGTCGTTCCGGCGTTCCGTCGTTCCGTCGTTCCGTCGTTCCATTCTTTCGGTCGTTCCCTTTCCGAAAGAAATCCTGTAACAAATTGCTCGCATTTAGCGCACAAAATGCCACTTATGAGTTGAGTGCACCCCTCTCTGCAATTCTCAACGTGGGAAAATCTCTGCTTCTTTGCGTGCTGCTGCTGCTTTCCTACACACACTCGCACACACACACACACAAACACACATGAGCTTATGTAATTGAAATTAATATTTCCTACTGTATTCCCTACATTTTTATTTTTCGCCATTTTCAGCGATTTCTTTAAAACATTTTAACACCGCTCACTTGTCGGTCTTCCTTTGACGTGGCGAGAGGCGAAATAAAAACAAGAAGAGAAAAAAAAAATAAATAATATGTTATACGAAAAACAAAAACAAAAACAAAAGAAACCGAGAATAAAATGGTTTCTACAAAAATGCGTAGATTGGTAGCCCGCACATTTTTCTACATGGCTAGCATTCTGTGGCTGCCACAGCTGCCTCTTCAGCTTCTTCTTCCTCTTCTCGCGGTTTCTTTTGCAAGAAAAGGCAACAGCGAATTACTTGTAATATGGTTCAGGTTCAGCTAGCGAACGTGGCATATTTCATTTTAATTATTTTATTAAAGCCTCGGCCACAATGTGCAATTATTTAAAGTGTTCAATGCGTCGTTTGATGGATGGATGGATGGATGGATGGATGGATGATGTTCGGACGATGGCAGCTTTGAGCCATCTGCCTCGGGGGCTGCCTCTTGAAATCTCAACAACAATATCAAACTCTTGTTAGTTACAAAATATATATACAAAATATCATATATATATATATGTATGTATATAAAATTAAGCTCGAGCTGCATTGTCTGCTTGACTAGTGTTTGGACAGATTTCGTTTGTGATACCAGCAATAAATTAAACTTGCAAATTGCAACGCATTAAGCCAAAAACATGCGACTTCATCTAGCCAAATTGATTAGACGTGTTTATGTCTGTGGCTCTATATATGTATGTGTGTGTGTATATGTAACAAGCTGAGCAATAACTCAGCATACATAAGCCAAACAGCTGGTGTAGAAACAGCCGGTTCTTTATGCTAAAAGTGTGCAAACATCTAAGTTTAAAGTCGTCGTTCCTAATACCCTGTAAACACTAGGGAAGGAAATGAAGAATAATGAATAAACTTCCAACAGTTAAGAAATAATATTCACTATATTCTTTACATACGAGACTCTATAACATTAAAGATTTTGATACGAGCTCAATCAATTTATACAAAGTTAATTTGGCACCCATATGGAAACATTCCGAATCAAGTTTGTGATTTGAATAATCTTAATGAAGTAATCACGACTTTGATTCAACACTTACTTAATATTATAGCCTGGTCTGCTAGCTTAGCTGCAATTTATTTGGATTTAATTGATTTACTCTTGTACATTTTAGTTTTATATTTTATTTGTGCTGTCAACTTTTATTTTGCACATGGATGACATATTTGGAATTAAGTTTGTGTTTTTATTCAGTTTTATAAAGCTTTTACGATATTTTTTGTAGCACTCTTTAATATTATAGATTTCTCTAATAGCTTAATTACTGTTTATCTTAAATGTACATACAATTTTTTATACATAGCTGACATATTTAAAAGCTAGTCTTACATTCCCCAAAAATCGCTTGTTTGCTTACAGGGCACATAAAAAATTCCGGACCATTTCTTTTATTAAATAAGAGCAGCGCAGGAGAACAAGAATAATAATATAAAAAAGCAACGACAGCAGAAAACCGCTGCTTAAACTGACACTCAGTCAGACTTCTCTCTCTCTCACTCGCTCTCTCTCTCTCTCTCTCTCGCTCAGTATTGCTGTCTCTATCGGTTTGTGTTTTGCATTTAATGTGTCATGCAACGCTGCATAGCGGACGCTACTGCTGCTGCTGCTGTTGTTGTCGCTGTTGCATATGTTGCAGTTGCAACTTCTGTTGCCGCTGTTGTTATGTGGCAAGCGCCAAGTGTTGCAAACAATGCGATGAGCGTGTGCAGCAGGAGGTATAGCGCTCAACAGCGCAGGGGAGGAAGGGGCAACCGAAAGGGTAGCTGGAAAAACTGCTTATGCATATGGCGAGGAAATGTGTTGCCAAGAAAAATGTGAGCTTAAATTGCAGCTGAGAGCAAGAGATACAGAGAGAGAGAGAGATCAAGAGGGAAGGTACAAAGAGAGAGAGAGAGAGAGAGAGAGAGATAGAGAGAGGGGGGAAGAGCAGAACTGAAGTGTGTGCCGTTGCATAAATATCGAGCTAAAGTGCCAGTCCGCCTGAGACCTGCAACAATTGGTGAGAGTCAAGGCGGCTACACTTAGCGAAAATCGTTGTGCCAAATTCAAATAGAATCGGCATGGAAATTCTAAACATAACTACAATTTAATCCTGACTGATTTATGCTTGTAGTTGTTCTTTAATTCGAAATGAAATAGAGAATATTTAATAACTTGAAATAAGAACTGATTAGCTTTCTTCAAGTAATCGATTTAAAGGCAAATTTTATGTTTAAACGATTTTAGAGTTTATTTAAGAAATATAAGCATTTTATGTTAAAATGAATTCAGCATTAATTTAAGAACTTGAAAAATTAGCTGAATAGTTAACTTTATGTATATAAAACTGCTATTTAAGTAATAATTAAAATTGAAATGATTTTAGAAATTTCTTAAGAACTGTTTTACTTTAAGAAGTCGCGTTTAACATTTAAGCAAAAGTGTTTAAAAGTGAGAACAATTGTGATTAACTGTTTTATTTACTAAACTTCAACGAAATTTGTATTCTTTTCATCTTAGCCAAGTTTTGACAGTAGTTTTTCGCTGAGTGTAGGCAAGGTAGGCGCGCAACTGTCGAGGTCTACTCGACTGCAGCTGCCACACACGTTGCACGTTGCACATACGCACCCGGCGGCGGCTTTCGGCTTTCGGGCTCTTGGCGACTTGACTTAAACGCATTTCTGCCATTGGCAACGGCTAGCGGATTGAGCCGGCGGGGAGCGGGGGAGGGGTAGAGAGCTAAGAGCGTTAAGCGCGTTGTGAATTATTTGTGAGATAGTCAGCCAGGCCCACCTGGCAGGTTAAACAGAGAGAGAGCGAGAGAGAGGGGAAAGGAGAGAGAGAGAGAGAAAGAACATTTCAAGGAACATTTCAACGCTATTTACGAGGCAATTTTGCGAATGGAATATTACAGAATGTCTGCGAACGAAAATTTATGATGTGTTTTCTCTTTTTGAAGTGTGTTTGGTTTTTTGTTGCTGTTTGTTGTTGCTGCAACCAGGAAGTGAGAACTAGCCAACAATTGTTAGGACCAAAACCAATACAAAGTATGCATGTGTAATAATAAAATCAAAAGCAATTTCAAGCTGTCTGCATTTTCAGTTCAGTTCGGTTCAGTTTCAATTTCAGCCGAAAAGCGAGAAAAATAATTCATAGGAATTACGATGGCATCTAAAAAAATGCATTCCCCATAAATTATGCTGGCTGCTGTTTCATAGTTTTACGGCATTTTATATAATCATAAAAAACAAAAAATACAAAAACAAATAAATCTTTTTGGACGGCCAAATAAAGCTTGCCGCGGACTGAACACAATTTAAATAAAACAGCTTAAGAAGAAAAATATATAAAGCCAATTAAAATAATACCAAGAAATTACGGAAGCAACTAATTGGACAACTCTTCGGCAAAAAGTTTTACGGTAAAGAGGCTGACCAGTCTTGGAAGTGTGACATTTGTGGGCCAGTCTTTGAGTGATTGCCTGTGGCTTATATAACTCTGGCGGATCGCTTTTAATGTTGCCGATAATGATGATGTTGACGGCTTTTAATAATAACCCCACGTGAACTTCAACGAAATGAAATGAAACGAAATGGAATGGAATGGAATGGAATTGAGTGGAAAGCAAAGAAAAGGAATGCTTTGAATATGTCAAGAACCGTAGCACTGGCGGCAGAGAACTTTGATCTACTCGCCGAATGGTGGCCAAGTGGAGGCCGAGTGGAAGCTGTGCGGAGACTGAAAGTAGCCTACGGTTCAAGGTAATCGTTGAGTTTGGTATTTGGTATTTCAAATATTGGACATCGAACAATTAAACGGCAATCGAACAATTAAATGTTTGCAAAAGCCAGACAAAAGGCAGAACAAACGGCCAACATGGGTTAATTACTCCCCCCTCTCTCTCACTCACACACAGGCGACCCATTCCCATTCCCAGGCCCAGTGTTGAAAAAGGGCGTTGCTGGCCAGCTGAGTGTTAGAAGGGAAGAGTTGGCAACAACGTTGGTAAGAGCACGCTTCGCTGCACAATTTAAGTGCCTCGAAAAGGTTCAAAACTATTAAAAGTGCTGCTGCTGGTTCTTCTTCTGCTGCTGCTGTTGTGAATACCCTGTAAGATGGCGGAATGCCAAGGGCTATGTTAATTATATGTGAATGAGTGCAATTCATGAACTCAAAGAATCCCTGGAATTGTTCACATGAAAATAGAAAATGCCAGACAATTGCTCATGTCTGCAAAATACTCTAAATTCCAAACTAATAAATGGGATTTCAGTTGATAAATGCTTTCAATTGGCCGTACAGAGTATCTATCTTGTGTTGTCTTTCTCTCTAGTTATGTGTGTGTGTGTGTGTCTTTCTTTCTTGGTTGGGCAGAAAAGTGCACTCAATTGTGGCATGATTCTCAGTTTTTCTCCAGAGTAGAGCAGGAACTTCCACCTGTGACTGGGGTGTGATCTTTATCGGGGCACAGCTGGCACTTCAAGTTCGCTTTTGGCTCAGTTGGGTTCTTTGAGGTTGGCTAGTCGATTGTTCTGTCATTCTTTTTATATTATTCTATGGGAGGGGGGATTTCCATTTGAGTGACTCTTGAAGCGTTTCATTTACCTACGGTAGCCCCAGCAGTGCTTTTCGGCTCGGAATCTGATTTTCCCGGGACCGGTGAAGACATTGTGCGGCATTGTGTTTTCTTATCAATTAAAGCGTGACCTTTGTTGTGGTTTATCTGAGCGAATTAGTTCGGCCAGGCCACGTCGGCTGCTTTATGGTCTAATTAGTTGGAGAAACCTCCAGCCCCATCCCCAGCTCCGTTCATTTCGGTTCATTATGACGCTTTGCTGCCAAAGAAAGAAACCCAAAAAACCAAAACCAAAGAAATATGGAAGAAAGAAAAATCAAAACTCGTTCGCTGATGACATCAAGCAAACTCTTTATATATATATATATATATATATATATATATATACTATAAACTATTTTGTGTAAGTATCTCCATAAATCGTCTGATATCAATGATGAAAACACCACCTTAAATAGCATTTGTGGCAACGTGACAAGGCCAATTAGCTAATCAAGGCACACAAAAATAGCTGTGAAGTACTTGGGTCTGTTAGTCTAAAAGACTTTCCTAAACGAGTATTAGAAATATATATAGAATATGTATGTACTAAGTCCAAATTTGCTGTGTCTCACTCGAAAATTGACAGCAGATACAATTGTATCTGACAAATGCGGCTATCAACAGGTGTCGGAAACAAGCACATCGATTTGCACAAGTGTCAGTTGACTTAAGTCGGTTTTTCAGATTTTGTTTCTCTTTTTGCATTTGGGTTTGTAATAAAAGTAAAGTTGTCATTAACAATACGAAAAGTGGAAGTAATACAAGAATCGGAATAAAGCAGGGAAGTACAATTATAAATAACAGATCTTAAGTTGACATCAAGGTTAAGTTAATATGTACGTACTATATACACACTGATAATACATATAAATAAACGTTCAGCGATCTTTCAGTCTACATTCAGCTGTGTCTATAAAAAGGAAACCTCCTCAGTTTCCTGTAAGGGTATATGTAGTCATAAATGATCCATTTATTTGCTAAAATAATATAATATATTATTTAGCTACATTAACACAATGTTATGGAATTATTTATAATACTTAAAAACAACTTTCAGCGATCTTTCAAGTTACACTCAGCAGTGTCCATACGCAAAACAAAGACTACACCTATAAAAGGGAAGCTCCTTACTTTGCTGCAAGGGTATCTGTAGTCATAAATGATCCATTTATTAAAATAATAAATAATTTTATTTAGCTACATTGGGATTGTTTATTATTATACTTAAAACAACTTTCATCGATCTTTTGGGCAACTTTCAGCTGAGTCCGTTAAATTTGTTTGGGAATTATTACACACTCAATATAAATACGAAAAGATAAATGTTATTCGCAACTCACGGCAAAATTTTCGCATATTTGCTGATTAAATCAATTATCGTTTTCACTTTGAAGTAATACCGATTCTATCAGATCCGATACGATCAGATCTCCACTCCGATGTGGACGGACTCTTTAAAAATGCCAGGCACAAAATGGCACAAAAATAAAAAACGCCTCAAAATACTCGTAAATAAAAACCTGGTCTTATATAAACAATTTCAATTGGATCGCTTTTTGGGCTCTTTTTGGTATTTCCCCTGGTTATTCCCTTCTCCCTCTCTCTGTTTCTCCTATAATATCGCACTCGGTTCGGCTCCTCTTTGGCCCTTTTTGGCCCGAATTCTCTTTTAATGCGAAGCGCGCAATTTTCGTTGACATTTGCAAATTCTTGTCACACAAACGCGCAGAAATACATTCAAAAATAAAAAAAATACTCAAAACTTTATTTTTTTCCAAGCGTATTTCAACTATTTTGTTGCTGCGGCCTCTTTTTGAGTTTTGTATGCTTTTTTCTTCTTCTTCTTTGCTTTTTGATAGACTGCTGGAGTTGCATTTGCAAACGATTCAATTTGTGCAACTTTTAATGCAAATATTTGAATGAAAGCAAACTCAAGTGGGTAAATGATTATGGTGCGTTTTATTGTTATAGCCAAAATCAAAAGAAAAGAAAAAAATAACAAAAAATTGGTGACTGTCCAAATTGTGGCATTAAAAAAGCCTTAACACACATGTGTACCACTTATTTATGTATGTTAATTCCCTGCGCCCAATGAAAGTAGTTCAATTTTGGCCAGCAAATGTTTGCCAATGGCATACAAATTTCAGCTCATTGTTCGAGCCAAGAACTCGCAAATTGTGTTGTCTATGGAAATGTGTCACAAATGTGCCAAGCAGTCGCCACCCTAATGATCTGCAGAATGACAAGGCTTCTTTTTTACAGTTGCTGTTGAAAGTGTGAAAGGTTGTTTGTCATTACCAGTAGCTGAATGCATGTGTGTGTGTGTGTGTGTGTGTGTGTGTGCCAGCAAGTGGGCTAAAGATTAAGGAAATGCCATAGAGGAAGTCAGTGGCACAACAATGGAAAGGCAACAACAACAACTACTCAAACAAATTAAAAGGGACGCTTCACTTGCCACCACTTACCATGATTATGGAAGGGATATTTACATGCTTACATTCCAACATTCACTTACTAACCCAAAAAAACATAATTGAAATTATGCTAAATAACAATGAAGCAACTTGAAGTGGAATTCGTATGAGAAAAGTAGTTCAAAATTATATTTTGATTGACATACTTATAATTATGTATATACGATAAGCAGACTATAAGTTATCCATATATATATCTATCTATCTTTCGGTATGTCTCTAGTTATGGTTGGATCTCCTACTATTTAAAAATATATCATTATATACAAGTAATAAAATAATAATAATAGTAACTAATGGAAAAATTCATCAATGAAAAGTACTTTATTAACGGTTTATATTTGTTCTCTTTAACTATTAACAGAAAATAGGTCTATAAGCATTTGGGGTTCTTAGAAAATAGATTTAATCCATTTTGAAAAATTGAAAGCGAAAAATATGCTATTCTTAGAGTGTTAAGAAAGAGTTTTGACAACTGCTGTCCCGTTAGAAATAAGCGTTGACTTTGAGGTCAGCCTTTCGTCAATGACCTTAGTAAACATTAATCATTTTACGAATAAAAATAAAGCCAGATAAGAGAAAATCTCTGTAAATATATGAACTTCAGAAAAGGTGAATAAAATTTAAAGAAAACGGGAAAGAGCAAGGAACCAGTTCAAGAGTAAGTGCACTGAATAATAATACAAAAATCACAAATAAAAAAAAAATACTAAAAGGATTAATTTTAAAGTTGAATTTAAAGATTTTACTTTTGTTTTCATTTCGTTGCAATTCAATTAATTTCTTTTCGTTCAACACGTACCTTTCTAAAAGCTTTTACTTTGCTCGCGTGGCTTCTGCTTGTGCATAAATTTCGCAGTCATTATTTATTTATAATTTTAGTCTGTTTATGAGAAAATATTTAAACAGTTTGGAATTTATTTACACTTTAAGGGTTTTTTTTTGTTTTTGTTTTTTTTTTTGTGGGTTTCTCAGCGTTTTGTATTTTTGTTACCGATTAAACTGTTTTAACTGTTTAACGGTCATCAAAATTAGCATAATTATTGTGCACTGAAATTATGGTTCGCTGTGTTATTGAGAGGTTTCACTTTCTTTCTGAGGCAGTTTGAAATGTTGTGTTCAATTTGCATTTGCAACTGAAAACATCAACAAAATGCAACAGTTAATTGTTGCGCTCGAATGCGCATCGAAACCAAAAACGGAAATGGATCTGAAGCCGAAAAGTCGAAAAACATCAAAATTAATAACAATAATAATCATAATGTTCGTTGATTGCAATTAGCAATTAGCTTAAGCTCGATTTCGATATATTTGCATTGCATTACATTTAATTATGGGCGATGATGAAACAAACGCTGCAAACGTGAATGAACTTGCCAAGCGTACACAAAGCGGCAATAACAAAACAAATAACAAAGCACAGTTACAGTTAGTCAGTCAGAGTCAGCTTTAAAGCATGCAAAAAGAACAGACTTCACGGTCAGCCTGCCTGCCTGCAAGCGAACACACACACATACACATTCATGCACACAGGCAGACACATACAGACGCACTTTACGTTGTGGGAGAGCGTGAGAGAGTCAAAGTCAAGTTTACACCTACGATCGGAGCCGCTTATTGGGGAGCCAGTGCCAGTTACGTTGTGGCCGCGACGAGCGCTAAAAATCAACTGAATGCACGCCGGCAGACACTCGATTTGTCTGCGCAAGCAGCGACTTGATCGCGCGGTCGCAACTTGCTTGACGAGCAGCTGAGCAGCTGAACGAGAGCCGTACGTCGGCTGAGCGGCGACTGCGACTGCGACAGCGACAGCGATGTTGCGGCGCTTGCAATTCTTTCGTTTCGCTTTTAATTGTCTTGGCGTCGCGTCGCGTGGTGTGGTGTCTTCGATCATTATCTCTCAACTTCCCGCTCAACTTCATTATGAGCAGAGCATGTGGCGATTGTGCTCTCTGAATCCAACTCCATGCATGCATAGATGCGTGTGTGTGTGTGTGTGTGTGCGTGTGATCGCATTACAACTGATGACAAATTTGTGATAAGCGCAGGAAAATCTCTCACTGGGCGCACATTAAATGAATTTGCCCACGCCGATTGATATCGATTGTGAACTTTGTACTCATAACCAGTGTGTGTGCATCAATTGACCGCCAGGCGGCGCCACAAAGTGTTATTTATGGGCAAAAGTATTTAATTTGTGCTTGAGCACAATTTTCATTTGTCGCACATTTATTTGCATGTGTGTGTTCCATTTCCCTTTGCCCATATTTCAATGAATTTACGACTTTAATATCAGCCACATAGCATTGGGAGTGGTTTTGATGCACAAACACACATCGTTCAATTACTTTGTTTCGCTGGCTGCCATTTCCCAGCAATTATCGTAAATAATTCTATAAACATGAACATGGGCTTGACATTTAATAAATTGTAACTATATCATAGTCTAATTAGCCTTGAAAAACTTAAGAGTTGCTAATAAATATATTATTTTTCAACTCAAAAGTTGCCAATGAATTTCCTAAGAATAATATAATTTTTCTAAGTGTAACGAAACATTTGCTTTTTCTGACTCATAAATAGGACCAAGTTCAAATCGGATTTTTTGCTGTATTTCTGCCATGAAATTCTGGATATTGTTTAAATTGGCTGGTTAAGTGCCAAAAAAAAGTAAATAAAGAAATAGAAATAAAAAAAAACTAGCATGGCAAAGAGTAATGTGATGTGGGCATTTATTTGTCAGAGAAGAAAGGGGCGTGGAGGGAGGTGAGGTGAGGTGAGGTAAGATGGCTTTAGTGTTTCGGCCACGCTCCACGCTTTGGGCTTAGTAATTTTTAATTTGATGATTAATCGATAAGCGACAGCCCCATCGAGTCTTGGCCCATCGAACGGGCCATTGTACGACGCCTCGTTCAAAAAAACAATCGCTGAGTGTGTGTGCGAGTGTGTGTGTGTGTGTGGAACCAAAACGAAACGAAACGAAACAAAATGAAAAGAAACGGATTGCATGTGATTAGAATTTGTAATAAGCCCGAATTGAACTTGCAGAGCTCAAAGCTCAAAGCTCGCGCCAACAATTTTCAGTTTCTTTGATTCTCAGCACGCTCTGGGGAACTACTGATAAAGATCTCTATGTTTCTCTCTTTCTCTGATTGGATGCTGAATTGGGAAAATTCCCAAAAAGCAAAATACACCCGCTATAAGCATTTTATTGTTGTTGTTGTTGTGTTCGAAACTGAAAGTACATTAAGATGAGTACACAACAAATTATGAAAATGATAATTTGTTGCTGGATGTGTTTTTCTTGGGTAGCTTTCACTTTGTTTTCTTTGTCTAGAATATTGTAGGGATTTAAAGAAACACGCATAAGCATTGCATAATCGCTGGAGACCTCGAGAGATTCACGACCTTTAGGCCAATTATCATACAACTTTCTTTGCTTCTACTTTTGGCTGGCCAACAACGAAACTTTCTCACACACACAGAACAAAACACTTTCCCAACAATATTTTTTCTCATCTTCGTGTATTTTGTTGGCAAATGGAACCTCCACTTTGGATTGTCATTTATCAAAGCTGGGGGCTGTTGCTGAGTTATGTTTTTCATTTGATTCTCTGATTGACAGATGAATCCCCATCCCCATCCCCCATCCACATCCAAAGCAACATTTTGTAATGGATGCCAAATGTGCTGGGGCCCCATAAGTTTTGGGTTAGTTTGCGGATAATCAGCATGTGTAGATTATGTAAATAGATGCAAAACAGCTGCCCCCAAAATTAAAATGTGTCAGCGCCTAGTGCGAAATATTATATTTATTTTTTTATTTTTGTCAAAGCTGGCAACCTTGTGCCACTTGAGACACTTGAGATGCCACGACAAATCAATCCCACTCCAATTCGAATTCGAATTCCAATTCCAATACTGAATCCATCCTACTCCAGGCAATCAACATCAACATCCGTATGCTGTTGTTCGTCATGTCGTGCGTCATTTGGCAAAACAAATCAATCAGAGGCAGCTGCAGGAGGTCTGCAAAATTGCATAGCAAAATAGCAGACAATATATGTATATAAGCATAAATACACACACGCACACACACACACACACACACACATACATCGAGAGATGTCTGAAACACGCCCCACACGATGATGTTGCGCTGATGTAAAGATTTGTTCAGCTGCCCTTCCCCTTGCCCCTGCCCCTTGCCCCTTGCCCCTTCCCCTGCCCCTTGCAGACCCAATGCTCATCAATTGAGGCAGAAGCTGCGGCGTCAACGCCAAATGCAAATTGCGTCAAAGTTGTGTGTTTCTTATTTGCGGCAAAACTTTAAAGGCAAATTATTTGACATGTGACATTATGCGAGAATTGCTCCCTTGGAGTCAGTCAGTCAGTCAGTCAGTCAGTCCATCGTGCAACTTGTGTTGGACACAATTTGCCTTTTATTTCAGTTGAGGCCTTTTTGCTGCACCATCAACCATCAGCACTTTGGCCACAGAGAGTCGCCAATCATTAATCAGACTTTGATTTTCTTCTATTCTTCGAATGCATAAATAAAATATAGAATGACTAAATTGTAAATTTGTTTTGAATTATTCAACAATTTAAGCTTAACCCAGTTTTTATAAATATTTTAAATATTTGTTTTTAGAATAGCATTTTAACTTCGTTATCGCTCAAAAGCTATATATTTATTAAGTGCCGATTCATATAACACAAAATAAAATAATAAAAAAATAAATTAAAATTGAAAAAAAATGAATATTAATTTTTATGCATTTTATATTAACTAAAAAAAGGCATTCAAATTCGAATTGATATTTATTTTATTTGATTAATATCGCCTAATAACAGTTTTGCATATTAAAAAAAAAAAAATAAATAAAATGTATTTTTTGTAAATTTTAAATTTAATAAAAATAAATTAAAAAAAGATTTTCATTTGTGAATTGGAATAGAAACTTATTCTTATTTTTGTGATTTTTTTCTTGCCTTGATTTCACAGGCTGGCAAATGATAAAGTTGGGGGGGAAGAAGCTACGCTGGAAATTGGCCTAAAAGTTATGTTACCACGAAAATGGCTCACAATGCTCACATTAAGCCCACAATGGAGCATGTTGCACTTGACAGTCGCATTTGTTGTTGCATTGAGAGTTTATTGTTGCGTTATTTGAATAAAACATGGCCATAAAAGGCAGCCAACAACGGCCTAAACTAAACCAGCCAATGGCCAAATCACTTGACCGCGCTCGATGGCGGCTCATTAAAAGACTTTTCGGCCAAATTATGAGCTGGCCACAAAACGTTTTTTACTCGGTGGCCGTTTTGCTTGTCTTGTTAGCGTTTCTTTTATTTTTTTTGTATTTTTTTTTATCATGTTTATTAATTACAATTTGATTCAACACGTTTTGGCTTTTTAATCGGCCAGCGAAAAGGGGGCGTAACGAATGATTTTCTTCAGGCTAAAATTGCTATCTTATGAGTGTGAGCAACAAAAAGCATAAATATAAATAAAATGCGTCAATTATTAATAAATATAAAAAAATAGCAACGCTATAAAATGTGAATTAAATATGCAGAATACTTAATGTGAGCCGTAAAGTCAACATCAGAAAAATAGACAGACAAATAAATACGAAGAAATATGTGCAAAACGCACAATTGATAATAAATATAAATAGCAACAACAACAACAACAACAACAACAATAACAACAACAGAAACATCAACCAGAACAACAACAACAACAACACAAACAAAGTAATGATCATAAATTTCAATCAGTGGGCCAACTGAGAAACCTATTAAAAATATAGTTATAAAGTGCATTAAAATTCAATTTGTGGCCCAAAGGAACTGGGCCCAGACTGAAACTATTGTCTAGTACAAATAATGCACAATAAACATAAATTAGCAATGCCAATTTTTATTTTGTTTTTCCTTTGGCTAAGTGAATGAAATTGGGCTCGTTACGGCCAAGTGACCTTTGCTGGCAACGGGTATTATCCCTCGACCCCCTCCCCCCGCAGTGACTTCGGCTTAGATTGGGCCACGTTAACATTATAAATTGACATTCGTTAGACAATCACCAATTGGCCAAGTTCACATGGTGTCGATTTCGACTGCAACTGTGCAACAGATTCCGATACCGAATAGGAATACGAATGCGAATCCGAATCCGAGTCCGAATTCGATGTCGACTCCTAATTCATGTATTAGAAAGTACAGCAATCGCTGCAGATTTAAATTTTTGGGGCGTGCCGGGTGACGACAACGACGACGACGAAGACACACCTTATGGAGTTAAGAGTGAGTGGCTCATAATGAGATTTGTTGCCATATCGGAACAAAAAAATAGAAAAAAAAACAATTGCCAGTGTGCTAAAGGGGCGTGAAAACTGCAGGGCCTTTTAGTTAGTCTTTCAGGTCTGGCAATTTTGGGCTGGGTCTTTGTTACTTCTTGGGCACTGATTCTGCCTTTTGGCGCTGCCAATTCTTTTCAGCCATAAACAAGTGCCATTTGCTGCAGTTGTTGCCTTTTTAATTAGCTGACTTATTTTTTCATATTCGTGCTTTTTATACCCTGGCTAAATGGATATAAGGTGTATAATGGTTTTGTGCAACGGTATGTTACAGACAGCAGAAAGCAACTCTGATCCCATGAATTTATATTTATTCCTGATTAGACATAATTAATCTTTTAATAATTTATTTTAATATATATTTTACATTGACAAATTTTTACTATATCTATATCTATATAACTTTACAAGTTATAGTCCATATTGATCTCATTATAGCAACTTGAATTAGGGTATTTGGTAGTTGAGCTCACTCGACTCTGTCATTTTTATTTATTTTCTTTACTAAGACTGCTTTTGGGGCGTGCGAAACTTTTTTCCTTTAATTAGCTGCCTTGTTCTGTGTACAAATTTGACATTTCCCAGTAAATAGATTAAACTCGAATTATTTTTTAGTATTGTCTCTCTGTTGACGCAAACCATTGACGTTGACATTAACTTTGATTTATAACATCAACAAGTATCAACAATTGGCCACACTAAATTTATATAGTGTTTTTTTTTTGTTGTTGTCTTTAACAATCTTTCATATTTTAACTGCATTCACTTTATATTATTTTAATTATTAAGATTTCAAAGATTTTTGCAAATATCTTGCGGAGTCCTAAAAATGTCCCACTTTGTTCTCCAAGCTCTCTAAATTAATTCAGCATTAAAATGATGGAAATGTTAATCAAATCATTAATTTTTTAACTTTGCCCAAACTTTATATTCTTTTTATATGATTACGATTATCAAGATTTTAGAAAATTTCTTTCAAATTCCTCGAAAATTCAAACTTTGATTAAATCAATAATAAAATTTTTCTTGTTATTCATGCTTAATGGAAAGTGTTCCAATAATCTTTAGTCTTTTAATTTATTTACTTTAATTTAGATACTTTTTAACATTCCACAAGTTTTGCGAAAATTCCTGGGAACTTCAATCAAGATTTCCTCTAGTTAAATTAGGGCAATAAATGTTGTTATGGAAATGTTAATAAAATCAAAAAATATGTTTTTGTTTATTTTCCATCAATTCGAATTGGTTTGCTTTGAAGTCAACGCCTGTGGCTTTTATGCCAATTATTGTGAGATGTTTTTGTTTTTGCAATTTTTAAATAATTGCAATTTATACAAATCAAATATTTATGAATATGAAAAACGCTTAACGCATAAAATGTTAATAAACTGTCACAATTAGTACTACGATATCTGTCAATTGAGCACAATTCATTCAATTAAATTATTAAACAGGCTTTTAATGCAAAGAGTGTGTGTTTTTCATTTATTATTATTTATTCATAAATTAAAAAAGTAATAAAAAAAAACATTGTTAAGCACAGCAATTGCTTATCATTGTTATAAACTATAGGCGACGACAGCTGCGATATCTGATTGATTAACAGTTAAAAGCGAATGTTTTTATTTATAATTAAGTGGGTGTTTTTTATTTTTTATTGCCGTTACTCCTATTGTTTATTATATACTGTTCCATTCTGCGTGCTTTCAATTATCTAAATTAAAAAATTCTTCACTCTTGTTAACATCATTTTGGTTGTGTGGGTTGTGTTTTGATTTATTTATTTATTGTATTGCATTTTTGCTAATTTGTTACTCAGTTTCGCTGTGGAGCACATTTCACGGTTGCTGATTGCTTTTTCTGTTGTTACCTTGCAAGGTCGCCGATACGCACACTGATACTATACATATATACACACACATATATATATATATATACAGATACACTCATAGACAGCTGGCAGATAGTTTTTAAACTCGACATCTGATGCAGATAGCGAATGAAATATTTTTGCGACAAATTAACTTGTAAATGACAAATGAGCAACTTGTCAAGTTGAAGTTGAAATTCGAAATTAAAGTCATATTTTGAGTGGGTCGATAACTGTGGCATTTTATCAACTACCCGGTGTGTGTGTGTGTGTTGGTTGTGTGTGTGTGTGTTGACCCTGAACTGCTCAAAGGAATTTGTCATCATCACCTTGACAGCGGCCAATGTTAAAAGTTAATTGCAAATCTCGATAAAGAGCCGATAATCTTGCTTAAAATTAATGAATAACCAGTGATCTTTGAGTCGAGTCTTTGTTGTCGGCTAATTGGAATATTATATTTGTATAAGACTCTTGTCTTGTAGCATTTATAACTATTTCAACTACTTCAATCTTCGATTGAATTTTGAGGCTAACCTTGACTGACTGATTGATGTTTAATTTGGACAAATTAAACTGAAGAAAATTTTTATATTTCTTATGGATTTTTCTTAGTCTTAACAAAAAATATGTAAACCTTTACTTTCCTGGATCAAACTTTTTTTTTATAACTAATTGATTAATTGATTGATTGATTGATATTGATTTATTTCTTTCTCAGTTCTACAAGCTTAGGATTATTATTTATGGCACTTGTCACTTTTTTTTATTTATTTATATATATAATAATATAATAATAAAATTTGAAAATGAATATAATATCTATTTCTTTCAAATATTATTTGAATAGACCGTTTCTATGAATTACTTACGATGCCAAAGAGTAATTTAAAAATTGCATTCTTTGACAGACATAATAATGATGCAATGTAAAATAAGGTAAAAATAGGTGATGCATAATTCCCTTCAAGTTATCGCTGAATTCCTGAGCTCAATAAAATGCTGCACGCTTCACTCGCTGCGGCGACTCATGAATCATAACTGAAATTCAAATTGCAATCGCAAGTTTTGGTGGAAAGATCGTGATTTGCGTTGACATTTTCTAAGAGTCTGCACACAATTTGCATTTAAATCAAAGCCGACAAGCTGAGCAGCCAGTCCTCCCACCCACCCACTCGACACCCAACACCCGGAAGGCCTTCGTGCCACACACAGAGCCGCGACGAGACGAGACGTTGCCTCAAATTTTGCACCCATTTTTTTTTTTTATTTTATTGCTTTTGTAAGTTGGCGCCTAAATCAGCAACTCATAAATTATATTTGTGCCTAATTTCAATGCTTAGCTTGGGTAGTGGTTGGTTGCCCTTGCCAAAAAATGTGAGTGCCACTCACACACACACACACACACACACACACAGCCACACACACTCGCACACACATTCGCACACTCGCATAAATCATAGACGCGTCGGCAGGTATGGAAAAGTCGCCTGCGAGGCACTTAGTCAAAACGATTTTGCCGGCAAGCGCACAGAAAGTTAACATGAAAACTACATAATTCACTTAAATGTCAAGTTTGCGGGCATTTCAAGGGATTGTGCCAGCAGAGGCTAGTAAAAGGTAGTAACTTGGCTATAAGTAGCAAAAAAAAAAACAGAAAAAAAAAATCAGCAACGGCAGCTGCGCCAAAAACTGTTCACGTCACTCAACTGGCTTGCTTAAAATGTGGTAATAAAGATCCAGCTAGCTGAAGAGATGCAAAACACACACACACACACACACAGACACACACACACAAACACACACCGACACACACTTGCATTTGTAGTGGGCAGCGTTAAAGAAATTTCACTAAAGCGCTCTCCGGTCACGATTTATCATCATTGCTGCAGCCATTTGACAAAAAGGGAAACATCTGCCATTTTCCGGACATGGGGGGAGGGGGGAGGTAGCAGCAGTGTGTAGGGGAGGGGACTGGGGAGCTTGTAGTGCCCGTATAGCGAGTAGCTGAGTTCAAGTTCCAGTCAAGCGGCAAACATTTTTGGTTACATGAGTTAGTTTTGTGCTTTTTTTGTTGAATTTTTTTGTATTTTTTTGTATTTTTTATGTTTTTTGTATTTTTTTTTATTTAGTTTTGGTCGCTTGGCGGCCTCTCAAACGACTCTCGGGATTTGGCGGATATCTTGTAGCGCCTGACACTTAACGTGTCATCCGAACATTTTATTAGACTTGACAATGAACTCTTGAACCGCAGCCAAAACACAACATTTACAAGAAAGTTAAAGTTGAAGTTGGCGGGTGGATAAAAACCACCCAAAAAACTAAATGAAAATGGAAATGAAAATGAAAAGAGAATTCGAAGGCGCTGCTTCAACTTTCACATTGACAATAGCCAAGGATTTTTATGTGAAAACTTCAAAGCTATAAAAAATACACATAGAAATGTCCAATAAAATTGTGAGAAATAGAGAAAAATGTTTTAACTTTATAGCCATTAAATAACCAGATATTTTATATGAAAATGTTTAATTATTTTTTTAAATTTTTGTATTATTGATTTTATTGTTTGATTTATACATATATTTTTTTATTTTTTTTTTTAAATCTAGCAACATCATTTCATACTTTTAATTTGCGTTCAAATTTTAATTATTTTTCTAAAAATTGTTTACTATTTATACTATGATACCGAAGGTACATAGTATATTGGGTTTGTGCAATGTTGCTGTCTGTCCGTGTGTAAATTGTAAATGTACGATTGGTCTAGAGGCCAAACTATGATTTAAACGAAGTTTTGACAAAGTAATGGCATTTTAAGGGTTCGACCTATGCTCGCATGCCGATTTTCGGACTATAATTTTGACTTATGTTCCGACCCAAAATCACGTTTTCAACTTTAAATGTAGGATTGATCTAGAGGCCAAACTATGAGTAAAACGCCCTGGCTTTTGAAAATCCGTTGAGTTTTGACGAAGTTATGGCATTTTGAAGGTTCGACCTATGCCCATATGCCGATTTTCGGACTATAATTTTGACTTATGTTCCGACCCAAAATCACGTTTTCAACTTTAAATGTAGGATTGATCTAGAGGCCAAACTATGAGTAAAACGCCCTGGCTTTTGAAAATCCGTTGAGTTTTGACGAAGTTATGGCATTTTGAAGGTTCGACCTATGCCCATATGCCGATTTTCGGACTATAATTTTGACTTATGTTCCGACCCAAAATCACGTTTTCAACTTTAAATGTAGGATTGATCTAGAGGCCAAACTATGAGTAAAACGCCCTGGCTTTTGAAAATCCGTTGAGTTTTGACGAAGTTATGGCATTTTGAAGGTTCGACCTATGCCCATATGCCGATTTTCGGACTATAATTTTGACTTATGTTCCGACCCAAAATCACGTTTTCAACTTTAAATGTAGGATTGATCTAGAGGCCAAACTATGAGTAAAACGCCCTGGCTTTTGAAAATCCGTTGAGTTTTGACGAAGTTATGGCATTTTGAAGGTTCGACCTATGCCCATATGCCGATTTTCGGACTATAATTTTGACTTATGTTCCGACCCAAAATCACGTTTTCAACTTTAAATGTAGGATTGATCTAGAGGCCAAACTATGAGTAAAACGCCCTGGCTTTTGAAAATCCGTTGAGTTTTGACGAAGTTATGGCATTTTGAAGGTTCGACCTATGCCCATATGCCGATTTTCGGACTATAATTTTGACTTATGTTCCGACCAAAAATCACGTTTTCAACTTTAAATGTGCGATTGATCTAGAGGCCAAACTATGATAACAACGCCTTTGCTTTTGAAAATCCGTTGAGTTTTGACGAAGTTACGGAATTTTGAAGGTTCGACCTATGCCCAAATGCCGATTTTCGGACTATAATTTTGACTTGCCGATTTTCGGATTATAGTTTTGACTTATGTTCCGTCCCAAAATCACGTTTTCAACTTTAAATGTAGGATTGATCTAAAGGCCAAACTATGATTATGGTATCATAGTATTTCGCTGTCGGTTACGTCCGACTGCAACGTTCTCTCTTGTTTTTTGTTAATTTATTTATATTTTTGTGTTTTTATTTGAAATATTTGAAATCATTCAAAACTGTCGACTGTTCACACACATTAATCAAATAAATATATAATTATTCACTTAACTCGTTAGCATATTTAAATGGCAAATTACAAGTCCAGAGCCGTTTATCAATATTTAAGCCTTGTTAATCAATTTGCATTCTTGAGGTTAATCAGTTTTGGTTATTCAGTAGCTCAGTGGCCACCAGCTGACGCCTCTCAGTTGCCAAATGGATTGAAATACACCCACGGCAAAGAAGCGGATTCTCACTAATCCAAAGAAGAAAGAAAGACAGAAAAAAAGATGTGCTTGCCACATTTATCAATGCCGCAAATCGAAGGCAACATTTCTATTTGAACTGGCTTTTAAATGTTATTTTGATTTGATTTCGATTTTGCTTTCGATATCGCTTGTTTTTTGTCTATTGGGGCCAAGCCGTAAACATTTCTCAATGCCCGCTTGGCCTTTACCAAGCAACAAACCGACTGAAAACCTGGCTCAAATAAATCTTATCAAATTAAGCCGAGAGTTCACAAGAAAAAACCACCACCAGCAACACTAACAACAACAACAACAACAAATTAAACGTGGGCGTGAGCTGGAGGCGACTCCAAGTGAGAAGTTTGGAGTGGGAATACCGTTGCTATAATTTTTTAGGGCTTGTTGTTTATTTTTTTTTTTTTTTTTGGTTTGGGTTTGGGGACGGTTGAGTAATTGTTAACGATCCAAGCGCAGTCGCTAGTTGACCAAGTTAAATGTGTACCATGCCAAAATTGGGCAAATTAATTAAGCCGTTTTAAACAATTTTGCTTTGGCTTTTCGCTTTTGCCTTTTTGCCTTTGCTCGCCCCCCAAATTGCAGTCAAATTAAATTGTTTAATTTAATTTGCCTGAAAATAGTTGTTGCAATTGTTATTGTTCCTCTGTTTGTTGTTGCTGTTGTTGTTGCTGTTGTTGTTGTAATTGCAGGCGCATTGCGTTTAAGTGAAAAGTGCTCGGCACGTTTATTTTTCTTTTTGCTTTTTTTTTTTATTTTTTATTTATTTTTTTTTTCTTTTGCCTTCCAATTCACTGGCGTTAATTTTCAACTGTCCAGTTTTATTGTACCCTAACTTTAGCGGAGCGAATTTTTGAATTTCTGTATCGGAAATAATTTACTTTATTTCGAAATATTTCATTAAAAAATTGGTTAGTTGATAAAAATAATAAATAATTATTATTTTAATTGAATTCACTGAAAAAGGCAATTAATTTACTTTTTTTTTTTAATGTGTATTGAAATGAATTGAACAGAAATATAAAAAAAATTAAAAATATATTTAATTAAACATAACTCAAAAATGAATATAAGTTTTTGATTTTTTGAATATAACAAAATTAAACAAAAAACTACAATTTAATTATTTAATTCCCCTTTAAGCAACAAATTTTATATATTAGCTTCTTATGAAATTGTATAAAATGAAAAATAAATAATAATTGCTAAAAATCATATTTTAGTCATAAATTGATGCTATGACTTTTGTTTTAATTTTAATTAGTTTTTATTTTTAGATGAAAGAGTATTTGAATTTCGTATTGTTGTTTTTTTATGCCTCTCATTTTGTGCACCCAATTTGAATTGTGGAAGAAGCTTTCGCACTCGATGTGTGCCTCGTTTTGGGCGCTTCTCTATCTGCCACTGCGATGCACGTTTTTTTCCGCTGCTCATATTTGTGGCAGGAAGCAACTGTCGCTGCTGCAGCAGCAGCTTTCCAGGGCCAATTTATAAGGGCTTCTGATGCTGTTGTTGCTACTCTCGAGGGCCCATCTCCAATTACTGATTGCCCGCTGCCACATACCACATACCACAGCTGCTGCTGCTGCTGCTGGCGGCAAAAGAGAGAAAAAGTTGAAGCTTGTTGGCCCCGCGGGCTGGCAAATATTTGACGCTTATTCCATCAACGTCAGCGGACGGGGCAGCAACAATAACTCAACTGATCGATCAAATATTGTCGGGCAATCGAAGACAGATCGCAACGGCTCCAACAGTTAATGGGTTAAGAGTTATTTTGGTCAGTTTTTGACACACTTTTCTGACACAAATACTTTGCTTTGTAAGCCAAACAAAAAATTATTAAATTACAAAACTTTCAATATTCGCCGTTCTCAAATTATGACAACAATTATGAGCTAGAACAAAAATCGATTCGAACATTCTCCAATGTTCATTCAAATGAACTAGTTCGAGTCGAATGCAGGCATGTGTGTGTTGCAAATAATCGATAGCTTTCCCAGTGCAACACAGCAAACAATTGCTGGCAATTAATTTGTCATAAACAAATGTCGAAGATCTGTGCACAATTATGTTGTTATTTATGAATGAAATGCAGAGAAATGGAGAATGGCAGCCGCTCCGCAGATCCCCCAGTGATAAAGACAAACAACAATTATAAGCGACAGCACAAATTATAATGCAAAAGGCTTCGAATAAAACAAAAACAAAAAAAAAATGAAAATGAAAAATGAAAATCCCAATTCAAACGAGAGCCGGCTTCGAACTGATCCTCGGCAGCAAACGGGCCGCAGCAAATTGCATAATTATTGCTACAAATGAAGCTGAAGCTGCAACTGAAGCTGCAACTGAAGCTGCTGCCACAGCTGATGCTGCAGCGAAGAAAGTGGTACCGTTTGAATCGTGATAATGCGATAATTTAGCCCCCACCAGCCCCCGCTCACCCCACACCAACCCCCAGTTTGCCATCGAGCTGCGAATGCATTTCACTTTCTGCTTAACAAACAAACCAAAACAGCAAAAACAACAACAACAACAACAGCAACAATAACAACAGCAACAATAACACAAGCAACAATAACAACAATAAATAAAAATCACCCAAGCAACGAGCAGCTTTAAATTCAACTCCACACAGAGTGTATTATTATGAAATCAAATCGGAATCATCCGTCCGTCCGTCTGTCCGTCTGTCCGTCGCCCACGCCAAAACTTAAATTTTTTGTTTTTATTATTTTTTTGGTTTTTATTTTTGGTTTCTGAACTGGGTTCCGTTTTCAAGTCCGAGTTCGAGTTCAAAGTTTGCGCAAATCTTTTGGCCATTTGCAACAACATGATTTCCACATTCAGCGGCATTCGTTATTCATTTGAAATCATTTGCTTTCCATTATTTTGGTTTTTATTGCTGAGGCATGCAAACTGAAAACCACTAAAGAGGAAACTGATTTAAACATCACACAGTCGAGTAGGAGGATCCCAGCATCATCCTACACCCCCCACCAACCCCCGCACCCTCCATCATCTAGCTTAAATGCCAGCTTCAAATGAGGAGCAGTCTTTCAAACTGACGGAAGCTACTTTTTTTTGTGCTCCTCACACGACCAACGGCGGAAAAGCCACAATTATCACGTAAAACCAAACTTAAACAGCTCAAAACGAACAGTCAACAAGCTGTCTACAAATTCCAGTTTTAATACATCAGTTATGACCAAAAACGATGACCATAAAACTAATCCTAGTTTTAGCCGGCGGAGGAGTTGGACGCAACACGAAATTAATAGGAGTAAAAAATAATGCTAAAAAATACTTTAAAAATCTGTTAAATTTATTCTAGTGGAATTTTCTTTGCACAATAAAATCCTAGGGTGCTTCTTATCCGATCTTGATGAAGTTTTCTCAGTTAATCTATAATAACTGTATTATATATATATTATATATTAATAAGAAATGTTTGGCCTCCTATTTTGTGCCTTTTATTGCCACAGGAAATCTTTATATACCGATATTAGCGAAATGGAGCAGCTATAAAAAATAAACTTGACCGACTATAGGAGACTATATAGCCAAATTATAAACTCTATAGCTTTTCTCTGAGATCCGTTTGTACCTACTGAAAAACAGAGGAAAATCGGCTATATATATTTATATATATACCTTTATAAATATACCTCATGTGGTCAGAGATGCTTTCCACTGCATGTTGTCTACTTTTGCACAGAATTATTACTCATTATAAACTATTACTCTTTTTACACATTTTTAACGGTTTCAAGATATCAGTTAAGACTAGATGTGAACATAAAAAATATACTAAATTATTACAGAAGTTTTTAGGTGCTTTAAATGTGCTAAATTTGCCACGAAAAACGAGGCAAGGGGCAACAAACGAAGCAACAAGAAAACCATAACAAAAATCTTTGGCTACCGTGCGCCGCGGGCTTTAAGTCAAGACAGCGTGCTAGAAAGAGAGAGAGAGAGTGGCATGGAGAAAAGCCAACTTTGGCCAAAAGCAATAACACACACACACACTCGCATACACACACACAGAGAGAGAAAAACGTGCTAATCCCGCCCTACGGTTATTGATGCAACCCACATCAGCTCATTGAATCAGCGGCAACACTTTTCTTTTTTGTTATTAACCCGCTGTTGCTGCTATTTGTGGCATGCCCCGTGGCTGGGATTAAGTTAAATTATTTGCAGCTTAATTAATTTACAAGCTGCCTATATTGGAAAGGGCAGAGTTATTTTCTCGCGAGCGTTGACAGCTGCGCCTTTATCTGGGAAATTAGCCAGGTGCATCAGCACCGCAAGAAACTAATAGAAAATTGCTAGGGAAAATAAATATATAAAATATATATATATATATATATAGATTTTGTGCACGCCAGCAGAATGCTTCAAAGGGCGAATTGGAAAAGGGTATAGAGTGGGGGATGGTGGGGGCCCAGGGAAAGGAGGAGGGGGGGGGGGGGTGCTTGTCTCTAGGGGCGCTGCCTTTTTTGGAATTTTCACAGCCGCCAGAGCGGCGACTTTGGCTGGCTTTTTGATAACGCGAATGACTTCTTGGGCATCGCCATCTAAAAATAGACACTGGCTCTGCAGCGTTGAGGCATGCAGCAAGCAGCATGCAGGTTCCTTGGAAAAATGTGGCAGTTGAAGCCAGAGTCGGAGTCGGAGTCGGAGCTGCGAGTGCTTTAGGACACCAGTTGCTGTTCAGCAGGGCGCAGGGTTGTGTGGGAGGGCAATGCAACTTCAACCAAACCCAGCCCGCTGCATGCCCCACCCCTCGTGCCTCTTGCCAACATGCATGCTGCATAGACAGATGCTGTTAAATTGATAGCGTGCGTTTTTGTTGTTGCTGTTGTTGTTGCGTGTCTGAAGCCTCAGCAGTCGATGTTGCCGCGGCGTGGCAAGACAGTCAGGCATTTCACAGTGGGAGAGGGGCACACTAGCTCCATACTTACTTAGGTGTGGCACACTCCACACTCCAGACAATGTTCTAGCGAAAGGGAAACTAATCGCCAGGCCATGACGAGAAAGTGGACCCAACTTACCCCTATATCGTTTAATGGTTAGCATTTTACAGCTCAACTTATTGCGTAATTACCTGCAACGAGCAGAGAAAATAAAAATTAAATTCCATGAAAATTCAATGAAAATTGCAATTTAATTTAATATTAATTAATATAAAATACGTCTTCTATCTTTAGAAATATGCTCAAGTTGTTCGTGTTCTTATCAAGTTTGCGGCCTGTCGAAGCCATCTGCGCTTTAAACACAGCCACTAATCTGCACAAACGTCAGTTTGGCTCTGGCCAAAAGCCAACATGTCTTGGCCATGGCATTGATAAGGTCGCAACTTCAACGGGCGCCCACTCAACCAAAAACGAAACCAAAAACAAACCCAGCCAAGCCCAGAGCCAGGCTCAGAGCTCAGAGTGTGTCTGGCCGGACTCGTCTCGTGTCGATAAGAAAAATGCCTTTTATTGGTTTTTCCTTTTGGGCCCGACTCCATTTCCTGATTAGCCTCAAGATTAGGGCAACCAGACTTAGAAGCAGACTTGAGGCTTGTGCAGCGAGTGCAGTTTTCATTTGGGGCGCGGCTGCCAAGAAGCCAAGCCAACTTTTGCATACCTTCTTTTGAGCCAATAAAATAAATATATATATATATATAATGTAAATATATATGTATTTTTTATATATAAATAATGTAAATATATATATTTTTTATATATAAATATACATTATATAAATTTATATAAATATACATTTTCTTAAATATATACCTATTTTATTTTAATGTTTGGCATTTGGTGTCTTATCAAATTTAAGCACAGCTATTTTGAGTTATAAAAATAGTTTTTTATAACGAAAAAATGATTTTTTTTTAAATGAATTTTATTTTTTTAACTGTGTAATTTTCACACATTTTTAGTTCATTTTGTATTTGTTATCGTACTTAAATGTTACGAGAATTGTTTTTAAATGTGAGTTAATTACACACACCTGTAAAACCACATATAAATATTTGTATGCAATTGGAATTGTTTTACAATTTCAATTCGATATTTGGGGTTTTTCATCAATGTGTTAATCAATAAAAACGTGCAAATATTTTTCCTATATTTTTTCACAGGGAAAAACATTTATTTATTATTATTTCCTTAATGTTGACAATTTTCATTGCATTTTTCACACCAGGTAAAAACAACGATGTCGCGGTAATTATTAAAAATATGTGATGAATTTAATGAGAAAAACAGCGAAAAATATATAAATAAGCGTGAAGTGAGACGAAGTAAAACCGACTGCGGAATACTCTAATATTATCATTATATTCTCATTATCATTTAACCCTAGTTTTTAAAATATGATAGATATGTTGTTTTATCAATGTTCCCATATCGAAGTAATCGATTTTTCAGTCATAGTTTCAAAACCAATATACTCTTCTACCTTCAGTTACAGGGTATTAACACATGCGTCCCAATTACAGCGTTTAAAACAATGCAGATGAGAAATGTGAAGCATTTTGCTTAAAAAATGAGGCGAAATTTGGTAAAGCGTCGCTGCTAAGTTCAGTAATTAATTATAGACAAGGATTGATGTAAATAATAAAATTAAAAAAAAAGCTGCTACCCGCATTGCCACAAAGGAAAAATGTGCCCAAATTAAAGATTATCTATGAAATAAAAAATAAATTACACACACACATATATATAAATATATGTATACAAATAAAAAACATTTTGCCAAATTTCACACTCAAAAAGAAAGTCTGAGTTTTTTTTGTTGCTGTTCATTAAGATTATTGAAATTATGTAACATTTGCCGTTGTTATTTTTTTGGCCACCTTTGGTTTTAAGATAAATTGTCAATAATTATATGTTGCCACAAAGATGCGGCAGAAGATGCCCCACGAGCTGCGCAGGTAGGCAAACTGAATGGTATTTTATGATTGACTGCTCAGCATTTGTGATTTTATTTATATTTTTTATTTGTATAATTTTTTAACTTTTATGCAATATTTAATGAAATCGCAATCAAAAAATAATAATAATTTCAGCATGCCAAAAATATGAATTCCTATGAAGCAACTTGGTTTTATGTTTTGCTGATATTAAATTGATAGATTGATAATAAACATTTATTAGTTAGTGCAGCTTTCGCAATCATTTTCATTTTAACCCAAACTAGCTGTTATAAACCGATAATTTGTATCGATAATCTGTCAATAATCTGCAACCGTTTTATTTAATAGATTTTTTTTTATTTTCCTATAAGCTTCCTTCCTCTTCTATTCGCGATGACGTTAAAGCTTAATGATCATTCTCTGTCTCTCTCTCTCTCTCTCTCTATCTCTCTTTCTCTCTGTCTGTCTCTGTCTTATATTTAACACATCTAAGCCGTCTCACATTTCAGCTGTATCTCTGTCTCTGTCTCTTGTCTTTAAGTCATCTAAGCTGTGCACTCAGATTACAATATTTAATCGTAATATTTTATGGTCTTCTTCTTTTGCTTCATCGTGTGCTGCTGCCACTTCTACTTCTAAATGCAACTTCCTTCTTCTTCTTCCTCCACTTCTTCTGCCTCAGCGATCTTCATATGCGATGTGCATGCGAAAATTATATGCATTATTAGATATTATTCCAGGCAACATTGCAGGAGACTTGCAACAACGATCGAACGACGACTTCGCCTTCGAGTGCGAAAAGCGCAAAGGCTCTGGCATGGATTCTAACGGTTAACCGGCCAACAAAAGACAACAACAACAACAACAGCAGCAGCATTGGCATTGGCATTGGCAATGGCAATGGCAACAGCAGCGGCATGCAACACAAATAAACATGTGTAAGCCGCTGCTTAGCAGCCTGACGAGTCACCTTCTTCTTCTTCTTCTTCTTCTTCTGCAGCCTGGCTGCTCTTCTTCTTCTTCTTCTTCTAGTGTTGCTTGTGTTGATTCTCCTGCTGCTTATTTGGCTTCCTCTCTTAGCAGCCTCTTCAACCTGCTTGGCCAAGTTGTTTAGCAACATTTTGAACCTGTCGTGATGACTTGGCCAAAGTCAAGTTAGCCATAAACAACAACAACAACAACAGCAACAGCAGCAACAAAGGCAACAGCAATGCGGCACACGTGATTTAGTTCCTGTCGCTGCAGAAAACTTGTTGTTGTTGCCACCCCCCCCTCCCACCGTTGCGGCATAGTGACGCTGTGTGTCTTATGCATATATTTTGTGGCCATTGGAGCTGGTTGCCGCTTATCTTTGGCTTAAATAAATTTTACGCTCGTGTATTTCTTTTCAACGCCAGCATCCAATATCCACCACCACCACAAACCGTCCCCAAAACCGAATCCGAATCCGAATCCAAACAACGGCGACGACGACGACGACACACTGCCCAAATGTCCTCAGTTACCACATTGCAACTTATTTTAGTTGTTGCTGCTGCTGCTGCCCGAACTGTTGTTGCTGTTGTTGCAACTGTTGCTGTTTTTACATTCATCCTCCCAATCGCTTGGCAGGCATCTTTGTATGCCAGTTTTCCCAGCCAACTGCCCCTTCCCCCTTCCCACTCACAACGTGCCCCTTTCCGTTGTTTTGGCTTTGGCTTACTTGCATCTTGTTGCACATTGTTTGAATTTATTGCCACATTAATAAAATTTACAGCTAATAAAAAATGCATTGAGGTCTTGACATGACACCCACTAGCTGCCCCCCCTCTGCATTGGTTGTATGTCAACGATTTGTGGCATTGCCCCAAAGGCCCATAGATTCAAACTCTACAGAGACATTGTCCAAGCACAATGTTTGGGTGGCGTATAAAGAAGACTAATATTTGTAGGGTATTCCAATAATGCCACATTGAATTGACTATAAATTCTTGATCGGCTTCAATGGCTGCAACTATTTAAAATATGTTCAGTTTGAAAACTTTCTTGTTGATACTCGGAATGCATTACAAATGCTAGAATTAGTAGGGATCGGTCGAAACATGAGTTATTGATTGATATTTTTTCTGATTTCGATTAGAGATACTTATTAAGTTTATATGAGGATAATTTACGGAAACATCACATCAAGCTAAACAATAAATTAAATAAGTATATTAATAATTTAATTTATTTCTTTAATTTCTACACATAAATAATACAAATATACAAAAAATTGCAATAAAAATATATTATTAAAATTTTAAATAAAATGTATTTTCTATGATTTCAATATAAATTATTAAATTGTTTAAATTATACAACATTCAATTAAAATTTGTGCACAAATTGATAACACTTTTACATTTTAAATTTAAATGGAATAAATGAAAAAATAAGTAAAAATTAAAAACATTCAAATTAAAAACATTCAAATTAAAAACAAAATTTTGATATTTGTATACTAAAAAATAATGTCCCAATTTTCTGGGTGGCTAATATATGCACACAGGTATTGAATTAAATGTGTTTTGCAACACATTAAACAGATGTGTACTCTTTATTTAATACAATGTTGCAACAATGCACTCCCCTTCCGCAAAGTTTAAACACTCTACCTAATTACGACTCGTTATGGCTGCAGCTAAAAGGCGACGCCCCAAAAGTCCTAAACAAAGAGTCCAACTATGTAATTGACTGGCAGTCCCTACTCCCTACTCCCTCCTCCCCTGTGCCCAGCTACAGGGTTTCTACAGATCTCTCTGACTTTATCTGTGAGTTGTCTGCAGTTGTCTACGAGATGAAAAAAAAAAACAGAAGAAGAAGAAAGAATCAGAAGAGGCAGCTTTGCCCATTTCGTAAGCTGTTTGAATAAAAATTGCGCAATATTATTTAACAACAACTCCAACAATGCAATTGATTTTTAAAAGACGAAGAAGAAGAAGAGGCAAAAGAAGAAGAATACGACTCGCAAGACCAACAATTACAACGGTACTTGCGCTGCTTCAATGAAAGCAAAGAAATCAAAGGCTAAGAAGGCAAGACAACTTAGAAGAGATTCCTCAAGCAAACAAAATGCTTAACAAAGGTCACAACATTGACATTGAACAGCGACTTGAAAGAGATGGCAAAGAAAGAGAGGAGGAGGCGGAGCAGGAGGGGGAGGGGTGGAGGCGGGGAAGGTGCAGCAGCCAGCATCATTTGGCTTTTCAGTTAGATGAAAATGTAAACATTACTTGGGTAAATGTTGTTTAATATGCAATTACAGGCGAGAAAGAGAGAGAGAGAGAGAGAGAGAGAGATAGCAGAGTAACGACAATGCACTTGGTTGGGCTGCGAAGGGGTGGGGGTGGGGAAGGTAAGGAACGAAAAAAGGGAACTAAGAACGGAGGATCGAGTACCGTTTTGGGGGCCAGTCAATCAAAACGTTTAATATTAATTTATGCGATGACAAACGAAAAGAATTCTGCTTCTTCTTCTTCTTTTTCTGCTTCTTCTGCATCTTCTTCTAGTGTTGAGCTCGTTCTGGGTATGTGTCAAAAGTTCAACGGCGCAAAGCTTTTCATTTCCCTCTCTCCCCCTCTCTCTTTCTCTCTCACACTCTCTGTGCACAAATCAATCATTGCTGTCATTGTTGCACCCCCAACTTCTCTCGCCTTTGTGCGTCACACATAATTATGCTGTAATTGATATTTACCCCCACTCCCCACACTCCCCACTCCTTTCACAGGCCCCCTTGTCACTCTCTGTCGCTCTTTTGAGTTTTGGGGCGTCGCAACTTTTCAAAAGAAATCAAAATTTGTAACGCCTTTTGATGGCCCGATTTTTTTTCTCTTCTTTTTTTTTTTGAGTTACCGCCTATTCGATTGTTGGAGAAGATCGCTTGGAACCTGCACTTAGTTTGCATAGAGTTCTTTGCTTAACGGATACCGTTGTAGTTGTTGCTGTTGTTGGTGTTTGCTGCAGCTGCACTCTGGGATGATTGAATGTTTTCAAAGTTCTTAGCATTACCGTTAGCTGTTGGCAACATTGTTAAGCATTGGAAAATGTTTGCTATTTTGTCCATATAGAGTCGGGGTAAAGAAGAGAAGGGTCTGCTTTTTAAAATGGTTACGTTGCCCCCCCCGACATGGCTTAGTGCAAAACAATGATGGTATTCCTTTAACCTTATCATAGCCCTAGACGAGCAACAGTGATGCCTATTAATGCAGTAGGAGTAGGCTAGATTCAGTTGAGAAAAATAACACATAAATATTTACATTTTTAATATTAGTATATATTCTCCAAGTCTTCATTCCCTTCTGTCTAACATTATGTTGTATCTTAAGTTGAAAAAGTTTCCTTTAAACAAATATAAATTTTCCTTAACGTTTCTTAAGACTGCATCAATTTCTAATTATTGGCAAACGTTTTACATGTAAAAAAGATATAATTAAATTCTAGACTAAGTATTGTTGAAGTAACAGATAAAAATAAATTGAAAAATCGAACAACTGCTGATTAGGTTTTAGATACTTTTTGAGAAGACAAACATAATTTGATTGCACATGTTTTTAGTTTTTTATGCAGCTGTTGCATTTAAAGTTTACACTTTCCCTAGAAGTGAAAGTCGAAAGAATTTCGAATTAGACATTTTACGGGTGGGTGCATCTTACACGGCACTAGTCAGCAGGCAACAGCAAAAAAGCACAGGCATTCCAACAATGATAGATCATTAAAACTCAGCTCAGACAGCAACAACAAACAGAGTTGGTCACGACCCTGTCACTGACCAGAAATCCAAACCCCAAACCCGAAAAACCCAAAACATCGAGTTGAAAGGTCGTGTGAAAGGCTGTTAAATAGTTGAGGGCGAGTTGTTGAATTGTAGTAGAAAAATCCACTAACTGCAATTTGATTTGCCCAAATGCAGTCCAGTGTGCATAAGCCAAGCTAGAAGAGCATCAATACACTCGGAAAAAAATCATACTGAAATTTAGAATATTTTGCCTTGAAATATTTTGAGAAGTAGTTTTAAAAGTAAAAGAAAATAATATATTTAAATTAGTAAGGTTTTTCTTGCTTATTTTCCAGAAACATATTTTTTATTAATGGAAAATATTTCTAAGAAATAGAACTGCAAATTATAAGAAATAAGATAAGGAACAAAATAGTGATTATATAAATTTCAAATCGTGAATTTTTCTGAGTGCATCGCGTCTACATGTTTTTGATTGGGACTAGAATCCAAAACAGGAAATGTATGTTTTCTGTGTGATGCGACAACTATTGCCTTGAGGTTTTCTTTGAGGCATAAACATTAATAATAATTCGAATGTCATTAGCCTGGCCATTTTCTTGGTAACTGCAGCTTAAACAGAGGAAATGATGTAAGCAAATAGAACATTTCTGAAAGAGCTTTGCCAGACAGCAAAGCATAAAAGAAGAGTTTAAATATAATATTATAAATAATGGGTAATCAATTTAATGACATTATAAATCGGAGCATATCAAATGTTAGTTTTAAGAACTGGTAATAGGTAGGAGAAAAATCTTCAAACAGAAGCTACAAAAAATATTGTTTTTCAGTAAAAACCAATAGCGCATAATATTAATCAAAGAAATTTAAGTGGTCAAAGAAATACAAGGAAAATACACATTCCTAATAATGAATAAAACATATGAGCATTACATAAATAAAACACAACAATTTGTTGACACATTGTTGTTTTTCAAATCGCTGGGCTTTTCATGTCAATGACCATTCAATAACTGACACAAAATAGTTTCCAATGCTCAAGTGCCAAACGCATTTGATGCCCTTTTTCCAATTTTTTTCTTTTTTTTCTCATCTTTTTCTTTCTTTTTTTTTTTTACCACACAGTGTCAGCGTTATCCATCATTAGAGTCAATTTGTTGGCTACGCCTTAAGCATGACTCGACAAGAATGTGGCAGCAGCATTTGACTCGATTCTAACTGCATGACCAAACACAAAGCTGGGGGGCAACACCAACAACACTAACAACAACAACAACAACTGTCTGCAAAATGTGCATTCATTATAGAAAATTACAAAACAAAAAATGGGAAGAAAAAAAACTAGGAAAAACTGTCAACAAGTGGGAACCAAAACGGACAGTAGCCAGAAAAACAAATGACAAGAAAAACACTCGATTGAAGTTCAATCAACTCTCTTGGCTCGAAGCTCGAATACAACAATAAAAATACACTCTTAAAAAAATCTACTTAAATATAAGTTTGAGTTTTATATAGTCATTCTATTATTCAGAAAGTACTCTTCCAAAAGTTATAGCTGTGGCTTTCTAAAATCCCACATTTTGGTGAATTTTCTAAAAATAAAAAAAAAAAACATTTTTAATTTCCAGAGAGTTGTTTTTCTATCTGTATTAAATTATTTATAAGCATTTATATTTTAGCTTATAAATAAATTCTTACAAATTAACTTGAACTATGATTTAACGGGGATTCTAATTTATATATCAAGCTTTCGAAATTTTAAAAATTTAAAATATTTAGAAAAATTTAAAAAAAAAAATAGCAAAACTTAGATCGATTTACTAAATTTTATAGCGATGTTTTTCTAAGTGTAGCAATTGCCCGCACAAACCCCCAGAAGGGTCAAAAACGCCTCATTTATGTTGGCCATAAGCGATGCCCTCAAACTGTCCAGATGGGCTGCCCGGACTTCTGGCCAAACGTCGGGCAAATGTCAAACGTTAGTTGTGTAATTAGCTGCTAACGTGTGACAGTGCAACATGAGGCAGGCAGCATGGAGCGGCAGGAGTCGGGTAGCCAAGACGCTGACAATTTGCAACTGTCATTGTGACATTTGGTGGCGGCACGGCTCATAATGTTGCAAGAGTCGCCGGGGTTAATGACAACGTCGCCACAAGTCGCAACACACGAATTTGACAGCTTAAAACATGCCACAAATAAACTCGACAAAGTTCATTTTTCTCATTGATTACCAGTCAGCCTTGAAGTTGCGCAAATTGCGCTAACAATTCACATTTGCTGTGCTGGCCACTGAAAAAATGTCAATGAAATAAGCAACTATTTATAGCCATAAATATTGGAACAATAAAATAATATATATAACGGTAAGAGGCACTTTGACATGAATTGCGCTACTTGTCGAACAGCACTCAACGAGTCAATTGCACATTAAATTATTCACACCAATATCCATAAAATACATTCCAAAAGTTATGGCCAAAACTGAATAATTAAACATACATATGTATGTATGTTGAAGAAATAAAAGTTGATTTAAGCCAAATCAATGATTATTCTTATTACTAATAGAGTTTTTGTACTCGAACTCAGTTAAGATCTTTCCTGTTCCTATTTCTGGAATAGATAGTTATTTAATTTATATTTATTATCTATATTTTATTTATTTTATTAAGAATATTATATGGTCTAATTTTATTTACCACTTATTAAATTTTGATTAAAGATATATATTGAGTTGATTATTATCTTGCCTCAGATTGAGTTGGCTTCATTCATTTTATAAATCAGCGCAATGCGAATCTTATTTTGATCTTTGGCTGCACTTAATAAATAAATACAAACTCACTTAGTCCCAGCACTTCTCAATGAACTCTTTCACTTTCCACTTCCTATTCCGATTAACACTTGCCCCATGTTGCAGAGATAGAGAGAGTGGGGGAGGGGGAGTGCAACTCTCTCTGTTTGCGCTAATCAACAGCAATTAAAATCAATTAAACTAGCTGCTGACAGACAAAACATTTGTCTGACTTTAATTCACAATTCTGCAATTCTGCAATTCTGCATTTTGCAGACGGCTGAATTTACTCCCTTTTTTCTAGAACGGTTTGAAAAGCTGTCAAATCAGCGCCAGGCCCCGTTGACATTTCTATTATGTCAGTCACTGAGCCAATTGAACAGAGACAGAGTGCGAAAGAGAGACAGAGATAGAAAGAGAAAAAGAGAAGGGAAGAGGGAGTTGAGTTGAGTTGTGCTAACTCTTTGTGGCAGAATTATAAATTCTAAACACAAACTTGAAGGCTCCACAATCCACACTCGCACACTTGCACACTCGCACACTCGCACACACGCACACAGTGTCCGTCAAATGTTAATAACCAGCTCTTGGCTCTCTGGGCACGTCTAAAAATAAAGCAAGGCGAGGCATAGCGCCACAAACTGTGGCAGCTGGGGCAACTGAGGCGTCTGCATGGCGAATCATGGGCAGATTAAATGCAGCAGACCTGGTCAAGTTTCGGCTCGAGGAAAATAGGCCCTACGGAATCGGAGACGGGAGAAGGAAGAGCTGCCGGAGGAGGAGGAGGCATATCAAACGCCTGGCATCTGAATTAGACTTTAATGCGCGGTAATTATGAAAAGTAAACTTGACCATGGCATAAAGGAAAATCGCTTCTGGTCTTAAGGGGCAGCCATTCACATTAGTTGCGGTTTGTAGCTGCAGCTGAAGGTCGCAGCCCTACACTCAGCGAAAAAACACAGGAGATTCTTTAATGAATATCTACAATTAATTAGAAGAAAATTATTCTTGAATCTTTTGTGTGCTTCGTCTGATTGTAAATAATTAACTCGTTTTTGTTTATTTTAAATTCCCCTAAATAATATATATATTTTTATTTTTATATTATTTAGATTTGTAATTTAATTATTCACTTGTTAATTGGTATCAGTTAATTTGTAACTTTCATTTTATCATAAAACTTAAATTTAGTTTTCAAAACAATTTTCATTCTTCAAAATAATTCTTACGTTTTGTGTGTAAATAAATAAGTTATAATATAATAAAAAAAATGATATTTTGTATTTATATTAATATCAGTATTTATTTAATTACGTGAGTGTCCACTTTAAATATAATTAAGACTGATTTCATATTTCGAAACGTTCATATCTGTATATACTGAGTACCAATAATAAGTATATTATTCTTAGTAAACAATTTGCACTTCAGCTCAAGATTTAAGTGAATTTATTATTATTGTAAGATGCTATCAATATTTAGTTAAGAACTTGAGAATCCCAAATAAACATATTACTCTGAGTGATTAAGTTGAAATGTAATTATTGAAATCAGTAAATACTGACTGAGCACTCAAAATTAAGATATTACTTAAAGAAATCAACTTGATCGAATTGAATATGTTTTAAGTTAAAAATAAATAAATAAATTTAAAACTTTCAGGATTAAAAATAACAAAATCTCGCACAGATCTGGGACAATCCAGCTTCGCCTCATATCGATTACATTTGTAATTGATTTGCAACTTTACTTCTTTTTTTTTGAGTGTAGTCAATGCGAGGCATTGGGATGTGATGAGCGATTGCTTCTCCGCGGTTATCTCTCTGCAACTCTTTGTGTGGTTTTCCAATATTGTTTTCGGTTGCCCCCTCGCCGCACTCCCCCTTCCCCGTTCCATGATCTGATCTGTTCATATGCAGCGCATATATATATAATTCAGTGCGTTGCCAGAGTGACAGCTTCATGCAATGGAGTTGGCAGCTCGCTCCGACCTGGTCACTCTGTTTCTACTGGGACTGGTGTGACTTTTGGGTGTTTTTTGTGCTCGCACAGCGACTTTCTGACAGCTTAAAGGGGGGTTGGGGGATTGGGGGCTTGGGCGGACACTGAGTTCTCTTTTTGCATAAATGCATATATAAAAAATGGTCTGGTGTTCCATTGTTTGCAGTTTGGCGCGACAGGCGGTATTTTTTTTTTTGGGTTTGTGTTCGTTGGGGATTATTTTTTTTCTTTTTTTGCGCTGCCTGTCAAAATATTGAGCTGTCTACTGGTACTGACAGTTTAGTTATATATGCATTCATGCCGTTGATATACAAAACATTTTTTTCAATTACACACAAGTTTTTAATTGGAAAATATAACAGGATTTTCTTGAAGTACTCAAAATGCTATTGAAAACACATTTTCTAAATCTTAGAAAGGCTTGCTTAACGACATTCCTAAAAATAGGGCGATTTCTTCTATATTTTGTATTAGAAAACATTTTTTATATTATGAAAAACATTTCTAAAAAGGATTACTCATAAAATAGCTAAAATGCAGATGCAATTTTTTTTTTAAATCCACCCTAAAACGTTGAAATCAAAACAATAGTTTTGAGAAAAACCAGAACCAGAAAAGGGTGACTAACTAACGATTTACTACATTTTAGGGCGATTTTCTTTTTACGAATGTAATTTTGGAAAATTTTCTATTTCATTCAATCTATTTGCTCGAAAAGAAAACAGAAACACACGCTTAGAACAGTTATTTGTTTTTCTCACAGCACATTTTGAAATGACGGCAAACAAAAGATGCAATCCCAAAAAGGTTTCAAAGTGCAGCGAGCGCCTCAAATATTCAAATACCAACAACAATCGGAAAACATTCTTGATTCTAACTGTGTCTGGGCACATTGCGCAAACAGAACTCAAATTGAAGTCACAGTCCAAACTGTATGCAAATATTTACCTCTCAAAAGTCCGCAGTTCGAACTCCATTTTAACTGACCACAGAGTGAGCCACATGGAAAGAGAGATTGAGACAGAGAGAGAAAGGAAGAGGGATAGCGAGAGCACCTCATCACAATCTGTGTGTTGTTTTTCTTCTTGATTCCCGATAGCAATAACGATAACAACTGCATTTTCCAATTCCTGAGCTCAACTTCAAAAGCGATTGCCGTCAAACATTTTTTTTTTCGTTTGTTTTTTTGGCGTTATCTGCCACACTTTGTTCCATTTGTTGTCAGCCGCCTTTTTATGAGGCATATAATGTATATTACAATTTGTACCTCGATCCCCCTTCCCTTTCCCAGTCCCTTTCCATTCACACCTACACCCGCAACCACACATTACGCACAACTCTGTGCAACTTCCCAACAACCACTTTTATGACTTCCATCCGAAATGTGGTCACACTCTTTGTGCTCTTTATTCCAGCGTATCTATGCCTTCATATCCGTTTTTATAGCCCATTTCCCACTCTTTCCACTCTTTGCTAGCAATGACATTTTAATTGCTTTATTTTTATTTGTATTTTTTTGGTACTCGTTTTCTTGTTTGTTTCCTTTGCGTTTATTGTCGTGTGCCGCCTTACGTCGCGTGTTACGTCACTTGCGTAATTGCAGCTTTATGTGTCTTATTTTGTGTGTTTCGCCCAATACCAAACAAAAAATCTCCAACTTCAAATTAAACGAGGTCAACATTGTTATGGGCCATGTTTTTGTGTGATTGTTGCTGTTGTTGTCAATTTGAAATTATCGGTCAACTTTTGTGTGCCTTCTGTCAAAAATTAATCAGATAAATGTGTCACACGACAATCTCTCGTGGTAACACCTACACAGAAAAGGTCAAACTAGTTTATGCGGCCACATAACACAAACAACAAATAACAACAAAACAACAATAGCGACAACAACCTTAATTGTGTAATGGAAAATTTTATAACTTACGCAGTTTGTTGCCAAAAATAAATTTCAAACACTTAGTTTTTCCACACACAGTTTTTGTATTGTATTCGAAATTCCAATAAAAATTGCAGCTAAAGTGAAATTATTCAAAAAAATCTCACGCGAATTTAGATTACGAGCATAAAACACGCTACACAAAGAAACGAAACTAAACGCAGCGAAGACGAAAATAAAGAATCGTCGAAAACTGAGACTGCAGCTGAGACGCTGACGTCGACGTCCGATTGCACGGAAATAAAAATGTGCACTGGACGCTGGGTCTGAAAGCTGCAAGCGAGTGAGCAGCAGAAGCAGCAGCAACAGCAACAGAATCACCAACGTCAGCAGCAGCAGCAGCGATCGCTGCGAGAGATCTGCTCATTAAATTGTTGTTGTTGTTGTTCCGCTTGCAGGTAAACAAACATGCGCGAGAGTGAGTGAGCGAGAGAAAGAGAGAGAGAGAGAGAGCGAGCGAGCGAGCCGGTGTGCCGGCTTAAAGTCAAAGAGCGCACGAGCCAATGTTGCTGGGCAGGCAACAGGCGAGTTCAGCAACATGCTGCTAGCAACAAAAATTAATTTATTTCCAGGCATTTTTAAGAAGCAAAAAATGAACTGTTATTTAATTATTTGCTACTTAGCTGCAATATAATAATGTATTATAATAATTCCTGCTTAGAATGCAGCACATTTTGTAAAAAAAAGGTTTTACACTAGAAATATAAATATGAAATTATAACCAGGAAATTCCGTGTGTATTTTTTAATATTATTTATTTTATTTTTGTTGTATTCTAGGCCAGTCACTTTCCTGAGTGTATGCAAAGCGAGAGAACTGTTATTTAAGTTATATGTATGTTTTATGCATGTTATGTGACAACATGCTCTGGTTAGTTTTTCTTTATTTATTATTTTTGTAATTCAGTTGCAGTTTCTTCCAGGAATTCGAAGTGTTCGTTGGAAACAATTTCCCACATTAAGAATAAACCAGGCTAATAATCACAAAGAGCATTTTTAATAATGATGATGATGACGCTCCGCCCCCCGCTGCTCGCTGATCGCTCTCTGCTAATGAGAGCAGACCATCAACAGCTCACACCTCTCACTATTCACAACAGCACACACACACACACACACACGCATACACATACAAAGAGCTTTGGTCCGGAAGCCTGAGAAACTTTTGAATTGTTTCATAAAATGCACAAAGTTGCAGTTAATTGTGTCAGCTGAGATGACAGGCAGCAGTCGAAGCAACATTTTTTGTTGCCTTCGCCCAAAATGAAGCCGTTTTGAAGACAATCTTCTTCTTCTTTCTGCGCTTTGCTTTTGCATTCGTTTCCATTTCCATTGCAATATCATCGACCCACTGTTCATCTCTCTCTCTCACTCTCACTGTCTCTCTCTAGCTGGCAGCTGGCATCAGGTTTTATGCTAATGCCAACAAGGATCTTGAATCTCATCGCATATAATTTATGCTTGCTTATTGGCAGCTGTTGCAGTCGCTTTGGCCCGTTGCCGTTTGCCTGTTTTGCAGATTTGCATAAATTTCATATGCAACATGTTGCCAAAGAGTGGGCGACGTCTTTGACATTGGCATAAAGCATCGCATATGTTGAACTTCAACAACAACAACAACAACACCAAAGAAGCTGCTCGCTTCGAAATAGACATCAATGTTCAGGAAACTGAATACAACAAAAAAAAAAAATAAATAAATAAATATATAAAAAAAAATAAAACAACAGCAGCAACATACGTTGGTGAAATTTTTGCGGCACGACCTCGTTTCGCATATCAAGAAAAAGACCAAAAAAAAAATGTGGAGTATAAATATGAGGAATATGTTTGGCAACGGGTCGAACGTCGTCACCGATCACTGATCGGCAGCCGGCAGCCGGCAATCGGCAATCGACGATCGACAATCGATTATCATCAGCAGTTCGATTTTAATGAGTTCGCGCGCCAAAAAAAAAACTCAAACGCAGACAGACACATTAAGCAGGTCACATTTTTTTGCGAGTGTGTGTATGTGTGTGTGAGAAAGGCAACAAATGAAAGTAAAAGAGAGCAGCAGCAGCAGCAACAGGATGAGAGGAGTCTGCTGCTGCTGCTGGTGACCCAATTTCGCTTTTTAATGGGGTGCCAAAGGCCGCTGCCAAAAAGATTGTCGAGATTGCCAGGCCAACAATCATCATCGATCTTTTCATCTCCCAACGAAATCGATGCCGATCAAAGCGCTCCAAATGCAATTCATCTTTATTACGCTCCTCAAGTGGCAGAAGTGGGTGGCGGTGCAAGGGAAGGATGGGTAGGAGGTTAGGGGGAGTGTGATGAGCTTTCGGGGGCGCTCTCTCGTTCCGATTTTCACGCTCAATTAATGTTTACGACAAGTGATTGTGTCGCGGCGATAACTCAACTTGCAACAGCACTCAACAGCGAGTTGCGCGATTCGAATTTGAATTTCAATTCGCAGCCTGAGAATGTTGCCTTGCCGCATAGAAAGTTTTGCGAGTGGATTCGATTTGAATTTATGTTCCTCTGCCCGTCTGCCCGTCTGTCCGTCTGCCCGTCCGACAGTTTGTCCGTTTGACATGTGAAAATCAAAGCTTGATTGATGTTATGACTGCGCCAACGGAATCAGTCCCATTCGAAATCAGTCGCCAGACATCGGCTGGGGCAGGGACAGGGGCAGGTGCGTTGGGGCAGCGCTGGGAATTGAAACCATATTGAAGTAGCAGCCTCCGACTAATGCCAGTCTCTGTGTGGGTTGCTCCAAATGCATTTGGGTTGGCGACGTGCTGCAGCAGCCATCAATTCTGACTCTGCTTGCTACTTGCCACATGGATCAAACTAACAAAAGATAAGTATTTTAATATTTACTTGCTTACGGAATCTGAACTTCATTTATTTATGAAATGTGAACTTTATTTAACATTTAGTGGAGCGCTTAGGAAAACCCCTATCATATTAAATTATATATTTATTTTTTAAAATGTATAAAATTTTTATTTATTTATGAATTTAATGTAGAATAAAAAACTTTTAAGGATTTCGAAACAAAAATTGTAGTAGCTATAATAACAACAATTAGGAATGCTGTAACAGTTAATTAATTATATCTGAAGAGTGAGGCTTTTATTGCTATCGAAAATCGATATATATCGATATTCGTAAAACGGGGTCAGTTATATCTCTATATCTCTCTTAATCTGTCTCTCAATCTTTCAGATGTGAATAAGCAATAAAAATACTCAATTACAAAGCTGTTTCAAAGTTGGACTCAGATGTTTGTGTGATTGTTGACTGGAATCCCTAAATGGTTAGATTGGTCGGATTGGATTCGCTGTATACCCCTGCAACCCAGCAACGCCCCTCCAAAAACCCCATCGAGAGCAGTGCATGACCAGCTGGCCAAAATAAGCAAAAACCACTCTCAGCCACATTCAATCCGTTTTAGCCCGCTTTGAGCTGCTGTTGCACTTCCCACTTATTTTCACCACTTGGCGTTTGACCGCAGCTTTGGAATTTGAATTGAGAGATTAAACGCAGCCCATACATACACACACACACACACATACACACTCACACACACACACCGCCCTCTCCCATCCTTGCCCACCCACACGGGAAATTCGCGCTGATAGCTGAAAGTGTTTGGGATGTGGGTGGCGGAGGGGGGGCGGTGTGATTGCCAGTTGGTTCTACAACGTGTTGCATTTGCAACAGCTGCTACTTGCTGCAGTCCGTGTCATGACACGCCAAGTGAAAGCAGGTTAAATGCAAATAAATTGTATACGCAATTACAGTTAAAATCCCTCAAAAAACAAAAAAACAAAAAGCAAAAAACAAAAAAACAAAAACAAAAAACAAAAGAAGAAAACAAAAAATCATCCGCAAATGGGTTTCTGACTGTAAAAATGGCCATTTCGTGTATTTAATTTGATTACCCTTGATTATTGTGATTATGCAAGTAATTTGTCCTAAAACTATGGAATTCGGTTGCATGCACCGTTCGGTAGAAAGTGGCATTTTGTACTTGAGGCATTTACGAAATTCGCCGGAAATCTCTAAGTTAAACAGTTAAGAATGCAAAGTTAGCCAAGTTAAATCGAATGACAAACATTTGTCATTATTATCCTATCTTGATTATGTTTTTTTTTTTTTAATGTATATTGTTAATTTTAAATATGTTTTTATACGTTTATTAAAGTCGTAATCGTAATTATCAAATTATAAGTAGATTTAATTTGATGATATCTGTTACTTTCTTGTTAATTTGTTTTGTTTGTTAAAATGTAAAAATCGAAATTTTTTAAACTTTTATTTAAAATGCGCACAGATTACATTTTGTTGTTAGTTTTAAAATTTATTTTATTTATTTTGTATTTGTAATTATCGAAATAAAAGCAGTTTTAATTTTATGATATTTGTTACATTTTTGTTAATGTGAATTTTAAATTTATTACAGAAATTTTGTTTGTTAAAATGTAAAAATATATTTGTTTTAAATTTGTATTAAATTGTATTGTTAGTTTTAAGTATGTTTATATTTATTTATTTATTTATTTTGTATTTGTAATTATCAAAATAAAAGCAATTTAAAATGTTGTATAATTTTATGTTTGTATATTTTTCCGTGTCGTTTGATATAAGTGGACATTAAATAAATGTGTAAAGTAATTACTGATTTGAATTATATTATAATTATTAATTATTTATATATATAAATACATATATATCTATTTTTTTTTTGTTATACAGTTATTTACAGTCTCTAAAGGATTAGTTGTTTGTTTTATGACATGCGCTGCAATTTGAGTGTCATTCGCAGGGCAAGTGTAACAAATTTATGAACTGTGCAAACATGAATGAACAGCAGGTGTGTGTGGACTACCTGGTGTGTGTGTGTGTGTGTGCGTGTGCACAACCCAAGAACCACTTAAGAGACGTCGCGACGTGCTAATGATTTTTTCTGGCATGAGAATTGGGAATTGAGTTTGGGTTTTTTTTGGTTTGAATGAATGTGAAAGTGTTTGAAGATTTATGATTTGAGGCAACACCCAGAGAGTGCAGAGAATGTTGCAATTAGCTCACGTGAAAGTGAAATGTTCTCAGCGAAATGTGCGAACAAGTAGACAGGGCCAATAAAGAGAGAGAGAGAGAGAGGGAGAGAAAGGAAAGGAAAAGAAAGAAAAAAAGTGCAGCAAGATAAATGGCAAAGACAAAAGATGGAAAAAAAAGAGGGAAAATAAAACACTTTAACGCTTGGGCAACATAAATCACAATGGGACATCGTGTTCGGGTCCTGTGTACATGTCAGCTGGGCAGTCGTTCACTTTTTTGTTGCCTCTTTGACCGAACTGTCAAAACAGCAGTGGCCAAAATGTGAGTAACGGCTAAATAATAATGTTGCCAAAAACGAATGTACGAAGGCAACAGCAACCCAGTAACAGCAACCCAGTAACTGAAACTTGCTGTGGGTTAAGGTAAACGCCACCAAAAACGAACACTCATTTATCATGCGAGCAGTGGAAGGGGGGGTGGTGGAGTGTTGCAAGAAAGGGTGACGACTCCAACTCCGACTAGGACGGAGAATGGGATTGGGGCAAGCGTTTTGCAGCTGGCCGCAAACAGTAAAATGGGGTCAGGCACACGCAGGAAGACCGTCAAGTGTCGCCAGTGTTGGTGAACTGCTGTTGCTGATCAAAAAGAAGAAGAAGAAGACGGCAAAGAAGTAGAAGAAGAAGTAGAGGAACAAACTGTGCTTTACCAAATGGCTCAATGAACTGTAATTTGAGGCGCTCCATAATTTGGCGAATACGATTGCTTTAGGCCCGAGGTGTTGGCCAACAACAACAACAACAACAACTTAAACGAATACAGCAACGCGCCCAAAAACTTAATTCATTGACCAAATTGGCCAAAAAAAAAGAAACAACTTGAGAAAAACCGAAGCGAGAAAGGGTCGAGTAAAGGAAGAAGCGTCAATTGCATTCGATGGTTTCCTGCTCAGCTCGGTTTCGCCTCCCAGTGTGTGTGTGTGTGTGTATTGATGTGTGTTGGTGTGTGAGTGTTGATGTGTGTGTGTGTCTTGGTGTGTGGGTGCGTATGTAATTTAAGACTTTCTCGCTTGGCCTCTGTCCTGTTTATGTCGTTTTTGGGGCGATACTTGCTGCTTTCAAAGGCCACCAGCTGCTCTGAAGCGACTGCTTGCCACAAGCACTTTTGTGGCAGCAGCAGTTGTATGCAGCATGTGTGTTGGTGGCCTTTTGCTTGCTTGGCCAAAACAACAATAGTCAGTTTAACGACTCATCGATAATTTATCGCTTAAAAGTTTGCAAGTTCTCAAAATTAGAAATTGTCTGGGGGGTCTTTTTTTACTAAGCTATTTTGTATTTTTATTATTTTTTAGTTTCACCTTTTCAATCCTACACTTTTTTTTAGTTAATTATTTTTTTATTTAGAAGTTTACATAAATTTCTAATGCTTTCAGAACTTTTAATTAAAAGTTATAAGTTCTCATAGTTAGAAATTGTCTGGCGTTTTTCTTTAAATAATTTTTCACTAAGCTATTTTGTATTTTAAATTTTTTTAGTTACACTTTTCTAATCCTACACTTTTTTTAATTTAATTATTTATTTATTTTAAAGTAAATGCTTTTATAACAATTTTTAATCACATGACGAAATTATCTTAACTGACTATATTAATTAACTTGTATTTAACACATTAAGTTTTATCTTTAAGAATGCGACTTTAATTAATTAATATAATTAATTAATTTAATTAACTCAAAATATATTTATGAGAATTCTTAACTCAATAATATTTATGTTAATAACTTAATTTGTTTAGATTATCGTTGACTGCATTCAGTTGCACTCAAAGAGTAAATTTCTATGACGAAAGTCCATTTAAATTTGCCAGCCGGAACCAAAATGAAAATGCCAAAAACATTAACTGTTAGCAGGAAAAACAAAAAGAAAAACAAAAACTGACTGGACACTCGGTTGGAGTGCAGCTCTCATTTTTTGTGGCTGTGTTTTTGTGTGGGAAAACCGCTGGAAAAACACGTCGTCGCCGTTGCTGTCACTGTTCGTCGAAAAGGAAAACACAATTAGATGACCTAATAAATGGTTACACTCGTATGCACACACACACACACACATACACACACGCACACACAGACACACACATACACAGACAGCGCACAGCGAAAGCCCAAAGAGGTAACAGCACAATTTTTGGTAATGCAAAATTTGTATGGGAATTACCTTGACTCCCGGATCGTGAACGTGGCAAGGAGGATGGAACGGATGACAGTCAATTGGTTTCGACCATGGCTATAATATGCTCGACTCGTAGGTTTTGAGCCATTGCTGCTCATTGTGCGCCTTTATTGGTGCACTCGCAGCGTGACTTGTTGTTCAGGCCAGGCTCATCTAATATTTTTGGTCATGGGAAAGTGTTGCCTTAAGGCTGCCTCAAGATTACCACTCGGCACTCGGAGATGTGTGTTAGAATTGTCAAGCAGATCAAATATATGTTCACGACCAGCAGTGAAAGCCAGCCGAGTGAGAAGTAATCCAAGACTAATATCGGAAAATAGAATGTGCCGAATATGATAGATTATAGTAAATCAAATTTAGAAAAGGATGAAAAACTTCAAAATAAGTGCAGTTATTGAAGTTTGAAAACTGAGCGAATTATCTCATTAGTCAATATCTACTAATTATAAATTTAGCTAAGATATCTTGATCAAATAAATAATTAATAAATATATAATTTAATAATTAATTTAGAAAACACTCTGAAAACTGCAACAGTTTGTAGCAATAATTTCTAAATATAAGAAATATTTTGTTTTTGATTGGAAAGTCTATTTTTCACTTGTGTTCTATAATTAAGAAATAAAATTCTTAATGACAAAAATTAAATTTTATATTTGTAGATCAAATTGTTTCTAGACTTAATAAAATTAGTTTTCGACTGTTTTGTTGCCGTTTTGCTGTCTTCTGGCTTTTTAAAATCTTATTTGAATAACATGTTTTTAGCTGCTATTGAATAAAAGATTGATATAAAAACTAAGATCGATTTAAGAAAAGTTTCATCTTCTTTCAGATGCTGTTAACAAAAAAAGCCAATTTCATCTGGGTTCAAATTAAACGAGATCACTTCAACTGCTTGGTAAAAAAAAGTGCCCTTAATTTGCTGACATTTTTAAAAAAGGGAAATTGAGTATGCTCGACTAGCAGATACCCAGTTGACCAGTTGCTAAATATATAACTACAGTTGTAGTGTATAATTTCCCATAATTTTTAGCAATAAGATCAATTGTGAATGTTTCTTATCCAATCTTGCTATAATTTGAGCAGTTAATTAACAATATGTCAATTTCTGTTTTTGATAAACACAAATGTCACTTTTAAAATTGTGTCAATTTCAATTAAACTTTAAAGACGAAATCTTCCATTTCAATTTAGCTATAATAATCAGCTGATCAAGAATATATAGGTACCTTATGAGTAGCTGCTTTTATTTTACTTACTCTGTTACATACCAATGCCCAAAACCAAGATACCCATTTTGAGTGAAAATAATAAACTGAGTCACTTTGTTCGACTGTTATCAGAGTTGCCACGTTTATCAGCTGCCACAAAGTTAACATTTAACTCACGTCACAATCTGTGGCGAGGAGCTAAACTCCTTTCGGTGCCTTTTTATCGTCGCATTCATCTGCCTCATTTATCATCATCGAAAATGTGAAGCGTGTTGAGTTTGCTTCGGTTTGTTGCATGGATCGCTTTTCTTCGCTCGCCGGAGGGAGCTGGGGGATGGGGACTGGGGGCTCATTGTTTGGACAGGCGCTCCAGCAGCGATGCCGACGAACGCTTGCTTGACCCACATTGCGACGCGAAAGAGAGAGAGATAGAGTTGAACCCCCTTCCCAATCCCACTACCACTCCTGCTCCTACTCCAGAGGAGACGCGACTTCCCTGTCTTGTCTCTGTGTGTGTGTGTGTGTGTTGTTTTTTTTGCTGTCGCTTTTCAGTGATAAATATATGTTACACTTTTTTACTGTTATTGCGCTCCGCATGTGTTCGCATTTCTCCAGCAGCGTTTAGTTGTTGTGTGTGTGTGTTGTGTGTGTGTGTGTTTTTTTGACTGGGGATCTGTGGAACTCTTCCTTTCAAATGCATTGGCCATTAATCGTTGCGTTTGCGTCTTGTTTTCTAATTAAATTGCGGCCAGCTCCGAGCTCCAAGCTCCACTTCATGTGGGTGTCTTGTCTGGCGAGCAGAGCAGATAATTATTCTACAGCTTCAGAATAGAGGCTCGGGGTATTCGTTATTCGGTATTCGGTATTCGAATTGGAATCGAACTCGAATTCGACTTTTACTTTGCATACCCCGTTGACTATATTTGGTACGCTGCTCATAACTCAACTCCAACTCTCCGGCTCCGGCTCCAAGTTCAATACAAAGTGGGCCAATTACAGACTCGTGAAGCAGTGAAAATTACACGCTGTTATTGGTAAAAAACCAAAACCAAAAAAATTCTTAACAAATTGTGTGGGTGGTCCTAATGATGCTAAGCAGATAATTGAATCGTGTGTTAAGCAGACAAAGAGGTGGAAGAAGAAGCAGAGGAAGAGGAAGAGGAAGCTTAACCAACTTGCATATGGTTAAAGTTGAAACTGGCCAAAAGCCATAGAAAAGAGCAGAAGCTCAAGACATTATTTTAATAAAAGCAGGCAAAGGAAAGAATTTGGAGCAGATTGTTTATCGGAAATGCTGAAATTCCGCAGACTGCTAGACCAGACCCAGTTAGAAGCGTTTGAGCCAACTCTGGGCTTTGGCCTTTTTGATTGTGTCAGCGCGATAAAGAACGGCACACCACAAAAAAAAAAAAAAAAAAACAGAAAAGAAAATAATTCCCAAGTGTGATTCCCCGTCTCCAGTCTCCCGTCTCGGGTCTCCCGTCTCCGGTCACCACCCCCCTTTGGCCCCTTGGCGTGTGAAAGCGCAAATTCTGATTATAAACCCAAAAGCAACTGCCTAGCGACTGTAATTTATAGACTAGCCTGCCAGACAGATGTTCCTCCAACTCACAGTCTCCGAGTCTCCGAGTCTCCTCTGGCTGCTCCCCAACTTTTCGTTTTCACTTCCTATCACAGCAAAGTTCCACCAAAAAAAAACTAAGCGCGAAAAACATTTTATTTTCTTTTCTTTTTTGTATATTTTCATTTTTTGTGGTTTTGTTTCTCATGATAAATTTGCGTGGTTTATCCTGCGGCTAGCTGCAAATTATGGTTCTTAAATTCTCTGTGCCAGTTGTTGCTGCCACAGAGCTATAGAGCTGTTGATAATGTTTGGCTAACACGAAATGAAATGGCCATAAAACTGTTGTTGTGGGCATTTCAGATTTAACGGAAATAAATTGCCAAACCAATTGCACGCTCTTTTAAATATATATATATATGCCATACTTTTTGGCAGTTGAAGGCGAAATATAAATTTTCAGAAAAACTATAATATTAGTGGTGCCTCAAGCTGGAAAATATGTAGACTCGTATTATCGTATAGCAATTTTTTACATTATTTTATAATTTAATTTACTCTGAGATCTGAGCAATTTGGTGAGATTAAAATTAATAAATCTAATTTAAATATCAACTAAATGCGTTAGTGAATTAAACACACATAAGAATAATGACTTAATTTAATAATTTATTTTACTTAACATAATATTCATAAATCTCACTTGATGATCAACTAATTGTCAATTAATTCAGACGATTTTCCTTACTGATTCGAGGCGTTAAATTTCTCATCTTTTGATGCATTAAGCTTTTCATTAGTTGCATAATTGTAATTTAATTGTTGAAGTTAAATACTTTTAATATATTTACTTTAATTAGCAAATAAAATAAATTATTTTATTTCACAGAACCTTCAGATTTACAGATCTCTGCAATTTACATAAATGAGCGCATTTGTGGCATTTACTTTGATGAATATGGTTCAATGAGAGAGCCGCGGGCAGGCAACACACCAATTGTGGCACAAACTGAAAGTTATCGCAAATTTGGTTTGGTTTTAGCCGCTTTTTGACTCATCACAGTTGTCATTAGCAGAGTTGAGTTGAAATGCCATTTGGCTAACAAGCACTGTCAAAAATATGCTTATTTATTGTAATTATAATAGATTTTGATTAACTCGAGCCACAGGCGCTGCTGCAGTTCGAGTGGAGTGGAAAACTAAACGCCCCATTAGCCTTTCTAAACCACCAGACACACGCCACACGCCACAAGCCCACAGGTGGGGGCAAGAGAGGGTTGGGGGGACAGCTCCTAAATGCGCTCACGTTTAAGTTGTCCGAAATGCGACATGACTGGGAAGTGGACGTGGAGTTGGACGTGGACGTGGATGTGGACGTGGATGGTGACTACTGTGTGTGCCCCACAGAGCCCCCTGCAGGAATGGAATGGAAAGTCTTTTTTTCTCGAGCTGGTCGTGTTTGTTGTTTTTGGTTTTTTATTGAGCCATTATTAAGTTATAAACACGCTGCTATTGATACAAATACAAATAAATATTGCCTTTAGACTCGAACACACACACAACAAACACACACACACAACAAACACACACAACAATTGTTTAGAAAGACAGCAGTCGAGAGCAGACACGAGTGCAGCCAGTGAGAAAGAAGCCAAGTGAAAGGTTGCACATGGACACAAGGACCTGGACCTGGACCTGGACCTCAACCTGGACGGGAACGTGGATGTGGATGTGGACCTGCCTCAGATTTGGACCAGACACTTTGTTTATGTGCAATTTAGTTGCAACGCGACGTCTGAGAGACGGGCCAAATGTTATAAATAAATATTGCCATGTTTGATATTCTCTGTGTGAACAGGCAACAACAACAACAGCAACAACAACAACAACAACAACTTACCTGAGGCTCGGGTAAGTCTTGGCCAGGTTTGGTTTTGGGATTTGCGATGTGTTTTTCGCTGTGCATTTGTTTTAATGGCCCATTTCAAATTGAGTTGTTGCCCAAGTGCTGCGAATGGAGGTGGAATGGTGGTGCCTAGCCTAGCCTGGCCCGGCCAAGTGGGCGTCCATCCGGATTTCGGGTGGTGCCAACTGCTGCAAACTGATTGCTCACAGTTCAATTTGTGCAGCATCATTTAGCCGATTTCATTGTGGGCCAAATAAACAATTAAGCGCGCCCAAAGAGAGCGGCAACAACAATCAATTTGAACACTGTGTCTGTTGCAGTTGCAGTTGTCAGTCAGCCTTTTTTTTAGCCTTTCACAATTACTATTCTAATATATGTATTTGAATATGGCCACAACAAAAATGCATATAATATTTGCACTCAATCAAATGTTGGGCAAATTAGAAAAAGCGTTGATCTTAAACGGTTCCTAAAACTTGTCAAGAAATCTTTATAATATAACAATCCTATATCAATACTAAAATCTGTTTGAAACTTAGTTTGATTAGTTTAACAACTAGTAAGAAATATTATATTTTATACTTATTTAAAAAGCAATAAATCTTTATTGCGTTTTTGTTTTGTATGCAAAACTTATTTTTATAGTGTTGGAAATTACTAAAATTTTATTTTCAAGCTTGCATCGAAAGAGACATGTCCGGGACTTTAAAACATGTTTATTCTTGAATTCAGCTTCTTCAGTATTAAAGCTATTTGACAATATTTGGATATTTAAATTAAATTGAATTAAATTTAATAGCTGCCATAGAAAAGCTTTGATCTCGTATTAAAAATAAAATTCCTTTCTAAGACATCCTAATTAAATTCATAAGAAAGCTTTGTTCTCGTATTAAAAAAATAATCTGCTTATTTTTAAGTTTTCCAAAATTTAACAAAAAAATAATCCGCTGCCTCAAGCAATTAATGAAACGAAAACAAATTAAACAAATTCAATTCAATTAATTTAAAATAAAAATCAAAAGGTAATTACAAGCTCTGCCTAAGGTCACTAATTATTGTTTTTCTCGCTTAATTACTTATTTAAAACATTTACGAATAAAAAATAAATAATATTAATAGAGTTATGCTTTGCATTTTGTGAATTTAATGTGACTACTGGAAATGTAAGTCAATGTTTATTTGAATTGCAATTTTAATTAAGAATGAACACCTTGAGGCGCTCTATGCATTAATGCCATTAATCTTAATATCTCTACCGAGCCATAGATGGCGCCTTAGCGAGAGATTAGCATCGCATCGCATCGCATACTTGCAGCATCTGTGACCTTTTGATACCAGCTAAAAAACATAAACATAAGGCTATATAAAACCAACATGGGGGCAGGCACATTAGACTTTTACTGACGTTTTCGGCAATTAGCGGGATTAATTGCTTTCGTGTTGTTGTATTTTTTTTTTTCATTTTTTTTTTAATTTTTTTTTTTTTTGTATCTCAGCAGCAACCGACGCATTAAGAAAACAGCTAGCGGCAGACTGGGGGAAAAACCTCACCTAGTAACCTCGCGGAGCCGGAGCAGGCAAAACAATTAGAACCAACATAAAAAACCGGGTAAGAAACAAAACTGACATTTGAATTATATGTGAAAAGCAAACGGCGAATGAGTCAAACCCACAATTGCTGAATTGCTGTTGCCCACTTGGTTGGTGGTGGTGGTGGTGGGCTCCATTTTTGGATCGCTGCCGGAGCTCTCGGATGCAACGCACCGCCCAGTAAGCAAAACCACTGGTACGAGTATGTCCCCCCTCAAGTTCCCCTCCCAGCTGCTCTTTCTCCCTTGCTGCCACTAATGGTTACTGTTGCTGTCAAAATGCAGTGGCTGCTGCTGCTGCTGTTGTTGCTTGTGGGCGTGACAGCATTGGCCTGCCCACACACACAACACACACAACACACACAACACACACACCACATACACTTACCACAACATCGGCAGGCAATATTAAGCCAATAAATGGCATTAACCAAATGTGGTAAAAACAATTTTGAAACTTGTTAATAAGTGATCGCTGACATACACATAAATACATAAATACAAAACACAAACACCCGTAGGCCTCCTTGTACACTGCAAACAATTTGGGTCAGTGTTTTATAGATCTAAAAAATACTCCTGCTATTATTTGCCATTAGCAATTTATGAAGCTATTATTTTCCTCTGCTAAAATTAAATTGAAGTACAAAATTTGATTTCTTACTTTCTCTTAAGCATTTTAAAGATTTGCAATAAAATTAGAATTTATTTATTTATTTAGTTTTGAATATTTAAATTTATTCAGTTGCTTATTCAAATTAAATCAAAATTTGTTTGCTGTGTAACTTTGAGTACTCCTCCGAAAATGTTTTCATTTTGTGAAAATTTCCCACAATTGTTTTAGGAGTTTTTTTTTCTGTTTTTTGTTGATGTTGTAGGTGTGTTTGATTTCTTGCGACAATGCTTCACTGACCAGGCCAGAGAGCCAGGCTCGCAACCATAACCAAAAACCATAACCAAAAACCAATCCCAGGCACAGGCAGAGGCCCAAACCCAAAAACCCAAACCACGACGACTCATATGCAAATTTGGCCCGCCGTCTTTTGGATTGCTTTGGTGGTCCAAAGATTAGTTTGACAGCTGAGCGACGATTTGTTGAAAAATTATGGACAGTAGTCGCTGCCAGAAACCATAACAATAAATTTCAATATGCTCTCCGGCGAGATTTTGCCAGCAGGAAG